>CM070770.1:316007516-316607516 GCA_036346955.1 Dipus sagitta
AAACCTGACTCTTGGCACCTCTCAATTTAGTGCTTTAAAATGATAAGCGGAATCACCTAATTCTATATACAAATCAACTGGCCTGCTAAGGCATGGTTGAAAGGGTCACCACAATTATGTAAAACATGAGTAATAACTATAATTGGGGTAGTTGGCTAATACAATAAAAAGCTCTGAACATGAGAAAAGTTATGCTCACAGCAGTAGCTATCACTTTCTAAAGTAAGAATTCATGGATGAAATGACATGAAAAAGATGGTTATAAAATTTTAATGGAATGATAAAAGGCAAAAGTCAGCCTCTCAGCTGAATTCTTAAAATCCCTATATATCACAATCAGCTCCTTAACTGTAAAATCAATGTGGAGTATAACATGTTGTCAATGCCGCTGTCACTGGAGGGGAGGCTGGGAAGTATGACAGGCGTACAGCTCAGCTGCCTGGTGATGAAAATACAAGTGAACACTTCTCTCCATGGGTGTAATGGTTTAGTGCTCTCCCTCCTGGTGCGCAGAGCAGGAGTCTCCTCTTTAGTCAAAGCACAGGTTCCTATTTCTGACAATTTATCCCAGCATTTAGCAAGAAAATGTAGTTTTATTTTTGCAAATTAATTTAGCTTCTCAGGAAAATTATTTTGTTCATCAGCAATACTCAGACCTAGCTGAAAAGAAATTAATGAAGTTGTTAACAGAAGGGTGCTTTATCCAGTGAGACACGTGTGTGTTTACTAGAGAAGGATATGTGCACAGGCTGTGAGGCTGTGTGTGTCTGTGAATAAACACTGTGAATGGCTTGCAACTCATTAGTGAATGTAACTTTTCATGGTTTCCACTGGTCATCTGCACTTGTTTAGTATTGGCTTTACCCACAATTGATTGATCAGTTTTCCCCTTATGTTGATCTCAAGTGTTGCCTGCAAGCAACTTTTTACCATTCTCATAAAAACCTCACTCAGTATAAAAGCTCTTTTCGGAAATATTAACTCCATAAATGAATATCACCCAAATCCTCCAGTGAATTAAAACCCAAGGAGGCAAATATATGGATGTGTCATTATAGAAAGCAATGCATTATATGCTAATTTTAAGGCAGCCTTTTGATATTCATCACTGATATGTTAGAAGAGGAGAATAGTTGGTTCAATCTTCTCTTTAATCATGAATTCTTTCATCAATTTATTATTTATACCCAACTGGTTCCCTAAAGAATTTTTTGACAGCTCATAATAAAAGATCCAAATGTAAGAAGACCAATAAAGGTAAAGTAGTATTCATGTTGTGATAATGAAGAGTGTGTAAGAGTGCATCCCCCAAAATATTCATGTGGAATAACCAAGAATGTGCAAGTGTTTCCCCAAACAAACAAACAAACAAACAAAAAACAAGAATATGCACTGTAGATTTTGATGGAATTAACTCTCAGCTTTGCAACAGCTGATATGGGAGGAAAAGTGTGAAACTAGGTGCTAGCATTTAATGAAACGAACCTCTGCAAGGTAGTAGCTGTTGGGGCAGATAGATTATTTTTTTGGTAGTCTGCAGATAAGAAAAACAATATCTGGGAGCTGGTTTTCCCTATTCTTCTGAGGCACAGGTGAGTGGAGGTTAGAAAATGCTGTAACATCCAGAACTGCGGCATGTGATGAGGGAATGGCAGTGCTGCTTCCATGAAAGCCTGGGCCCCAAGACAAAATGTGCTGACATGAGAAGCCAGGAAGGCAGACACAAGCCTAGACAGACGAAAGATTCTCTACAACCCCCATCTGTATTACTCCAGGTTTAGCTCATAAGCTTGGTTTGCTGGGGCCTTGTCTTGAACCTCCACTTCCCCCACCCAGATCTCTTTCTGACTGTAGACAATCTTTTTTCTCCTTGTTCCTTATTTAAGCAATCTTAGAAAATTGGGGTTTCAGAGACATAGTCAAGCACTGGGCGTGGTGGCGCACGCCTTTAATCCCAGCACTCAGGAGGCAGAGGTAGGAGGATTGCCGTGAGTTCGAGGCCACCCTGAGACTCCATAGTGAATTCCAGGTCAGCCTGGGCCAGAGTGAGACCCTACCTTGAAAAAACAAAACAAAACAAAAACAAAACAAAACAAAACAACAACAAAAAAAAAAACCAGAGACATAGTCAAAATTAGTGTGATAACATGACTAAAACAATCTATGTCATGAGCTATGTATGCAGCTAAAGCATGAGCTATGTATGCAAGCAGGGGGTACATAATGGTATGAATTTCCTAAGTATCTACCTTGTTGTTATGCTCTAGAAGTTTTCAGGAGTTTTAAGGTCTCAAAAAGTTTGAAGATTTGAGAATTTTAATACTGTGTATGACAGTTACCATCAAATGACCTTACATCATGTTCTGAAAATTTTCTTTTTTAAAAAAAACTCATATTTTTATTTATTTATTTGAGAGAGAGAGAGAGAGAGAGAGAGAGAGAGAGAGAGGGAGAGGGGGAGGCAGAGAGAGGGAGAGAGAGAGAATAGCCACACTAGGGCCTCCAGCCACTGCAAACGAAAATGAACTCCAGAAGCATGCACCCCCTTGTGCATCTGGCTTATGTGGGTCCTGGGGAATCGAACTGAGGTCCTTTGGCTTTGCAGGCAAACACCTTAACTACTAAGCCATCCCTTCAGCCCCTGTACTGACAATTTTCAAATATGGATGGGCTAGTATTTTCCAAAGCTACAGAGTAAAATAGTCTTATAAAAGCACTTAGAGAATGATGAACAGAAAACATAGTTTACATGATGCATAGTTACTATTCATGTATCTTGCACATAGCAGCTACTCAGTAAAACTGGAGCACTAAAATTAAAGCAGCCATCTTAAAATTATTTATGAAATTATTAAACTAAATTAGAAAAGGCTAAAACGACTTGACACACTAACAATTTCTCTAGGTTTTCATCTGAAGGCTGTAAAGACAATAGAATTTGTGGCCCTCCATGATCCGAAGAGCAGTGGGTCAATGCTCAAAGGAAGTTCAGGAAATTAAGAGCAAAGTCAAGATGTGCACACTTTTTTCATTAATCAGTCCATCATTTCAGTTTAAATAAATTCCTTTGGTATTGAAATATAAAATATAAATAGAAAATTATCATAAATATTTACTTTTATTAATTTTTCAAATGTAAGAATTTGAACAGTGATTTACTTGACAGAAAACAAGGTTTGTACTGACAACCACGCAGGTCCTTTTAGCTCCTGCAATCAGAGGGTCAGGAGGCTATGGAGATGCCTCAGTTCATAAAGTGCTTGCCACGAAAGCATGAAGACCTGCATTTGGATCCCTACCACCCATGTGAGTGCCGTGTGGCGAGCCTGTAACTCCACAGCTTGGGAGACAGACAGAGGATTCCGGGGCACGCTGGCTAGCTAGACTAGCACAATCAGCAAGCTTGGGTTAGAGTGAGAAACCCTGTCTCAAGAAATAAGGTAGAAAGTGACGGAGGAAGTCATAAGTCATCAATCTCAGGCCTCTACAAGAACATGCACACACATGTGC
Source organism: Dipus sagitta (assembly GCA_036346955.1). Classification (NCBI taxonomy): domain Eukaryota; kingdom Metazoa; phylum Chordata; class Mammalia; order Rodentia; family Dipodidae; genus Dipus; species Dipus sagitta. The sequence goes on from CM070770.1 coordinate 316,011,027, forward strand.
CCACACACATGCATGCACATGCAATCCCCCACATACACATACAATAAAAATAAAATCAGATTAGACATGTTACTTGTGATCATCATAGATCTTTTGTTATGTGAAAAACAGAAATAAATGTTTGAGGTCAGTATTAAAAGCTCAACATTAAAAGCAAATGGGAAAGATACTTGGAAGTGGTAAAATTAAATTATGTAGCATTACTGAATCTTGTAGCTCATATTTCTTTATTTATATAAAGGTGCTTTAACCTTATTGAAAGGGGTTCCCATTTTCCTTTGGTACAGAGCATTTTTATGAATGCTAGTTGAGGTTTTAAGTTCTAAAATAAGCATATTTTTATCATCATAAAATTTGATATCTGACTTTAATTTAAAAATTCAAGTATTCCTTAAGGACACATAAGCAAATGATTTAATTAAATGATTTGAAGAGTCCTATTCTGGAATCATTTCAATCAATTTTGTTCCATGTTTTTACTTCTCTTTTTTTGCCGCAGGATGTGATCTTTTATTCTTAGTCCAGGTTTTGCCCGAATAAGATCAAGAGGAAATGTTTTATTTGGGAACACACTCTCTCTATTTTTTAAAAACATTTTTGGTTCTTCAAGGTAGGAATTCATTCTAGCCCAGGCTGACCTAGAATTCACTATGTAGTCTCAGGGTGGCCTTGAACCAGTGGTGGTCCATCTACCTTTGCCTCCAAACTGTTGGTATTAAAGGTGTGTGCCATCATGCCTGGCTTTAAAAACATTTTAATTTATTTATCTAAGAGAAAGAGACAGAAAGAAGAGAAAGAGAGAGAGAGAGAGAGAGAGAGGAGGGAGGAAGAGAGACAGATAGAGAGAGAGAAAGGGAGAAAAACCAGGACCTCTTAACTGCAAACAACTCCACGTTCATGCACCATATTGTGCATCTGGTTTTATGTTGGTCCTGGGGAATGGAACACAGGCCAGAAAGCTTTGAAACCAAGTGCCTTTAACCACTGAGGCACACCTCTAGCACCACCTCTATTTTTTACTCACACCTCTCCCACCAGTATTTTGCACACCACATGGTTTTGAGTCTCTGTCAAAGCATTAGCTAACTGAGGTCTGATAGTTCAGGAATAGCCTGAGGCCTGTCTCTGAAAAATGAACAGAATCGTCATGTGAGACTTACTGTTCTCTTTGTTTCCACTCCACCTCTCCTTGTTTCAGGCCTCACTGAAACAATGCACATTCTAAATGCTCCAATCATCCTCTCATGCATCACTGATATATCATATAGCAATATATTTCCTTTCTACTTTCTCCTGGACCCACTGTCACAAAGAAAATAGATCTACAGCACTTCCCATTGACCAGCTGCATGCTAAAGTGAGTATCAGCTCTACAGCATTTCCTGCTCACCAGCTGCATGCTGAGTGAACATCAGATCTCCAGCACTTCCTGTTCACCAGCTGCATGCTGAAGTGAACATCAGATCTCCAGCACTTCCCGTTCACCAGCTGCATGCTGAGTGAACATCAGATCTCCAGCACTTCCCGTTCACCAGCTGCATGCTGAGTGAACATCAGATCTCCAGCACTTCCCGTTCACCAGCTGCATGCTGAGTGAACATCAGATCTCCAGCACTTCCCATTCACCAGCTGCATGCTGAAGTGAACATCAGATCTCCAGTACTTCCCGTTCACCAGCTGCATGCTGAGTGAACATCAGATCTCCAGCACTTCCCGTTCACCAGCTGCATGCTGAGTGAACATCAGATCTCCAGCACTTCCCGTTCACCAGCTGCATGCTGAGTGAACATCAGATCTCCAGCACTTCCCGTTCACCAGCTGCATGCTGAGTGAACATCAGATCTCCAGCACTTCCCGTTCACCAGCTGTGTGCAGTAGTGAACATCAGATCTCAAGCACTTCCTGTTCACCAGCTGTATGCTGAAGTGAACATCAGATCTCCAGTACTTCCCGTTCACCAGCTGCATGCTGAGTGAACATCAGATCTCCAGCACTTCCTGTTCACCAGCTGTGTGCAGTAGTGAACATCAGATCTCCAGCACTTCCTGTTCACCAGCTGTGTGCAGTAGTGAACATCAGATCTCCAGTACTTCCCGTTCACCAGCTGCATGCTGAGTGAACATCAGATCTCCAGCACTTCCCGTTCACCAGCTGCATGCTGAGTGAACATCAGATCTCCAGCACTTCCCGTTCACCAGCTGCATGCTGAGTGAACATCAGATCTCCAGCACTTCCCGTTCACCAGCTGTGTGCAGTAGTGAACATCAGATCTCCAGCACTTCCTGTTCACCAGCTGTATGCTGAAGTGAACATCAGATCTCCAGTACTTCCCGTTCACCAGCTGCATGCTGAGTGAACATCAGATCTCCAGCACTTCCCGTTCACCAGCTGTGTGCAGTAGTGAACATCAGATCTCCAGCACTTCCTGTTCACCAGCTGTGTGCAGTAGTGAACATCAGATCTCCAGTACTTCCTGTTCACCAGCTGCATGCTGAGTGAACATCAGATCTCCAGCACTTCCCGTTCACCAGCTGCATGCTGAGTGAACATCAGATCTCCAGTACTTCCCGTTCACCAGCTGCATGCTGAGTGAACATCAGATCTCCAGCACTTCCCGTTCACCAGCTGCATGCTGAGTGAACATCAGATCTCCAGCACTTCCCGTTCACCAGCTGCATGCTGAGTGAACATCAGATCTCCAGCACTTCCCGTTCACCAGCTGCATGCTGAGTGAACATCAGATCTCCAGCACTTCCCGTTCACCAGCTGCATGCTGAGTGAACATCAGATCTCCAGCACTTCCCGTTCACCAGCTGCATGCTGAGTGAACATCAGATCTCCAGCACTTCCCGTTCACCAGCTGCATGCTGAGTGAACATCAGATCTCCAGCACTTCCCGTTCACCAGCTGCATGCTGAGTGAACATCAGATCTCCAGCACTTCCCGTTCACCAGCTGCATGCTGAGTGAACATCAGATCTCCAGCACTTCCCGTTCACCAGCTGCATGCTGAGTTAACATCAGATCTCCAGTACTTCCCGTTCACCAGCTGCATGCTGAGTGAACATCAGATCTCCAGCACTTCCCGTTCACCAGCTGCATGCTGAGTGAACATCAGATCTCCAGTACTTCCCGTTCACCAGCTGCATGCTGAGTGAACATCAGATCTCCAGCACTTCCTGTTCACTAGGTGGTCCTCCCGCACACAGGTGTTCCCTACACCCATTTTGAGGATAGTGCCCTTGCTTCCACAGATGACTGAGCTGTGTGGACACTAATTCTGATTTTGCTGCTTGTGTACATTACCAAACAAAAGAAGCCTCAAAGGAAGAATGATGTGCTATTTATTCTGTTACTTCGATGCCTCTTTCAGTCCTTGTATATGCATATGTATATGTATATAAACATCTTTCTCTGTATATCTATACATCGAGAGTGTTTGATTCGTTGAGTTTTCATGGATTGGTTTAGATCAGATTTTCTTTTCAATCAAGCAATTTTAGGGCACCCTGCACATGTCAGATCTTTTTTCTTTTTCATCTGTACACTGGTGGTTCACAAGACCATGATGTTGAGCTCTTGTTCTCAAGAAGTTATAATTCACAAGGGCTGCCGATGAAACGGAATAAATACAAGCCACAACTTGCAGTAAGCAAGGAGAAGTGAAGGCTTTCTAAAGGTGACGTTTGAGCCTGCGGAATGATGGGACTTGACTTCTGACATCAAAAGAGGAAGGAGCCTGCTATGTTATGTTGAGATTTCATTTAGCATTACAAGTCTTTTTCCTTTATTTTGGATGAGCCTAGATACCTGTGTAAACTCCTACGAGAATCTGAAAAGTGACGAAAATTAAAGTTGGACCTACACACTAGGATAATTTCAATTTTGCCCATCTTCTGTTCTCATTTTAATAATGAAAACACACTGAATTGCTGCTGTATGCTGCTGGTATTCAATATCACTGTACCCATAATGCATTTTATCTTTCTTACTCTGCAGGCAAAACTCCTGAATAACTAGTCTTTTAGCAAAATAATGAGTATGTGAGAAAAAATGTTCATGTAAAACCAGAGAGTAAAGTGTTCAAATCCTCTAAATGTTAACTTAATAATGTTAGATTCATGCTGGAAAATATAAGTGTGGAATTTGAAACCACAAGTTTGAAGAATGATGAATTCCTTTAAAGTGTATGACACTTAAGTAATTTATTGCAGAATCGATTTTGGGGTTTTATTTTTGAGTTGGGAAGCATTTTGTAGACAGGAATTTCAGTTCCTTAGTTGGCCTCATTGCTTATATATGTCTCATATGTTCATTACTCAAATGACCAGAACAGCTAGATATCTCACATTTCAATCCTATTACCTGGAAAACACAGAGATCTTTCTTGGTAAATGGAATCTTCTTTTTAATAAAAAGGGGGCTAATTCATATTTGACATGAGGTAGGATTTTAGTATAGATGAATATAACAAGGCCTGGAGAGTTTGCTTAGTGGTTAAGATGCTTGCCTGTGAAGCCTAGGGATCCAGGTTTGGCTCCCCAAAATCCATGGAAGCTAGATGCACAAGGTGATGCATACATGCATACAAGGTTGCTCATGTGCACAAGATGGCTCAAGTGTTTGGAATTCGAATGCAGTGGCTAGTGGCCCTGGTGCCGCCAATTCTCTCTCTCTCTCATAAATAAAGCAAATTTCAAAAGAATAAAACCATATTTAATCTTTCAGAGAACCCTGCCCTCCCAAATGTTCATTTCTATACTCACACTATACACAAAATAACAATCAACAAATAAGAGGGGTGAAGGAATACTAAAGTGGGGAGAAAATAATTTCTAGTTTAAAAATTTCAAAATTTTCAGCTGTTAGTTAAATGTCTGCACCTTCCCTAGTACATTAATCATACATTCTCAAATCTAATGCAATCTAAATGTCTCTTGCAAGGTGTGGACCTGACAGGTGTTGGGACTGCGAAAAGCATACACACACACACACACACACACACACACACACAAAAAAAAAAAATCCATGTGTTGTTTGTATTTTTCTGCTTGCTAGTACTTGAACAGTGCACTGACCACAATGGCTGGAACAAACACCTTTTATTATCATATGTTTAACGGGATCTAAAATATTTATAGGAAATATGCATTATTATTATTTGGCATCAGCATGGTAGATTTTTAAAAATGCATGGAACTGGATATTGGCGGCACAATGATGTAAATGACAATTTATTTGAAAAAAGATATTAGAATTCCTCACAGCCTTTGTCCACGAGGACTTCTCTGTCTTTGCATCAGAGCACTGGCTTCTGTTTCTATAGCTCATTCTTTGCAGCTTTCAGTTGTGTTCATGACCATCACTGTTTTGAAATACCACACTAAGGGGCTGGAGGGATGGCTTAGTGGTTACATCACTTGCGTGCAAAGCCAAAGGACCTAGGTTCAATTCCCCATGACCCACGCTAGCCAGATGCATAAGTGGGTGCACGTATCTGGAATTCGTCTGCAGTGGCTGGAAGCCCTAGTGCTCCCATTTTCTCTCTCTCTCCCACTCTCTCTCTGACATAAATAAATAAATAAATAAATAAATAAATAAATAAATAAATAAATAAAAGAAAAGAAATAGCACACTAACGATATGGCCAAGGGTGACCTACTTGCTCCCTGGGAAGTTGTGAGGCTGTGGTCGATGGAGAGAGGTGCCTCTTGATAGTACAGAATTTAAATGTGGGCATGAAATGACTTCTCTTTTCCATTCTTTAAGGTGAGATGTGACATTTCTGATAGTTGCACTTGGGCAGTGGGGGGTGCTGGTCAGGATCAGGTGTGAAGTGTGATTCCTGCAAGGAGGTGTCAGGTTGGTGGCTTTATAAGCCATGCTTTGTAGCCTTGACAGAAAAACTGCTTGTGCCCAATGCCAATCACTCAGTCTTTGTCAACTCAATTGCACATCCTTTAGACGTGGCATCCATCTCCTCTGACATCCAAAATATATAGCACACTGTCACCATGTCTCAGAGTTGAGTGGGTACTGAGAACGTCACCTGCAGGGTCATGTGACCAGCTTCTGGCTATCAGCTAATGTGTGTGACTTCTCAGTGTCCAAGCAAAGTGGAGAGAGCCAGTGCAAAACTAGCGGCTGATGTCTTGAGCTGATTCCTGCTGTGTGATCCAATGCCATTTGTTCGCACTTAAGTAAAACAAAGGACAAATAACTTATTCCAAACATAGGTTCTGAATGTCACCAAGATGGCAGGGTCTCTGCAGAAGAGTTCTAATAGCATAAAATCTGTATGATTTGTTTTACAGTAAGACAAGTCCCATCAACAATGGATGCTGCAGTCAATGGCAATCCGCAATGTTTTGGACTGGTCTTTGCCTAGCCTTCTTTCCTATGCATAGGAAGTCACGCCTCTCATTCACAAGGACAGTGGGCACATAACCACTGAGGTGATCTGAGAAGTTCCTTTTCTCTGGGAATTAGAAATGCCATATCCGAGAAGGAAGTCCTTCCTCCCTCCTGACCTGCTACTCCACTGAACCCTCGCTTTTGCAGTGGGTTGAATAATTGTTTTCAGTTAATCTTTATTGAGTGTCATAAGCATGTTGTGTTGAAAAAGGAGATTAAACATCTATCTTCAGTTGTACTTTTAAATGAATCCTCAAAACTGTTTTGACTGTGAACTCTCTAGTTTATAAACATGAATGTCATTGGTGGCCATGGTGTCTGATTCTGCAAAGTTTGTGCAAACTTCCCTTGAGAGGCAACACACTAATGACTGAGTTTTGGGTGCCATGTATTGCAACATACTAAATGGTACCCTGGGACCAAAAACATTAGATGTGCCCTAGCAAATTACCTACCTTGCTTCTTGGGAGTGATAGTGAATAGGAGAAAATGTGTGTCTGCCACAGACGTGGCTCAAAATGGTGCTTTATAACATGAAGTAAACTTTAAAGATGGTGGATTGTTCTGATGTCACCACAGCTCAAGTCTCACCATCACTTAAATAATGCAAGTAGAGGTTTGATAAATGTACAACAACTTCATACAATACTGATATTGTTTGAAATGCTGTACCTTTGTATTAGTGGCCAGGTGTTGAAAGTGAATGCCATATCTCATTGGATAGAAAGCTGAAATGGCATCTGGCCAACAGAGTCACATTTCCTTAGAAGTCTGTGATGAAAGGACTTGACAAAATTAACCCAATAAACCTCATTATTCAAAGATTCAATGCCATCACATGCTTTGTGTAGTTTGATTTACTTTGCAGCCTTTATAAATCTAATTATACCTCTGCATTCATATATATCCTTTTGTGGACACAATTTATATAAAACATATAAAACAAATATTATGTTCAGAGATTTACTTTCTAAATATGCTTAGTAAGACCCTTTATATGCATGTATTTATAGAACTTTTCAATGGACATCAAGAACATTGTCTATTTGTTGAATAAGGCAATCCAGATGTCTCCTGTTATCTATCATCCATCCATCACTGTTGTCAGATTCTACTTCTCTGTTCTCTAGATGGTATCTTGGGTGTAAGTAAAAGTAGATCTGTTTCCAGTACTGAGTATAAATTCTTTGAGCATGCTTATAAAGTAACATCCATTTCATTTTTACTCAGCTGCCAGGATTCCTCAAACATATCTCACATTTAGGCAAAGAGTAGACAACAACTTCCCTTTTGCCAGGGCCCTTAAGGGTACCCTGAATGATAGAAGAGTGCCATGTCATAATTTCCTGTCAATTCCTTCTTCCTGTCTCTAAGTCAAACCTTCCATCCTTCTGAGTCTCTGATTTTCTTCTTCCTGGAAAACTGGTCACTTTTGTCCCCTTTCTTACCCTGTAAAAGTTATTGACCTTTGTGACAAGAAAATAGGAGGCCTAATTTCTTTGTCCTGGAACCATTAAAGTCACTGGAGGCTCCAGAATATCGAGGGCATTTGTGTGGTTAGCCCACTTACTGTCCTCAGCAGTCAGGAATGGAATCCAAGGAGTCTGAGCACTGCCGAATCCGTTGGTGGCGACCAAACGAAACGCATACTCTGTGAATGGTTGCAGGTCCCTCACTTCATAGCTCAGTGATGCTGAAGGACTCGGAAATAGTCTGTATGAGAAGAAATGTCAATTAGGAAGTTTTAGACATTCAAAAAATGAAAAACAAGGCAAACCCTGCTACAAAACAAATGTTTGGAGATTATCACCATACATTTAACCGCTACCATCTTAAGCCATCAAATTATATCTATTTTAAATAAGTGATAATTCACTGACAATTTGTACCTGTATGTTTATAGAAGATATAAATCCTATTTTCATTGCGATGGATTGCTGTGTAGAATTTGTGGAATAGTCATTACAATTTTTTTCACCACAATTTAGATGACAAATTTCTTAAGTTGTAGATGTTTTCTGACTATGTAAAAAGGTTTATTAAATCTGTTGAAATCTTCCTGTCTATGTTATATAAATGAAAAATAGATAGTTTTGTAAAATAAATTTGTATCCACTCAACTGTTTGCTTGTGTTTTGTTTTTATATGAACCTTGAAAAGATAGCCTGTATTTGTTGCAAATGCCAGCTATCCATCCCCATTTTCATGCGCATTGCATAACCCATCTGTTGGATTGAAGCACGGAGTAGGTGGAATGCTCACTCTAGAAAGCCATGTGTGGGGTGTCCAGGCCTCATCTGGAGTTGGTATCTGGGAGAGCCGGGAGCATTGTTACGAGCTGGTGTAGACCAGACAACCTGAAGACTGGTTGGAGTGGCAGATGCAAGCCTGGGAGGCAGCAGGCCATCTGGAGCTGTCGGGAAACACAGATGAATTAGAGCAGAGAAAACTGTGGGGAACATATGCTGGATGGAATTGGAAGGCTCTATATACTGGAAAAACTGTTCCTCGGGATCAGCGGCAATGTTAAACATGGTCCATTTAATTTAACATTTTCCTTCCTGAACCACGGTACTTCCTCATTGTTCATCTCAACACAATTACATTTGTATTTCAGCCTTAAAAGCCAGCCCCCAAGCAGCAAGACAAATGAATATGGAGCCTGCTTCCACCTGCAGTAGTGTTCATCTAATTGAAACATGGAGGGATTTTAGCATAGTAAATATTAAAGTACCTCTTTAACCCTTTGATCAGTAGAACAAATGACTGAACAGTGAAGCTGTCCAGGTCCTATGCTCCTCCCCCATGTGTTACCCACGGTCACTTTAGTCATACCAGTGCACAGGAATACAAGACACTTTTCCTTTGTGGAGGAGCAAAATTGTATTTTGCTGTAATAAAAAAATACAGCATGTGACAGTCTTAATTCTCAGTGAAGAAAATAAAACTAAAATTCTCTCTTCGAGTGTTTTACACAGTCTGATCTGTTTACAGGGCTCCACCCTGACCAAAATATTATTGAAGTTGGCTCATGAGTATTTTCTTTCCTAACATTGACAAATCTTTCGCATGTGTCTATAATTAAGCAGGCCTGTGTGGTAGACTCCATCAGAAGAATTAATGCATGTTTCTAGAAGGCCTAGTAAGAATGAATAAAACTAAAGTCTATTCCACTAAAAAAATTAATTGTGATTATTTATTTAATTTTTCCAGTCAGGAGAACTTGAATGAACCTATTAAAGAACCCTTTGTTCCAAAGATAGTCAGAGACTCAAAAGTAGATTGAATCAAGCGCTTGGCTTTAGAAAAAATATCATAGAATAACTCTGTGATTGTTTCTTTATCTTTAATATTGGCATGATATTTTCCCCTTGTAGAATAGATGAATGAACTCAAATGACATATGAATAAATCATCTTTAAACCTTAAGAATTATTGGCTATTATTAGAAGTAAAAATAATTTTTATAATTTTAGTAGTTATTATTAGCACATTGGATTGAGTTAAACTCCTCTTTGCATAATTTAATCATTTTATTAATTTATTATTATTATTATGTTACACACTAATTAATAACATAGTAGTATGATGTCATCATTATAACAAAAATAAGAGAAGTATTGGGTCTATTTTCCATGACTTACATGTATAGGCTTATGTAGGATGTGGGTTTTATGTCTCTACAGTTCAGGAGGACCTGCCTGTGAACAGTGAGGCTAATGAATGGCCAGTGATGAGATGGAAGTATTAGATTACATGTTTCATCAATCTTCTGTAAGGGCTTGGAGTTCATCAATAATTCATTCACTTGTTCAATACACATTTATGGAAGCTCCTTTCTGTGCTAAGTACTGTTCTTTACATGGAGGGAAACCAGTGCTGAGTACAACAGACACAGCCCTGCCCCTGTGGAGCTTACATTTAAGTGGAGGGGTGAGTCATAAGAAGATAAAGGAAAGGATTTGAGACACTGATAAGAAACTAAGAGGGGAAAAGAAAAGCAAGGTAAGAAAAGAGAAAATACAAACGTGTATGCAATGTGAGTTATCAGGTAACCATCTGGCTCAGACAGTGATAGAAAGCATAATTAGGAGATGTTTGAGCAGAGACCTCAGGAGATGAGAGAGAGGTGGCCATGAGGATGTCTGCGGAAGAGCCATTCAGCCAGAGAGCAGGACCTGCTGAGGCAGTGAGCAGGGAAGGCTCTGGCTCTGCCCACAGGACTGCAGGGAGCACGACTGAAGCAGACAGCGGCAGCAGGAGGCAGGGCAAGGAGGCAGAGGGTAGCCAGACACTCATCCCAGGAGACACTACAAGTCACAGGGAAAGCTTTGGATTTTATGCTACATGGAGTTGGGATTCATGGCCCTGTTTAGTAAGGACAATGACACAGACACAATGTGACCAGGACAAGAGTGGGAATATGTATGCCACTGTTGTACTAATCCAGGAACAAGGTCTTAGGTTTGAGGGATGTCAGGGGAAGTGTTGAACAATGTTGTGGAGTGGGTCATGAGCTTTCACTAGAATACAAGGGAGTCAAAACTTGCCAGTGTTTTTAGCCCAGGCATGCAAGTGACTGGTTGTGCTATTCCTGAGATGAGGGAAAAACAGGATAGGGATGGGATCAAAAGTTTCATGACAGTGTGGGGAGATGGCTCAGTGATTAGAAGCACTGGCTTCTCAAGCCTGATAACTAAAGTTCTTATCTCCAGAACTAACATAAACCCAAATGTGTGGGAGCACACATCTATAATACCAATGTGCCCCCAGCAATGGGAAGCAAATTCCAGAGAATCCCAAAGCTCATGGACCTGCTAGTCTGGTATTCACAGCAGAAAACAAAAGAGAGAGAGAGAGGGAGAGGATGAGAGAGAGAGAGAGAGAGAGAGAGAGAGAGATACACTTTCTCAAACAAGGTGGAAGGAGAGGAATGTCACACTGACGTAGTCCTCTGACCACACACATCTTGACATACTCAGACCCATATGCACACATCATATTCATATATACAAAGAGTTGTATGTGGCCCATGTTATGCATACAATGTATATTGTGTTAGTGGTGAGCTCAAGAAGGACATTGCATTTATGTCTGGGTAGAAATTATACATCAATGTAGATATGGTGTTTAAAGTCTGAGACTTGAAATAAGTGAGGGAGCAATTACAGAATAGGTCTATAGTCTAGGCTTAGAAATCCTTCAAAGTTTCAGGTTCAATGGGGTGGATGGGAGGAAGGTGCAGACTAGAGGTTAAGGAAGGAAGGAAGGAAGGTTTCTCTACAAAAACTGTAAAGGAGAACTGGTGTAGAGGAGATAGCTCAGAGGCTAAAAACCCTTGTTGTGCACGTATGAGGGCCATAAAGGCCCAAATTCAATCCCTAGCAACCATGTAAAAGGCTGTGAGTGGCCATACACATCTGTAACCCCAGCCATGAGGTGAGCAGAGGCGAAGAGATCGCTGGTGCTTGCTGGTCAGCCAGTCTGACTGAAAATGGTAGCTCTGAGCTCAGGGGAGCTCCATCTCAGGAAACCACATAGAGGAGCATGGCAGAGAAGGACAACTGATGTTTTCCTCTAGCTCTGCATGCTTCTGGGGTATGCATATCTGTACCTACACATGCATATATCACACACTCACATTAAAAGCCAAAAATAGAAAAGGAGGGCTGGAGAGATGGCTTAGTGGTTAAGGTGCTTGCCTGCAAAGCCTAAGGACCCATGTTTGACTGCCCCAGATCCCACATAAGCTGGATGCACAAAGGAGAGGCAAGTGTGCGGTTACACAAGCCCACTAGCTGGCGCAAGTGTCTGGCGTTCTATTTCAGCGCCTGAGACCCTGACATGCCAATTCTCTCTCTTTCTCTGCCCCTCTCTCTCTCCCTAAAATAATTTTACAAAACACAATTTTTTTTAATTGAAAAGGAAAATGGAAGCCCTGGTGATCGTGCCATGTGGGCTAAGCGTAGTAGAGAAAGGGGGCCGGGGGAAGCCGTGTGGTGACACTGCCAGAAGCACGTGCAATGCAGAGGTGGGCAGGACAGCCTGCACCCAGACAGTTGAATCAGACAGAGAATCAGGAAGAATGAGCAGATGTAGCAAGATCAGACAACTATTTTGAGAGAGTGTTAATTCCAAAGTGAGAAAGAAAATAGGATAGCAGAAATAGAAGTTCTAAAGGCTTGGAAGTGTGGCATTCTAAGGCCTACTTATTACAGTGAAGCACCAAGAGACTGGGGAAGGTGATATTATAAGTGCAGAAATAATAGTTACCAGAGTGAAGTCCTTGTGTGGAGACAACGACAGCCGAGGACTCATGTGGACAGAGTAGATAGCAGGGGCTGCTGGCTATTGAACATAGCAGGGACAATCATTTTTGCAGCAAAAGTGAATGCAAGGACCAAGATGCAGGGACATGGGTGGAGCTGGTGTTGGCAAAAGAGCGCATACTTCTCCCAGTGATGCTCATTTTCCCAATGACTATATTAAAAGCTCAGTGGTACAGTGTGAGGGTGAATGGGGTGTGTTGTTGGGAAAAAGGAGGCAATGGTAGAAGAATGATCTCAGACCAGGACATGCAGTGAGATCACTGTTCAGGGTAAAATGCCTAATAATTTAGCTCTGATGCTTCAGATCAGAGGATATTCATTGCTAAGGATTTTTTTTTAAATTGATATTGTCTCTATGAACATTAATAGTTTAAACAAATACTGTTTTCTTACTTTTTTTTTTAATGTAGGGTCTAACTCTAGCTCAGGTTGACCTGGAATTCACTATATAGTCTCAGGGTGGCCTCAAATTTTCAGCAATCCTCATGCCTCTGCCTCCCAAGTGATGGGGTTAAAGGCATGAGCCACCATGCCTGGCTTCTCTTTTCTTTCTTTCTTTTTAAAAAATATTTTATTTTTATTTATTTATTTGAGAGAGGGAAAGAGGGAGGAGAGGGAGAGGGAAACAGAGAGAGAGAGAGAGAATGGACAAGCTAGGGCTTCCAGCCACTGCAAATGAACTCCAGATGCACCTGTCACCTTGTGCATCTGGCTTATGTGGGTTCTGGAGAATCACATCAAGGTCCTTTGACTTTGTAGGCAAACGCCTTAACCACTACGCCATCTCTCAGCCTCTCTTTCCTTTCTTGATGCACATTCTTCAGTCAATGCATACGAAGTGCACACATGGCATGAGAAGTGCAAAGACAGACAGGACAATGCAACGTAGATATAACACACAACATGAAATCATGTTCCTCGTTTCATTGTAGTTTTTTGTCTATTTTTTTCTATATAAAGGAGTATAATGTCACTAATAGTGTAAATTTGTGAAGGATATTAGTTTAAAGGAATCAGCATGAAAAAATTAGTGTTTAACATGCATGATAAAATCACTTCATGTGTTAAAAACTGCACTTTACAAAAGATTGCCTAAATGGGTTTCATAATAATATTGAAGTATCATGTACTCTGATAACAAAGCAAAATTCTCATTAAATAGGTCACTAATTCATTACACAAAACTGCAGAGTATTTGTACAATAACAACCATCTTAAATTGTTTCTTACATTTCTTCATTCTCTATGATTTCAGTAAAGCTGAGTTCTGGAAACATTCTTTCCCTCTGTTTAGCCCCTTTTATCCTAGACCTATTCCTTAGAGGCTCCTTAGCACGAAGTAATAACTGGGAGCCGGCCATAATTCCACTCCTGGTTTCCTAAGAGAAGAGCCCTGTATCTTTCCACTTGATATATTGTCTCCAAGATGCCATGTTGCTCACAAAGCTTCTCTGTAGTTTCATATGACCCTCACGGGGCAAACACTCCACAGACAACCTCCTGAATCAACACATCTTGTCCAGTAAATACTAATTCTACATGGCAACAGGATAAAACAGACACCTCCTGCTATAAATCCAAAGGAAGGGCATTTTTAATAAAATTTCAAATTCAACCTTCTTTCGAAGGAAAAAAAAAAGAGAAAACATTAAGCCATAAATAAATCACAGAATGAACTAGAGTAGATGGGGTAAGTTTTTGAATACAGGATTTTATTAAAGTTTTAAATATTAGACTCCTGGACTTTTCCTAAAAACAAACACCAAATAAACGAGACAATTCACACATGCATCAAACCTTGCTGCATGAAGATTTGTAGAACTTTACAGAAAAAATTTATAAAGTAAAACAGAGGATTCTCTCCCTATAAATGACTAGTATATCCCCCGAAACAGAAGGAAGAAAGTTTTAAGGAGAAAAAAAATTCCTCATGTGTCAGTTTCTTATTTGAGACAGCTTATTAAAATGGCTGTGTGTGTGTGTGTGTGTGTGTGTGTGTGTGTGTGTGCACGCACAAGCACATGTGTATTTCCTAATAGTGGAGTAAAGTGCTAAACTAAAATGTCAGAGAAACCTATATTCTTGTGCATTAAAGTCACTTGTGTAAAACAGAAGCTCCTGTCTGTAGCAGGGTCTTCCGGGGTTCGGCAGGACGTGCACAAAGGGATGGGATCCTCAAACTCCCATGTGGCAGATAAGACAGGACAGGAACACAGAGCACGCACACAGCATACGGGGTGGCTGAGAGCTGTGGAGTGTTGAGAAGTTAGGGACTTGCAGAGGTGCGCTGGTCCTCAGTCAAGTGTGACTGCTGTCCCGGGCACTGCCAAGGTCAGGTAAGTCTCAGCCTCATTCCAGGGCCTCAGGCTTCCACTTTCCCATGTCCCTTGCACGCAGGGCTATCCCACTACACTATGCGCCCATGTATATTTAACCCCCCCACCCCTGAAAGCAGGGATCACTCAGGGCTATCCCACTTCACTATGCACCCATGTATATTCAACCCCCCCCACCTCTCAAAGCAGGGAATCACTCAGGGCTATCCCACTTCACTATGCACCCATGTGTATTCAACCCTCCCACCCCTCAAAGCAGGGATAACTCAGGGCTATCCCACTTCACTATGCACCCATGTATATTCAACCCCCCCACCCCTGAAGGCAGGGATCACTCAGGGCTATCCCACTTCACTATGCACCCATGTATATTCAACCCCCCCCCACCTCTCAAAGCAGGGAGTCACTCAGGGCTATCCCACTTCACTATGCACCCATGTGTATTCAACCCCCCCACCCCTCAAAGCAGGGATCACTCAGGGCTGTCCCACTTCACTATGCACCCATGTGTATTCAACTCTCCCCCACCACTCAAAGCAGAGATTAGATTGTTTTTACATAATTATGTGACTATCTCTGTTAACATAAAAGAAACCGTGGCCTTTTACCTATATGCACCCTTGACACACTGCTGAGTAACCTGGCATTTATTCAGAAGCCCTTGGACTGTGTATTACCTTATCATTTTCAGAAATAGCTACATATGAGCAAGGATTTTAAATTCTGGTTTCCAGAATGGAAAATTAAAATACAGACACATATACTGAGTCATTGAGTCATGAACAAATTGAAAACAGAAGGCAAGACTCGATTTCCAGTCACTAAACCATATGTCATTTAAAAAGATATTAATTATGAGGAAAATGCAGATGTGCTAACAAATGGACATTCAACCTTGAGCCCAAGGATGTGAAAATAGTGGCGTTGTACATTAACAAGTACATGAAAACAGATTTAATATCCACAAAATAGTCTCTTGTTAGAGCTAACTTAGTGAACACATATGATGTGCCAGGTTCTTTAGAATAATAATTTCTAATGCTCAGAATTACCCTCCAAAGTTAGCATTATCTCTTATTGTAATGACAAAGAGACCAAGGCTCAGAGATGTGGAGTGTTTTATCCCTGATCATAAAACTTGCTACAGACAGAGTAAGAATTCTAAAAGGGATTGCTTAGTTTGAGGGCACAGTTTTCTTTTCTTTTCTTTTCTTTTTTTTTTTTTTTGTTTCTTCGAGGCAGGGTTTCACTCTAGCCCAGGCTGACCTGTAATTCACTATGTAGTCTCACCACGGTAGCCTTGAACTCACTGCGGTCCTCCCACTTCTGCCTCCCATGTGGGTGCTGGGATTAAAGGTGTGAACCACCACACCCAGCTAAGGGCGTGGTTCTTAATTCTACACCACCAACACCCTGTTGTAGTAAGTGGTTTATAGAGCATAAGTATGACATACAGTCAATAAACACACACACACACACACACACACACACACACACACACTGTTGGATTTGTTTTTTTGACAGATCCCATTTGTAAGCAATAGTTCATTTTCCTGGTCTCATTTGCATATTAGTGGGGACTTTGTCTCCTTACCTAGTGACCTCACACAAGCCTAGGGATGGGAGCTGCCAGTCCTCAGGGGTTGTCAGAGTTCACAGAAATTCACGGGGTGGGGACACATCCAATCCAGTCAGCAATCACACTTAGCACATACACATGTCATTTGCTTCTGTCTGTCAGGTCCTTTTCCACATATGCGGAAGCTGCAGCTACGAAACGCTGTGCTCCCTGTGTGTGGAGCTCAGGAAGAGCAAACGACAGCCCACAGGTTCATGTACACCATTTTAAAAAATACTAAAATTTTGTTGGCATGAGAGATTTAGGAGGTCATTCATTCTGGCATTTTCAAATACAATTTGTTTTTGTTGATTCCTGTTGTCACCTCTTATGACCAAAGCCACCTCCTCCCAGTTCTACTTCCTTCAGTATCCTCCCTTCTTCTGTTTACGTGCCACATTTCTCCTATCTTCTCCCCTTTTTATTTTACATCTCTTCCAGCTCATCTATTTATACCCACTTTTGGTTGTGGTTCTATATTTATGGGCTTTATTCACATTCTCCTCCCCAATACTTACATGCATATTTACATACTTATAAATATTGCAAACTAAGATCTGCTTGTCAAAGAGAACATGCAGTTTGGGACTTTCTGAGTTCAGGTCACTTAATATGTATGACCTAACGCTAAGGAAAAGATAGCATCTTCTCCAGGTGTCTCCAAAGGAGTAAGTACTTAGTGTTGAAAGCTTGCCTAGGAAGGACATATTGCATAACATGAAATTTTGTAAAAGAAGGAAAAAAACTATCATTTATTCTTGGTGTCAGTGATGCCATGAAATATTCTGGAATATATTCCTGAATAAAACCTGAAGTTAATACACCTGTTCTTTGTTTATTTTCCCCCTCACCGGTTTGGGTCTCCATTTCAGGGGCACTCAAACTACATCACCATGACACTGGTCTGAGAACATTCATCAAAACCCATGCAGATAATTGTCAAAAATCATCTGTACTTTGGCTCATCTGGCTCAAGAAACATTCATATTACCTTGTGAAATGAAGACTAGACTAGGTGTTCACTAGGAGTGCTTCAATTAGGATTGAAAAGGAGGGACATCCCCAGCTACAGTGCGTGACCAGAGTAACAGGAGGAGAGGTGGAGGTGGGTCAGACCACAAGAATACTAATTACCATGGACTTTGTTTTTTTTTTTTTAAAATTGTTTTATTTATTTATTTGAGAGCTACAGAGAGAGAAAGAGGCAGAGAGAGAGAGAATGGGTGCCAGGGCCTCCAGCCACTGCAAACAAACTCCAGATGTGTGTGCCCCCTTGTGCATCTGGCTAACATGGGTCCTGGGGAATTGAACCTCGATTAGGCTTCACAGCAAGCACTTAACTGCTAAGCCATCTCTCCAGCCCACCATGGACATTTTTGAAAAATGAAAAAAAAAATCATTTTCCTTCAGCACCCATGGCATGAGGCAACACCTCTGCCTGCTTTGTGATTTAAAAATGAAATGTTGCTTTCACTGGCTCTGAAAGATGAATTCAGTGTAGTGCTGGCCAGAAAACACCAGACTGGTCATTCTCCATTCACTGGGTATACCTCACCACAGTGAGTGATTGAGAGAGCTCATTGTGCTCAGAGAAAAACAAGGGTTTGAAATCTTGTCAGATTAATTCAGCTTAAATGTAGACCTGTTATGTTGTCAGAACTAGTCAGAGACCCTAACTCCGGTGGCCGGAATGCCCAGAAGAATTCTTGTTGGATCTCAAGACACCAACAAAATTCTATTCTTTCCTCATAGATTTCTTAGATTTAGATATTGGACTCAAGTCTCTTCTTTGATGAAGACTAACCTTAATCTACAGGTTCCCTCCCTCCCTCTCCCCCCGTCTCTCTCTTCTCTCTTACTCTTGTATATTAGTTATCTCTTTCCTCCTTTTCTTAGTGGGAACTGACCTGTAACTCCCAGTACCAGCATGGGGCTATCAGCCACAATGAGCTTTTGATCAGAGAGACCTACAAGTTTTCCTAAAAGAAAGACAGATCTCTGTCAGAGTACTTGATGACCCACCAAAGGTTAGTGGTAAGACCCTACTGCTGAAGACACCTTATGTGGTTGACACATAAAATGGAATGGCATGGCTGGAAGTTGGAAGAGAGTCAGTCCCCAGACAGTCAGCAAGTCTAGTGCCAGAAGGTGCTACATGGGCACTGGGGGAAAATGACCAATATCTGTCCAAGCAACTCATGGTCTAACCTACTTAGCAGCAAATAACCTGTTGTGATGCCCACACAAGTGCAATTGTGGCACACAACCATGGTGGGGAACCAACTGCTCTTGATTTGGCTAACTGGTCCCCTCAGTGCTATGGGACCCATAACTGGAGCTGGAAAACAAGTCAGAACCATATCCAAACATAAGCCCACTCTCCATTATCAAGCTACCATCAGTCGTGGGCTACAAGAGGGCCTACACCTATTAAATTCTCTATAAAAAAAGTAAGGGTTATCTCATTTGTCCTGATGCTAACTTACTCTCCATTGGAGAATCTGCTTCTCTTTTTCAGATGGATGTAGATCCTAAGGAGAGAGCCACTCCATCATACCTCAAAAGGGCCCCAGCTGAAACTAACAAAAATTGGTGAAACAAGCAAGGGTGCTGTTTTCCTGGTGAACCCGGTACCAGCACCAGGGGGAAGGAGATCAACACAGAGAAAAATCAACTCCTACCAAATCAGAGAGCCAGAGACCCAGAGGCCCCCAACACCTTATCACTGAAGCAGACGAAAAATGAACCCAACATGGCTCAGGGAAATTTTGCAGAAGAGGGGGTGGAAAGAATGTCAGAGCCACATGTTGGGTCATGATATGCAGAGACATTTATTCTACCCATAACTGTGGGCTAACTCCCCAATGCATGACCCATATACCTCAACAAGGAGGGGCCAAGGGGAATGGGTAGGTCACGGATGAGCCTAATGATGGTACCAAACTGTATTTGCTGAATACAAAACTAATTAATAAAAAATAAATAAATAAACAAATAAAAAGTCTCTTCTTTGATTGTGCGAATTCCTCTTAATGTACAGCTAAGAACATATCTGCATAGTCTTATTATTGCAAATATCATCATCTATCCAGTTGGCTGTAAGTGTAGATTTTAATTTTTCTCTTTTAGTATCTGGGGATTCAAGTACTCTGTTTACAGTACACCTTCCATCAGGAAAAAATAATTTAAAACACATACAGCAGAAAAAAAAATAGTTGATTATTTATCCTATTCGTAGTTCAAATATCACTTATTAACTAACCAGTTAAGTGATTTTCTAAGGAATTTAGTCTTTGTGAAATTACAAATAGATATGATTAGCATTGAAGTCATCTCCTCATTGCCGGGATAAAGCACCCAACCTAACGCAACTGGTGGGAGTAAAGCTTTATTTTGTGTCCAGGCTTGGAGGGAAGTTTTACGATGGTAGGTGAAATCATGGTACAAGCATAGGCTGGGCATCACTTTTGCCTCAGCAGGTAGAAGAAGCAACAAGAGAGCAAGCTGAACTCTAGTGGGGGGCAGCTGGGTATGACATCACTAAACCTACCCCAACAACTCACCACCTCCAGCAAGATTTCTGAACTCTGGCAAGGGGCAGCTGGCTGTAATATCACTAAGTCTGTCCCCCTCCCAAAAAAAACACACCTCCTCCAGCAAAGTTCCACTCCCAAATTGCTACGAGCTGGAAGCATTCAAAACTCATGAATTAGTGGGAGACATATAATTCAAACCACCACAATTGCAAGGTTTATTAATAATTTGATTCAATAGGTAAATCAAAGCTAAGGTCATAGCCAATATCTATAGAAAAAATAGGCTGGGTGTGGTGGTGCACGCCTTCAATTCCAGCACTTGGGTGGTAGAGGTAGGAGGATTGCTGCGAGTTTGAGGCCACACTGAGACGACACAGTGAATTCCAGTTCAGCCTGAGCTAGAATGAGACCCTACCTCGAAAAACCAAAGGGGAAAAAAAAGAAAGAAAGATTAGTACATTAAAGTATGCCTTGTTAAATGCACATAGCAAGACAAATATGACAACAAACCTGACTTAGGTAGTCAAGGAAACAAATAACTGTATTTATGTGTAAAACCCTTTATCTTCTCATTGACACTACTCATGTAGGATAAAGTTCCTAGAAATTAAGTGGCCTATGAATGAAAATTTTAACCATTTTATGATTAAAGAATCAGAGGGGATTGATTTTTAAAATTAGCTTAATAATGGAATTGTATCTAATGTTCAAATTGATAATTGATTACTCAACTAATAGCTAGACTATGGCATGAATTACTCAGCTAGTATATTAAGTATCTGGTATCATTTGACTGTCTAGCTCCTCATTCCCATCATTGATTGTCATCCCCAACCCCAAATAGTGAACCTAGAAGATGGGTCTTAGAGGCTGTTAGGTCATGGAGCCCTCATGAATCATGTTAGTACCTACATAAAGAGACTCCAAAGAGCTCTCTAGCACTTTCTGCCATGTAAGGTTAATATAAGAAGCTGGTATTTATGAGGAAGAAGCCCTCAATAGAAGGCAGCATCCCTCAACAGCTTCCACAACTGTGAGAAACAAATTGTGGTAGCTGAATGGACTAGGTTAGCATCCATTAACTCCACATTCTCCATCATAGATCTACATGACGGTGATCAGAAACACTGGACGTGCTATAAGACTTCAAGAGACTGACTTATGCATAACTAGTAGAGTAAGAATGAAAATGTGAAAATAAAAACATAAAAATGCTGAGGCTTAGGGTATGGCTGAATAGGTAGAGCACTTGCCCAACATGAGCATGTAGCCCCAAGTTAATGCTTCATACAAGCAATTAAAAATAAAGATGTTAATTTGACTATTGGTTTTATAGTAGATGAGTATAAAGAAAGAATGGTCCAAGGTAGTTACTTATTTCTAGTAATTTAGCCACATAATCATTATCTGGTATGTCACTGGTTTTAGAACATATATGAGATTGGCAGTAACGAATTTTGTCACTTGCAGGCTTTTGGAGGATTTTTAGGAGTCTAAACCAACATGTCCATATTAGTATCCCTTATTTAAGTAGTACATATCACAGATGAGAATATATGCTACTTGAAGAACATAGTAATGACAACATAGCTTTGTATGTAAATAGCACTGCTAATTCCCAAATTTTCAACTGGTTGTTTAAAAATATGCTTACTGGGCATTTGGCATAATGACAGCATGACTTGCCCCCACCTAGAAAGGTTACTTCTAGTGCTTCTGAAATTTAGGGTATGCTGCCTGTCAAACACAGGGGCCTAGGCTGTTCCTGCCTCCAAGTTTTCTCATTGGCAGAAGGTCAGGACCTTGCTCCAAAATACAGTCACTGTACATATGGTGTCCTAGTGTCTGGACAACATGCATTGTTACACTTACTCTTCCCAGTGTTCCAATTTACTGATGAATGACTGAGGCAAACCATCACCATGCAACTTGTTAGAGGTCACGTGGAAA
This sequence comes from Dipus sagitta, assembly GCA_036346955.1. Taxonomy (NCBI): domain Eukaryota; kingdom Metazoa; phylum Chordata; class Mammalia; order Rodentia; family Dipodidae; genus Dipus; species Dipus sagitta. Next base: position 316,033,209 of record CM070770.1, read on the forward strand.
ATACATAGGATATTAAGATTTGAACAAATCTGAATGATTCTAGCAGGTGTGTATTGGCATTAATAGATTAAACAGAGGGAAGATAACATGGGATATTTTAATTTATGCTGGCTACTTTCCATGCTGTGTTTTTCTTCCAACAGTCGTTACTATCATCTTCTCCATGAGAACTAAGTTACAATTTTTCTGAGAGTGGGCATTAACAAAAAAATAATATGAGGATCTTGCCTATAAATCTAATAATGTAAGAAATTTAGATTTAATCCTTCTTGAGAAAAATCTCTCAAATATATGTACATCTCTTGGATTTCCAAGTCTGCTGAATCCATTTGCTACTTCTAACAATATGACTGCATATCGCTGTCAGACATTGTAACCGAAATTACTGTATGTTTTATTAAGAACTTATTTTTGTGTGTGTCTGTCTTGCTCTCCTTTTTATCTAAAACCCTAATTTAGTTGTTGTTCCCTCAGGTACAAAATACACAGTTCATAATTCATTTGATATAAAATGTCACTTTAGATTCTTGCCCTCCTTTGATAAATGAGAAGAAACATGTACATTTCAATCTTCTCAATGCCAGAACTACCAAGAACAACCCCCCGTTGTGCTTCTCAAAGACCTGTGTGTTAAATTAAACATCAAGATTCAGAAACCGTGAGGAAGGATATTTCCAAGGCAGAGAGAATAAATCCATGAGCCAGAGGGAGACAGCTAATGCTTTTCCTACCAGTCAAGTCATATCTCCCAAACAGCATCTTTGATCCTCAAATTAGTCTTCACTTATAATTTATTAGACCAGAGCCAGCCCACCCATTCCTTGCATTTAGTTTTAAGAGGTAGTTGTTGAAATCATCAAGAAAAATAAAAATTTAGATGTTTACAGGTTGGTTTAATTTTCAACTTAATTGTGATAATGTATGTCAATTTTTTTTACCTATTATAAATCATTTTTTACATTCAATTACTTGCACGTGGATGTGGCAGTATGTTCATATGCATGTGGACACAAATGCATGCATACATGTAGAAGCCAAAGGTTGATGTCAGGTGCCTTTCTAAATCATTGTCTACATTCTTTTTTTAAGACAAAGTTTCTGATTGAACCTGGAGTTCCTCAATTCAGGTGTTCTAGCTGACCAGCAAGCCTCAGTGATCCTCCTGTATGTGCCTCCCAAGGAGTGGGATTACAAGCATGTCCCACTCTGCTCAGCTATGATGTGGGTCCTGGGGATGCAAACTCAGATCCTCATGCTTGCTTTCCAAGCTCCTTATCTATGTCCATTTCTCCACTCCCAGGCTCTATCTATCTATCTATCTATCTATCTATCTATCTATCTATCTATCTATCTGTCTATATATCTATGTATCTTTAGTTGAGCACTGACTTTACATACAAGGTGATCTTCTCTGTACACACATTCATTACCCCTTGCCTACCCAATAAAAAAGGTTCTGTGAAACCACTTTTCATATGAACAAATTAAGGATGAAAGGGGATATGATTTGGCTGGGGACATGGCCCACTTGCTAAGGCCTTCCTAAATCTTAAAATCAAGGTTTTTTTTTTTTAAAGATTTATCTGTTTTTAACATAGCAAGTATTTGTCATGTTTATATCATGTCATACATTTATGTTCCCTCTCCCCTGGCCTCATTCCAATGACTGTCCTCCTCAGTGGGGTTGTACATATTCACTGTGGGGTCTTAAATAAACCAGGCATTCTGTATGGGTGGTGGTGGGTGTTGGTGACAGGGGGGGAATACCTCAGAATGTTCCTTTCCACCCTGTGTCTTCTACAATCATTCTTCTCCCTCTTTAACAATGTTCCCTGAGCTTAGAGGGCATGTTAGAAGTCTCTCTTAATGTTGAGCTCTCAGAAGCCTCTGATTTTTTGCTCTAATGAGTTTTGAGTCTCTTCAGCATCTATCATTTCCCCAGAAAGATTATCAGCTAGATGTGAGAGCAGCATTTATACTTAGTCAACCAAATCTTCTTCAATGTCTTTTGGGCCCTGGAAGATGTGATAGAGATGACTAGAACAAATATTAATAAACTTGTCTGTCCATAACCTGCACACCTTCTCCAGAGTAGTAAATCAAAGGAAAAAAAAAAACCCTAAATTTCCTATCACAAATTATATGAAGAAAAGTACATTCCAATTTACAAGTTAATTAAGAGCCAAAAGTACAGAAGGACACTTCTTCATAAAAGTCATGAAGTGTTTCTTTCCAAAGACATCAACATGAGAGCTATCTTAAACATTCTCTTTTTTGGAGTGTATGGTGGGTGTGGTTTTCACTTGAGTCTACGGTAGAAGTCCATGGTTGAATGTGAAAGAAACTGGTTAAAATTGTTGGTGACAAATGTGTTCTGTTACCACATTGGGAAGAGGTGGACTAAGCTGGTTACTATTTATTTTTATTTGTTAATTATTTATCATTTTTGCCATGTACACAGAATCAGAGTGCTAAGTGATTACTCTAGTCCACTTAGCATGCTTTTAATTCTTAGTGGCTCCCCTAATCAACACGTTAAGTGTGGTGGCTTGAATCTGGTGCCTTCCATAAATTTGTGTGTTCTGAGTGCGTGCTCCCCACCTGGTGGCAATTTGGGAGGTAGAGCCTTGCCGGAGGAGGTGTGTTGCTGGGGAAGGGCTTTGACATTTATTATCAGTTTAGCTTGCCAGTGTTAGTTTGGCTCACTTTCCTACTGCTGTTTCCACCTGCTATGCCAGGTGATGTCCGGCCTCTGCTCATGCCATGCTTTCCCCTGCCACCAAGGAGCTTCCCCTCGAGACTGTAAGTCAAAATGAAAACTTTTCTCCCATAAGCTTCTTTTGGTTGGGAGCTTTATCCCAGAAATGAGAAGGTAACTACAACACTTAAGATTAAATTTGACACCATTGTCATTTCAAGCTATAATGGGAAACTAAGGGTCCAGCCTTTGAACCCCAAACCCTAGGTTGGTTTTTAATTTTAATCAAATAATTGAATAAAAAGGAAGGCAGAGAGAGATAACTATTAAATTATTATATTTATTGAGAGAATTACAGAGCCAAGGAAAGGCATCCACATGACCAGAGATTTCACGTGAAAACATGGAAAGAAAGAGAAAAGAAAATTCAAGGAGCTCCTGCCATGTGGGGAGCTAGAGGGGATAAAGAACCCATGTACAGAGCAAGGGCTAGGGCCCCCCTGGCTGGGCCTAGGACTCTGTCTGGGCCAGGCCAGCCCAGATCCAGCTGGGGGAAAAATTCACCTACACCTGGAAGTTCCCAAGTAGTCAGAGAGCCTTTCCTACTCTTGCAAAAGTATTTATAACCGTACAGTGGTGGGCTGTCTTCCAACTCAGGTGAACCAGAGGGACAGCTGGTTGGTTAGGACTAGGGGCTAACTCAGGAGGATAGTAGCACTGACAACAACTTCTGGGGCTGAATTTGATCAACCACAATATTTAAATTCTATGAAAGACCTCCCTCCCAGGAGAGGTCCTTATTGTTTGTGGAAAAACATGTCAAAGGAACTAGGCAAGAGATAAAAAGTCATATCATCTTTGATTTATAGCAAGTATAAACTTTTCACCCTTTTTACCTTCAGGAATCCAGTCACCCTAACTGCCCCCCTCTCAAAGACACTTCTTTAGGTGCCATTGATAAGTGAGACCTAATTCTATACTACCTGCTAAGAGAAGGCAGGACTAGTCAATAGAAGGTGCTGAGTATACAGCCTCCATGCTAGGTTTCTGTAGTCAGTCTCTGTGTTTAAATATGATGTTGTGGATTGATTCAGGTGTCCCCATAAACTTAGGTGCTCTGAATGCTAGGTTCCCAGATGATTGAAATTTGGAAACTAATACCTTCTGGAGGCAATGTATTTTTGGTGGTGGGCTTATGGGAATTATAGCTAGCTTCCCCTTGCAAGTGTGTGGCACACTCTCTTGCTGCTATTGTCCACCTTATGTTGTCCAGGGGGTGATGTCCACCCTCTGCTCATGCCATCGCTTTCCGCTGACATCATGGAGCTTCCCCTTTAGTCTGTAAGCCAAAATAAACCCATTTTTCCCCAAAGCTGCTCTTGGTCAGGCGATTGCTGCCAACAATGCAAACCTGACTTCAACATATGGTGTCTGCTTTTTACTACTTGCATAACCTCAATGGACAAGACAGTGGTTGGTCTTCAACTTTCTCATGTAGAAACAAAGTTATGATGTCACTTTCCTTGGTTTGTGAGACTTGAGACGTAAATGACCAGAGTATATCATAAATGTGCATGGAAATGCCACAGTGTCTGATTATTTTGCAATTAACATATGATAATAAAGCAGAAAGAAATAAAAAGAACACCTGTTACATTGGTCTAAGTAATTACTACATCAGAAAGCTGTTTTTGTCCACTAAGAGTCCACATCTTCTTAATTGTCCCCTAGGTAACTTGTGATTAGTTCTACTTGGTGGAGTTGTCCTTAAGAACTCCTAGAAGGAAGCAAGTCTGTGGTTTAGCAGCTCATCCTGGAACCCAAGATAAAGATGTCGCTTCAAACCCTCCAGAGGAAGAAAAGCCCCAAGATGCTCATTAAGGGGAAGCCTTCAAACAGATGTTTTGTGAAGGAATTTGGAAGCAGAGGAAAGGTCTTTGAGAGCATTTTCACCCTGGGTCCAATTAGTGTTCTCCGGGGCATAAAGCATCAGGCCTGTTGCTTTCTGGGACCACAGGTGGGGCTGCCCATCCGGAACTGGCTGCCTGTGATACCTGCTCCTGTCCCACTCAGGAAGACTGTGAGCAACATGCTGTTGGAGCCTCTATATTCAAAGAGACACAAAGAAACCTGGTTGGCCTATTTTCCCTCAGGAGTTCTGTATCCTAATTCTTGGTGTGGTAGACAGGTAAGGACAAGATCATGTGACATGTTCAGTTTGAAGTTGTTTTAAAGATTATCTAATTCCATGGTCTTCAATCTCAGGTATCTAAATGATCTGCAAGTGGGAAGGGTATCCATTAAGACATAGATTTCTGGGTTTTAAGCTCCAAAATTCCAGTTTTATACATGGATAGTGGAGTTCAAGTAACACAATTTGGGGTCTGAGGAGACCACTTTGTGGATAAAATGCATGCTGTATAAGCATGAGGATAGGAGTCCAGATCCCAGTACACCTATAAATGCTGGGAATGTATGGCAGCCACCTGGAATTCTACTGCTCGGGAAGCAGAAATAAGAGGTCATCAGGCCAAGCTAGACTAGTTGAATTGGTAAGCTCTGGGTATAAGCGACAGGTTCCATTTCGGTAAAGAAAGTGGAATGTGATGGAGGAAGATGCCAGCATCGACCTCTGACCTCCACTTGCACACACTTATGGCCACACACACATACCCCTGCATGCCCACATTCCACACATACACATGCCAAAACAAAAAAGAAAATCCTGACTTGGCACAAGCTCCCAGGCAATAATGCTGTTCCTCCTCTGCGTTCACATTGGGTGATCCACTGATCTGGTTCACGTCTGCAGATTTAGCAAGAGGAAACCTGAATCACAGTGACGCAAGTAGCTAATTAGCACAATAGTCGTTGGTGGAACTTAGGGCACTAAGCGGTCAGAAGATGGCAAATGCAGGTCTCCGAGGAACCCGTTCAGAATAATCAATTTTGTTGATCTAGAATTAACTTCATTTCGCGTTGGTTTACTTCTGGAAGCTTTCTCATTTGACACCCAGTCGAAAGCCAGCGCATGGGCTGAGTGCTTGGTTTTGTATGCTTTTCTAGAAGGCAGGGGACTCTTTGCTCAATACTTTACTCTTCTTCCCTAATAGTCTTTTGCTTGCAAATAGCAAAGACCTCACTCAGAGGCTGGTTTAAATCATGAAAGAAGCTAATGGACTCCCTTGAGAGAAAAATCCAGAAAAAGAGTTGTTTTTTTGGCATCACTGGATTCAACAGGGCAAAGCCTGTCACTGGACTCTAGCCTGTCCTCTCTCTGGTCTGTCTGTTTTCTTTGGCGCTGGCTATATCCTCAGGCTCTATTAGGGGCCAGTGGCTGGCAGGAGGCTCCACAGGAGCACAGATTCAAGTGCAGGGCATGGCAAACACCTCAGCTGACGACATTGCTCTGCTGCCTACACCAAACTGGCCCTGAAACAATTATCTGGGGCACTTGTTTTGAGCAAGGGAGAACCCAAAGTGCTAAGAGAAAAAATAGAACCCTAGAGACACAAGAAAAAGTGAAGGCATATTGTTACAAAAAAAAAGAAATGGCACAAAGACACTGCCACTAGGTGTGGATGTGGCACAGAAGTCCCCCCTCATGAGGTCGGTGGTACCTGCAGCCACAGGGAGCATGACATTTTATACACGCAGTGGTTTTTTTTTTTTTTTTAATTTTCAGACAAACTCATCTCTGATGAAGTTAATTTACAAATGAGGTACAGAGTGAGATTAACAACAAATTAAGAACATCACTAGCCAATTTTTTTCCTCCTTTGCAATTTTAGCGATGGATAATTCTTATCATAGATATTAGTAACCTCGGTGTAACCTGTTCTTTCCTGATTATGTTGAAAGCATCTATCTTTTTCAGGTAAGCATATCCCCAATGGCTATAAAAACCTTATGAACTGTTTATTTCTGGAACATTCCATTTAATGTCTTTAGAGCATGGTTGACCTCCGATAACTTAAAACTGCAGAAAGTAAAACCGCCAATTCGGTGGGCTCTTGTGTGCCTCAAAGCAGCGGATAGGGTGAGAGGGAGTCAGAGACCAGTTCTGAGTCTTCCGCCTTCCACAGTTCACATGTTTGTTCTCTCTTTACCAGGAATGCATATTGTCATAGAGTGGACGTGACACATCATAATAAAAATGGAAGACAATGTGAGTTCCACGGGACTCATTTCTTGGGTGTGTTTCTGGTAACATATACATAGGGGAGCGCTGGCTTTGCACTCTTTCCATTTCTTTGCAGTTTGTACACTTGTCACCTGAGCATGGATGCTTCATTTCTCCCAGTCAATTAACAATCAGACTGTCATGGTTGTTATCAGGGCTACTACTGTCAGAGGACTCTTTAACCTCTTTATGGAAATAAAGAGATTTCAGGAATGTCTCTAAGTATCTAGACTACAGTAATACTCTCATTTTGGTTGGAGTGTGTATAGAGTCAGGTAAATGCTCATGGAATTTTATGCAAGTCAGGCATCAAGTGTTTCTATGATAAAGAGAAAAAAGTGAAAGAAGAGTTATTTTTAAGAAATAAAGTAAAATTTCTCTAGGGCAGTATAAGAATTCAAATAAAACTTCAAGCTGCTTTTAAACTGCAGAGCCAGTCAGAAAGACATGAGTTTTTTAACCTTAAAGTTATAAACCTTTCTTCCAAGATAAAATACAGAAAGGAGAATTGTACTTATTCTTTTTAAAATATGATTTTTCAATATCAATGGGTCTTAGAGGAAGAATACCTCCCATCCTTCTCCCTTGGTAAAGCATGAAAAAAATGTGATTTTAAATTAATTATTATTTTTTGGGGGGGTCTATCTGCCTTGCCCCAGGAAGGTCTAAAGATAGTACTTAATTGTGAGGGGGGCACGCGTCTCTGTGTGAATCACAGGAGATTACTATGCAAACACTAAGGCTGGCGGCCTTTGCTAGAGGCTGGCTGAGTCCATGTAAGCGCACTTCAAAGTTCCCTTCCAACTTCTCCAAGGCTCAGAAGTTAGTCCCTGTCTTACGTGTTTTTATAAGCAGGAAGTTCACTGTTAAGAGGGTGAGTAGGAAAAGAACTTGCCCAACTTGTAAAATAGAAATATGTCCTTTTCTTTGGCTCCAGACATGTAATTATACAAATGTGTACATCCACATTGCACATGCCATGCAAAATATCTATTCCTAAAAGGCAGAGGAAAACCTGGGGAAGTGTGCTTAAGATAGACATAACTGCTGTGGTTTGCTTCTGATCACATATTTGGGAGGTAGCATGGCTAGCCCTAGATGGACTAATATGTGTTTTCAAAAGTGCAGTGTTTTATTGAGCATTTAAACACTTTCTATTTGTTCAAGCTGCCTACTTTATTACTTCAGTGGCTTGACTTTTCTAGGGGAAAAATAGCAGCACCTTTGGAAGATATACACTGAAGTAAAACATTATGCACATAATCCCAGAGATTCATATGAAGCTGGTATAATATGAATGGTAGAGCTCTTAATATACTCCAGCAAGGGCAAGCCATCCATTTATGTGGTGGGATGCTGTTGTAGAGAACACAATTCTGTTCTTCCTATGTCTCTATCATGGCTCCTACATTATAAAAGGTAGTTAATCTAATCTTCTACCCTCTGAATAAAGTCATAAACCATGTTATCCCATTGTTTAGTTCACTTTCTAACCTACACTTTATTTTTTAATTCCCATTCCTTTGCACTCTAAATGTCTAAGAATTACATGGCCACCTGCATGTGGAAGTTTCTAGTTACACTTCGCAATAAGTCAGAGATGTATGCACAGTAGATCAAGAGAAAACACAGCCTAGGCCCTCTGCTGACACAGGGCAAGGACATGTTTACAGTTTTGAGAGCCACTAATACCATTTCACAAAGTAACACCTGTGATTTTGCTATGCAGAGAAGCAGAGAATACAAAGGGAGTAGGGTGACTTTAGGTCCTGCATTGCCATAGCAATTGAAAATAGTTCCAGGTTCACATTTACAGTATTTTTCTTCCTTTAGGTAAATCCATTTTTTTTTTTTCTTTTTGGCATGTGTATGCTAGTGTGGTGTTTCAGTCAGGTTCGCATTGTTGACAGAAATCACCCAATAAAGGGCAGCTTGTGGGAAAAAAAAAAGTTTATTTTGGCTTATGGACTCGAGGGGAAGCTCCATGATGGCAGGGGAAAATGACAGCATGAGCAGAAGGTGAACATCACCCCCTGGCCAACATAAGGTGGACAATAGCAACAAGAGAGTATGACAAACACTGGCATGGGGAAACTGGCTATAATATCCATAAGCCAACCCTCAACGTTACACTGCCTCCAAAAGGCATTAATTTCCAAATATCCATCTGCTGGGAACCTGCATTCAGGACACCTAATTTTATGGGGGACACCTGAATCAAACTGTCACATTCTGCCCCTGGTCCCCATAAACTGATAACCATCCATGATATAAAAATCAATGCCTTCATCCAACTTTAAAGGTCCCCATAGTTTTTATCAGTCCTAATTATATTCAAACGTTCCCATAAACAAAGGTTTTTAAATTGATCCATAATACCAGAAAACTCCAAACAAACAAACAAAGAAAAAACCCCACAATAGCACAGAATAAATATACATACTGCAAAATATGGCATTGGGCATAGCAAAGAATATCCCCCCAAAACCTTTAATGGCACAGAATAAACACTCACACTGCAAAAGATGGCATTGGGCATAGGAAAGAGATATTCAACCAATGCAAGTTTTAAACAGGACAAACATCAAACCCTGTAGCTTCAAGTTCAACAACTCTAGTCAGTGACAAATATCCAAGTGTGATAATTCTAACCAGCAGCAGGTCTCTGGAGTTCCAATTATGCCCCTCCAGCTAGGCTACTCACAGTCCTGGAAAACTTCATCCAGCCTGCCAGCTCTCCTTAGCAGCCACCTCAACTCATGGTCCCGGCATCTCTGCTGGGTCTTCACTGCAACCCATGGTCCATCCCCACAGCTCTATTGGGTCTCCATGCAGGTAAACCAGTAAACTTGCTTCACACTGCCCATGACCATTCCCCAAACACAAGAATGTGTGCAAATTCAATGACCCCCCTCTTTCTTACATTTCCTATACTCCATAATACCAGGTAGGCTGCCAATTTGTTAATCCAGTGGGGAATAAAGGAGACTGAAGAACTGCACACTCCTTGAGCACTCAGGCCCCTTCAAAAGAGTCTACATTCTTCCTGTTGCCCCAGTGAAGGTCAGCTGGCCCAATCTCAATGGTAATCTCTCAATCGCAGCTGAATGTGCAGCAGTTTCAGCCCAAATATTTTATTTCTGTGACATATCCCTCTGCTCATACTGGTCCACTTCTACACAATGTAACACTGCACAAATTCTCAGGACACAGATATAACAGCAAGCCACTCATATTAACTGCTTCTAGCCCAGTCCAGGCAAAGCCCTTTCTCTCAATCATCAGCCAAACCTCATAGTCCATAATTTTTACTGCATTCAGGTCTTTCATCTCTGACCAGAATAGTTCTTCAAGCTATATTTACAGCACTGCAAGGCATCTCTTAGGCCAAGGTTTCAAATCCTTCTACATTCCTCTTGAAAATCAGTCCCCAAAGGCCAAAGCCACACACTCAGGTCTCTAGCAGCAACCCCACTTCTGGTACCAAATTTCCTGTTGTAGTCAACTTCACAGAGTTGGCAGAAATCACCCAACCAAGAACAGCTTGTGAAAAAAAGATTTATTTTGTTTATAGACTATATAGGGGGAAATGATAGCATGAGCAGAGGGTGGACATCATCCCCTAGCCAACATCATGTGGACAATAGCAACAGGAGAGTATGCCAAACACTGACAAGGGGAAACTGCATATAATACCCATAAGTCTGCTCCAACAATACACTGCTTAAAAGAGGCATTAATTCCCAGATCTCCATCAGCTGGGAACCTAGCATTCACAACACCTAAGTTTATGGGAGACACCTGAATCAAACCACCACATGTGGTATGCCTGCATGTGTAAATGCATGCTTGCATGCATGGAGACACCCAGGTTGAGCATGTATATGAAGAAGTTGACATCAGGTATCTTTCTCCATTGCTTTTGACCTTATTTATTGAGACACTGTCTCTTAGTCTCTTACTTCTACCTAGATCATGTTGATTCAGGTACATTAGTAAACTAGCTTGCCCCAGGAACTCCCTGGGTATTTCCCCCTCCCATGTGTTGGGAGTACAGGCAGGCAGTCATGTCTGCCTATCATTCACCTGAGTGATGGGGATCTGAACTCAGTTTCTCATGCTTGAAAGGCAAATATTTTACTGACTGAGCCATCATCATCTGCAATTCCTAATTTTTGAGCATCTAACTCTTAAGAATTATGGAATGAAGTAACTTTCTCTGTCCCAGTTAGTCAGTAGAAAAACTATAATTCATGCTTCTGGGATTATATTTTGGTTTTAGGAATTTTGGCTGAAATTAGCATGTAGGGAAATCTCTTTTTTTTTTCCTTTGAAAAAGGGAGGAGAAAAAGGGAGGTTGATTTGAGTAAATCATGCTAAAAGGCTCAGACTTTTGTCAAATATTAACTTTAAGGCAGAGCTACCATAAGCATAAGAGAAGAGCCTCTTGACTCAGCCTTGCCCTCCTGGTGGGAGGCTGCTCTGAGGTTGGAACACTGGGCCCATTCAGTCAGTATACACAGGCCTTCTCTTACATGATGACACCATCTTCACTCATTGCCCCTGACTGACTTCCAAGCAGCAGAGGTTTCCCACTTACTCTGCAGTGCTTCTCTTTACTTCTCAGTTAAAGTGAAAAATTCCAGAGTCGCCAATAGCTTTACATACTTATCAAGAGCCATTTTTGTTTTCCAAAAGTTTTATGTCAATTTTGTCTTTTCTTTTAATGTTACAACTTAATTAAATCTCACCTAAATTGATGCAAATGGCACAGATTTGTTCTACTAAGTTAATTGCTTTGTGAAATGAAAAATTATTACCTAATAAAACAATGCTGTCAAAAGAGTGTGAGACAAAAAACCAAATGACTAGAGAAATTATAACAACTTGGAAAGTTTTTGTAATTAGCTTGTTTCTAAATTATATTTCCATTTTGTTTGTCATTCAAAAACAAGTTTAAAAATAGGAATCATAAACTATGAATTATAGTTGCAGTTTTTGGTGTAACCATTCTAGATTTATAGATTACAAATCAAACCCTTTAGAAAGCAATATGGAGCTCTATAAGCAGTGGTGAATACATACATAACTACATATAGCATATAGTTAATATAGTTATATGTTCTGAATTAAACTAAATATATATATATATATATGTATATATATATATATATATATATATATGTGTGTGTGTGTGTGTGTGTGTGTGTGTGTGTATAGTCTTTAAAACTGCCCAAATACAGCCAATCAAATGATGTTGAAAACAAAGAACTAAACACATACACATACTGTGGTGGTTTGATTCAGGTGTCCCCCATAAAGTTAGGTGTTCTGAATGCTAGGTTCCCAGCTGATGGACATTTGGGAATTAATGCCTCCTGGAGGGAGTGCATTGTTGGGGGCGGGCTTATGGGTTTTATAGCCAGTTTCCCAATGCCAGTGTTTGGCACACTCTCCTGTTGCTGTTGTCCACCTTATGTTGGCCAGGGGGTGATGTCCACCCTCTGCTCATGCCATCGCTGTCCCTGGCCATCATGGAGCTTCCCCTCGAGCCTGTAAGCCAAAATAAGCCTCTTTTTCCCAGAAGCTACTCTTGGTTGGGTGATTTCTACCAGCAGTGTGAACCAGACTGCAACACATACGTACATGCATATTTCCAAAGGGCTTTATGTTTTTTATTTTTATACTGTTATGTGATATGGCTGAGTAAGACAAGTGCACTTTAGGATGACTTCAGCCTAATTTTAAAGCCTATGAAACAATTATCCAACTAAAAATAAAAGACACAGGAATAGCAAAAGATAATTTTCAAGGTCGTTATTCCAAGTCATAACTTCCACAAAATGTTTTGTTCCTTCACTTATTCATGAAGTACTTTCTCCTATGTCCTAGGACTGTAAAAATACACAGACCAAACTCACCACTGTTCTCACAGAAAATAACACTAAAATAACTGCAAGTAGAAATCATAACAGGCATTAGTTGTGCAAAATAATGAAAAGAATTTTGAAAACCACCCCACATATAAAAAGAATACAGAATGGTCCCTCATATTTTAACTTATAGGTATTTTAAACAATGTTTTACTGGTACAAATTTCTTTATCTTCACACTAAAATAAAGTATTCATATTAACTTTTATGGTAAGAAAGATTTTCCTGTATCTCCTTCAAGGAAAATAAAAACAATGACTTGGTTTCTCCACTTTTTGGTGCTAATATAACATTCTTTTAAAAACAGGGCCAATGTAATTGAACAATTCTGCAGGTATAATCCTCGCTTGCACATTTGCATACAAACCCTCTCTACATTCATTCTCTACTTTCTCCTCTCCCCACCTCTCTCACACACACATTAATACTCAAACAGTCTATTGACTCTCAGTCCCTTGGGCATTTATAGAGGATTATTATAACATGGGCCTCTGTGAATCAATGCCAGCAGGCTGAAGCTAGCAAACACTTGGTATGAACTTACACAGTTTGGCGTGGCTTGGCTTTGTTCCTGGTGCTCTAAGGAAACCAGCCCTGCTTCTGAGAATAGAAGCACGACGCTGGCAACCCACACACTCATGTGAAAAAGTATGAGAGGTGTTTGTTTCAACTTGCTAAGTTTGAAGTTCAGTGAAACAGCAATTAATGCCCTTTAAGTCCGAGCAAACAAACTTCAGCAGATCCATATATAGTAATCAGTGGTCAACAGATTAGTCACCCACCCCACATACACACATACACACGCAGCATGTGCTACGTCCTGATGCCACCTGCTCTGATGTAAGGCAGGGAAGCCAGCCGTCACCAGTGCCAGGCAGGCATCAGTGTGCAGGCAAAATGGTGAGGTAAAAATCTTTGTCCTTCATAAACTGCTGTTACGTTATGGTTTGAACATATAGTGTCTTCCACAGGCTCATGTGTTTAGACAGTGGGTTCCTAGCTGGTGGTTCTGTTTTAAGAGTTTATTGAAACTTTTGGAAATGGGACCTAGCAAGCAGACACAGGGCTACAGGGGTAGGGCTTTTGGAATATAGTTTGGCAGCCTGGTTCAATGTGTTCTTTTTCTTTCTCTGTTACTAGCTTCCAGTTCTTGCCACCACTACCATTGTCTTGCTGCCCTGCCTCTTCCACTGTGAGACAGTCAACCAAACTAAGTCTTTCTTGCTTCAATTTATTTATTTATTTTTTCTGTTCTGGTATTGTGTTTCAGTGACCAGCCAAGTAACTAACACAAATACCCAGTTCCAGTTATTTTATTATAGCCACAGAAAAATAGAATGATGGGAAGGAAACATTAAATATTTACCATTTGTGCAAATAAGTTTATATATTGTAATATCCTCCAGATAAATACCAGTCAGTCTGGGAAATAACAGCCAGTCTGTTTTACAGATGGAGAAATTTAGGCTCAGGCATTCCTGTAGACTTGCTCATTATAATTCAGCCAGGCAGGAAAAAATAAAAAGAAGTAGATTGAGATCTGATATATGAAGCTACATAGGCTGTGTTTGTATGATGAAAAGTCTAATTCCTAATGAATTTTACTCTTCTTCCTTCACTGAGGTTGTAGGTGTGGAGAAAGAGGGAAAGAAGAGTTACAAAAGACCCCTGAGAACAAACCAGTCATAGCCATTTTCTATTTCTGTCTGGGTTTTTCCCCCCCCCCTAAGAATGCTGTTTAGAAAATAACAGGTTCCCGGGCTGGAGAGATGGCTTAGCGGTTAAGCACTTGCCTGTGAAGCCTAAGGACCCCTGTTCGAGGCTCAACTCCCCAGGACCCACGTTAGCCAGATGCACAAGGGGGCGCACGCATCTGGAGTTTGTTTGCAGTGGCCGGAGGCCCTGGCGTGTCCATTCTTTCTCTCTTTCTCTCTATCTATCTGCCTCTTTCTCTCTGTTGCTCTCAAATAAATAAATAAATATTTTAAAAAAAAGAAAAAAGAAAGAAAATAACAGGTTCCCGAAGCCTGGTATTTTTAATGAAGGTCATACATTGTAATAATTCCCACCAAATTTAAAAATACAAATCATAAATTACTTATTGTTAGAGTCAAAATTGGATTAAGTTCACAAATGAAGGTGGTTTCAAGTTCCTTTCCCTGTCACATTAAGACAGTTTAGAAAAAAATAAATAGAAAATTATTCCTCTCAGAAAAATACAAAACTTTCATAAAAAATCCATTTCCAGTTCGTCAGTATGGGATTTGTCACTAATCATTTTAAACTATGCCCTTTCATGCTGCTTCTGTCTCTTTTCACTTTCTGAGTAGTTCTTTGATGTAACAAAGACAGTTTCAGACAAGATTTCAGTTCATCTGGAAAAAAAAAAAAAGGTTTGAGTCTGCAGGCAAAATGCAGTGTATTTAAAATTTATATACTCCATAATGCCTTTGTTCTGAACTTGAAGATCCTGCAAACTTCTAAGCTTCCCTGCCTTCCTCCTCCAAGTGCATCGTTTCTCCCTCTGCTTATTATCATGCCACTGTGACTTTAACTAGTGGCTCCATCATTTAACTACATGCAGAGTCATGGCTGACCCTTTCTGATCAATTGCCAATCCATACAGGTTTGACTGATAAAAGAGCCAATTAGACTTAAGCAAATTAAGGGACATCACCAATGTCAACCTCTTATTAAACAGAATGCTGAATTCCATGCATACAAAACACAAATGCACCGAGCCCCATTAAGCGTTGAAATCCTAACCCCATTAGTAACTCTAGACCTTGAGGGAGTAAAGGCCATAGGAAAGTTTCATATTTATGGATTAACATTTGGATTCCATTTTTATTTTTTTAATTCTTTCCCTAGAACTCTTGAACCTGTACCATAATGCTATTCAAGAGCTCGGGTTAAAGATAGTCTTCATTTCTAAGAGTCTCTTAGCACTAACTAAGAGCATTATGTTATAAACAGCCAAAATATAGTGTTTTTAGAAATATAAAAATTGGAGTGTACAGAGGTAGGTGAGGCTGTTTCATGCAACAGAAAACAGGTGATACTTCTCTGGTCTCTAAATAATATCTAAAATAAAATTTTAAAATAAAAACTGTGAGATTACTCATTATTAATTCACATGCTGAGTTTCATAGTATCACCTTGTTATTTTTAGTTCATAACCTTAAATAACTTGGGTTTGTCTCTTAATTGCATTATTTTCTCATCAGAAAACAGACAGCTACTAGCATATGAGATATCTCATAAACATCTAACTAGGAGATGGCAGACCATGATGGAATTCTTCAAATTGTGTTTCCTTATCTCTGCTTTACAAATTCCTAAAAAAAATACTAAGGATTGCTCATCCACAATTCCATGAGAAAAAGTAACCACCCACGATCAGAAATCAAGCAAGCACCGTTAACCACCGAGTCATCTCTCCAGCCCTTTGAGGGGAGAATTCAAAGAGTGATGCATGAGGAATCTTGAGGAAATGTCTTACCCCAATGCTCTCACCTCCTGACCATCCAGGCTACATTAGAGTTACATGGCCACCGCAGAGCTCCACTGGGAAGTTGTGCGGGGGCCCTCACTATACTGAAGAGTTGCCAAGTGGAGAGAGGTCTGAGCAGGGCTGAGAGGTAAACAACTTCTTATTTAAACCTGGGCATTGGACTGGAGATGCTTCCGACAGTAAAGTGCCTACTGCACAAACAAAGGAACCAGAGTTCGAATCTGTAGCACCCATATAAACTTAAGGTGTGATGGTGCACCTCCTTAATCCCAGCGCCAGGGAAGTGGAGACAGGAGAATCCCTGAGGCTCACTGATTACCTAGTGTGGCCAAACCAGAGAGTTCTAGATTCAGTGAGAGATCTTGTCTCAAAAAAATTAGGCTGAAGGGCAATTGAGAAAGACACAAGATATCTACCTGTGGCCTTCAGATGTGCTCCCACACATGCACACACAAGCACCCATACACAGATGAACATGCTGTGTGCACACACATACATGTGCCAGAAATTAAAACTGATCATTCATCTAACTTGATTTACTTATTTCTTTATTTACTGATAACTCATTGTGCACCTGCCATGTATCAGGTTTGGTTTCTGCATTGAAGATAAAGATCAACAGGAAACAGTTTCTGTTTGGGAAATACTAAGTAGAAACTGTACTGGTCAGAATAAACAGATGTTTTTTAATAAAATATGATTATTTTCTGGAGTTCAGAAGGTTTCTATGTCAGCCTTGGATGGCAAGAGATGACGAGCTGATGTGCTGATTTTTAATTTTCCTCCTAAAAATTGAGTTGTACATTCCCAGATTAAATGACTAAAATGAGTAAAGGGTTTTTCAGGTGGCATTTGCTAGCAAATGCTTAATAGAGGAAACAAATGGCATATTTGATTCACTCAAACCTTCTGTTATTATGTTTTTAATGTATATTGAGAAGAAAATTGAAAGATACTTGAAATTCAACATCACCATAAAATTCCTAATATTGAAATGAAGTAAATGACAATGATTATAACCATCCAAATATAATGTGAAAGTAAATAGCACACGGAAGCTTTTCTGCCCATAAGTTGGTTCGCTACTGTGTGTCGGTTCATTTATTATTCATTTCTGTGTGAAGCACAGTTCACTGGACAAAGGCATGGAAGATTTCTTTAATAACTCTCAGCACTAATTTAATTCTACTTAAACACACATATTCTTGTGAATGCCACATGCTTTCCAGCATGATTTTTATGTGTAAATCAGGGTAATATGTTTTCACATCATTAAGTAAAAGGAGGCATGAACTAAAACCTATTTAATCAATGAGGTATCACCTTTAAACTGCCACAAGGTTATAAAAAAGATCATTTCAAAGCTATAAGTCCTAATTGTAATCAACAACTATCTGATGGTGAAAGAAAGTATGTCCTCATGGCTGTAATAAAATTAAGCAACTCTCTATCTATAAAGTCATTTGCTTCTTCTTGGGAAGGGCAATTTCCCAAATTCTTGTTGTCTGGGTAGGTACACCCTGTGCTAGCATAGCCTTGTGGAGCTGACATAGGCTGACATGCATGGAGCAGAGATAAAGATGAGCCTCCACGCTCAATGTGCCTGTGCTCTGCCTCACCACCATAACTAGGTCTTTTAAAACCTTCTCATTCAGTGATGTCAATTCTACTGACAGACATACCCGCAAGTGTGTATTGGGTTAGCAATGGAAGCTTGCTGTTTCTAACTGAGTCACCATTGTATAAATGGGACAAGTTCTTAAACTATACATGATTAAATGTATGGACAATTAATTAAATTAACTTTATTTTATGAATACAAGTTATATTGCTATAAATTATCTAGATCAGTGAAAAGGCCATGAATCAAATATACATATACCTTATTTATCTCTATAGTAGTGGCTTTGGCTAGACTAAAGTGTTTACAGAAAGCATGCAATCCTAACAGAGGACACTCATGCTTTTATTATTTTGAGGCAAGCTTTCCATTGAAAGGCCATGTATGCAAACCTGAAAGGGGTATTTCTCCTTAGCATTTAGTTCCCACAAATGGGCCATTGGATGGAGTTGACTGTAGATGGCAGGAATGCCAATTATGGTCATTTTGAAACAAGTCAACTTTTAATTAAAATATTTAAAGTAATCATATGCAGTCTGTGTTGCATTTGATATAGGAAAGTAGTATAGCTGAGATGTGATTGTGGCATGAATGTTTATAGAGGTTTATCCAGTGCTGGAATGGAGAATTCTTAGTCTACTAGCTGCATGCTGCTCTTTTCCCCAACCTTCTGAAGACCAAAACTGAGATCCATTGCAGTAGAAAGTCAGGGCTCTGATTTGAACTTTGGATTTAAGTAAAATCTCAAGCCAATGAAATCACAAATAAAAATGCTGTATAAAATTACTAGATGGGGGGGATTATTGGACAAAGATGATAAGAATTTTAACATTTGATGAATATTATCACTGTTCTCTCCAAGGGCTTGTACCAATGTACAATTCTCCAATAATACAAGAGAGACTATTTCTTTGGATCCTTACAGATACATTGTCTAAAACTAATAAAAAAGCTAGATTAATAAAATTTCACCAGTTAAAGAAATAGAAAATGAAACAACCACCAAAATAACTGCTAAAAAACAAGCTACCCCCACAATGCACTACCCACAATCCCCATGGGGATAACTGGCATCCCCAAGGAGGAGGGTCCCTTTGGGGGTTCAGGGATGAGGTAAAGATGGTACCAACATGTGCTGTTTACACACTGAGTATGTACATAACTAAAGGAAAGAATTGTCATCGGTTTATGATACCATTAAAACATATTTCTTAACAACAACAAAATAAACCCACATATTCAATCACCTTACATGTACACCATTCAAAGTACACGTGTGTACAGCGTAGACAGAGCGGGGAATGAAAGTGGTGTCAGCAAAGCAGGAAAGCAAGGCAGCAAGAGACTCAAGCAAACAATGCCACCAACACTCCAAACACAACGTCCTCTGTAGGATATAGCTCTAAGGATATAGCTCAGTGGTAAAGAGCTTGCCTAGCCTGCATCAGGCCCTATAGTTCACTTTTCAGTGCAACAAAAAACAAACCAACAGAATTGATCTTTTAAGTTCTAAAAACAATTAATTCCAACAGGAAACAAGGTGTTCAATGATAACCTAGTTCTAGGGCATTTGTTCAAAATTAGCCAATATTTTTCAGACTTACCCCCTGGAGGCATCCCAATCACAACTGGGTCACTGCTCACGCTCCCTTGGCTGTTGGAAGCACTGACTTGGACTGTATAGTTGGTGAAAGGAACTAAGCCATCCACGAGGGCCCAGAGTTTGTTCTCTTCACTGCTGTGGGTGGTTTTAGTGCCACTGAGAAGGGTATAGTTATTACCTGCTGTTTAGAAAAGAAAATTATACTTAATGGTTGTTTCTTGCTATTGCTTGAACATTTCTTGGGTTGTTGAATTAAGCATCTCTACCCTAAGATATGTGCATGTGTCCCCATCAATATGCATATGATTGTAGATAAATTGAAACTTGGGTTAATATCAGAGTGAATCACAGTCATCAACGTGACTTGGTGACACTTGAAAATAGATCACATCGCAAACAGCATGCAGATAAGTGAAAACATTGAGTGCACAGATATAGACATCGATATTTTGATGAACTGTTTATATGTTTTAAATATTTTTACTTATTTATTTGAAAGCAGAAGGAGAGAAAGAGAGAGAGACAGAGAGAGAGAGAGAGAGAATGAGAATGGGTGCACCATGGCTTCTTGCCACTGCAAACAAACTCCAAGACACATGCGTCACTTTGTATATCTGGTTTTCTGTTGGTACTAGAGAATGGAACCCAGGCAATAGGGATTTGCAAACAAGTATTTTTAACCACTTAACACACTCTCCAGACCCTGTTTATAAATTTTTAATCCTTTATTTTGAATTTTCTTAATGTACAGACAGAAATAACAACTCCAATAGAATGAATATGAATATAAATAATAAACTCAGATATATGCCATTTATTTCATATGCCATCAATGGTGGTGTTTTCTGATCATTGTGCTTAAGCAGGGGACTGACTTCACTCTATATAATGTCTTTTAAAAGCAGAATTGGTCAGAATATCCTAAAAAAGCAACTGTAGTTGGATTTAAATTGTATTCATTTTGATAGAGCACTTGTGATTTGGCACTGTAGGAAAATATAGAAGCTACCTGGTTGTATAAAAGAATCATTTCTAATGTATTCTTACCCAGGATCCGCCACCTCTACCCTGCCAAATCTTGGGCAGACCATTCTCCATCTTAGTCTGTTCAGCACATAGGCAGACACTGCTGTCTGACAAAGGCTCCTCTCTTTCATGCCACAGGATTGTGCTCAAGACAAGGGAGAGTTAAAAGGAAGAACAGGGTTGGGATTAAAATTGTGACATTATTTCATATTTTGCATTAATACTTTTCTGAAAAGTTTATATGGAGCATCATTTTTAAAGAGATTGTTTAATTTTAGTCAAATATTAGGAATGTGTTATAATTACTCTTTAAACACATAGAATAAAGAGCCATTACAATATCAAATAGACCACCTTCCTTTGTCAAAATACCTTTTATTTCATGACATTTCATCTTTTCTACAAATTTTGAGATAGGCAGGGGAGTATGAAATACGGAATATTGAATATTTGAGGGGAAACAATCATGCTTGTAAGATCTCCAGTTATTGGTATAATCTTTATTGTTTACATGATTAAGAAGTAAAAGATGGGCACTTCCTACAAGTGATCTTCCACTGAATAGCAAAGAAATTCTAATTCTTACAATAGTTACAAGAAACATTTTTAATGTAATTTAGTAGCACAGTGTAGTGCAAAGAACATAAAAGTGATTGTGAAGTGTTATGCATTGGAAGTTGTTCTTGTATTTTCAGTAATGTCTTCTTTGATAAGATGCTTCATCTTTCTGCATTTGTAGCACTTGGCTTGTGAACAGGAAATGATAACACAGTACAGTGTAATGTGACAGTTAAATGAGATAATTTCTTTAGTATACCCAGAGCAAAATATCTGCTCATAAACACCCATTAATTGAATTTTCTCATGTTTCTGATGATAATCTAGAAATAGAACCATACTGACAATATAATATTAGGCAATGAACATACTTTTGTTTTACTGTCTACTGGACAAAATTTTACCTGGTTAACATATCTGGTTCACTCATTATAAGACATAAGTAACTAGGAGTGCTACTTCTGTTTTTGTTGCAATCTAGACAAATGATATGTTTTAAACAAATACTTAGAATTAACATGTGCTTAAGTATATATAAGTTGTTTCATTTTGTCAGTAGCAATTAATTACTCTTAAATTCTGCTCCTCTGCCAGCATAACAAGGAATTGGATGGGTTTTCAATGAATCCATCAGCTCCAATCTCATCTGTTCTGTCATTGTCTCATCAGGTTATATCCTAAGTTCTGAAAATAGTAAAACCCAAATACTGCAGTAGAGGGTCCAATAGCTAATTGTGGGCCATCCATTTTCACAATATGTGGATGAAGGAGGCAGACCCTTCAAGCATATACTAAAAACATTTTTTAAGGTATGAATAAAAATTTTGGACTTTGTCATTTTCATCATAACAAAGTATTCAGGAATAAGTGTCTTCCAGAACCAAAAGAGATCCCTTGTAGCCTAAATCACCTATTATTTTGGATTTGAAGATGGTACATCCAAAAGGGATGGTTTATTCCAATGACAGTAAATGGTATTCACGATCTAAGACATTAGGGATAATAATTTCTATTTATTTAGATATAGCGATGTCCAAAGCTTAAAGAATGATGTCAGGGTCTTAAGTGAAAGTAGATAATCTATTACATGTATAATGTATACTGTTAAGAAATTCTGAAAAACAGTCTGAGAATTTCACTATGCATTGAAAAGACACTTCCAAATAATGCCACTTTAGTACTCCGAGGTTCAGGATTTTTTAAATTTCTCATTTATTTTATTTATTTTTGAAAGGGAGAGGGGCAGAGAGGAAAGAGAGAGAGAGAGAAAGAGAGAGAGAGAGAGAGAGAGAGACAGAGAGACAGAGAGACAGAGAGAAAGAGAATGGGCATGCCAGGACCGCCAGCAGCTGAAAATGAACTCGACACATTTACTAATTTGTGCATCAGGTTACGTGGATCCTGGAAAATTGAACCTGGGTCCTTTGGCTTTGCAGGCAAGTGCCTTAAACACTAAGCCATCCATCTAGCCCCAAGGTTCATTTCTAAATTTGTGTTGTGTATATGTGTGGCAGGCATGTATATGTATCGGCACATGTGCATGTATGGGTGCATATGCATTCAGAAGCTAGTAGACAATATCACACTTATCACTATCTTTCATAATTATTCTTCACCTTTTTTGAGAGAGTTTTTCATTGAACCTGGAGCTTACTTCTAGAGTTACATTAACTAGCTAGCAACCCCCAGGAATACCCTCTCCTCTGCTCTTCTGCAATGAGATAATAGGCATGTGCCACCACACCCAGCTTTTCCATGGGTATTGGGGATCTGAACTAAAGTCCTCATCCTTGCTCAGCATGCACTTTAGGGACTGAGCCATCTCTCCATTTTCATTCAGCTAGCTAACTTATTTGATTAAAAGCTGTTGTGTTCCTGCTGCATGCAGAAAGACTTTGGTGCCGATGAGAATATATCCAAAATACATAGACCATTATTATTGCACTCAAAAATATTCAGCAAAGATGAAATGTGAGCTCTTTCCCAGTACCATCTAAGAACAACCACACAATTAGCCACAGAAGATCTCTAGCTCCCTGGACACCCAGCTCTTCCATGGAATTTTCATTTACAGCCGAAACAACTGCTGCTGTTGTCACATGCTCAGTTATAAAATTTCAAAAGGTCACCTTACCCTACAGAGGCCCAGGCAGATGTTGTTCTGGCTCTGAAGCCATATAATTTGCACATCTGATAGAACACTGAAAATTGCAAAGCAATGAGAAAATTCTACAATTATGTCATGAAAGCATAATTGTACCAATTTGTAGCCAGGTGTAAATGTAAGATCAAAGAGTAAACACCTATGCTTATGATATTGGTGAAGATATTCCCCTTGCATGTGGTTTGATTATTGTTTTTGAAGGAAAATTTGAGTTGCAAAACAAACACTACTGCTAGGTTTGAAGACAGCATGACAGGGAAATATATTTAAGTACCACTTTATTCTAAGTTTCCTAGATAACATTAATACACGGTAATTACACAATTAGTTGTAACATTAGGTTCTAGTGATAGAACAATGACTACTCAGTAATTATAAGAAGTATATAATTACTCAATAATTATGAGAAGTATGTAATTACATAACCATTCTGCTCAGCTCAAAAGAGAATATGCATCTCTCTGGGAACCATGCAGCAAGTGAGACTAACATTCTCTTGTACCTCCACTGACACGGTTCACTTCACTGACCTAGAACGATGGTCAGAATTTCAACTCTCCACAAAGCTCAAAAACCTCCTGATTCCAAACCCAGTAAAGACACACAAGTTGCAATTCTCCATCCTCCACATTCTCCCTGACCTCCCTCTCCTTCTACCTTTGCTCTTTATCAGCTTGGACTCCTTTGCTTTTGGGAACAGTTTGCTAAAATGCAAGATGTCATCTGTCCCTCTGAGTAGTCTGTGCCTCACCACTTTCCACCTCTTAAGCTTTGTTTCCAGTGAGCTGGAAAATGCAGCCGGTTGGCTCAGCTTCAACAACCCAGCTGGAAAGCTCTGAGGTGATAAGCACATGCTATCACAGGGGACCATTCCTGCCTGGTCAGCTTTAGCTCCCACCTTATCTGTGAGGGTAGGCAGGTCCTTCAGGTTTATTTTGGACCACAACTGCCAGAACCCCATGCCCTGTGAGTTTTAGGTACTTGATGTGAGCCATTGGTCTTTAACACCCTACCACGGAGATGCTCTAAGCTCTGTGCAGAATGGGCTGTCTATACCAGCGTTGAGAGGTCACCTGCACCCCAATAACTAACATTCACATGCTTCAGCACCACCCCAAACTTACTCTATGAGAATATCAAGGTGGGGTGCGGAAATCATGGAGCCATTCATCTTGAGCATGGTAAAATTTGAGAACTGCTGCTGGAGTTATTTAACCTGCAGCTAGGCTTATGGTAAAGTAATGAAAATTTATTCCTTTACCTCTAAAAAGTGACCAAGTCACATGTGTCTTCCTTATTAGTGATGCTTTTAGACTCCAACTTTGGGCTATAAAATGTTTTCTCTATCAGTGAAATAGTACATCTGAAGTTCATGTTTCAATGGGATCTGTCTTCATGGGCTACAAAGTCTAATGCAGTCATTCTTTGGGAAATGTTAAAATATGCATAAAACAATTTTAAAAGTGAGTAATCATTATTGCACATCTGAGAACAGTAACTTCAGGATTTCTGATTTAAGTATCCAGTCTGTCTTTTCTCTCTGTGCCTGTCCCTCCTCCCCTCCCTTCTTTCCTTCTCTCTCCCCCCCATCTCTTTTTCTCTCACATTTGGGATACAGAGTCAGGAAATGATTCGTTGCATACTTATCTTAAAGGAGAAATAAGCCTTTTATAAGTCATATAATTAAAATTGTTGTTACTGTAATTTAATAGAAGTGTTGATAAATTAAAGTTTATTTTTAAAATTTATCCATTCAAAACCAATCTCCTAATAGCTATTTCAGGGTAGTCTATGTTTCAAAGGATCTTTAAATATATTAAATCATATAATACTACTTTCCTATCTTATTTTGACAAAAATGTTAAGTGAATACATGAACTATATTTCATATGGCCAATAGGTCTCAGTTGTAAAGAACCCTTCAATTTCAGAAATGAAGTCATGCTAAGATGTTAACATCAATGCTATTTCCTAAGGCAGAAGTCTTAATGTTCTTATTTGTCGAACAACACGGTAGTTTCTAGGGAATGATTTTTTTTTCAAGTGAAAACCTATGTAAATGGAATATTTTTGCACATATAAAATAAGGATGCATAAATGATTAGTGTCCTGGGTACAGTATCCTATGGGATTCTCTAGATTGAAATAACATCAATGGGTATCCTTTCCCATTCTGGTTATAATCATTGTCACAAGAATCTTAATGCACCATATATTCCATAATTTTTTCCACTGTGCTGTACTGTTCTGACCTTTTCAATATTCTATAATTTGACTGGCTGGCCATTTCAGTCCTGTCCTTTTTACGGCCTTATTAACTTGTAGGGAAGAGGTGAAATGAACCACCAATCAGAATACGTAATGTTGCAAAGGTCACACGGTCCTGTACAGTACCCTCACACACAGCAGACTGTATGCGAGGCATTAGCATCCTGATATCTTATTCATGTGACAAAGCTTGTAACAAGGACAGAAAATGGCACAACATGAATCCATTCTCATGTCAGAGATGATAATGAGAAATGACAGGGAACAAACCAAGCTGATTCTTGTTACCTTGTGATGGTTTTTTGTGTCAGACCTGGTCCTATTTTAAGTTAGCCTTTTCCTGAAACCAATTACACCTTAAGGAACAAAAGGTATTAACTAAATTTCCTACCTCCAGCTGTAAAAAAAAGTGAAGAAAAGAAAAGAAAAAGAAAGAAACTGCTGCATTTTCGATGTATTGAGGACTCAATTACAGAGTTGCTCAGCTCCATCTTACAATCATGGGGTTGTGCTGATATCAAAGTGAGACACAGAATGCTACAATACAGATCAGGGAGATGGGATAAGCCAGGCTTTTAATGGGAACTCAATTCCAGGTCACTCTAGACAGTAATTATTCATATTCAAACTTTAACATATTTTCATAAAGATACTGTTTTAAATAATCTTACATACAAAATGTGCTCTCCAAATCTCTTTATTCTATAGCTATCTTTATGGTAGGGCTCTCAAAAGGCATTGAGCCTTATTTTGTAATTAATACTTGACCATAAAACCTTTGACTGGGTGTTGTTTGTGACAGCAAACAAAATGCTCGCTATCTGCGTATGTAATTTTCCTTTTAACAGAACATATTGAAAGAAGAACTAGCCTGTGAACCACTTAGTCCACTGAGGACCATGTTCTGTTCATGCATCATGTTTCTTACAGTAGTGTAATTACCAGAAAAGTTATTTTTACTAACTTATCCAGAAAGAGCCACAATTATTTGATTGTTCTTGAAATTGTTCACCCTGCTATATAACAATTGTACTACAGAGAATAAATACAGAATACCTCATCACCTGAACAATAGGTGCTTCAGAAATACATGCCCTGATGGTGTCAGTGTGAGAATAATATGGAGATATTGTAGATTCCAGAATCCTCTTGCTCTGATCTGTGCTAGTTCTGTTTTAGTATGTGGGTCAGATGACACCTAATTCTACAGTGACCCTTGTAAATAATTTAAGTCATTTAGAAATTCCTCTGGGACATGGTGTGCTTTCATCAAGCTTTCTCTGAGTGCCACAGTCATATTTTTCTAAGTGGATTTTACTTTATTAACATCAGAATGGAGTAATAGAGTAGGAAAACATGCAGCTTCTCTGAACCCTCTCAACATTGCAGTGAATCTAAAAATGCCCTAAAATGTAAAGTCTATTAACACAAAAAAGGAATTCATATGTATAGAGAATTGTGACATGATATCTTCATTCACTATTTCATACTCTGAAAAGTCAGATATGTTTTCTTCTTTTTTGCACGAGTGTGTGAGTGTTCATGAAGGTGTGTGCATGCAAGTGGAAGCCAGAGGTCAAGGTGGGGTGTCTTCAGTGACTTTCCACATTATTTTTGAAGCAGGGTCTCTCC
Organism: Dipus sagitta; assembly: GCA_036346955.1. NCBI lineage: Eukaryota > Metazoa > Chordata > Mammalia > Rodentia > Dipodidae > Dipus > Dipus sagitta. The sequence continues at coordinate 316,060,409 of CM070770.1, forward strand.
CAAACCTGGAGCTCATCAGTTCAACGAGACAATCCTGCCGGCAAGACCTAGGGTTCCTCCCACCTCCCACCTCACACTTCCCAGCTCTGGGAGTGCATGTGCTATCATGCCATCGTTCACGTGAGTGTTAGGGCTCTTAACTCTGGTCCTCATCCTTGCATAGCAACCACTTTACCAATTCAGCCATCTCCTCAAGACTCTCATATTTATTTTTACACTTTCATTACTCCCTAATATACCCAACTTATTTTCCCAAATTAACAAGTAATTTTCATCAGCTGAGAGCAACTTGGGAAAAGTGCTCTCAAAGAAAGAGGTCTCCAGCTTTCACACTAAACCGTGGACATGCACACAAGTATTTTATCACCAGAAAGCATCTCCTTAAGGAGTTCAAGTACAGCCTTTCTAAGTATGCTTGACATGCCCAGCCTCTGATGCCACCAGATCAAGTGACTAACTCAACTGCCATCAACGATTCCAAAGCACAGACTACCATCCACTGGCCATTTCTTGACCTGATTAGAATTCCCTTTTTATTGCTAGGATTGATTAATGCTTTCTCTGGTTCCTCAGATAGAGGGCAGTGATCATTTGGAGAGGGTAGTATTGAGTAAGGATGAATTTGATTTACTGGGGGCTTCTGTTTTGTGTGCTTGTCACAATTGAGTGTTCCTAACCTCATTATGTGTAGCTCTTTCGTGGTATTATCACAACCCCACATCAGAGTAATACATTCTTAAGACCTCATAGTCTCTGTAGTTCTGAACACAGTTTACTGACCCCTCTGCTCAGGGTCTCAGTAAAGGGCAACCTAGGTCTTGCAAGGCCTGACATCCCATCTCACAGCTCTGATGAGGAAGGACGATTGTTGGTAGGATTCAGGCCTTGCAGGCTGTCAGGACTGAGGCTCTAGGTCTCTGGCAGGCTGTTGAGTAGGGTTTGAGGTCAGCTGACAGCTGCGTTTTTACCTGGCTTTACTGTCAGTTTTTGTCACAGTGAAATCTCTAATGTGGCGTCTCACATTGTCAGGAAGATCACCTCCCAGTCAGATGGGTTGGTCTTTTTCACCACTAAGCCATGGATGTGGCATCCAACCCCCATTTTCATATTCTATTGGTTAGAAAGCAAGTCACAGATTTCAAGCACATTACTGGGAGGCTATTAAAACTTGGAAACTGAGGGTTGGAGAGATGAATTAGTGGCCTGCCCATTCTCTCCCTCTCTTTCTTACTCTTACTCTGCCTCTTTCCCTCTCTCAAATAAATAAATTAAGATACTTAAAAAAACTTGAAAACTGGGACTCACTGGATGTCATCTTTGACTCTACGTGGATAATTTCTAAATTTGTGGCTGAAACTAATCTTGCTGGACAGAGATCTAGACACTTTGTAATCTTTGCAAAGCTTTTGTTTTGGGGAATAATGATAAATATGTCAGAAAATCGCCATTCCAAAATATCTTAACCAAGTGGAGACAAACTTGGAAAACACTATAACATTAACCAAAGCAGCTGAAAATCAGAGCAAGTAAATAAGAAAAATAAAAGGAATAAAGAAATAGCATAGCCAAGCATGGTGGTGCATACCTGTAGCCCCAGCATTAGACAGGCTCACGGAGGCAGGAGGACCTTCATGAGTTCAAGGCCAGCACAATCTGGGTAGTAGGTCATGTTTCAAAACAAAATCCAAGCATAATAAACAAATGTCATTTATTCTAAAACTTGAGAGAAGACAGTGAATTCATGTTCCACATGAAAGAGATGGTAAATTCCTGCTCCACATAGCACAGTTGCTAACTGCTCACAGGAGGAGCTACCTAAATGAAGGAAAATCTGAGAACTGATACCAAGCCTCTCTAGCCTGAAGAGAAAGGAGCTGAGTGGAGTCTGCAGAGGTGTGAGGAGCAGTGAGGGCTGCCCATCCTGTTGAGTCTGCATTTATTGAGAAGCTCAAAGTCCAGAAGTGGGAGATAAATGTGAATTAATAGAGCAGGTATGTCTAAAAGAATACTTAATTTCAGAGTTGACAGAGAAACTAGATTCCATAGAATTCTGTGTAGTGCATCCTGTCACAAATTGTATTTCATGCTTATCCTCCCAGACAAGTAGAGGAAGAGAACATCCGGTCCTCAGTGTTTAACCTGAGCAAAGATGAACCAGAAAGCCAAAGAAACCTGCTAAATTCTGAACAGCAGAACGTCCAATTGGTTAAGCAAGACAAATTTGAAAAAAGAAAGGTCACAGTAAACACTCACGAACCTAAAGGAAAAAAAAATATGAAGTTTTCTGGTATAAAATGACAAAATACTATGAAGCTTGGGAGAAAATTATATATATTGTCTTATAAGACGAAAGAAAATATTGCTGAACCAGATAAACCCTGGAAATCAGTCAAAACTTATTAAGTATTTAGCAAAAAACTTAGTGAAAATTAAGTGCTGAGTAGATGCTGCTGACCACTAAACAGTCACCATGATGAAAAGCCCCAAGATCACCGTGATCCCGCACAGAAGAGAGCCAAGCCCTGAGATAAGCAAGAGCCAGCAAGAAAAGAGATCAGAAACTGTACCAGAGGATCCTGGCTGTGCAGAGAACAAAATGACCAGAATACAAAGTAGTTTTCAAAGTTTTGTGTTTGCTTGCTGTCGGAGAAAGGTCATCACATCCCTAAAGGTTAAGTGCACATGACCACCTGCTTGTTAGTCAGATGCTTCCACCTGCAGACTGCAAAGTTGAATGGAGTGAAACAATGGCTCTGAGTCACTGGGAATTCTTCTAGATGTTTCTGGAGCTGTTGAGAATTCAGAAGCAGAACTGGGTTTTTCCAGAGCTGTTGAGTGGCTATCCTTCTTTTTGAAGGGTTGTCTAGAAATTTATTATCTGAGTTACAAGCATGTCTGGGCCATGATATTTTATGAAAACTGTAGGTATGCAAGTGTCTAGATTTCCTAACAACCTTTTTTTTTCTTTTTCTTGACTCCTAATGTGGTGGTTTGAGTAGAATAGATGGTCCCCAATATATTCAGTTGTTTGTTTGTAGTTTGCATTTGCAGCCACCTGGCTGGAGTCAGTCAATGTCACTGGGTGGATCTTAAGGTGTGGTGGTGGGTTTTAGATTTCAATCTAAAGATATGCAAAGTGTGCCTAGCTGGCTTTCCTGTAGTGTGCTGTGGCTTTTGACCTTTAGGCTTGTGCTTCTCTCTTTCTCTGCTTGGGCCTGTGAAAGCAGGCCAGTTTCTTCTGCCATTATGGAACTTCCCCTGGATCTGTGAGCTTCAATAAATATCCCTTCTTCCATAACTGTGTCTGGTCTGAAAGTTCATCTCAGCAAACCTGAAGCTGTCTGCTACACCTAACAACTTTTTGAACCACTGAATTCTCTTATTATAAACCATCTTTACCTGCACCAGACAAATTTATTTCTATTGTTTGGTACCAATACACCATCAATGAGTTTAGAATGACTGAAATGGTGTTCACAAATGTTAACTTTTTTTTTGTTGCATGTAGTGGGATTTTCATGAATGTTATTATTTATTTATATATTGTATGCATTTAAATTAGCATGCCTAACTTTTATAAGATAACAAAAATATGAGAAAGTTCAAAAATATATGAATTTCTATTTAAAATCATATTTTAAGTTCTAAACAAATTATAATAGAACCAGAGCCTGCCATAGGCCAAATTTGGCCACATGTTATTTTGTAAGTAAGGTTTCATTAGAACAAACATACTTCCAGGCATTGTCATGCTATAACTATAGAACTACATAGTTATGGCAGAAGTTATATGACCTGCAAACCCTAATTTTTTTGTTGTGTTTTGGTTTTTCAAGGTAGGGTCTTCCTTTAGCCCTTACAGAAAATCTTTGCCAAGGTATGAATTCAGTTAGAGATTATATCATGAAAATATTCTGCTTTCTGGACAAAGGGAGTCATTTCCAACTTGTAGATTGATTTTCTTGACTAAACTCTTCAAGAAACATGCTATGTGGAAAGTAAACTTTGTAGATATAGTCCTGAATGTCCTCACAGCATTGTATCTATCTTAATGCTTTGAAGATCCTTCATTATACTGCAATTACACATGCAAATTTCTGGAATGGAAGGAGGTCTAGAGCATCTCTTGGAACTGGTTCTTTAATTCCACATGATCTGGAAGTTCGCCAATGGAATTCCAAGAGCATGACTGATATGGTAGCACTATCAACTGCTCTGAAGGCTGGAAAGAGGGACTGAAGAGTAATTAGAGTCCTTGGATAAACATAGTCATTTGGGGGGTGTTTCTAAAAATCTGTTTATACCATTCACAGTATGTGCCTTCCAGAAGAAAATCAGAGGCAGTAAATTTGTCTAAGACATGAAACATACTCATCTACAGATCCCACTGAAAATAATGAAATGGCTTTTCCAGATGGAAATATTTGCTGAAAGCAAAGGATGCAGTGTTTATATTGCCTTCACATTTGAGGAAAGTCTCAGATAAGAGCACAAAATATTACCCTAATATAAATATGCTGAAAGTGAATTGCTAAATAGTTTCACTGTTCCCATGCAAAGATTTGGCTTAAGCAGAAAGAACAGGTGGCTGGAGTCAGAGGCAAGAGAACTGTAATGTGGTACTAGGAGTCCCCAAATAAGCATTCAATATGTAAAGGATCATAAGATATAAATTTGTTTGTAAAGCAAAGCAAGTCTGGTATATAAATGTCGGCCTCTTGAGCAACACCTTCATCAATTTTGCACTCTAAAGTTGAACTGTTTTTCTCTTTAAATCCCACAGATGGTGTCTTACCAGCCTGGATAATTATAGAAATGAAAAGAACCAGTCTAGATTCCCTTCAGAGACATTCTCCTCACTTCACTGTTTCCTTATTGTTACCCTAAGTTGGTGTAGTGCAGCTTTAAGTAAATGTATGAATAACAGATAAGACATCTGTCATGAGAAATAGTTATTCAATTTCTTAATAGTCCCCTAAAAATGTGGCTTATAACCACCAATTATATTAATGGTTGTTTCTAAAGGAAAGAATGCAGTTATTTTGGAACCTGACATCATGTAAAGAAATACCGAGGAATTTGAACATTTCAATAATGTTCCAGCTGCCTGTGTTAGGTATTTGTCTCTCAATCCTTGCTCATTCTTTGGGCTTCTATTGTCGGTCTACAAATGACGATTATTACCTGCTTATAAAACACGTACATAATTCACAGAAGCCAATAAGAATATTCAGTTCTTCAGGGAGATCTTCAGAAAGAAACTAGCTGAAGAGCAGACCAGAGGATCTCTAATCCATAATCAAATATCTAGATTGATTGTGTCACTTGCACCTGTATTGATTTCAATTGGAGTCGCTCACCCAAGGGAAAAATAAAAATGTGGAATAAAACTGATTTATGAGAAGAAAATAAATCCTTTTGTGAGGAGTAATGAATTGGTACTATTTAACCCTTTCAATCACAGATTGAAAAGACTATTTATTTTTTTAAGAATGCTGAGCTAGTTGAAAACAGTCATGTCACATGTGCCAAGTACCATTACACTTGCTGTGATATTGGGGAAGAAATGCCACTCGTAACTTGATGGAAGGCATGATTTGATATATGACACACCTTAAGCTTTCCTAGGCCAGTTTCTACATGTCATCACAAATGATGGAGCTGTAGACCCAAAGTACAATGGAATCACTCCATAAATGTATATTGTACTTATTTACCTGATTTATAAGACAGAAACAACACCAGAACAAAACATGGTAGTACAACATCAGCCATATTTATTTTTTCTATCAATGTCCATTTTCTTTACTTTACTCAACACTTGGTAGAGAATAGCTATGTTGAGGAGCATCCTAAAGGTGACAGGAATATTTTGGAGAGACAGAATTCAGTATGATTTGGCAGAAATATTTTTCTTATGGACCTTGGAGGACGAAGGAAAGATAGGATGTGAATTCTATAGAAGGCCAAAGTAATTATTTAATTATTTCCATTGAGCTAACCAGCCAGCCACTGGGTTCAGTGAGGGATATAAATTACTCATCTCATGTGTTTTGAAGTCTAGTCCCACTGGCTTGGCATTTGCTAGAATCCTAACCAGCTATGTTAGCATCTTATCTACATGCTCCTTACATGGGCCTACCATCACAGGGTCATACCTACCAGTACCTACTGAACACTTCCATGGTTACTAGCACAAATGAGGATCTAAATTTTGATTCTTACTCAACTGTTATTAAGTTTAACAAAAAATACCATTGATTCAGTGTGACAGTTGTCTTCATTTTCAACTTGACTTGATTTGAAATCAACTAGAGCATTTCTTGAAAGGTTTTACTCAGGAAAGCAGTCCTGCACTGAATGTGGATAGCATCGGCCTATGGGATAGGGTTTGGGAGCGAATATAGAGGGGAAAAGGAGAAAGCAAGCTGAGTACCAGAATGCATCTCTGCTTCCTGAATGTGGACATAACACAATGAGACACTGTGTGCTGTGCTACCCTGCCTTACCCTACATAGTGGACGATATCCAATCTTAAACCATGAGCCAACAGAAGCCCTTCTTCCTTACCTTGTGTTTGTTAGGTATTTTATCACAGCAACATGAAAAGTCACTATACATTCAATGTTTAGGAAATTTAAAAGTGTTTGTAACAACTGGATGTGAATATAAGTTCTCAACTGAAACCTAAATACAGATTATATATATTATAAATGTGTATTGTCTGAACTGATGTGTGCTATGGGTACAAACTATATATATTATGTAGCATGTAAAATAATATATGATCACATTTTAACTAAGATTTTGATTATAAGTTGAAATGATATGTTGAGTATGATGGTTTGAATAAGATATACTACCAAATTCTATTAATGTTCTTACTAGAACATTCAGAATTACCTATGAGGCTCATGTCATATTTCTGTTGACCACCATAATACTGTTCCAGTAAAAGTAAAACAAGAGTGTACACTTTAAATGCAGGGCTTATTTTTATAGTTTGAACCACTGGAAGATATATTATTTCAAGATCTGCCTCCATCTATTCGCAAAAATGGGAGTGAATTTGCATTCATGCAATTAACCAACACTTTTCAATACCTTACATTTAAATTAATAGTCCTTAGAAAGTTCATTTCATGACTAGTCTTGGGAAATGCATGTTATAAGGAGTAACCTGATTTGTTACCAGTTTGGTCAAATCGCTTTGTACTGCCATGGTGTTTAATGAAAGCATATGAAGGTAACATTATCCTCACTGGCATAAAAAGGCTTTTACAAAAATTAATATATTTTACTATTTACAATGAAACATAGTTTAGTTTAGTTTGATAGCACCACAATTATTATACCACCATAATTTTTCTAGTATGATAACGTAGAGTAAAACAGGAAACAGGATACAAACCAAAAAGATAATAAGAAGTTCTTGTCTCATAAAGGAATAAATTATTGGGAAAAGTGAGGAAGCCCTTTAAGTTTAGGGATAAAGTAACAGGAAGATGGTAATAAACAGTAATTACAGATGGTGGGGCTTCTGAAGGAGCTGAGGCTGGAGGTTTTTAAAATGGACCCTGTACAATTAATTGTAGTCTTTGTTTTTAGGTTCTCATCAGAGTTTCAGGTTTCAACATCTCTACTAAAATCTTCCAGTAGTTTTGCTATAAAGTAAAATGTTACAGGCTGGCCTTCTGCTATCATTCAAACATTACTGTCTGATTGAGGAAATTGATTTGGTTTTCTTACTCTCTTTAAGAGTATTTAAAAAACTTGGATGAGAAAAGCTAAAATTATCTAACATGCCAAGACAATCATTATATTGTTAATATTTTAGTGTATATCCTCTTATCTGTGTTTACAAACATATAGACATCTCTGATTTTGAAATTATATAATTTTATATTACTGATTATTTTATAGTATTACAATATATATGTCTTGATTAATAACCATGCCTCAGGAAGACATTTTTACTATTCAACACAGAGTGCCAACTCCAAACTCCCAGATGTCTAAAAACCTGCGTTTTATGCTTCTCTCCAAAAACTTGGTTTTTGTTACATAAGATTTCAGGGAGCCAATTTTACAAACACATTCTTATGTATCTTTTTATTATTTGTTTGAAAACTGAAGGAAGGGAAGTAACAAAGTCCTCAATGGATGCAAATCCTTGCAGATACACATTTATGCCAATAAGCTCAAATTCATTACTAGAAACAAATGATTAAGCAAATAGTTTGGATGCAGAGTATAGAAACTGTAGGAGTTACATGTAAGATCCTGAACTTGAGGTAAAGATATATTTTTTTAATTTAAAATGTTAATGTGTGGTATCTAGCTAAGGTCACACAACTGCATGGGCCAGACTCTAGGTTTGTAAGTAGAAAACTGGAGATATCATTGTCCCAGAGACTTATCAATATCTAAAAAGACCATGATGAAAGAAAACATCATGCTAAAAGATGCCACATGATATGGTTCCTTTAATAATACAGTAATAAAAATAAATGAATTCAGCCACAATCACCAAATACTGGAACAAAACTTTCAAAAGAAATATGAAGTCTTATTGAAGTGAATAATGAGATTTTATCAAGAGATACAAAGGGCTTCAACAATTGGAGTCATAACACATTTCCAGATAAAAATATCTGAAATAATTTTCTTAACAATAAATTTATAAGATAAATAAATTTATAATAAACAAATAAATAAAATTTATAAGAAAACTCAATTAAAAATATCAGTGACATTTATTCAACTTAATGCAATGTGAGAAGAATATACATCTTTTAAGAACTAATCACTTTTAATAAATAAATAAATAAAAAGCTGCAGGGTAGAGACAGAAATTTTCCTAAAGAAAAAATTGCTTTCCAGCATCTTAGCAGCTAAAACCACAACTAATAGATCAGTATAATAATGATTTAAAGAAACATATATAAAAGAAAGGCATAAATAGCACAGATAGAAATCCCATTATAAAAATAAATTTAGATCCTTAAAAATTTTTGTAAAGTGCAGCATTATACATGCTTCAACTCTAGATGAAGAAAATAGTTTGTACAAAACTAGCAAAGATTTGGATAGTAAAAAATAAACAAAAATCTATTCACTTGATTTTGTAAATAAACCAAAAAAAAATCTTAGATCGAATATATAGTGATACCTATTGAGTACTCTCCATAAAATTGGAGCTGCTCAGGGAAATTTTGCTGAAGAGGGGGCGGAAAGAATGTCAGAGCCAAACTGATCCCCTCACAGGTATGGGACCCATAGCTGGAGCTGGGAAACAAGTCAGACCCAGATCCAAATGTAAACCCACTCTCCAATATCAAGCTACCATTAATTGTGGGCTACAAGAGGGCCTACATGTATTAAATTCTCTATTAAAAAAAAAAAAAAGTAAGGGTTATCTCATTTGTCCTGGTGCTAACTTACTCTCCGTTGGAGAATCTGCTTCTCTTTTTTCAGATAGATGTAGATCCTAAGGAGAGAGCCACCCCATCATACCTCAAAAGGGCCCGGGCTGAAACTAAGAAAAACTGGAGAAACAAGCAAGGGGGCTGTTTTCCTGATGAACCGGATACCAGCACAAGGGGGAAGGAGATCAACACAGAGAAAAATCAACACCTACCAAATCAGAGAGCCAGAGCCTCAGAGGCCCCCAACACCTCATCACTGGAGCAGACCAAAAATGAACCCAACATGGCTCAGGGAAATTTTTGTGGAAGAGGGGGCGGAAAGAATGTCAGAGTCACATGTTGGGTCATGATATGCAGAGACATTTATCTTACCCATAACTGTGGGCTAACTCCACAATGCATGACCCGTATACCTCAACCAGGAGGGGCCAAGGGGAGGGGGTAGGTCACGGATGAGCCTAATAATGGTACCAAACTGACTGTATTTGCTGAATACAGAACTGACTAATAAAGAAAAAAAAAAAAAAAGAATGTCAGAGCCACATGTTGGGTCATGATATGCAGAGACATTTAGCTTACCCATGACTGTGGGCTAACTCCACAATGCATGACCTGTGTACCTCAACAAGGAGGGGCCAAGGGGAGGAGGTAGGTCACGGATGAGCCTAATAATGGTACCAAACTGACTGTATTTGCTGAATACAAAACTAACTAATAAAGAAAAAAATATTAAAAAAATAAAAATAAAAAAAAGAAAAAAAAAAAAAACAAAAAAAAATTGGAGCTGCTGTGGGTAACAAATTGAATTTTAAACCCTCTAAACATTCCCGCCAAAGGGGTGTGACAGACAAGCAAGGTAGACACATAGACAACAATCACATGGAAAATGTTTACACTCACCAGGAATAAAAAAAAAAAAAAGGTGCTAATCAGCCAGGCATTGTGGTGCACGCCTTTAATCCCAGCACTCTTGAGGCAGAGGTAGGTGGAGTGCCATGAGTTTGAGGCCACACTGAGATTACATAGTGAATTCCAGGTCAGCCTGAGCTAGAGTGAGACCCTACCTCGAAAAAACAAAACAAAACATACAAAAAAATGTGCAAATTAATGCAGCTACTGTTTTACCCCCCCCCCCAAGTTAGCACAATTGGAATCAGGTGGATATATCTGTGTGCAGCAGGAGGCACTGAATTGAGGGACTTTTCTTGTGAGCATTTTGACAAAAAATATGAAGAGTCTTAAAATAAAACCCTAATTTGTAACTTAGTATTTCCTTGTGGCTGGGCATATAAAGGAAGCGAGTAGAAGTATATGATAAATGTGAGTACCTAGATTCTAACAGAAGGGTGTCATTCATATATGCTTGGTGCATTCAGGCCACGGCATAGCTTGAATACATGCAGAATGGTTTTGTGTGTTTTATTACAGAATTCATAAAATAATATAAGATATGTAAAGTAGGCTCTAAGAAATATTTGTAGTAAAATCTCAAATATATTTGCATATGCATAAACTCATGTACATACTATACACACATTTTTTCATGGAAAAATAAAATCATATCCTTAAGTGACTATATATATATGTGTGTGTGTGTGCGTGTGTGTGTGTAATTGGTATCATTTTAATGAAACTATCCCTGATAAAAATAGTCTATGCCAAACTAATAAGCCCACTGGTAGTGAATATAAGCTAATCACCATCTGTGTAATTATTGAAAAAATATTGATAATTCTTCCCAGGTATTGAAGGTCTGTGACAAAGTCATTTTCAATTTACCTATACACTTGTGGCAGAAGAAGCTCTAATCTAGCCCTCCAGCCTAATTTTGCACCATTATTATTTTTTTATTCTGTTCTTCACACACTTTCCACCTTTCCTTATCATACCACAATGCACCGTTCTCTCATTCTTCACAAATGTCATTCCTCTAGAATCCTCTTAAGCTTCTGTGGTTTGGAACCCCACTCATCTATTACCTCAAATGCCATTAGCTTGAAAATGAAGATATTTTCTGATGAAAGTATTTATTATGCAGTATCTTAGTATGATTTCAACTTTGTGTTTCCATATGATTACTTGCCTAGTTTCTATCTCTATCTCTTCTATCTCTCTCTTGACACCCACAGCCCTTCAAGGCAGAGGCTGTGCCTCCTTTGTTACTCCAACACTCAAGCTCTGTCATTACTGTCTTCCTTCATAAAACAAGCTCAATGCCTACTTACGTATACTTTGCAAATATTTAGAAATTAAAACCCCAAATTTCTTAATACTGTCTGTGGTAGTTTGATTATATGGCCCCTAATATATTCAGTGTTTCATTACCTTGTAGTTTGGATCTGCAGCCACCTGGATATTGGCAGTGTCATTGGGCAGATCTTAAGGTGTAGTGGTGGGTTTGAGATTTCAACTTAAAGATATACAAAGTGTGCCTAGCTGGAGTTTTTGAAGTGTGCTGTGCTGTGTGGCTTTAGGCTTTTAGCTTTTACTGACTTTGCCTGGTCCTTTAAGAGGAGACCAACTTCTTCTACCATTATGGAACTTCCTCTGTATCTGTAAGTTTCAATAAATCCCTTCCTCCATACCTGTACCTGGTCTGGAAGTTCATCTCTGTGAACTTGAAGCTGTCTGATACAGAAGTTGGAATCAGGAGTGGGGTAAGATGAACCTGACCATCTGGAATTTGGTCTTCTGGGACTTTTGTTTTGGAGCAACAGGCATGGGCTTGATGCTTGCAACGAAAGATGCCTCCTGGAATGATAAGTATCTTGGACTATTCTGATGAGAGTTTTAAAATACAAAATACATACAGTATTGAACTTAGAGGCTTGACTTATGAGCTTTCTAAGGGGAAGGAAGGACTGCAGAGGACTTTATTGGAACTAGACTACTGGCATAAGGGCTGGCTGTGTTCTGTTGCCCAGGCAAAGAGAGTTTAATCAAGGTTAAATTTGTAATGGACTTGATGTGCTTGGCTAAAGATATAGAACTAAGAGATTTAAGATTTTAAATTTAAAAATTTCAAGCAAGTTAAAATTACAGGAGCTGAGACTTATTTTAGGTTACTGAAGCTGCTATTATCAAACACATTAACAATATTAAGGAAGATGGCCCTTAAGGATACCTAAGTAAAGATTATGATAGAAATTCAAACTTTTTTGGAAAGAATTGACTGGAGACAGAACCTGCTCTTCTAGGTCATGATTTATTTTGTCCCTGATTTAGGAATGTGGCTGTGTCCTTCACACTTGGTATTAGCTTTGGAAACACAAAAAAATGTATGGAATTGTCATGAATTGCACATGGTTCCAGGAGCCACTGCTGAGATGCAGCATGAGACAGGGCGTGATGCGCTGATAGGCTAAAAGAGCCTTTGGGAGATGAACTATAGTTTTCATGGAGACCTGAGATGTTTTGGATATGCTAGGACTAGGCAAGGGCAACCATGGAGTGCACTGTTGGCATAGGATAGAAGTTTTCCTTGGCTACTCTGCCCAGCTGCAGGGGCAGAATTGAAAACCCTGGACACTGTCAGTCTCTGAATATATTCAACTTGAACTGCAGAAGTTTGATGATTACTTTGATGGTGGTTGAATTTGCTTTATTCTAGTCTCTCCTTGCTATGCCTTATACCAGTTGGAAATGTTTACTCTATGACTTTATATGTTTAAAATATGTAACTTGTTTGATTTTACAGGACTTACAGCTAAAAGAAAATCTTAAATCTCAGAGGAGACTTGGGACTTTAGAACTATATAAAGTTAGTCAAGACTGTGGGGACCTTTGAAATTGGACTGAATACAATTTACAATATGTGATGGTTTTAAATCTATTGGGGGTTAGGGGCAGAATGTGGTAGTTTGAATATATGACCACCAATATATTCAGTGTTTTATTAGCTTGTAGTTTGGATCTGCAGCCACCTGGCTAGAGGCAGGGTCACTGGGTAGATCTTAAGGTGTGATGGTGGGCTTGAGATTTCAATCTAAAGATATGCAAAGTGTGCCTAGCTGGAGTTCCTGAAGTGTGCTGTGCTGTGTGGCTTTTGGACTTTAGCTTTTTCTCTTTTTACCTGGTACTTTAGGAGGGGACCAACTTCTTCTACCACTATGGAACTTCACCTGGGTCTGTAAGCTTCAATGAATCCCTTCCCCTATAACTGTGCCTAGTCTGTAAGCTCATCTCAGTGAACCTGAAGCTGTCTGCTACACTATCTAATAGGTGATTTTTCTTATATCATCCACTAAGATGGTTAGATCATATATCACCGGTAACTCAGTTAAGAAACTCATTAGTCCCAAGAACTTTCCACAAAACATTAGGAAGCATTGGTTGTAGGTGGGTGGGCTGATCAGTGTGCAAAATGGGAATTTTGCCACATACTATAACTTTCTAAAGGGTAAACAAGTGAGTCATGTGAACCTCTCATGTCTATATCATCTGTCCTAGTCCATTACTAGGCCCCAGTAAGGGAAGTTCAGGAATTGGATAAGGGAATCCCTATAAGAGGACGGTGTCAAAGAACTGAAAGATGGCACTGGTCTTAGATGACTAGACTTCTCCTATTTCTTTATTTAACTAATTCTTCAACTTACCTCTAAAATAAATTCATAGGTAGAATTTATGACATTTTTTTACTGGGCCTCTCCTCATTTAATATTCTGATAATCAAGCTTGTGGGTATGCTTTCTGTCTAGAAATATCTAAATACTGTAATATTGGTTTCTACTCAACAAGCAAGATACAACTAAAGCCTTAAAGTTCATCTGCTTCCTTGCTGGCTTACCCATATAAAACTCATCGTGTATTGATTTACTAGATCCTTCCAAATATATGGTTTAAGTATTTCTAAGAGCTTTAAATACTTCTCCCTTGTGGTGGTTTGAGTGGAAAAGATCCCCCATGGCTTCATGTGTTTGAATACTTCATCCCCAGCTAGTGGTGCTCTTAGGAAGGTTGTGGAACCTTTAGGAGGTGGAGGCTTTCTGGAGGAGGTGTGTCCCTGGGGTTGGGCTCTGAGGTTTCATGGTCCAGGACTGCTTGCTGTTCTTTCTCTTTCTTTACAGCCTCCTTGCTGGTATTCCTATATGATGTTAGCTTCCTGCTCCTGCCATGCTTCCCACCCCCTCCACTCCTGTGATCAGTCTTATCTTCTGGAATTGTAAGCCAAAACGAAAGCCTTTCCTTTCCTAAGCTGCTTCTGGTCAGGTACTTGTCTGAGCAATGAGAAAGTAACCAATACATTTCCCCACTAAAAAACAACAACAAAACAAAATGGGAATTTTATTTTTTCAACTATATATCCATCTTCTGAAACCTAAGGCAATTACTTAGGGTTTTCTGCTGATTGAACTCTTCTAACAGTCTCTGGGAGGAGTTAGAATGGGAACAGACCCCCCCACACACACACATACAAGGGACCTATGCATAGCTTGAAGTGTAAATTTACCACTACTGTTCTGTACCCTGGTGAGCCACTGTGGGCTGCATTCTGACTGTGGGTGCAGCACCCTGGTATAGTTCACAATTTGTCATAGCATTTTTGCCTTAACAAACACTCAGCATGGAGAAAACAGTTGTTCATTATGTCAAGAAAATAGCCAATTAGATATGAGACACAAATTCAATAAGCTGTGTATCACAATGAAAAAATGAGTTCCTAAATGAATCTGATAAATTAGTGCTTATTTTCATTCTTGGGAAAAATATATCCTAATCTTATACTTCTATACCTTTATTGGCCATATCGTGACATACAACCAGAAGTGTCAATATAATCAGGGGTATATATTCTGTACAAAATGTATAAAGAAATACACATTAACTGTTGCCAATTCATATGTTTTGCCATCAGTACAGCAATTATTTTTAACTAGATAAAATATTTCTTAAAATATCCTTTATGTTTATAAGTGTATGTTAATACTTCCAGAAATGTGTTGAAATGTTATGCTAAGGTATCATAACTTTATATTTTACTTTTGTTGCATACTAGCTTTGATCCTAATAATATATTCCATTTGGTAATAATTCCTAATGTCTCTTGTGATGATTTAAGAACATCTGAAACGGTCATAGAGCAAAAGATTGGGGACTGTTGTCTAGAAACAAAAGACTTTCCCACCGTGACACTCATTTAGTTTCTTCTATACTTCTAAAGTAAATTGCACAGTTAGAAGCCATCACGTGAATAAAACCATAGCAAGTATCTGTAACATGTCAGCACTTGATGACACTTTATGGAAGACAGACTATTACGGGCTGCTTTAACTTTCCCTGGGTTTTAGTGTTCATAGTTGATGTTTCTATTTAAAACCTGGGATGGACTCATACGTTCTTTGATTATCCTTTCTAAAAGGACCTTGAAAACAGGTAAACAGTCCTCAAAAGAAGAGGCCCAACGACATGTCAGGTCACACACAGCAGCAGCAGTAGTGAGGAGGCAGCCACTCTGGTCTTCCACCCTGGAAATACGCTTTACAAGATCTTAGGGAGCTCATGCCTGCTGCCTCATCCTCCAAATAATTATGGGGAAATGAATTCAAATTGCTTGAAAAGAAGCCGCCTCTTATATCTGCCTACTGACTGACAAGCAGCTAAAGAGTTCTTCAACAGGATTCCAAGTTACAACTGTCCTGTGTCACTGGAACAATTCCCTCACTGATGGCCTTCCCCAGAGGCAGCATGTCAGATATACTGCATGGTGTGCAACCGTGGCCCTGCCTGCACACTAAAACACAGACACCAGGGACTAGAGAGTGAAGCTGGTCCAGCAGCAACAGCCTTCCTCCACTCTCCATGCAGCCAAGCCAAGAACTCTCATGTAAATTCTCCTCATTTTCCCAAGAAAACAAATGCATCTGCATCTTTTTGTAATTGTAACTTATAATTTTTACAAAACATTTCATTATGGGAGGAGAAGTTTACAGATAATGAGGATGCAGCAAGTAGAGCTCTCTGAATTTCTCAGTGTAACCTGGAAAGTTGCATGGAATTTTCTTGAGTTTTTGACATTGGTTGGGATATCCAGCATTGGAATGCACCGATGCTCTTTGCCCCAGACTGGCAACACCTGAGCACAGCAAAGCCACTGGTGTGCTGGGATGTGAAGGGAGTGTGATGCTTACACACACAGAGATACCAGGATGTGAAGGGAGTGTGATGTGTGCACACACAGAGATACCAGGATGTGAAGGGAGAGTGATGTGTGCACACACAGAGATACCAGGATGTGAAGGGAGAGTGATGCTTGCACACATAGAGATACCAGGATGTGAAGGGAGTGTGATGTGTGCACACATAGAGATACCAGGATGTGAAGGGAGAGTGATGCTTGCACACACAGAGATACCAGGATGTGAAGGGAGAGTGATGTGTGCACACACAGAGATACCAGGATGTGAAGGGAGTGTGATGCTTGCACACACAGAGATACCAGGATGTGAAGGGAGTGTGATGTGTGCACACACAGAGATACCAGGATGTGAAGGGAGTGTGATGCTTGCACACACAGAGATACCAGGATGTGAAGGGAGTGTGATGTGTGCACACACAGAGATACCAGGATGTGAAGGGAGAGTGATGCTTGCACACACAGAGATACCAGGATGTGAAGGGAGAGTGATGTGTGCACACATAGAGATACCAGGATGTGAAGGGAGAGTGATGCTTGCACACACAGAGATACCAGGATGTGAAGGGAGAGTGATGTGTGCACACATAGAGATACCAGGATGTGAAGGGAGAGTGATGCTTGCACACACAGAGATACCAGGATGTGAAGGGAGAGTGATGCTTGCACACACAGATACCAGGATGTGAAGGGAGAGTGATGCTTGCACACACAGAGATACCAGGATGTGAAGGGAGAGTGATGCTTGCACACACAGAGATACCAGGATGTGAAGGGAGTGTGATGCTTGCACACACAGATACCAGGATGTGAAGGGAGAGTGATGTGTGCACACAGAGATACCAGGATGTGAAGGGAGAGTGATGCTTGCACACACAGAGATACCAGGATGTGAAGGAAGTGTGATGCTTGCACACACAGAGATACCAGGATGTGAAGGGAGAGTGATGTGTGCACACACAGAGATACCAGGATGTGAAGGGAGTGTGATCAGTGTCCAATCAGACAAATCCTATTCTGTCTTAAAGCAGCCACCATTTCTTCAGGGTGTGGTTGTTTGAATGTGATAGTTTGAATGTATGGCCCTTATACTCAGTCACTTTTTAATAAGCTTCCTATTTGAGCCCCTACCTGGCATATCCCTGCTACAGGGGGTGTGTGTCACTGGGGGTGGATCATGGAGTCCAGCCCTAAGGTGTGTTTGGGGTTGGATCTTCAGTCCAGTCCTACTAGGTGTGTTCAGAGCAGTTCGAGCTCTGGTGGTTCCTGCTTTCTGGTGTTGGTGTTGCAAACTGTTTGGTGGTGTCTCTCAACTTGGATCTATGAAAGGGACCCAGCTTCTTCTGCCATTAATGGTGTTCCCTTGGACTCTGTAAGTCTGAAATAAATCTGCTTTCTCCCATAAGGTGAGTCTGTCCTGAGGATGGAGAGATGATTTCGTGGTTAAGGCACTTGCCTGAGAAGCCTAAGGACTCAGGTTTGATTCCTCAGAACCTAAGCCAGATAAGCCAGATGCACATGATGGTGCATGTGTCTGCAGTTTGTTTGCAGTGGGTAGAGGCCTTGATGTGCCCATATTATCTCTCTCATAAATAAATGTTTAAAAATAATATGTGTCTGAGCCAGGCATGGTGGTGCATGCCTTTAATCCCAGCACTGGGGAGGCAGAGGTAGGAGAATCACCATGAGTTTGAGGCCACCTGAGACAATATAGTGAATTCCACAGCCTGAGCTAGAGTCATACCCTACCTCAGAAAACAAACAAACAAAAAAAAGTGCCTGGTTGGATGTTTGTCCCAGTAACAGGAAACTGACTACAACAGGGGGGTACTAGATACACATCATCATATCACCTCAAAAAAACAGAATCACCTGCTCTTCAGGAGTCTCCTAACATGTCCTGGCTCCTCACTCACACATGGCATCCTCTGTTTATCTCAGGATACTTAGTTTCCGTGGGCATTATGCAGCATGCTCAGTTGGTTACTGTTAGCAACTACTGGAGAAAGACATGCAGGCAAATGACAACAGTGAACATTTACCACGCTGAAAGCCACAAAAATTTTTCTTGCCAGCATCTCTCAGTACCCACATAAAGTAGGAAGCACAAAGTGGTACATATACCTGGAGTTCATTTGCAGTGACAAGAGCCCTGGGGTGTCCATATTTATTCATTCATCCATACATTCTCTCAAATAAAAAGAAATAAATAAGAAATAAATAAAATTTTGAAAAAATAAAGGAAAGTATAGGGACCTCAGCCATTCCTAAAAGTAATCACCAAGAGATAATAACTATATTCTTTCCAAATCTTCATCCATCTTTTTAAAAATGTTCTTTTAAATTAACCCTTTCATTTGTTTGTTTTTGTGAAAGCCATTAGATCTTATGAGAAACACAAACACATGATTAATGATAATTTCATAGCTTTTTCTTTCTTTTATGTGTATTACCTCTTGTTAGTCACAGGCATTCCTTGAGGGAGGGAGAATCAGCTAAAATTAATTAAATACATGGTCTCTTTTTAGGATTTTTTTTGGGGGGAAAGGATAGTTATGCCAATATAAATTTGTCAATCTGTTTTTATAATAGTATAATATTTCTGTCTAAGATGTTGAAAGATCATTTCCATTTGTTCTTGTTTTATTTTCTCAATAACCCATATTTCTCTTTCTCAAATAAATGTCTGTATTCTGTGCCACAACACAAATCAAAGGATGGGGAAGTTGTGGATGGAAACTAAGTTGTGATCTAACATTTCAGAGCAGGCGAGCAGTAAAAGTACACAAAGGACCCAGCAAGTAGTACCCTGGTGCCTCCTGAGGTAACTTAGGTACAAAACAATCTGTCAGGTCATCAAGCAATGAAGATCACTTCCTGACTCACCCAGAAGGTAGGTGAATGAAGAAATTTCTGCAGAACTCCCCAATCACTGCTAAGGAAAGGAGTGTGTACTCAGACATGGTATTGTTTACTAAAAATAGGACTAGTATGAAGAGCCTAAAGAAAGCCCAGGAGTGATAAAAAGGTTGGCAGCTATGAGAAAAAATAAAATAAAACTAATTCCATAAGAACTTGGAATATTTTCATTTGCTCTTCATAAAGTTATTTTCTATTCTTGTCAATTATTTAGTTTTATAACAGTTGTAGTTGAAAATATGTGTGAAGCTTTATAATACTAATTATGCAAAACTAAAATGTCAACACAGATAGTTTTAATGTACCTGGCTGAATAAATTAAGTAGAATACACAAACCAGTTTCACATGAACCAATTTTCTACTATTTTGTTGCAATTCATTTTCGTTTTCATTGCTAAATTTATACATCTATTTTAAAAAGCCACACATGCAATATGCATGACACTCTTCTAAACCTGTCAGGTATAACTTGAATAGATAATTAACAGATATGAAGAGGAAACCAGTACTGATTGTTTTGTATGCTGGTCACTGGTGGCTGACTGCTCACCTGGGCAAGGTGAGTGCCATGCTTCTGAGAGCCATTGGACATAGCACTACTTCCAAGTTGGTAAAGGGCACTTGCCCATCCTGAGAAAATTAATTTGCATCATATGCGCCTCATAATTGAATTGTTGTTCCAAAGCTGAAACCTAGAGGAGAAGGAAGTGATAATTCATGTTTTCAGGTAGACATGGCAAATGGCAGAAAGTTTGCTTTAATATATCACAGGTGCTTTGGACAGTTTCTTCATTTTTTTCTTCATTTTGTCTGTATTTGCTGTTGTTCTTCCACTGTGCTTTCATGCCCAAGTTACTGCAATCTATAAGTAAAACAAACAGGAAGGACCAGGCTTTTCCCAGTCTTTCCCTAGTGATCTTGGTTTACTTTGCCATTCCATATCCTGCACTCTTTCTTGCCTCACATGCCTGAGAAGAGCTGGCTGGGGCATTCACCTCAACTTCTCTGTTTGCAGATGTACTTTGAGTCCAAGTTTTGTTAAGAATGTACTTCAAGGCTACAGAAAACAGTGCCAGTGGAGAAATTTACTAATCAAAAAACAAAAAAAAAATAAAAAAAACAGAATTTTTTAAAATATAGGAGCTCCTGAAGCAGTAAAAATGGGGCAAATCTACAAAAAATGAATTAACAGAAGAACTACAAACATTTGTCTTCAATGCTTTAGACATGAAAGTACATTCAAAGTACTAAGGGACATGCATGCTCCAAGTGTCATGTTTTGAGCACATGACATTGTTAAAGGTGCCCTGAAATTATCAGCTCTAGAGACCAAGGCACTCACAGTTTTTCCAAACTGCAAGCCTTCTGTGGAGTGAAATTTACCACATCTTACAGACTTACAAATTCATATTTTTCTTTGACTAAGAAAAAAAATTTAAGGACTGTATCTTACTAATACACCTGCAAAACTATCAGATGGCATGTTTTAATATTTACTTATTGAAACATTCTTTGATAAAGCAAGAGTATAGAGAACTTGAATATCCATGAGTTGGGAACTGTTTACATGAAAGAGAGTGAGTACAAATTACCCAGCTACGTTCTATGAAGCTGTGTAAAGAATGAGGTATTAATACAGGTGACATTCGAGTCACCAAGTCTCAGAAATTAGTGAGTTGAGAAAAGTTGTGCGAAATAGTATGTGAAATTTGGTGTCATTTGTGCAAGATATTGTGTATGTGGAAAGAACACAATAAATAGGTGTTGTGAGGGGCGTACATGTGTTTACTTTCCTATATATTTCTAGAAAGATGTAAAATACTGAGCACAACAGTTTCCTCTAAGACCCTGCAAAAGGTTGAGAGCTTTAACTCTGACTTCTGTTGTCTTTTCAATGTTGACTCATGGGACTATGACACCTGACCAACAGTAGATGCTTTCATGACACATTTCACTTTGATGGGCACTGCTTCCCTTGATATGAAGCCTAATGCGAAGTTTGTAAAGTTTTAGGATATGAGCTGACATGGGGAACAGAGTTCCTGTGTGGGTGTCTCTAGATGCAGCTCAGCTGCAGTCTGAAGCCAAGGTTGCTTTCGCTGAAGTCCCTTCTCTTACATACTATGAGTGCTGCCTCCTTAGCAGCCATCCAGGAAAGCATGAAACACAGTGGTTCATTACATCAAGGAAGCGACTAATTAGCCATTCGACAATTCAATAAGCCTAGTAGAAATCTAGTGTGCAATGATGTCTTAAAGAAGTCCAATGACTTGATGACCGATTCCATTCTTGTAGAGTCATCCAGACCTTTCTCCTCTCAGTGGGAATGCCGTCCTGTGGTTGGTGGCTGACAAGATGATACCTCAAGTCTTTGTGCTTCACAGCAGACAGGAACTTCCAGTGAAAAGAGCCCGTGAAGTGGCTTCCTCAAGCCCATTCTAAGATGCTCTGTCTGCTTCCCACCTCGCCCACTTCCATTCCCAGAGTTGAACCAACGCACACCGGCAAACTCCGCAAGTCAAATCTGGTAATTGCTTCCAATTTGTCTGTTTTGCTTTTGGCAATTAACAAACTGAAATGTTATCATGAAGGCGTTCCTCTCATTTATAAGACCAGGTTTTCCCTCCACTAAAATATGCAGACACTCTGTTCTTTATTACCAGCAGGAGATAAATGGCTGGTTTTCGTTGCTGAAGAATATATAATGGTTAAAAAGTCACTTTTTTCCTCCAGCTCTACATAAATCACAGAACTAGTCAATATTTAATAATGCTTGCCTTGGTCTGGAGTCCCTTGATCACCCCTGTCACGTGTAATAGCTCCCTCTCCGATATCTTTGACATAAAAGCCCAGCTTTACTGCAATACTAACATGTAGTGGGTCATTACGGATCGACATTTACCTTAATCTGTGACTGCCAACCATGAACCGATAAATTCCAGCAGATTCCACTGGGAGAAATCAGTAAACTTCTCAGTGGAAAGAACTGAAGGAAAATTCTGCCGAGAACAGAATACATTTTCTACAAGGGCTGTTCTGCAAATGGATTCTGACTTTTGAAAGTTCTCTTGCCGCGTAGCTTTGCAACATTTAATACCGTTTTGATGGTTTGAGAGACGGGATGACAACCGGAGATGACATGACTTAGAAGGCAAGCAGAAATTTTCTCTGCAAAAACAATGCAAGATTAAACACAAGGGGGAATGTGGCTCTTGCATTATTCACCCAGCTGCCTTGGTGGAAATCGCTGGGCTGTCATGGGTCTGGCCTAAATGCTACTTCTTTTCTTCAAATCGATCATCCCTCCTTCACCTCATAATCTTACAAGTGCTTCACAGTAGACACATCAAAGCCCTGATTGCATAAAAAAGGGACACACCAGTCTTCGAGGGGATCATCTTAGCCTCTGACATGCACTCCATTCATTGTACATTTGCTTGCCATCATACAACGTAAATTTAAGAACCCTTCTTTCAAAATTTTAAAAGGCCTGTTTTTCCTTCTCACCTGTTTCTGCATTTTGAGGACATTAGTAATATTTTCATATAATCAGATATAACTCAAAAACAGAGGAATGGTTTAAATCCAAAGAAAATTATTTTTTTTACTAGCATATGTGATTGTACGTAGGACACTGCCTATTTGCTGTAAGTTTAAAAAACACACATTGAAAGGCTCTCTTGTAAAAATAGTATGGCAAGATTTCTCAGTGGTTCCAGCACTTGACAAAAGGCAAATGACCAGGTTTTGATTCCCCAGTACTCATACAAAGCTGAATGCTCACAGTGGTACATGCATCTGGAGTTCATTTGCAGTAGCTGGAGGCCTTAATGTGCCCATTCTCAATCTCTCTCTCTCCTTGCAAATATAGTAATAAAAATACTATGATGTGTTTGTAAAATGATAACAAGAAGCACTGAGATAGCTCAGTGGGTAAAGAGTTGCTGTGTAAGTGTGAGGACATGAGTTTGGATCGCTAGCACCCACATAAATACTGCATGGGCTTGGTGACCTGTCTTAAATCCCAGGGCTCAGGAGGCCTAGACATGGGATCCCTGGGGCTAGCTGACTAGCTAGACTAATTGAATCAGTGATCTCTGGGTTCAAACGGAAGACCCTGTCTCAGTAAATGAAGTAAAGAGTGATTGAGGAAGACACCCAGTGTCAACCTCTGACCTCCACATGCATATGAATGCTTACATGTGTTCCTGAACACACAAAGGCCCACACCAATATATGTATACACCTGAGTAAACACCATACACATGTGTGAACACATATATATGCACATGTGCAAATATAATTAAAAACTTCTAGGAAAACCTACCCCTTCATTTTTCTATAGTAGGCTTTGCTTAAAATAAGAATCATACTGTCACAGCTTTTAACTTACTGAACTGAATAATTTTGATAATATTTTCTAGGAATCCTAAGTAGTCCAATCCATGTTTAATTTAGAAGAAGCCACCTCAGAACTACTAATTTGTTTGAGAAATATGAAAATGACCATCAAAGAGAAATTTATTTAATATGAGTACTGCTCATGGCTAGTCTGAAAACAGCCTCCAGGGAAATGGTGGTAGATGCTGAGGAACCTCAAAACTCACTAGAGCATAAAATCAGAGGCTTCTGAGAGCTCAACACTAGTGGAGACTTATAACACACTGTAGTAGTCAGCTTCAGTTGATGGGATGAACATCCAGACCAGACATGGTTTATGGGACAAATGGAATTCATTTGAAGCTTACATCCAGGGGAAGTTCTGTGATGGCACAAGAAGCTCGTCCCCTTTCAGTGATCCACACAGGAGGAAATACCACCAGAAGCTACATAATCAAACACTCTCCAGGAACTTCAGGCAGAGCTCAGACACTGCATATCTTTAGGCTAAAATTCCAGATTCATCCCTCAATACACTATGGTAGTGTGATTCAGGTGTCCCCGGTAAACTTAGGCATTGTGAATGCTAGGTTCCCAGCTAATGGAGATTTGGGAATTAAAACTTCCTCGAGGTAGTGTATTATTGGGTGCAGGCTTATGGTTATTACAGCCAGTTTCTCCTTAACAGTGCTTGGAATACTCTCTTGTGGCTGTTGTGCACCTGATCTTGGCCAGGAGGTGATGTCTACCTTCTGCTCATGCTATTGTTTTCCCTTGCCACCAATGAGCTTCTCTTTGAGTCTGTAAGCCAAAATGAACCCTTTCCCCCCTGCAAGCTACTCTTAGTCAGGTGTTTCCTGCCAGCAATGTGAACCTGATTGCAACACACACCTTCGGGCTGGATCCCAGGATCAGCCCACAGTGACACTTCCTCCAGGCAGGTGGCTGGAGATCTAAAGCTTTAATAAATTCCTGAATCTATTGGAGGACATCCAATCAAACTACCACATTCTGCGCCTGGCCCCCAACAGATTCATAACCATCTCACATTGTAAATTGTATTCAGTCCAACTTCAAAGGTCTGTGTAGTCTTTACCAACTTAAGATAGTTCAAAAGTCCGAAGTCTCATCTGAGATTTAAGATTGTCTGTTAGCTGTGAGTCTTGCAAAATCAGATAAGTTATATACTTTCAACATAAAAAGGCACAGAATAAACATTTTCAACTGCTATAAGGTATAACAAGGAGAGACTGGACCAATGGGAACTCAATAACCATCAAGCAAACATCAAACATCTGTAGTTCAAGCCTAATAACAAAACTAGTGACTGACAGTCTCCAGATTTTCAAGTTTTTCCAGCTGGGTTGAGTGGCCAGGGAAAATTTCCATCACATGCCACAGCGTTCCATGGAAGCCCTTGCACAGTCCTGGTACTGAAAACCATGGTCCATCTTACACTAGCCCCACTGGCTTACCAGGGTCATCACACCCTGCTTATATGCTGCATTTCGGCAGTGGCTCCTGGAACCGTGTACCCCTGATGATCCACACTATGCATTTTTTTCATGCTTACAAAACCAATACCAGGTGTGCAGGACACAGCCATATTCTTAATTCATCCATGAAATAAATTGTGATCTTAAAGACCAGGTTACTTCCTTTCAGTCAACTCCTTCCAAAAGCGTTTTCATTTCTACCATTTGGGTCTTTCCTCAGACATTCTTTCCATTGTCTCAGTGTAAAGCAGGTGGGCATCTTCCTTCCAAATGCTGACAAATTTGACAATAGTAGCTTCATCAACCAGTCTCAGTGCCCACAATTTTAAACTTGCTTGAGTTTTTCATGCTTTAAATCTTAAACTCCCAGTTCAATATCTTTAGCCAAGCACATCAGTCTATTACTACTTTAACCTTGATCAAACTCTCTGGGAATGGGGAGCAGAACATAGACAGCCTTTATAAAAGTAGCGAAGTTCTAACAAAGTTCCCTGTAGTCTTTCCTTCTCCTTAGAAAGTTCATAAGCAAAGCCTCCAAATACAATTCACACCGTACTTAGAATTTTCAAACTCTCAGCAGAATAGCCCATACAACTTGTATTACTACTCTGGAAGGTGTATTTGCTTGCAAGTACCAAGTCTATGCCCATTCCTCCAAAATATAAATTCCAAAAGACCAAAATCCACATGGTCAGATTTACATGAAACAACATTCCACTCCTGGTACCAATTCTGTATTAGTCAACTTCAATTTCTGGGTTGAACCTCCAAACCAGACAATAGTTTATGAGAGGAATGGCATTTATTTGAAGCTTCCATCCAGGGGAAGTTCCATAATGGCAGAAGAAGCTGACTGCTTTCACAGATTCACACATAAAGAAATACCACCAGCAGCACCATAAGTGAGAACACTCCAGGAAAAGCCAGGCAGAGCTCAAGAACTATACATATCTTTAGGCTTAAATACCAGATCTGTCCCCAAACGCACCTTTCTGCTGGAGACAAGGATCCTCCCACAGTGACACCTCATCTACCCAGGTGGCTAGAGCTCTAAAGCTTTAATAAACTCCTGAATCTATTGATAGACATCCATTCAAACTACCACACACGTTGTCCAAGGATCAGGGAACATTGAGGAAGAAGGAGCAGATAGTGAGAGACTCAACATCCCACAGTGACTGACAGATACATTCATGACCCCATAGAAAATACTGACTGACAGCCCAATAAAGAGGGCCCCCTTTGGAATGGGAGTAGGGGAGAAGGAACATAGTATAAAATGATTGGTATATGATTAACATACAATATGTTAATATGGTAAAGTTCACAGTTCTTAAAAATAAAATTTAAAAAGTAACTTATTTAAGATGGACTCAAGATTAGGACTCAAGTCTTGGCATAAGAAATACTTCAGTTTTGAATCTGTTTTTTGGTCTTTTAGCAAGGAAAAGAGAACACAGAGCACATGATCTCCATTTTTTCCCAGGACCACTCCAACAATACTGCATGTTTATCTAGCTGTGAGAATGTTTAACTTGTAAGTTAGGCAGCTAGAGGCTAAAAACAATAAATAATGATGAAATTGAGTCATTATGGCAAAATACTAAAATAAAAGTCATGCAAGTGTAGTCTGTTTCTCTTTCTTTCTCTCTCACTCTGGTATTTCCTACTCAATATTCTGGGACCATTTGACCAAGTATGGCAGAAATACTGGAAGCCGTGGGTAAGGGTGGTGCCGTGGATCATATTTCTCTCTAATCTCGGTATGAGTCAGAGTCACCTGTACCATGCACGGACACTGTGCTGGCCCCTCTTCTAGAGTTTCTGATTCAGTAGGCAGAGCCTGTCTGGAGAGTTCCTTCACAGTCCTCATAATCCATCTGTGGTGATAACACACTGAAAATAGCTGTTCTACACTATCTGTACCAGTTATTTTTTTAAAAAAACATTTGTTTTTAGTTACTTATGAGAGAGAGAAAGACAGAGGGTGTTCCCGTCAGGGTCTCTAGCCACTACAAGTGAACTCCAGATGCCTGAGCCACCTTGTACATCTGGCTTACGTGGGACCTGGAGAATCAAACCTGGGTCCTTTGGCTTGGCAGCAAGTGCCATAACTGCTAAGCCATCTCTCCAGCCCTAAACCAGTTATTTTTAGGAAAGAGAGAGAGAGAGAGAGAGAGAGAGAGAGAGAGAGAAAATTAAGTAATAGTGAAAAGATTTTAGGTACAAATAAATTGTTTATCAGTTACTCAAAAATGCATGCAAATTACCTTGATCAGCATAGAAAATCCCAGTAAAAATGATTGAATAGTTTAAGCGCCCATTTGGGTATAAAGGTGCTTCCCACCTCACGTGGGCTTCTCGAGGTCCTTTTGTTTTGACAAACACATTTACTGTGCCTTCAGGAGGAGCTTCTAGAGTTCGATTTTCCACCTGTGAGTATAAAAAGATTTATTTTTGTTTGCAAATAAAATAAGTACATGCCTCACTTTGAGCTTGTTTCTTCAAAGAATCTCTTTTAGCTGTGCAGAAAACTATTTTGACAGTAGCATCTTGTCTGAATGCTTCGTTTTGTCAGCAGGATCAAAGCAGGCCTCGTGTTTTCTTCCTCCTGCTGTTACAGCTTGGAACTGGAGCTCCTAACCAAGGCAGTGGTTTATGATTTCCAGAATATGTGAATCAGCTCACACTGTGATATGCCTGTGGCTGAGTGTAACCACAGACCATTTTCAGAACTGCTTAAAATAATTTCTAGGCAAGTGTAAATGAGAAGAGATTCACAGAGTCCATTTTCATAAGTTCCTGCCAGAAGTGACAGTCTGGCTTTTGTGAAATAGTCCATGTCATTGCCTCATTCCCATAACTGACTGCTGCCCCTGTAATGCATGACCCACAATCCCCAAGAGGTTGACCTGCATCCTCAATGAGGAAGACCTCTTCAGAAAAGGGTCAGGGAGGAGGCAAAAGTTGGTACCAGCATGTGTCCTTTACATATTAAATATGTCCATATCTAATAAAAATAAATTTTAAAAAATGTGGGCTCAGCCAACCAAGGACCGAAACCTCTGAAATTGTGAGCCAAAATAAAAATCTATATTCATTTTCAAAAAACAAACAAATAAAAGTCTATGTTGTCAACACCTACACACACAAACACACACACACATACATCTGTTCTCTGAGTTGTGTTGCTATCAGATATAGAAAGATGGCATTGTAAACTTATATTTGCTGAAAAGGCTCACCTATATTAAAAAATGATTGACTTTAACTTCCTATGTTAAAAGTTCTATAAACCGATAATCTGATTAAAATTTCTGTGACTGTGGAAAGTTGTAACTTCATGTCAATCTGACTGGCAGATAAAACTTTTGGAATACATTAGCTTATGAGACTACTAGATTCCACCAATATGAAGCTAAGAATGTCATTAGATAACATTTCAAATCAGTTGAAAAGACGTCCCCATTGTCCAGTGTTCCACCTGATGTTCTCACAAATGTTTTTGGTGTATGCAAGAACTTATAACATTCTTTAGCTCTATAATTACAAAACATTTATGTAACCATGCCTACAGTGGATAATTCATCCAGGGCCACCTGAGTCCATGTTTCTGGGCCATGCTCACTTACAACTGGCTTAGAATAAACTCTCCCTTTCCCCCTTTTGGAGCGAGAGCTGTATGTGCTGTTCACAGCATCATGATGACATACATATACCCCAGTGATCCCCCACCCCTAAGGTATAACCATAAAAGAAGTTGATATGGTATGTAATATCCTATACAGAAAACAGAAAAATATGTATTGTTTCAAGAAAAGGAATATGAATCCTAATGTTAGAGGGTGTGTTTTGGGAGTTTAGGAAAGTTCTTCAAATTTAATCCTGAGTTCATGCTTATACTTAACCAAAGAACTGGGAAAACCAAACTGAGGATAATTATTAAATTATTAAATTTATTTAGGGAGATTAAAAATCCAAGGGAAGTGTCTGAGAGCCCATGTGATGGGCTTGAAAGAAATATTGAAAAGGATTTAGAGAGGAAAGAAAGGAAAGTGCAGTGAGCCACTGCCATGTGGAGGGCAGGAAGGGCTTGAGAAGGACCAGAGTGCTTCTCCCCTCATCTCAACCCAGCCACGCAAAGACTGGGGATACTTACCAAAACTTGGAGGTTCAGAAGCTAGCCAGGAGAGAAGCCACCCACTTTATAAGCATCTACTTATAACCTTACTGTGGCAAGCCTTACCTACTTGCTCAGGTGAACCAGAGTGAGAGCTTATTGGTCTGGGCTAGGGGCTGGCTCAAGAAGAGGCCGGCCATGAAGCCAAGTTTTGGGGTTATGCTTAATGAACCACAGTGTCAAAAAAAAAAAAAAGATAAGGAGAGAAGAGATCCTTCCCTGATCTCTAGTAAAGTGGAAATTTCAAGGGCAGACTTAAGGACATTCTTGCCTTTACTTTTGGGGAACCTAGTCACCCTAACTTCCTCACTAACATGAACAAAGATCAGAAGTGATCAATCAGCTAAATGAGTGAATTATTAAATGACCAGAGGAAGATATACTTGGCAAGAAAGTAGAAAGGGGTTCAAGTTTTTTTTTTTTTTGGTTAGTTTTTGATTGCTGATTTAATTTGTTAAACTAGTCATCACAAGTCTATAAATGTCACTTTAAAATATTTGACCTTTCATGATTTATTAAATGTGTAGGTCATTTCAACCTTACTCTTAAAGCACAGGCAAGCTCATGCCTCACAAGCAGGTGATCAAACACAAACTTGAGGCTGGCAAATATTCTCAATTATGAAGGCTTTATTTGTTAAAGTGAACACATTTTTCCAATTATGAAAATAAATGTGAAGAAGACAGAGTATTAATTTTTAATAAGTATGAGGTCACAAGATGTTTTATTTTTACCAGAGAAAGGGTATGGGATTCTTTATATCTGTAATTCTTATTCATGTATTTTTCAGTCTAATCGCTACACACAAAAATGATAAAAAGCTAGACTGGAAAAATCCATTCATCACTTTAATATTTCATAATAATGCTGTTAGCTTGATTATGTCCATGTGTATTGTTCAAATTATTGTAAAGAAGATGGTTTCACAGTGTTCAATTAAAATGAGACTCAAAAAGTTGAATAATTAGGACAATTCCAGATAATTATCTGATTATCCTCAAATACCTGGTTAATTTAAGATAAATGTTTCTTTTTAAATATCCTTAAGTAACTCGATAAATATTCTGGATTTTACACTAAGACTGAAATTGTAAATTGTATGTGTAGCCCTGATAAGGATTTCAGAGAGGTGGATTGTGGATGCGTGTATATTTGTGTATAGTACACACACGTGTGTCGTCCATGGTAGAGGTGCTTCATGTGCTCACATTGGGGAACCAGAGGAAGACATTGAGTGTCCTCTTCTGCGTCACTCTTCTCTATTTCTTTAAGGCAGAATCTCTCACTGAACCTGGAGCTGCTGGTTTGGTTTCCCAGTCATAGGGGCTGACCAGTGAGCCCCAGAGAGTCCCAGTCTCCACGGCCCTCCGCACTGGAGTTACAGGTATGTGTGGCTGCATGCAGCACTTCGTGTGGGTGCTGAGGATTGAACTCAGGTCCTCACGCGTATGTGGCAAGCAGTCTTACCCACTGGCCCCCAGATCATCTTCCCAGCCCCAAGACCAGGATAGTTTTTTAATTAACCTTTTCATTTATCTATGTTTCCTTGAAAGGAGTATTAAGGAGAAGCGTCTTGGGAGGGGTACATGTCTTGGCTTTGGCTATGAACCTCTTCTCTCACAATATCAAAGTAGTTGAGAACATATGTGTATGAATGCAAATGCTTTATTGAATTTTCATTTTTAAAACTGTTAAAATGTACTGGAAATTCTTGGGGAAAGTAGCATCTCATTTAATTTCCCAACAACTCCCTATAAAATAGGTGCTACTTCCCTTAGTAGTACTCAGAAGATCTGAGGCTTCCTAGAAAAAGTGCCTTTCTGAAGGAGGCCTGACAATAGCAGGCTTGGGGCAGCTTTTCTTATGGGATTTTGGTCACCATAACATTACTGCCTTTAAGATTTAGATGTCTTGGGCTGGAGAGATGGTTTAGTGGTTAAGGCATTTGCCTGCAAAGCCAAAGGACCAGGGGTTGATTCCCCAGGACCCATATAAACCAGATGCAGAAAGTAACACACACATCTGGAGTTTGTTTGCAGAGGCTGGAGACCCAGGTGTACCCATTTACTCTCTCTGTCTCTCTCTCTCAAATAAATAAATAAACAAAAAAAAAAGATTTAAATATCTTGGGCCGGAGGGGTGGCTTAGTGGTTAAGGCACTTGCCTGCAAAGCCAGAGGACCCTGGTTCGATTCCCTAGGACCCATGTAATCCAGATGTACAAGGTGACACAAGCTTCTCGAGTTCATTTGCAGTGGCTGGAGGCTCTGGCATGCCCACTCTTTCTCTTTATTCCTCTCTCCCTCTTTCTCTCCCAAACAAATAAATAAAAATTAAAAATTTAGGGCTGGAGAGATGGCTTAGTGGGTAAGGCATTTGCCTGTAAAGCCCGAGGATCCTGGTTTGATTCTCTAGGACCCATGTAAGCCATATGCACAAGGGGGCGCATGCATCTGGAGTTCCTTTTGCAGTGGCTGGAGGCCCTGGCATGACCATTCTCTCTCTCTCTCTCTCAAATAAATAAATAAAAGTAAAAAATTTAAAAAAAAGGTTTAAAAAACTATGTGCATCCTCTTGCTGTCTTTGGTGGGGTCTTCATGGATATCACACCCAAATTTGATGTTAGCAAAGTCTGGCTCCTAGAATTGATTCAAAAATCTCCTCAATTAATAAAGGCACATGCACGCACACACACACATGCACGCCTTTGATAAAGGGAACGAAATGTGCCATGTCTTTTACAGTTGTGGTAGATGTTCAGATCTATGAAAAATGCTTCAGATATGTGATACCTAAAGAGCAGAATGCATGTTGTCATTGGCACAGAAATATTTCAGAACCTAACTGAAGACTGAATTATAACTCTTTGGCAGCATGTACTTGGCTTATTCTAAATTAAGACATTGTTGTTCAATCCCAGTGATTAGAGATGGATCATCAGCTAGGGAGAGTGTTTGCATACTGTGTACAGGATACAGAAAAGCACCAAGGGGAGAAAATCACTTTGTGCTGTAAGTCAGGAGTCAGTCTACAATGGACGAGACTCTGGCAAACCAGCTTTTACAAGCCAATTCTGTTTCCTCCTTCCCATCAGGGTTGTGTGGCATGTGATTTCTTAAGCTAACGTTGCCTACGGTCTGCACAGGACACTAATCGATAACTGTGTCCCCCTTGTTTAGAGTTGCCAGTACATCAGAAGGTGATGTGGGACCAGGTCAGCTGCCAGAAGCAGTTTTCAGTTTATATTTGGAAAGGGTGTAAGTTTCAGGCATATAGGAAGTTTTCCTTTGTTTCTTGTGTCTTTCTTCTGAATGGGGAAGAGGAGCTGGCCTATTGCCATTCCTGCTTTTAAGGGTAAGTATCCTTTAGAGGGATCTGGCCTATAAAATGCTTAATGGAAATAAAGACTATAGCTCAGTCCAAACGATGGATGATTTCAGCTGCTTGGAAAATGACCAATCTGTGAAATGAAATGGGAGGTATGATCAAAAATAAGGAAGCAGAAATTTAACTAAAGAGCTGTTTTTCAAGGTAATATTTGTATAATATACTCTTCAATGGAGGCAGAGTGCATTAAAATTATAGGGAATTAGCAAACATTGCCAAAATATCTAAAACTAATGAGTACTTCCGTTAAAATGAGCTCATTCTATTTAAGCAAGAAAAATGCACAGAAGTATAATGTAATGTTTTGAAGCTAAAGAATGTCATGCTAGTGTAAAACAATTATTCACTGTTAACTGGATTACAGATGATTATTAGAAACCAAAAGCATGATTTTGTTATGCTTTTAACTGCTAGTGAAATACAGATAGATACTACAGACTTCTGAAATGTGGATATAAAAGCCTGAAACAATTTTAAATACTGTTCTTAGCAGTCCATATCATATTCATGAAATAAACAAATATATTTTATTCTAAGAGATGAAGGCTGATTTTAATCAATCTTTCAACTGATTAACCTATTTGCTGGGGAGTAATTTTCCCATGGTATGGTACTTACAAATTTCTAATACTTACCCTTAAATCATGAATGTACTTTATTGTTGAGCTATCATTAGGAAGGAAAGTATGTCCCTAGCACATGTCACTAAATTAGGCAAAATTATATGCATGTCTGTTCAAGCAACCAACTTATCTTTCTTTCAGGAGAATGTATAGTCTGTTCTTTTATAGACATATGTGCAGCATTGAAATTTATGTTGAATATGAAATCTTAGTAAGACTTAAATGAACTTTTATAAAAGGAGTAATCTCCCCTCATGCCTGACGGGCTCAGTGCCTGGCACGAGTCACCACCACTTAGTTCTCCTTTCCTTGATGCTCCGCTTCATCTGACATCTCATACAACCCTGGATGTAAAGTTACACACTCACCAGTGGGCCCAGAGCACAACCTTTTGCTGTGCAAGCTTGGACTTGGAAGAAGTGTGAGCTCCCAGGAACAAATCCATAGGCAGGACAGCTGAGTTCTGAAGAATTGTGAATTAATATACCATCTAGATATAATCCATAACTTGTGATAGCACCTGGGAAGATAATAATTGGCTTTTAGTATGACCACTAGACAACTGTGAGGCATGTCTCAGGAAAGCAAGCACTTCCTATTGTGATTTCTAGCTTTGTGGAATCCTGGAAACACAGCAGCCTCACGTAAGCCCTGTCTCATTTCAAAGGATAGAATGAGCTTTGTTTTTGAACATCAAAATGTTAAGCTAATTAGCATAGAGGGAGAAATAGAACACAATAATCCCAAAAGGGTAATATTTCCATTGGATCATAGTGAGTGCTTGTACTTATGTTCCTGAACAAAAAATGTGGAGTGTATTTGTAACTTTTAATGCTTTCTAAACATTTTTCCCAAATACACTCTAGAAGTGAAAGGACCTTGTTTACAAGTGCATCATATATAACTCAGGATGGAGCTGATACTCTTCTAAGCACTAGACACATGCGCAGGACTAATTTTTGTTGTTTTGCATGTGCATGTGTGTGAACTTGCATGTGCGTATGTGTGTGCATATGCATGTATACATGTGCGTGTGTGTGTGTGTGTGTGTGTGTGTGTGTGTGTGTTTGTACCTGTGTTATGTGCATGAATGTGGAGGCCAGAAATCAATGATAGGTGTCTTCCTAAATTTCTCTCCAACTTATTTTTTGTGACAGGATCTCTCACTGAACTGGAGCTAATCAATTCCACTAGACTAGCTAGTGGGCAAACCCCAGGGATCCTCCTATCTCCACCTGTCCAGCACTGGGAATACAGGTGCACATCACACCCAGTCTTTACATGTGTGCTGGGGTGTCCAAACTCAAGTCCTCATGCTTGTACCACAAGCACGTTACTCACTGAGCATCTCCCCAGCTCACCTAACTCTTCTCAGCCTGCTGCCAGCAGCAGAGGCTGTATTATTATGATCATCTTGTGTGTGAGGAAACTGAGGCAGAGAACTAGGTAACTTGCCTGAGGTGACAAAGCAGTCAAGCATTTTTGTTGGTATTTGAATTAATCTAATTTGATTCCAAGGTCCATATGCTTATGTTTAATGTTAAATAACCTACACATTATGCCCTGTGCTAGTTGTCAATAATGACACTTGGGAATGGATTAAGGAAATTACAATTATCTCTACAACTTTACTTAAGGAGAACCATGTATATTTTCATGAAATCATGTACTGGAAATATGAGGAATTAAAATGGCTGTTGAGTGTAACAGATTTGTTCAATATATCAAAATATTTTATAAACAAGAAATTCAGCATCAGCATACCCAAGTTAACCAAAAATATACATCATGTTCAATAGACATACAGAATCCCAAAACTGACTTAATCAGCCATAGAAAATAAAACAATTCTTGCTAAACCCAGTTGTAGTCAAAGACAATTAATTTCACAGTGACCTCACTGAGTTTGCTCTTGAAGAATTATCTTAAATGTTGGTTTGTTAGACAGACTTCCTCCCAGGACAGAAGTTGGTACTGCTCCCATATCACTGGACACATCAACACCACAGCATTTATCAGTTTGCCACATTGTTACTGTTTGCATTCTTGTTTAATGAGCTCTCCCCAATAGCCTGTAAGGTCCCTATATGGACTGTTAATCTTCCTCAGTTGCATATTTCCTGAACACCAAACCTCAAACATAGTAATAACAGTAATAATAAATACTCATGGAAAAATAAATTAAAATGCAACATAGTAAAATATAATCATCTCACATCTAATGATCATTTATAACTATGAAAACAGAGATAACACAGTACCTGAAAAGACAGCTAAAGATGTTACTAATAACAGCTGAGAGACAGAGAATTTTGACATAAGATTCTAGCCAAGTCAAGATCAGCAAGGAAGTTCTCAATAGTTGGCTCACAGAGGACTGACTTTCAGCCTCTATAGTTGCAACGATTCGACTTGTACATGTTGTCAGAGCAGATCATACTTCAACTCACCATCACTGCAGATACAGTGGTACTACTGGGGCCACCATACCTCAAGTCCATTATCCAGGGAGGAAACACCTCTAGACCTGCTGACAGTGGTCTGCCTAGTACATGTTTTACAAGACTCCCCATCAACCAGGGTCTGATACTCTGCTGAGATAGGCTCTTGAAGCCTGTTCCACAGAGCAAGCCAAGGGGACAGTCTGAGCATTTGGATTTCCTATGGGGCAGTGCACAGACTTTGATCTGGAAATGAAAATTTTATGGTGGCTTTCCTATAATGAGAGCATGTGTGAGCAAGAGACTGGGGAAAGATTTGCGTATGTTTTCTCTGTTCATTCCATTGCCTCCATACTTGTCTCTAGATTCACAGAGGCAAATCCAAGTCATGGCTTACAACAAAGGCACTGCTGAGTTAAAACCTGATAGTTGCATCCATAAACCTAGGAACTTCTTCACCCTATCCCACTATGCACAGAGATAAGCTCACATGGGAGGAGAGGCAGGTTTCTCTCCACATGTGGTGACGTTCTGCAGGGCATGCCTTTATTCGACAGGATGCAATCACATCAGACTGAAAGTCTACTGCAACACAGTCATGGTGCCACTCATGACATAGATATGTTAGTATGGAATGCCTGCAGAGCCACACTAAGTAAAGGATCCCGAACACATGAGCTGGGAGCTGCAAACAAAGGAATGAAAGTGTAAATACTAACCACAATGTCACACCTAGCTGTAGAAACAAGCTTTGTAGATGGGCTCATGCTGTATTCCTTGTGTAGAAAATGCAGGGTCATGCATGATAACCCGTCTTGCTGCCCCTTCCCCACTGGCTTATCTAAAGAAAGGTACTGGGTGTTCAATTAGTTTTCAAGTCATCCCATAGCCAAGTCCACGGTATCTTAACTAATAGAAGAATTAATATTACCTAGATATAAATAGAGTGACCTAGAGAGCAAGCATCTTTCATATAAAGTGTAGTGGGACTGTCTTAGGCGGATTCATGGAGTAACTGTCGCTGTGGTAGGGAAGAGGTGGGGAAAAGCTGAAAACTGCATGCTTACAAGTTAATTATCTGATTTCTGCAGCCTCTTATGTCCACTTAGGTGGTCTACTCTGCTTTGCTGAGCCTATCCATGGTATTCAATGTACACATCTACTTCTTTGATTCTATAGCTTTCTATCAGTTTTGGCCAGTGGAAGGCTCTTCCAGGACAGAGTCAGCCAAGGAACATGTCTGCTTTCCACCTCTAAGAGCTGAGGTCTTTGCTACTATTGCAGCGAAGTGTCTGCTTCCAAAGTCCACCAGATAGCAAGAGAGTGGAAGCAACTCCTGGTGTTTCAGCCTCATTAGTTGTGGAATGTTAGGAGCAGGTCACCTGGGTTTGGGCTGCTATCCCATGCTGATTGAACTGTGAGATCAGTAAAAGGAAGCGGGAAGGAGCCCTGTCCATCACCCTTCACACTGTCCTAGCGCCTGTCCCCATGCCCTTAGGTTCTTCCTTCCCTTTCAACATCTTTACAACCAACTCTATATAAAATATCCAACCACTGGGGCTAGAGGTGGAGCTCAGTAATAGTGCGTGCTCAGCATACATAAACCCTAGCTTCAGTCCCCAGCAGCAGACAAGAAAACAAACAAACAAGCACTTCTTATGAAAAATCCTGGCATAAAATACTCTTTTTTTGTAAATACACAACACATTTTCTCTTTCATGTACATTTGATCATTATTTTTCTTAGAATCAGGTGTTTTGTCAATTAGTTAATATTTTTAATATAGCTATTGCTATGACCCATTTTCTTTCTTGCAGATAACTTTTTAAATTTATCTTTTGAGTCAGTCCATTTTCTTGATCTTCACACTTTGGGGAAGAAGTTTTTATTTTACTATAATGTACCACTTGTGATTACAAAGCATAGTATGCCTGTCAGCATCTGTTTTTCTTTATTTCTGCTGTGACCATTGATGGTACTCTAAGAGTACTTACAGAAAGTGATTTGATACCACTTGACACTCAAAAGCACAAATGGATAAAAACTGAAGTGAAAGACACATAGTGAATAACCTGTTAATACAGAGGAATTTGAAGGGAAGATAAAATGGGGAAAATCATAGTAATAAGAGTGACAAAAATATGATGTTTCCAGAAACACAGTGAAACAATCATTTAATCCTCACCAACAAAATCCTATGTGCAAATAATGTGTTGCACAGGCTCTTAAGGAAACTGTTAAAACCCTTGAAATGCTGCCTACTTGACCTGCTTTCTGAAAGAAATAGAAAGTACCAGATCGATATTTCTCTTTCCGTGCATAATTGGAGAACAGAGAATTTCTTTTGTCCTAGGATTATGTGCATAATATCTCATTT
Organism: Dipus sagitta; assembly: GCA_036346955.1. Classification (NCBI taxonomy): domain Eukaryota; kingdom Metazoa; phylum Chordata; class Mammalia; order Rodentia; family Dipodidae; genus Dipus; species Dipus sagitta. The sequence goes on from CM070770.1 coordinate 316,098,772, forward strand.
ATCTGACATATATGAAGATGCGATATTTTACGGAAGTTTAATTTTGGATATAACTCAAGTCCCATCCCTTGAGAATGGACTTTAAAATCTTAAATATTTTTGAAGAAAATCTTTCAAGTAAGGTTTAAGCACTCACCTGTCTTCCCATCAGGCTATAACAAAATCATTTTGGGAGACTCGAGTTGTGCTTATGGGCATCAATAACATCTCTGTTTAGTAACGCCTTAGGGACTGGCGAGGTCTAGGGTGCTGCCACAAGTCTTCTCTGAGCATCACCCACTGGCCCCACCTTCTCCATTCTTGTGTGTACCATTCTCCTAGTGACAGTCTCTGCAGTGTTAGCTCTTCATTATTTTCCTTGTCTGTCTGAGTCTAGAAAGTCAACCCTTAGCAATTTATGCTAGGAAACTAGGTACATATGACATCTTTTGGGAGAAGGGCTTCAACTAATATATAAGAAAGTGGCAAATGAGCTGAGAATGAAATTGAGATTTTTGACAGTTCATTCAACTGCTCAGAAACTTTTTAGTGTCTAGGCAAGAAACTGGGAGGGGAATGAGACTGACTACCTTTAGTGTGCACATGCTCATGAACATGTACATGCATACTCGAACACATGCATGTACACAATGCACACATGTATCCACACACATATGAATATATGCACATGTGCAAACACATGAACACATACATCCACACATATACAATCACCCACCTGCACATGCATACACATTCCACTCTCTTCAGAGGTAGCTGGGGTTTTGGAGACAGACAGTGCATGACAGCAGACTTCTGTCAGGCTAATGGATGAATTAATGAACCATTTGAAGAACTAATGTACTCTGCAAGTGTTTTTCTTCAAGTTATTTAAGTCTTTCTTGATGCTTCTCCTACTTTATTTGCCATCAAACATTCCGATTTGCTTTCTAGCCCTCTCCATAATGATCACATTGATGTGATCATGGCTAGAAAAGCAGAGGGTCCCATTTCAAATGCCCACTTAATCATACCCCATACAATCAGCAATCCACAGGGTCTGTCCCAAGTAACCAAAGCAAGTGAGTGTTTAGTGCCCAAATTGGGAAGCTGGGTCAGTGTGAGCCAGTCCTGGGGTAGAGAAAGAAGGTTCATGGTATTTATCTCTTGGAGTGTTCTGTCTTTTTATCTGGATCTTACCAGCCAATGACCAGATTTCAAAGTCAGGGCAAAGGGGAATGTCACTGTGGTTTATGGTTTAGAGCCCGTGGCAGCATGTCCCACCAGCCGCCAAAGAGAGCCTGAGACAAGCATGGACATTGCCTGTTATCTAGTGTGGCAAGACCATTAACCACCAAATTCAGAATTACTGTCAAACAGAAAAGTTTCCTAGTAAACCTGTAGACAATAAGAGGAATCATTTGAAAACCAGATGCCTATTACTTAACAAGAAATGCAGGCAGATTTCATAACTGCTGTTTTAATTAGCTGACTTTTTGACAGAAATAAAATTAGCAAAGTACGAAACATTTCATAATTCAGCATAAAACACAGATATAGTAAGAAAAAAAAACTATTAGCATAGCAATTTAATGATCTCAGACTCCTCAACTAATTATCAAGAACTAATGAATTTAATGGAATGGACATTTCAAACTTTAGCCAAAAGAGATGAAAAGGAGAATGCATATTATGCGTAAATTGCTTTGGGGTAAAGGCTAAATGCTTAAAATACCAAGTATATTCAAAAGTATAGAACACAAAATAATAAAATAAAAAAACAAACAATTGTTAAAACCTGATCACTTATTTTGGTCCAGATATTAGGATCCATAGTTTATGTGTAATTATTTCTTTTAACATTTACAATTCAAAAATTAAGAATAGTTATCATCCAGGTCAGGATTATGTGGGAGCGACAAATTAGAAAGGCAAGCTCTTTCCCAAGGTCATGCACACAGGCATTCAGACCCACCACCTGGCAATCTTACTCCACTGTTGCCACGACTCCTGGTATGTTCCTGGACTAATTTTTTCTTCTGAACTTTCAGGGATGCAACACCAATAAAGAATATGCTGTGACCTTAAAAGCAATCAAAATGGGGCCAATGAAAAACTAAACTTTTACAGTACCTGGGAGGTTCTACATTCTGTGTTTTGAAGGACAGAAAGACTAAGAAATAAGACTTATCCTTATAGAAGTAAGAAAAGTTTTAAGTACAGGTTTGATTAAACAATGATGATAGAGTTAAGCAAAAATGAGAAGTGCATCTAAAAGCAACCATGAAAACAAATGGTATAGTGAAGTCACAGACAGTGGAAGAGGAGCCATAAAAGAGGGAACAGTGGCTCTATGTACAAGGGTGCTGAATGTTATTCCAAGACACTCTCTCCTACAGGGAGTCAGGACCTCACATAGTTCTGCCATACAATGCCACTGTTGCTATGTCATCAAAGGCAGGATGTTGAAAACTTATGGCTCAGGGACTAATTCCTGGGAAGAGGAGAGAGAAAATCCCAAGGCATAGATGAAGTGCAGTGTTTAATAATGGCTACTTGTACATGTTGATAATTTCTTTTTAAAAATATTTTATTTTTATTTATTTATTTATCTGATAGAGAAAGAGAGAGAGATGACAGAGAGACAGAAAGAGAGAGGATGGTTGCAACACGGCCTCCAGCCACTGCGAATGAACTCCAGACATGTTTGCTCCTTGTGCATCTGGCTAACGTGGGTCCTGGGGAATCGAACCTGGGTCCTTTGGCTTTGCAGGCAAATGCCTTAATCGCTAAGCCATCCATACAACCTTTGCTGATATTTTCTTATTAGTGTATCTAGATTAAATCTAATATAAAATAAGTCCAGAGACGGATGAAGCCTGATATGTGATCTTAAGGAGTTGAAATTTTATGGTGGGCAAGAGAACCACTGATATTTTTGTATACTGACTCAGGAACATGTCAGTATGATGCATGGGATAAATAATCCAAAACCATGCATAAATCAGACTGAAAGAAGAACGACAATGGTGATGAAGTAAAATGGGACAGGTGAAAATGTTAATAAAAAAATTTTAAAGCTGTGATAAAGCAATGCCACATTTCTGTTATCACATGTTATAAGTTTTGACAGTTTTTATGTTTTGACAGTTAGTATGATGCACAGGTCTAGGATATCTACATGGGAACTTAATGTGGTGATGACACCACTCTGAATAAAGGTAAGTCTACCTTCATTGGGTTGATAGTGATGTTAACATTGAAAAATTCAATACAACTTCTTCCAAGGAGCTAAGCTACCTTTGTACCACATATTAAGTAGGGAATTGACAGCCAGGTACAGTAGTTCAGGCCTGTAATCCCAGAACTCGCAAGGCTGAGGCAGGACTTTGCCATGAGTTCCAGGCCAGTCTGGTGTATATGGTTAGCTGCGAGTAATCCTGGGCTACAATATGATACCCTATCTCAAGAATTAATAAACAGATAAAGATTGTTGGCCAATTTGATGATTAAAAGGAGCCTCTGTGTGATGATGGAGTTGCCCCTGTCATGATTTTGTAAATGCAAAAAGTCCTAGTGAGATACCACAGTATAGTTTTGACATCATGGGAATATGAGTCAAGGGCACATATAAGTTCTGTTATTTCATAAACCTCCATCGAATGTATAATTATCTCAAATGTAACATTTAATTTATTTAACTTAAAAAAAAAAACATTATTCAGGGGAACAAGGTAGGTAAAAAGATGCAAAACTGGGATGTCTGAGGAAGTTTGTCCTGAAAGAATGACGCTGCATTAGTGTTTTACACAGCTTCCACTTAGTACCCAGGAAAAATATTTGCTGACATGATGGGTTTTATTTTCATTGTATAGAGGACAGGAACAGATCTGAGGGAGACACAGTAACTTGATCAATGTTACACAGCTGGCAAGTGATAGGGTCACATGTTGTCATGGATACATTCGGACTTCATAGTATACGGAACAGTAGACAACAGCTTCTCCCTCCCTACTGCACACACTTTGTCAGGTCCATATAGGAAGACACAACAGGAAGCGTATGCACTAGTGATTACATTTAATGACAAACTAAAAAAGCAAAATGTTTGATAATCGTGACCAAAGTGAAAAAGTAGACCATTATCAATAGCCCCCAAATCTCCTGCGAGTTCTTGCTTCTTTTACTCCCTACTGGTATCAATGTCCACGGTTTAAGCATCATGTTCTTGCTTTCTATGTGGAGACGCCTTCCTGACAGTGAAGTTAAACTTTTTATGGTTTTGTTTTCTACTCTGTACCACTGAGACTATGCTGGGTGTCTTTCTTTGAATGTTACTTTGTTACGTCTATCCATGCATATGCGTTTTGGCAGTGTGGGTACTGGACTCTTTTCTCAGCACTCTGATAAAAATCAACCTGAGGGAGGAAGGATTTATTTGGGCTTATAGTTTAAGGGTATAGTTCATGTTGGAGAGGAAGAGGAGTAGCTTGTCATGGGAAATCAGAAGAACAGGTCAGACAGACCCAGCTGGTAACTCACTTCTACTGCCCACCTCCTAAAATTTCTGCAACCTCCCAAAACAGATCCACCAGAAAAGTGTCCATGTTTTCAGACATATGAACTAGTGGGAGACCTTTCACACTCAAACCATGGCAATGCGGTCTTCTGTATGACAAAATTTAAATGTTTAGATTGTTCGTACATTGTGTCGACTGCGTTAATGTAATGAGAAACATGTTGTGTCTTGCCATTCATATATATGAAGTGAATATATGTGAACATGCCTTCAAAATTACATGTTGTATGCATAAGGGGAGAATCCTAGAGCTGAGCCTTTCTTTGAGAGTGAGTCTGTGCCTGTTTGCACAGAAATCAGTCCTATCTCCTACTTGTCTGACTATGCCATTCACTGCACATCGTTTGTAAAAGTGGTCTGTACATGTCTCAATGACAAATTTTACACACTTCTATATTTCTTACCAGCATTATATCTGCTATCAGTCAACAGATTATTTTTCTTAGGTTTTGATGTGTATGTGATGTGTACAAGTTCATATTTCTGCACATGTGCATTGCATGAGAGTGCGTGCATGCATACGTGTGTGTGTGTGTGTGTGTGTGTGTGTGTGTGTAGATCATTGGGAATCTTCCTCAGTCATTCTCCACCTTACTGTTTGAGACAGCCTATAGCACTGAATCTAGCACGAACTGATGTGGAAGCCCTAGGGATTTCCTGTCTTTGCCTTCCCAGCACTAGGATTACAGGCAAGCACCACACACCATGCATCTGTGGCAACTGGGATCCAAACTCAGTTCTTATGCTTGTTCAGTAAGTTTACCCATAGCCATCTCTCTAGTCCTCAGTCTTATATGTGTGTGCATGCAAGATTCTTTTCCTCTCCGAAATCAAGTCCAGAGGGGAAGGAAATAATTATGACAGTAAATACTACTGAACTTTTTGAAAAATAAAGTCTGCCTGATTGAGTAGCCTTGGTTTTCGCAGTATTCTTGTTCATAAGCAAATACTTATGGAAAATTTAACTAGTGTAGGAATTGAGTGACCTTCAGATAACACAGAAGTTATCACAATAGCTGAAGGTCCTTTCTTCATAAAACTAATAACACAACTGAGAAGGCAGGATACGGCACCAAGTGCACATGAAGTCTATATAAAAAAGGAAAGTCAGGGGGAGTCAAAGGAGAAGGGTGATAAAGGGGAGGCAGGTGTTAACCTCATCTGGGTGTCAGAGTACAAGGTTCATCTGAGAATCCAATCTTTCAGCCAACGTTTGCACGTGGAGCTGTTTCATTTAAGAGGAAAATGTCATGGACCATTATTTGGCTCTGACAAATAAAGCTTTTGTTACAAGACATGGTGAGAGTTTACTGCCAGAAATCAGGAAGCTGATTACTATTTTAAACTGAATGGATTTATTTAGTAGTCTGTTTCTAAAAGTTTTAAATATGAATCCTTAATTGATTTTAAGATATGTATTGTGCCAAGACAAAGGTTAATACAACGGAATTTTTAAAACATTATTTTGTCCACTTATGCTAAAGCTATACTAAATGAGATTTGAGAATTAAGTCAAGTTTTCACCAGGAAACTGATGGAAATTTATGTGAGCAAATAAGGTGACTTTAGGGATGGGAACACTTACAAAGATGTGATCAGAGTTCAGGAGACTGGAGTGATCATAGCCATCAACACCTAATAATCACTAGGATACCCTGCATATCATGCTAACTACAGGCCAAGAGCCAGCAGCACAACAGGTTACACATAGAACCTGGAGAAAGAGCTGCAGTGATGGGAATGGACAATGGAGTTGTAGCACTTGGTAGAGGAATACAGCCCTGCAGTCCACAGCTAGCCAGAGAGGAGAGCCAGGGCATTAGAGACTCTCCTCTCCTCTCCTCTCCTCTCCTCTCCTCTCCTCTCCTCTCCTCTCCTCTCCTCTCCTCTCCTCTCCTCTCCTCTCCTCTCCTCTCCTTCTTTACTGCTGTTCATGGACAGAAAAATGGGAAGCAGTGAGAGAGGAGCTGCTCTGACGCTGTGAATGAGCTCTGTTTCCAGTCTACAGATGAGCGGTACAGTAACAGGTCCCTGTCATACAGCTAAAATTGTCAGGGCAATGTGATGGCACTAACAAATCCAGAATCCACACTTCACAGAACATTATGGTTTATACTTTACAGCTTCTGTTTACCAATTTTCCTATAGCTTTGAAGGGTACAGGGGAGAGTGAAAGAGAGTAAAGTGTGGAATATAAAAAGGAAAATGAAAAAAAATGCATATACAATAGAAAATATTATTATCATTTTATTGTATTTTCCATGCTTAATTTTGCTTAATCTTTCAGGCCAGGCATCAAAAATGTAGCTGTGAGAAATTATATCATGGTATGGGACAAAGGGCGACCAAGCTATGTTATCCAGCTCTACACAATCCATTCTCCAGCAGGAAATCCACAAAATGAACCCTTAATTCTTATTGGCTGCATAATGTGAGCAATTTCAACTTCATCATCTGTTTCTATAATGATAGAATTTTAAGGTGTTTAATTTTAACAGGGAAGCAGAATCATAATTGCCCACAAAGCACATCCACTAGGGTATATATCTTCGTGCCTCTTCATCATGCCATGCCAAGTTGTATTTCTGAAGGTGTTCAATAGGTTGTCATATGCAACCAAGGAAATTCAATACAATATAATGTAAATTGAGTACAAGGTATCTCTATTTACAAGGAAGAACTCTGTTTACTGTAAGGATTAAACAGCCACACTTTAGTGTGTCATAAAAATAACACGCATAGTGAATCTAGATGCTCCAATCATATTTGTTTTTTCTTTTTGTTCCATGCGACTTGACAACATGAATATCAACTGCAGGCTGCCCCCAAGGTGCAGATGGTGATTGAGTGTGGCAGGTATCTCCCTGTGTGAATACTTGATCCTTCAATTAAAAAGGAAAAGAGAGATGAGCTCTCACACTGTGGGAAAATGCCTTATTACGGTTATGTTCTCCTAAAAATGGCATCAACGTGATCTAAAAAAGGCTGTGCTTGGGAAATTCTGCCTGACAAGCTGATGGGAGGTGCTTCATAAAGACACACAGGGTCCGTTCAAACTGTCAGCAGTTCTCCTGGGTGACTCACTGAAGTCCTCCAGCCAGAGCACCTACTAAAACAGTATTTCCAGAAGGAAAAGAAAGTCAAATTCCAGTTGCATAAAAGTTATTTCAAAATGAAAATGAAACATAAAATAGCTATTTGTTTAAAGCCAGAGAAAATAGTAACAAATATTACATAAACTTTGAATATTGCCACTGTGAACAAAACACAAAATGGGCAAAGCTAACAGAAATTCCTTTGGGGGTGGGAAGGTGGCTCAGTTGGGAAGTTTACTTGTGCAAACATAGGGAACTGAGTTCAGTCTCCAGTACCCATGTGAAAATCTAAATATGGCCACACATTCCTGTAATTCCAGTGCTGAGAGGCATGGAGACAGGGTCGCAGGGGCTCATTTGTCCACAGTTTGACCAGAAAAAAAAAAAAGAAAAAAAAAAAGGAAAAAGGAAAAAGAAAAAAATAAAGGGTCAGTGAAAAAGCAAACAAGATGGAGGAAATCTTTCAAGAAGGACAGGGGAGCATACCAGATCTTCTCCTTTGGATTCTGCATGTGTCCACAAGGTGGATGGCCACATATCTGCAAACATGCACTGCATGCACCACGCACCACACATACTCACACACACACCAAATGATTTCTCTCCTGTCTGTTAATATGTCTGGATGGAATCCCATACTTACAGCAATCTTTAAAAGCGAAGGCAGAGAACTACAGTGCATGGAATAAACACCTTTTGCCCTTCAGTAACTTGCTTTGTGTCACATTCCTCCTTAGCTGTCTTGAATTTGAGCAAGATGCTTAGTTCTTACAGATCTGAGGGTTTTTTTTTGTTGTTGTTTTGTTTTGTTTTTTGTTTGTTTTTTTGAAGTAGGGTCTTGCTCTAGCTCAGGCTGACCTAGAATTCACTATTCACTCTGTAGTCTCAGGGTGGCTTTGAACTCATGGCGATCCTCCTTCCTCCATCTCCTGAGTGCTGGGATTAAAGGCATGCACTACTACACACGGAGTCAGATCTGAGATTTTTTTAATTGCTCATTATGATAATACCTGTTTCATGGCTAATTTGGGGGATTAAGATGCTATGCAAATATCTATGAATCATAGTTTCTTTTGATACCTGGGTGGGATAGTAACGTTATTATTAACTCATACACCTTCATGTACATACCTTATAGAAGTTGATTTCCATGGCCTCTTTTCTTCAAATGAAGATATGTATATTGCGTAACTGGTGCCAAGCTTTCACCACCCACATGTTTGCATTAACAAATCCTAGTCGTGGCATCACCACAGCTTCCACACTGGGGCATGCAAAACAAATCGTCTCCCTTTGGAATATCCAGCAGTGATCGCCAGTCTTGTGAGGTCTTATGTGGAAGGACTGTTCTCTAGGCATGTGCACATTGAGCCGTTGTGAAGCCAAGAGGGAGTGTATCGTTCTTCCTCATCACCACTGACGTCATGCCCCTGACACTACAGAACTATGGGATAAGTTGTGTGTGTTAGTGCACATGGTACGAAGTGTGCTGTAAGCAAGTTTTTGCACACTGTATGAAGTGTGCTATGTATGTTTGTGCACACTGATTGAGGTTTGCTGTAAGTGTGTGCTTGCACACATGGTATGTTGCATATGCATATGCCTCTTACATCAATACATCTACTAGTGCATTATTTCCAGTTTTGCAAGATAGGGTCTTACTCTAGCTGAGGCTGACCTGGAATTCAGTAAGTAGTCTTGGGGTGGCCTTCAACTCAAGGCAATCCTCCTATTTCTGTCTCTGAAGTGCTGGGATTAAAGGTGTGTGCCATCACACCTGGCTTTCAACAGCTTTTTAACATCATTTACCCAGGCATTGGCACCCTGGCATGAGCTGGAACTAGAGCAGTTTACATGGCACAAATGACTCCTGCCCTCCTCTTCTTACCATCTACTGCAGCAATCGTAATGAGAGCGGTTGGGGAGATGGCTCCATGGGTAAAGTTCTTGCTGTGCAATCATGAGGGCCTGGGTTTAGTTCCTGGGCACTGACATAAAAATGCCAGGCATGGTGGCACACATGTGTAATCCTAGCATGGTGTTGGCATACACAGGAGGATCCTTAGGGCTCACTGACTAGCCAAATCCATTAGTTCCAGGTTCACTGCAAGACCTGGTCTCAGAAAATATGTTGGGGAGTAATTGAGGAAGACACAATGTCAACTTTTGGCTTCCCTATATGTGTAAATATGTTCACCGCACACATATGTGTATACATATACATATGCACACGCACCATGCATACACAGACACACATACAATAAAACAAAACACAACAAAATGAAAAAGAAATAGTTCTGAGACACTTCAATGATTAATAATTAATAGAAGTTTCATATTCTAAAGTTCAGCTAGTATTCTTAAAAACATGCATTCACATTCATTCAAAGTATCATTTTTATAGAGACGTTTATAGTGCTGTACAAGAAATGGAGGAGTGAGTATGGCATTGTCAGGTAACTTTGCTGCCTCAGCAAGGTTGACTTGTAGTGTGAGGGAAAACTGTATTTCAAGACTCTAAGGCCTAAGCCTCTAAAAGGGAATATGGCTCAGGAGAATTTGGAAGGTCTCAAAAGTGTAATTCTCATTATGCAGTTGTAATCTACACAATACAGGTCACAAATTTATTAGACAGTAATCCCCCGTGCTACTTCTCTTTGCTGGTTAATGACACCACTCAGAAAGAGTCAAGGTCCCTTGCCATAAAGGCTCATAGATACCTTGGCCCTAAAAGTCACTTTTCTTAGAGGCTTTAAACTCTTTAAATCACAGCTTGCAAGATCACATTTTCCATAGGGAATAGGGGTAAAAAGGACTATTAGAGAAACACAGAGCTGGAGTGTTAAGCCATCATCTAAGTAAGCATGAAGAAATAAGCAATGTCTGAAGGCAAGCACAGCCCAAACTATGAATCATGTGATCATGATTCCATGCTAAAAATCTGCACATGGAGACTAATCAATTAACAACAAGGAATGTGATCTGTAACATTGGAAACTAAGATGTCCATCATAAAAGGACATGCCAGGGAAGCCCTCTGGTGGGATTCTATTCTGCCTTTGAAAGAATGAAATCAAGGTCCAACTGACCTCCAGGGACAGATCATTCTCCCACATCAAGTGTGAAAAGCAAGTCCTATGATAGACAAATACTGTGGTTGGTCTTGCACTTGCAAAATAAATCTATATTTCATTCATAGATATTTATGTGATTGTTAATAGACGAATTTTTATTGGTTTTGAATTAGCTGTTTTTAAGCCTTTATTCTGGTTTAAAAGTTAACTGAAAGGTATTGCAACCTCTCTGTATCACTTATTTTGTTATGGTAAAAAATTCACTTAATAAAATGAACTGTCTTAATCTTTTTTTTTAGATGAAATAGGGTCTCATGTAGCCCAGGCTGGCCTACAAATTTCTATGTAGCCAAGAATGTCCTTGAACTTCTTATCCTCCTTGCCTCTACCCACCAAATGTTGATATTACAGGTGTGTGTTACCATGTGCCAATTATGTGGTGCTGGGCACAGAGCTCAAGGCGTCATGAATGTTAGGCAAGTGCTCTACCAACTGTGAGCTACACTGTGATCTTTAAGTGTAAAGAATTCTAGCTGAGTTAAACACACACACACACACACACACACACACACACGAACACACACTTTGTAAAGGAGATTTCTTTCCATTTTGAAAATCCAATACTCTGTACCCATGAAATATCAGATGTCCACTTTCCTTCCATCAGCCCTTAGGTTAAACTGTAATTTTATGAGTTTCACTGCTATAGAAACCTTGTACAGGTGGAATCATGATGAGTTTTTCTCTTTGTGACTGGCTCACCACATGTATCATGATGTTCCCACCTTTATGCCCACTGTTGTATGTAACAGCCTTCCCTTCTTCAGACAAAATAAGATGCCAGTGCCTGCATACATCTTGTTTATTCATCTAACCATCTTATGGTAACCTTGTCATAAGTATGGGTGTTCAGTAGATCCTCATTCCATATCCCACTTATAATACCCTTGGACATGTTCTGAGAAGTGGGATTGATGGGACACATGCCATTTCTATGTTTCATTTTTTGAGGAATTTCCATGTTGCTTTGCACATCAGTGGTACCCCAGTTCACAAATGTTCATACTTCACATTTCCAAATGAATTTTCTATTCCCCCTTTTTTTGGATAGTGATAATTGTCAACATTTTTATTGAACAGCTATTAGGTGTCAGTTATGAATTCCTGGGGCTGTTGCTACAGCAACAATACACAAAGAATTCTTTGGTTATATGCAGCCACAGGGACTGAAAAACAGGACCAAGTTAGTAGCTTTTCTCTGTAACAACTAAAGCCACATTTACCCAGGCTTTTTGTTGAGCACCTTGGGGAAGGATTATTACCAGATTTAAGTGACATGTGGTATTGCAGACTTTGCTCCTCGGGTATCTGAAGGTTGTTTATTTTTCCCTTTTTAAAAATATTTATTTTTATTTATTTATTTGAGATTGAGAAAAGAAGAAGAAGAAGAGAGAGAGAGAGAGAGGCAGATATGGGCATGACAGGGCCTCCAGCTGCTGCAAATGTACTCCAGACACTTGTGCCACCTTGTGTATCTTGCTTACGTGGATCCTGGGGAATCAAACCTGGAACCTTTGGCTTTGAAGGCAAGCATCTTAACCACTAAGCCATCTCCCCAGCTGTCCTGCCATTTAAAAAATATCTGCTTAGTAAGTGTAGAAAGCATTATAAGCAAAGATCTGTGAGATGTGGAAGATATTTTCTTAGACAACCAAGGAGTCCAAGGCAATTGTAGGTTTTGTCCAGTGAAATGGAGGGAAGTGTTTTTCCATGCAAATCATGCATTACCATTTAGCAATTATCCAATAAGAATGAATCATTAACATTTTCATTGCCACCTATATACTAGATGTCTTTGTGGAGTACTAAGTGTGACAAGATTTTTGATATCAGAGAAACATCTACTTGTTTTTTCTTTATTAGGACATTTATAACATTATAGGAAGAGTTTCAGTAGCAGAGATAATCACTTATTCTATTTATCAGAACTTGCTCCACTACCTTGAATAGATCTACCTCATTTGCCAGCAGTTTAATTAAAATGGGACAGTTGGAATAATTATTATCGTGGAAAACACAAGACAAACTAATAAGACTGCTATTTTTGTTTAATTCTTTTGGCTATGCTAAAAAAAAGGCTACTTAAATTTTCAGTAATAAGTTACTTAACATCATTCTACGATATTAATTCTTTTTGATTTTTTTTTGAGGTAGGGTCTCACTCTAGCCCAGGATGGCCTTGAACTCATGGTTATCCTCCTACCTTTGCCTCCCAAATGCTAAGATTAAAGGCATGAGCCACCATGCCTGGCGTTTCTTTTTGGTATTTGCCTCAAAGCAGAACATAATTTAATCAGCTGTTAGTTTGCATCAGTGTGAAACAATGTCTCTATATTGTGCAAATTTAAAGATATTTTCAGTACCTGAATAAAACAATTTCTACCAAAACCATTAATTTTTTTCATAAACAATTTTTTTTCTTTTAGGAAAATTTAACTGTCTAGCTTAATTATCTAAACTGTCCAAGGACATATATATACATATATCACATGTAAACAAACACAATCTACTTTAAGTTAAATATGCATAAATGTATGCATGCTTAACACATGCATTGTTTAAAAACTGCATGCTGAAATATTTATAAATAGTATATTAAACAATATAGAGTTTACAGTGGCCTCTATTAAAATCAACTCATTAAATCCAAAAAAATTTGAAATAGAACATATACATTAATTCTCCACCTCTATCCTTCTCCAAGGAAGAACTCATGACTATTAAAAACAGAAAGTCAATGAAGACACAATGTCACTCTCAAAGCAATGTGCTTCATCACTTCCTCTCTCCTGGAGCATATTAGAAGTGACTTGCAGTACACAAGAACTATCAAAAGGGAGCACTTTTGAGCCACCAAAACTGAGTATTAGCCTAAAAACCACAATCTCCCCAACTACAATGATACTATCTCAGGTATTTTATGTGCTAAAAAGATCATTAAAAATTAAGCACCACATATAAGCTGCCATTTAGAATATTAATTTACCTTTGCTAATCATGTTTTTAACTTGAGGCTAAAAGAGTTCACTTACCATTCGGGTACTCGGGCTCAGTCCAAGATATGTTAAAGGAGTTGGGAGAGTAGGAGAGGGCTGTGGGGGCTGGCACACCTTCTGGAACCATCTCCTCTGTTAAGGCCTCACTGGGTTCACTCACTGTACAGCCGCCACCTGTGCAAACCTAAACAGATGCAAGAAAGCACACTTCACTCAGGGTCCTCAAAGTTTAGATGAGCCCAGGTCAGAGAGAGCTCTCAGCAAAGTTCTACATTGTTTTATATCATGGGTCCTTTACCCCTCAAAACTCATTTGTTTCAAGGCTGAATGAGACATTGAATTAGAGTGCTTTTCAGGACATGAGAAGTCATCTCCAATAAACAGAAAATAATCCATATTGTGTGAAATTTTGAAAAATCATAGTTAGAGGCTGGAGATGCAGAGTATGTAATGACTGGGTGAGTGGCCTGCTGAGATTAGCCTTGTATGGAATGAATCCCCCGCCCCCCGCCCCGCCACATCTGTCTCTCTTTCTCTGATAAGACAGTTTTAAAAATTCTTAGAATTCTAAAGGAAACAGTGTTTGGAAGAGTCTTGATTTGTGAGCATAGCAAATTTCAGTTGTAACTCTCCTTATTGCAATCCAGGTTTTACATTGTATAGCCATCCAACCCCTTTGATGAAATAAAAACTGGTCCTGAAATGCTAAATTTTGCATGTTATAGGACCTGAATGATTACATTTCAAGAAGAACTCAAATGCCAATGTTAAGTGGATCCTATTATTATAAAAAAAACTATATTTGATCTTCATTTGGATAAGCTATTAGGAAACTTCAAATCAAAAAAATAATGTTAACAAAATAAAGTTTAGGGACAGGAAAATAGCCTTGTGGAAAAATTGCTTGTTACATAAGCATGAGGACCTGATCTTGGATTCTGAGAACTCACTGAAAGCCAGGTCTTGGTAGTTAGAATTCCAACTCCCCATCTCTCTCCTTCCCTCTCTCTTTCTCATACACACACACACACACACACACACCTCTGTACCCAACACATCAGAAAAGTATTAGAGACTGAAGAATTTTTCAAGATAAACAACTATTTCTAAAAGGGTAAAGGAACAAAAAATATAATTGTTGTTTATTTTCTGTGGTGTAACCCATATGCTCCTAGTACCGTGTGAACTTAAATAAAACAAGATCTCTAAATCTACTGATACGAAACATTGCTGAGTGAGTGCAATGGCTTAGAGGGTTAACTAGGTCACGTCAGTGTCAGAGGGAGGAGCCTCTTTACAACATGGCTGACAAAGTGAATATGGTCCCAGAACCCCTGTTCCCTAATGAAGTATCACTCATGCCAGAAACGCTAAGTGAATGTTAAAGACTTTTAGAACTTTGTATCCTTTCACAACGAACTGCAGATAATTCTTAAAATTTTAACTTCTTAAAAAAGTTTCTTTAGAAAATTTTGACATGCACACGGGGTTTTTGCTAGTGCATAGCTGCTAGTAAACATATATTACATCCTAACATAATGATGATATTTGAAAACTGTTGTTCAGCTTTGTCCAGTAATGATTTTGGTAAACTGAAACTTAACACAATTTAATTCATATTTCACAGAGCACAAAATTCCAGGACAAGAAATACAAGAGTGGAGGCAGCAGTGGTGGCTTATGACTTTAATCGCAGCATGCTGGAGGCTCAGGCTCAGGGAGAAGGATAAATGTGAGTTCAACACCTGCCTCACCTGCAGAGCAGTTTCTAGGTCATCCCGGGGTAGCGTGAGACCCTACCTCCAAACAGGACAAACACAAAGTGACAAAAAGAGAAATGCAAAAATGAAGCCAAATTATAGGCTGATGCACAAAGCATTTCTAGTGCCTTTTTCATGGAAGATAAATATTACTCACATAAGATGTAAAAACTCCTCACTTTCTTTTGGTCAACATGCTACTTCTACAGCTAGATGCTCTGATATGTAAAACAGTCAATGCTCTCTCCTTCAAAGTGGGAAGAGAATAACTAGTTTTCACACATTTTGTTATGTTGGGATATAAATAATTTCATACATTCTGGTAACTAGTTGCAAATCTTTCATTATGAGTCTAAATAAAACTTGCTGGTCAGCCATTTCTAGTCACTCTCACTTCCTGCATCTCCAGAGCCTTCTAGATAATTCCTCATCGACTCACACAAGTTGCAGATGGGTGAAACTGTGGTCTGGGGAGCAACTGCATTGAGATGGGGCCTAGTTCACCTCTCTGTGTTCCCTTAATTCTCAGTTGTGTGATGAATTCATACACAGAATAAGCCCTATTTCTTCTAAGAAGGAAAGAACAGTCTTTTTAGATAAACAGGGATCAGTAAACCCTATGGCCAAACCCTGATTCAAGACTCCATGGCACATATTCTTTGCCCAAGAAACAGCTACCAGGAAATGTTTTTTAAAAATTGGAGACATACCTATTTCAAATGTTCTAAACACCCAACGGAAAATATCTTGGAACAGAGACCATACTAGGTCTGAGTTATCAGAGCAAACACAGGCAACAGGACATTCTTTGCTGACAGAAAAATGCATTCATTGGCATTTCCAGACTTTTTCCCACTTTGGGCAAAACACAGCCCAGCATCCTTTTATTAATCTGAGAACACATTAGGATTTAATTCTTGTTTTTTATTTTTATTTATTTATTTGAAAGAGAGAGAGAGGGAGAGAAATAGGAAGGAGAGAGAGAGAGAGAGAGAGAGAGAGAATGGGTGTGCCAGGGTGTTTGGCTGCTGCAAACAAACTCCAGATGCTGCAACCCCTGGTGAATCTGGCTACTTGGGTCCTGGGGAATCAAACCTGGGTCCTTTGGCTTTGTAGGCAAGTACCTTAACCATTAAGCCACCATCTCTCCAGCCCACACATTAGGATTCAATTCTGATTATCACAATTTTATTTTTTATTCATGTTCTTCATATTTTGTCTTGGTACCCAATGCCTCAATGAAATTCTCCTGTGTATAATCTGCTGTATATTGTGCCCAAAGAAATACAATTTCATAATTCCTTAAACAAAATATAACCTAAAATTCACTTTCTTTTGAGACTTTTTTTTACATATATAAACATATCCTTTTAGGAGAATGGTCCTTTAAACCATGTCATGTGTAATCTAGAAAGTAGTATCTAGAAAACTGAATGTCCCTTGAGAATCTAAGGAATTTGTGAGATTACTTGTCTTACAAATGATTAAAACTACTATGGAAATGTCTTATTGCATGTATTTAGAGTCCTGTTTTTAAAGCTGCTTCTGATTGGTTGATCTAAGTGACATTACCTATGCATCCAACTTGACCTGCTTCTCCTCAGGTTATTGCATGCAATGCCACTGAATGTTGACTGGAATTATGACTGGTGAAACCCAGATGGTGGGATTGATTGAGAAAACAAGAAGTGTGAATGCCTGTGAGTTATTACAAGCTGCTTTACCTATTTCCTATAGCCTTTATGCCAATACAGAGTTTTGATTATAAAATTCATGGCATAATCCCATCTAGAACTCATGAGTGTCATCCGACCTAAAGGGGACTTTTATTTTTGATACAATACAACTGCCACAAATATGTTTTAAATTGTGATGATTAAGAATGACACCATATGCTGTTGGTATGGAACATGGGGCGACCTGGCTGGAATCTGGGAGAGAGTCAGTCCCCAGACAGTTAACTCGTCTAGTGTCAGAAGGTGCTACATGAGCAAGTCGGAAAAATGACCAACATCTGTCCAAGTAACTCATAGTCTAAGCTACTCAGCAGCAAACAACTGAATGTGATGCTCACACAAGTGTACTAGTGGCACCCAGCCATGGTGGGTAACAAACTGCTCTTGATTTGGCTAACTGATCTGCTCAGTGGAACAGAACTCATAGCTGGATCTGGAAAACAAGTCAGAACCATATCCAAAAATGAGCCCGCTCTCCATTATCAAGCTACCACCAATCGTGGGCTACAAGAAGGCCTACACCTATTAAATTCACTCTAAAATAACAATGGTTATCCCATTTATCTGGTTCTAACTTCACTCTCCATTGGAAAATTTGCTTCTATTTTTCTGATGGACAAAGATCCTAAGGAGAGAACCACCCCATCATACCTCAACAGGGACCCAGCTGAAACTAAGAGTAATTGGGGAAAAGAACAAGAGTGATGCTTTCTTGGTGACCCTGGTACCAGCACAACGGTGAAGGAGACAGACACAGAGATCATTCAACTCCTACCAAATCAGATATCCAGAGACACAGAGGCTTCAAAGACCTCATCATTGAAGAAGACCTCAAATGAACTCAACATGGCTCAGGGAAATTTGCAGAAGAAGAGGGGGCAGAAAGATTCTTAGAGCTACATGTTGGGACATTATACACAGAGACATTGCCTCTTACCCATAACTGACAGTTTGTTTGCAGCTCAGTAGGCCTGAGGGTGAAGATGGAGGTGTCTTTGAAAGGTGGTGGCAAAAGACAAGACCCATTTTTCTAAAACAATGCTTTTCTGACAAATCAAGCTCATCCTCTCCATGAAACTTGGGTAATATTCACCAAGTGATCAGTGGCTAGCAGTGAAAATTATTTGACAACACTGATCAAGTCTCCTGTCTGCATTAATAGTTTCTTCATTTAATTTCTAACTTAATATGCTTATTAAGGGCTATCATCCATTTTCTTTCCTTTGTGTGTATGTGTGTGTACATGGTACATACTTCTGTGTGCACCCCACACACAGAGGCCAGAGTAGAGCATTGGCTGTCCTCCTCTTTTGCTCTTCCACTTGGTATCCTTGTGATGGAATCTCTCACTGAACTTGGACCTCCTACTTTTGTGTCACACTGGCTGAGCAGTGAGCCCTAAGGATTCTCCCAGTGCCTTAGCATTGAACTTACAGACATAACTTTTTGCATGTGTGCTGGGGATTGAACTTGGGTCGTTTTACTTGCACAGCCAGTGCTCTCATCTACTAAGTCATCTCCCTAACCCCAGGTGCTATAACACATTACTAAACTTCAATATGAATGCAGCATCAACATACTATGCTCTTCATTGTAGTGCAAAGACTAGCTGCTTTGAAATCGAGCAACCCCCAAGAATGATATTTCTTAGGAAGTTATGTAATGATATCCAAAGTCTCAGATTCTTTATGAAAAAGGTGTGTCTGGTGGCTGTTTCTTTCAGACAAGAACTGACTTGTTGAGTTTTTAGTTTCTTCAAGGTGCTGTGCCTGAACTGCACACAGAATTTTAAGAGATGCCAATTTCTATAATTAAGAAACATAGTCCAGCCAAATACAAAACTAAATGAAGTCACATGGAATAGCATCACTGCCCCAAGCTTGCAATACAGTGCAGTAGTGCAGACCTCCAAGCTATCTTCCTCTTTCTAAGGCTTTTGGACAACTTGGCTGGCTGTGCACTTTGTCTCCAGCACTTAGCCAACATGGTGGGACAATCTACACATGCCTCTCCACTCTGTGAGCACCTGATCTCCCTCTACTAATCCAATGACCTTGAGAGCTAGCTATTATATTGCAACTGTGAAATATACAACAATAATCCCCCGATTAACCAGGATGAACCTAAAATGTTCTGGTTCATTTAATTTACTGTTTAACTGAGTTAAGTAAAAAAACCTCTTAGTTGAATTCTTCCTGAAAATACTTTAGAATATTTTGTCCTAAAAATACAGTGGAATTAAAAAAGAATATAAGCTAGTTAGTTTCCTTAATAACCATTTCAGTGAAGACTTTTGCATGTTTATGACTTTTTAATATTAACATTACTCAGTGCCTGGCACATATGTTTTATTTCTATTGAATATTGTTTGGATTACAATTATAGCATAATAAAATTTTAGGGATCTCAAAAAGACATTAAAATCATTGAATTCAATGTCCTAATTTTAGGTTTGAAGAAGGTAAAACTCAATGTGCCTCAGTGAGCTTGCCTCGGGTCACATAGTTATAGCATTAAAACTCATGGGAGCAGACCACTAAATTAGTGGCATTTATGTTTCAAAATAAAACAAAATTATAAAATATAGGATATTGAGATGCTTTTGATTGACTGCACAGCATATCCTAAAAATTGCCCTGGGAGTAGAAATTTTCCCTTGCCATTTGCCTCCTTCTGATAGAAACCCAAACCAACAATTTCTGTTTAATTGAGACCATGAGTGATTTTGATATTACAGCTATTTTGAAAATAGTGGAACACCAATGTTAACTCCTGAAAACAAAGTTAGCTTTTTTCTTTCTTCTTTCTTTCTTTCTTTCTTTTTTTTTTTTTTTTTTTTAGAGGAAGTCTTACAGTGAAGCCCTAGATAACTTGAAACTTGCTATGTGGCTGGCCTGGAACTTGTGGCCAGCCACCTACCCTACCTCTGCCTCCTTAGTGATGGGATTGCAGGTAGTTACCCCTGTGCCTAGCTTTTTGGCTTCCTTCTTGAGTATCAGGATTGTAAGCAACCAAAACAATTGTTTTATACCTGCTGTGCTGAATATCTAGGCACATTGGGTCATTTTGAACAGGTTTTTAAACATTGTCTGATTGCCCTTGTTTTGTGATGTCAAGTTAGACAGTTAGCAATAGTTGAATGTAGTTTATTTTCCCATGGTATAATATTTAGAGCATTCAAGAGAATGTTAAGTAAAATGAATGCATACACAGTGTCTACATAAATGTAAATTTATTCATAATCAAGAGCAGAATATTTTCTATGGCATTTATCAAAGCAAATATCCTTATATAGGTATTGCTATAAAATGAAGAGTGTGTTTAAAACAAATAGGGACAATCTCATGTTTATATTCAGTTATTTTCAGATGTGCTATTAAACTGAAAAAGATTATATTTCATCAAAAAAAAAAACAAAAGGAACTTCTGTGTATAAATTCCACAGTAATATCAAAGTCTTTTAAAAGACCTTTGAATAAAAGTGTTATTTTGCATTAAAAATGCCATTGTCTGTGGAATAAACCCTCTAAACTATGTTGATTCTGGGGTTTTATTAAGTGACTGCTTTTCTGAAATAGAAGTGTAATATAAATCATAGCATAATAATCAAGATTATTTGGGGGTCATTTGAAGCTTCATTTAAAATCTGAGATCTAAATTTTCATGCTGTGCATAGTTTTTCAAATGAATACAAGCACTGCAGGGTGACAGCCTTACTAATCTAAGAGTTTTGGGGAAAGCTTTCAACATTTATGGTATTCTACCAATAATTTTTAAAAAGTCTTAATGATACCAGATTAGGTTTGAGAATGTCTGTCTCATATGATGTTTATCATTCTCAATAGCATAAAATGAATGTGCAGATATTAGATCAATAGACTTCATGTTTAGCATGTGAGATGAGTTTTCAGTATAATTATCAGTACCTAAGGTTTTGGTGTTTTGCTTTGGTTTCAGTCTGGGAAGTAGGAAAGTTGGGACACAAAAAGGGAATAAGAAGGAAAAAGATAGCCAGAAAGAAAATGATGGGAATAAATTTAGCTTACTTCCAACTTGATGAGATATTTTTTGCCAGGCAAAAGGTTCTGAAGCATGTGATCCTGGGAGTTTTCAGAACTGTTGTAGATGGCCTTCCAAATGGTAGAATTACGTGTAGGACTTGCAATATATAATGTACAGTACTCAAAGATTCCATTGAGTTTCCTTGGTTGATTCCACCTAGAAATAGAAAATAGAGGATCACTAGCATTCAAGTCAAAATTCACATGCTGTGGTGGCTTGACTGAAATGCACCTATAAGCTTTTGTGTTCTGAGTAACTGGTCTCCAGATGGTGTCAATTGTCATGGGTTGGGGAAGTTTGTGAAGCCATTGGAAGGTGGAGCCTTGTTGGAGGAGGAATGTCACTGGGGGACAGACTTTGGAGTTTGTTGGTCCAACCTTCTGGGTGTTCATAGTGAGCTCACTCTCCTTCCTTTCTGCTAATGTGGACATGTGCCAGGCTTCTTGCACAGGCCTGCACGCTTTCCCCATCATGATGAAGCTTGTCCTCAATATGGTAAGCTGAAATAAACCCTTTCCTTCCATAAGCTGCTTTTGTATGGGTGTTTTATCCAAGCAACACTGAGGAGGTAACTGCTATACATGTCCAGGACATGCAAAGACACAGAGAATCTTGGATATGTGCCATTGTGAAGGCTCTTGGAAAGCTCAAAGGGATTCACTTCCACAAACACACATGCAGTTACTAACAGCCTATTCTGAGTGACATAAATAAAATATTACCTCATTCCTGCCCTCTAGTTTCCGTAATTTTAAATAGCTAATCATGTCAGACTGTATGGGTAGTTATCATGAATTTAAGCTATAGAACACAAATTTGAGACATACACTATCTGAATGCTTATGAGGTATAGGAGTGAGAGCAGATCATGCAATAGCCCTGGAGAGGCAGGTGATGTAACAAATTAACCTGCAGCAATGGAACCGAGATACACTAAGGATGGAAGCACGGAGGCAACAAGAAAGCTCTGGAATGGAGGAGCACGCCAATGAGCTGTGTAAGGCTTTCTACTCAGGCTGGGTTTGGATAGATTGAAGTAAGAGTAAAGGACCTTTCAGATGAGAATCAGAGTATATTGAGAGAAGGAGAAGGGATTATAGAACCGGTAGGAAACAGTTCAACTGAGAAATAATCAGACAAGCGGGGAGATTTTTGAGATAAGTAACATAGATTGGCTTATAGGCAACTGATGGCCAATAAAAGAGTGCAGACATGGGTCAATGAAATAGGATTCGTAATGTTTTTCAGCTTGAATGAATGTCAAAATTTACCCAATGTCAACTTGCCTTCTATAGATGAGAAAGTTGGGTTGACGAGAAATAAATATGAAAATGTATTAATTGATGGTAAAAAAAAATCTACTAGGTTTACCCTCAATTGTGTGATATACCTTACATTTCACATAGTAAGAAATAGTCAGAAATCACATGTATCAAAAAACATCTGAACAGGCTTAGATGTGACATTACCTTTCTGACTCCAACTACAAGGAAAAAAGAACATAAAAATTTATTGATATGTGTGCTTACATAATATATATGTACATGTATTTACTTTCCTGTTAAATATAACAATATAATACCCCATATATAGGCAAGCAACTTAACCACTGGGCCACCTGTCCAGCTCAACACCACACTTATAAAAGCGGTGAACAAGTTTTGAGTGGTCAGTTTTTCTTTACTGACATCTACGCAGAAGCTGTGTACACATGGAGATTAGCCTGATTGCAGAGAGACAAAATGGAAATGAAGTTGGCTAGGGATAATCAAAGGTTCTCAGAACTACTGATCTAATCATTTCCATGCATTTAATCACAATAAAATTAATGTGATGTCACAAGCCCTTCTCCTGATTGAACTCACTGAGATTCTTAAATGAACCCGTGTGTGCCAGAAACAGGATTTCTACTTACTGTATATGGATTGTTCTAGAATCCAGGACAGTCAAAATTGGGGGATCCACATGTTCAGGAGGCTGCTGTGCTGTGTACAGGATGACCCGGGAGCTGTTTGTGCACCCCACATGTGTGCATGCACTGAGTAAAAAGTGGTGGGGGGTAAACACCCCTACATCTGGGGGGGGGGAGAAATAAGAATTTATTTATTATCACATTTTTACTCAGGAGATCTCATTCCTCTTCTGTATCCCATCCTCCTCTGAGAACTAGTCAAATAAAGCTTACCATAAGAATCAATATCAATAAAATATAGGGTGTTTCATCTCAGATACTCTATGGTTATATCTAAATAGACATGTCAGTCAGGTTTTCACTGTGGTTTTTCTTTTTAACTATTTGTTTTCTTAAATGTCTGTAATAAAGATAAATAATTTTCTGAGTTCATTCTTAGTTATAAGACTTTCTCAATAATACATGAGATATTTAAATTAGTTTGATGCATATTGAGGGCAGCAGGAGTTAGTTTTGAAATGCAAATTTACAGCCTGTAACAATGACTGAGTTTGTGCTTCCTTCTGCTGGATCATTTTCTTCGTCTGCCTACTTAGCCACCTGTTATAGGACCTTCAAATGGTCCGGGGTCAGTACAAATGTGTCATTCTTTTTTATTATGTTCTTTACACCCCCCACTGCCTTCCTGGCATGAGAGAGAGCTATTACCCTCTTCTTTGGCTTTAAATACATATGTAAATATCTTTAGTATGACATTTACAACACTGTGACATCATTACTTATTTACATCATTGTCACAGCCTCCAACTGGGCACCTTAAGAGAAGAAACAGTACTATGCTTATTTTGCATTGCTAGTCTCTACTACAATGCCTGGAATGTTACAGGTTTTGAATTAATGTAATTGAATCAGTGAATGAGATGATGTAGATACAGTTGAGCTAGGTATGAAAGATGACCATGAAAAGTGGGATATTTCTCCTGCCAGGGTACTGTTCCCTTTCCTTGGATGTCCTTGGTATTGCAAACCTGCTTTACTTTTCTTGTGTATACCATACCTTTTGTGTCAGAATACATTCATCTGCAGTTCCCCAATTCAACTGAAATACTCAGAATATTTCACTTCAAAGGATAGTTAGTAATATAAGTACGGGTCAAATTAGTTTATCAAGCTTTAAACATAGCTCATATTTTTATACTACTAAAAATGATAGTTTTCAGAAACATCATGGAAATAAGTCACAATTTAACTAGCACATATTCTTAAAACTCCTTAACCTTGAACCATTACAATTTCATGCTTAAAGATTAATGAAATGCAATGTAATTCAGGCAAATAGATTTTGCACTGCATTGACAGTAGCAGTAAACGAGGAAAACAGATTTTCCTTGCAAAGACAATCAGCTGGTTAAACATGTAGGTCACCAGAAGAGACAATGCTCTCGTTTTATAAGTACACATTGTTGTCTTAGAACAAAACCACCAAGAAGGTCACCAGAAGGGAACAACACATTCTTTTTACAGTAATGTTATTGCCATAGAGCCAAAGTGACCACCAAGAAGGTGACCATGCTTTCTTTACAGCTCTGATCCTGCAGGTAGGTAACAGTACAATGTGGGCACTAGGCCCTCTAATTAGTGTGATGAAAGAGGCATTGCAAGGGCTCAGGGAAGGTGTGAGGGAGCTGCGTGACATTGCTGAGACTGCAGAGAGAAGGGAGTAGCCTCCACACTAAGTGTACATTTTTGAATGTGAAATGGGTGCTTTCATTGGGACAAACATTCTACCAAAGTTTCAAAGTTGAAAGCGTGAAATCAATGGACCAAGGTAGTAAATTATTATTTACTGTGAAGGCTAATTTTGTTGACTTGATTGGGATAGGAAATGCCTAGGGGCTTACTGAGACATACTTCTGGGAGTGTCAGTGATGGCATTTTCAGAGCTGGTTATGTCATGAGGACTCCAAGTAGTAAATGGATTATGCCCTTGGTGGGTTCAAAATATGAGAGCATTCTTGAGAGAGGATAGATGGTAGGAGGTAAGAACTAGCAGGAAGGAGGTCATGAGGGTAATGTCCTTGGGCTATATATATCAACCTAGCTTCTTATAGCTACCTATTTTTCTTTTTCTTTTTCTTTTTCTTTTTCTTTTTCTTTTTCTTTTTCTTTTTCTTTTCTTTTTGAGACAAGCCCAGGAGACTGCTTTTATTTATGCAAGAGTGAGACTGAGAGAGAAAGAGAGAGAGAGAGAGAGAGAGAGAGAGAGAGATTTGGTGCACCAGGGTTTCTAGTCACTCCAATTGAACCCCTGCTTCATGCGCCCCCATGTGCACATGTGTGACCTTGCATGCTTGCGTCACAGTCCGTCTGGCTTATGTGGGACCTGGAGAGTCGTACATGAGTCCTTAGGCTTCACAGGCAAGTGCCTTAATTGCTAAGCCATCTCTCCAGCCGAACTACCTTTTTTTCTAGCGGTTTCCTTCAGGTCTTTTGCCGGAGAGAAGACATCTAACCAATAATTTTGTTACAAGAAAATATCACTAAAACCAACTTCTTCTAGCAGCATTACTGTCTGCAAAATTGTGTCATGCTTATATGACAACCAGCATATTCACCGCTCCTCTTTTCTCTTTGTATTCTCCCCCTGACTCTGTGTGCATGTAAGTGTGTGTGCTAAGAAAAGGCCAGGGGACACCTTTGGATGCTACTCCTCAGGCACCAGCCACCTTTTTTAAGAGAGAGTCTCTCACTGGTTGGAACCCACCTAATTAAGCTAAACTGGCTGACCAGACAGTCCAAGGGATCCACCTGTCTACGATTCCGCAGTCCTGGGATTATAAGTCCATGCCACCACGATTGTCAATTTTTTTAGGTGGGTTACAGTAATTCATTTCAGGTTTTCATGGTTTCAAGGCAAGCATTTTATCAACAGAGCTATTTTTCAAACCTCTGCTTCTAGTTCACAAGAACTTGGTGACTATCTCCTCCTCTTCTCTCCCATCTGTCTGAATTTCTTGTATTCCCTGAGAATTCAGAGCTGGGAGCCTCAATATTCGTCCATTGTGGTGGGAAAGGGCTTGAGGTGGCCAGTCACATTCAGCCTGCAGTGAAGAAGCAGAGAGTGATGGATGCCGCTGCTCAGCCAGCTCTCTCTTTCATCCAGTCCTTGCAATGGTACCACCCTCAGCTAAGGCAGGTCTTCTGACCTCAACTTCAAATAATCTCTCATAGGCATGCTCTCAGGATAACCCTAAGATAGATAAACCTGGTTTTGGACTATACAAAAAAGGGCAGAAACATTCATTGTTCTCTTCTTCCTCACTGTGTACTGAATGTGAACAGCAGTCTCAAGCTTTTCCTGCCATGCATTCACTGCCATCATGGATGTAACCAGGAACTGTAAACCAAAATAAACCCTTCCTCACATGCACTTATGCTTTCAGAGAAAGGGAAAGAGGGAGAGAACAGGCATATGAGGACTTCTAGCCACTGCAAACAAACTCTAGATGCATATTCCACTCTGTGCATCTGGATTTATTACATGGGTACTGGAGAATTGAACCTAGGTCATTTAGCTTTGCTGGCAAACACCTTAACTCCTATGAAATCTCTCTAGCCCTATTTTCAGATATTTTCACCAGAAATGAAAATGTATTTAATACACAGGATGGAGAGATTGCTCAGTGGTTGAGGAGCTTGACTGCAGAGCCTGACCCCATTTCAATTCCCTAGTACCCATATAAATCCAGATGCACGAAGTGGTGCATGCATCTGGAGTCCGTTTGCAGTGGCTGAAGGCCCTTGTGCACCCGTCTGTCTCTTCTGTCTCTCTATACATGTAAATAGATAAATAAAATATTTTTTAAAAATGTATCTAATACAGTCTAAGTTACTTTTGTCAGGTATTTGAGGACAATAATAATAAAAAAAACTGACTAACATGGAGTATAGATTGAAGACATCAGCTATATCTCATTGAAGAGAATCTAGTATTGTCAACAAGAGGAGGCCTGTAATAACTAAATGCAAGATAGTTGGATTTTAGGTATATTTTAAAGGTATATAAAAGGCATGAGAAAAAAAAGGTTGACAATGAGGATTTTACCTAAGCAAACATAAGAATGGAATACCTGTAGATGTTGGTGAGGAATAGGCTAGAAGGTAAGAATTTTTTTTGAAATCATACTTTAGACAAGACCTGCTTGAATTGTTACTTAGATAATTATGCAATCCAAACATAGGTTTAGAATTGTAAGAAGAAGCCTTGATTCAAGATAGAACTAGTGAACTCCAAATCTTATAGATAGTAGAGTTGATAAGGACACAGGTAAAGTAAGTGTCATTAGAAAAGAGATAAGGTATAAGAAGTATGCCCCTGGGATACTATCATTTAATTGCCAATTAAAAACCAAACTGGCCAGGGGCATGGTGACACATGCCTTTAATCCCAGCACTCTTGAGGCAGAGGTAGGAGGACTGCCATGAGTTCGAGGCCACCCTGAGACTACATAGTGAATTCCAGGTCACCCTGGGCTAAAGTGAAACCATACCTCAAAAAAAACAAAACAATAGTCAACTAAGGAGATGGAGAGTAGTTAGTAAAGTGTGGGGAAAACAGTGAGAACAGTATCCTGAAGTGAAGCAAATTGTGTAAGAGTCGTAGGTCAAATGAAATGAGATTGTGTTTACCATGGATTTGTGATATGGCAGTCATTGGCAAATGTGCATTTGAAGTCTCATAAGCTTATGGATATCAAAGCCTTTTCCATATAAGTTTTTTATGGAATGAGACAAGAGGAATTAATAACAGTGAATAAAAGCAGATTCTTCAAGGAGTTTTGTTACAGAGGAATGAAGCTTTAGATAGGAAGGTAAAAAGACTTAGGTGAATATTTTTTAAAAATAACTTAAAGGAGAGGGAAAAATAGTTGCATGTTGTCTGTATCATTCCTATGATTCACAAGACAGGGAAAACTTTTGTAATGGAGGAAAAGACAGAGATGTCTCGAGCTCTGTTCTCCAAATATGTGTAATAAATGATTCTCATACCAAAGTGAGAATTGGATGTAGAATTAACAAAGATAGACAGTCCTCAGGAAGGATACATCCTATGTACCCACAACATTAGTGTGTGGATATATGGGAGGAATATGTGACAGTAAGATCACCAACCAAGGCTTATCTTTGCATTCTTTGAACAAAAAAAACAAGCCCCCAGATTGTCCCATCATCATAATCATCATCATCATTATTATCATTATTATTATTATTGTTATTTTTCCCCCAAGGTAGGGTCTCACTCTAGCTCAGGCTGACCTGGAATTCACTATGTACTCTCACAGTGGCCTTGAACTCATGGTGATCCTCCTACCTATGCCTCCTGAGTGCTAGAATTAATGGCATTTATTACTCATAGAATAAAATCTAATACTGGTCAATGGGACATTATTTTACTTATTGCCCTCATCTCATTCATTAATACACTAGACACAGTTTTGTTCCTCAGATATTACAAGCTCATACTTCTAGGTCCTTGAAGGTGCTGTCCTTTCTAGCTAATATCTATGTTCTCTTTGTTTGTTTGGTGATATTTTCTTGTCCTTTAGGCTGAGGATGCTCTCTGTCCTTCTGAGATAGCCACACAATAAGTCACTATTATTCCAAGGCTTCCTCTGTCCTATCATCTTGCTTAGGGTCTTATTATAATTATCAAAACGTGTCAGAAATTGCCTTGTCATTTAGTTCTTGACTTCACATCCCTGAAACATTTTGAGTGCAAAGATATGTTTTTCTATCATGCTGGCCATACTACTTCATGATTAGAATGATGCCTGATTAGAATATTTTTTACTTCTTGAATAATGAGTGGGCAAGACCAAAGGGAGACCTCAAAGCCCTTTCCTCAGACTATCATTATTCATCTCAGAAAAACTGTAATGTTGAAAATCCTCAAACAGAAATAATTGTCAACTCAAAGGAAGGTCTGTAATCACAAGATAAAGCAGATTCACTCTTGAAAAGTCAAAGGTAAAGCTGTACATATCTGAACACGACATACAACTGCCAAATTTTAATGCTACAAAACAATAATAATAACACACACCTGCATGTGGGTGTGCACACACACACGCGCGCGCGCGCACACACACACACACACACACACACCTCCACCACCAACACCCAGGAGTCAGAGACAGGCCAAAATGCAATGTGAACAGCGTTCTGGAGTAAAGGCATACAGATGACAGTTCTTGTAGATGGAGGAAAATGTCTAATGTGTATCAATATCAATTTATTACTTAAAAGAAAATATGGTAAAATCTACTTAACACATTACCCTATTATGCCTGTGATGTCAGGCATTTTCTTTCCTCAATGACTTCAGCATTGGCTCAGCTCTCTTTTCAATCATAATCCCCCTTTTGGCAACTCCAACATCCTCAATAATGACTCATCGCTGAATCTGGCCTCACTTTAACTTCTTCAAGTGCAATGCCCTTCACCTCTACTACATTTATTCACCATTCAGCACAGTTACACTCATTACTTGATCATCTTTGGAATGATGTCCAAGATGCTAAATCTAAAATCTATCCTCTGCTGGTGACTACCCACCTCTTCCACTAATTGCCCTGATGCAATCATTCTTTCACCACCTGTTTCCAATCCTCCAACCTCTTCTGATTTTCAGAATATTTTCCAAAGCTGCCTTTTCCTCCCTGTGATCTTTAATTATCCAATCTAAAGCCACATGATACAGGCACAAATGGTTCTTCGCTACTGTGTTTTGACTGTGAAATTTTCTCCCCAGGCTCATGTGTTTGCACATTTGTTCAGCGGCTGATGGAGCTGTTTGGAAAGTTGTGAGAGCTTCAGGAGGTGGGGCCTTGTTGTATACACAGGAGCAGGCACTGAGGTTTCATAGCCCAGCCTCATCTCTTATCTGCTCTGTACTCCTGACCAAGGATGCAATGTGACCAGCAGCCTCCTGCTTCTGATGCCATGTGTCCTGCACTTGATGAAATTCATCCCTTCTTAAACTGTGAGTCAAATAATTTTGATAAATTTTGATTCTGTTGGGTATTTTTTTGTCATAGCAATGAAACTAGCATCTCATAAAGAAAACTGACACCAAGGAGTGGGGTTCTCACTGTGAGAAAAGTGATCATGTGTTCCAGGTGAGCACACTGGGGCAAGTTTGGAGAACATGTAGAGGGCTTTGGGAGTCTGGGCTAGAGAAGCCCCACAGTGCTGTGTTTAACC
This sequence comes from Dipus sagitta, assembly GCA_036346955.1. Taxonomy (NCBI): domain Eukaryota; kingdom Metazoa; phylum Chordata; class Mammalia; order Rodentia; family Dipodidae; genus Dipus; species Dipus sagitta. The sequence continues at coordinate 316,129,285 of CM070770.1, forward strand.
AGCCATTGTGCTGGGAGTCTGGAATACCAGAACACTGAGGGATTTGTTGTGACAGTGAAGACCCATCTCATGATGTTTCAGAGGGAAATGAAAACACTATCAGGAACTGGCCTAGAGATCACTCCTCTTATGATTCTGTTAATGAGTCGTTTTATTCCATCAGTGTTCCGGGAACTTAAGTGATGGTGAATTTATAAGAACTGTCCTTATTTGTTCAGCAGAGGAAATTTCAAGACAGAGCAGCAATTGAGCTGTGCTGGGGTTACTACTCACACCTATTATCCAGGTCTACAGTGTGTGTGTGCGTGTGTGTGTGTGTGTGTGTGTGAGAGAGAGAGAGAGAGAGAGAGAGAGAGAGAGAGAGAGAGAAAGAATGAAAAATGTACTTTTCTGTCAGGAAATGAGCATGAGAGTGTAAAGTTTTGGAAAAAAAGGATGTGGGCAAAAAAAAAAAAAATGTTCAAAAGATTAGTGTGATTAAGGAGAAATTTCCAACTTTGCAGTGGAACGATAGGAAAGATGCCCTGAGGACCTCACCCACTAAGGCTCCCACTTGTAAAAAATTCAAATTCAGGGCTTAGTGGTTAAGGTACTTGTCTACAAAGGCAAAGGACCACAGTTTGATTCCCCAGGACCTACGTAAGCCAGATGCAGAAGGTGGCATATGTGTCTGGAATTCATTTGTAGCCTTGGCAGACCAAATCTCTCTCTCTCTCTCTCTCTATATATATATCTATATACATATATATCTATATATCCATATCTGTATCTATATATATAGATATATCCATGATATATATATAAACATATCATGGATGCAAGCCAGAGAGATGGCTCAGTGGTTAAGTACTTGCCAGATAGGCATGAGGACCTGAGTTCAAATGACCAGCACCCAGATAACATGTTGGACACCTGTGAACAGTACTGGGGAGCTGAGACAGGAGATTCCCAGGGCTTTCTGGATAGTTAGTCTAGTGGAATTGGAAAGCTCCAGGTTCAGTGAAAGATCCTGTCTCAAAAAAAAAAAAAAAAAAAGGAAGGAATTCTATCAAACTCTTATGAAGCCAGCATCATCCTGATATCAAACAAAGACAGAACAACAACAACAAAAAAGAAAATTACAGACCAATCTCCCTCATGAACATAGATGCAAAAATTCTCATCTGGGCGTGGTAGAGCAGGACGTTAATCCCAGGACTCGGGAGGCAGAGGCAGGAGGATCGCTGGGAGTTCAAGGCCACCCTGAGACTACATAGTGAATTTTAGGTCAGCCTGGGCTAGACTGAGACCCTACCCCCCCCCCAAAAAAAAAACAAACAAGCAAACAAAAATTCTCAACAAAACATTAGCAAACAGAATGCAAGAATATATCAGAAAGATTATTTACCCCAACCATATAGGCTTTATCCCAGATATGCAAGGATGGTTCAACATACACAAATTGATAAATATAATACACTGTATAAGTGGGCTGAAGGACTAAAATCTCATGATCATCTCAATAGATGAAGAAAAGGCATTTGACAATATCCAATACCCCTTCATGGTAAAAGTCCTACAGAAACTGGGCATAGAAGGAACATATCTCAACATAATAAAAGCTAATTATGACAAACCTACAGACAATATACTACTACATAGGGAAAAACATAAAGTTTGTACACTAAATTCAGGAACAAGACAAGGGTGTCCACCATCCCCACTTTTATTTAATATAGTACTAGAAGTCCTAGGTATAGCAATAAGGCAGGAGACACTCATAAAAGGGATACAAATTGGAAAGGAAGAAATCAAGTTATCATTATTTGAAGATGATATGATTGTATACATAAAAAACCCTAATGACTTTACCAGCAAACTGTTAGAGCTGATAAACACTTTTAGCAATGTAGCAGGATACAAAATAAACACACAGAAATCAGTAATTTTCCTATACACTAACAACAAACATGTGGAGGATGAAATCAGGGAATCTCTCCCATTCACAACTGGCTCAAAAGAAAATAAAAAAAAAATCTACCTTGGAATAAACCTAACCGAGGAAAGTGAAGGATCTCTACAATGAGAACTTTAGAACACTCAAGCAAGAAATTGCAGAAGACACTAGGAAATGGAAAGACATCCCATATTCTTGGATTGGAAATCAATATTGTGAAAATGTTGATCTTAACAAAAGCAATCTACACATTTAATGCTATCCCCTTTAAAATTCCAGTGGCATTCTTCACAGAAATAAAAAAGAAATCCTAAAATTTGTTTGGAAGCACAAAAAACCTGGAATAGACAAAACAATTTTGAGCAACAAAAATAGGCTGGTGGTATCACCATACCTGATTTTAAGCTATATTACAAAGTCATAGTAACAAAAACAGCATGGTGTTGGCACAAAGACAGACACATAGATAAATGGAATAGAATAGATGTTAATGCAGGCAGCTCCAGCCATATGATTTTTGACAAAAATATTCACTGGAGGAAAGACAGCCTCTTCAACAAGTGGTGCTGGGAAAACTATACATATATATATATATATGTGTGTGTGTGTGTGTGTGTGTGTGTGTGTGTGTGTGTGTGTGTGTAGAAGGATGAAAACAGATCCTGGCCTTTCTCCAAGTACAAAGAATCAAGTTCAAATGGATCTTGGTCCTTCATATCAGACCTGAAACGCTGAAATTTCTAGAGGAAAATATAGGGGAAACACTTTAACATAATTGCATAGGCAATGTCTTTCTGAATATAACCCCAACTGCTCAGGAAATAAAACCACTGCTCAGGGCTAGAGAGATGGCTTAGCAGTTAAGGTGCTTGCCTATAAAGCTAAAGGACCATGGTTTGATTCCCCAGGACCCACATAAGCCATATGCATATGGTGGCACATGCGTCTGGAGTTCATTTTCAGAGGCTGGAAGCCCTAGCATGCCCATTCTCTCTCTCTCTCTCCCCTCTTTCCCTCTCTGAAATAAATAAATAAATAAATAATAAATTTTAATAGAAACACTAATCAACCACTGGGATCTCATGAAATTACAAAGCTTTTGTACAGCAAAAGACACTATGAATAGAACAAAAAGACAACCTACAGAGTGGGAGAAAATCTTTTCCAGCTATACATCTGACAGAGGATAAATATACAGAATATACAAAGAACTCAAAATACAAAGCAATAAGAAAGCAAAAAGCCAAATGAAAAATGGGCTATGGAACCAAATAGAAAGTTCTCAAAGGAAGAAATGCAGATGGTATATAAAGATCTAAAGAAGTGGTCTACATCCTTAGCCATCAGGGAAATGCAAATTAAACCTACTTTGAGATTCCATCTCACTCCTGTCAGAATGGCTATCATCAAGACAACAAATGACAATAAATGTTGGTGAGGATGGGGAAAAAGGGAAACCTTTCTACACTGTTGGTGGGAATGTGGTCTGGTATAGCCATTGTGGAAATCAGTATGGAGGTTCTTGAGACAACTAAAAATAGATTTACCATATGATCCAGCTATTGTACTCCTAGGTATATATCCTAATGACTCTTCTCACTACCTTAGAGATACTTGCACAACCATGTTTATTGTCGCTCTATTCACAATACTAGGAAATGGAGCCAGACTAGATGATCCTCAATAAATTAATGGATAATAAAGATGTGGTACATTTACATAATGGAGTTCTATTCATTGGTAAAGAAAAATGAAATTTGCAGGGAAATGGGTGTATTTGGAAAGGATTATACTAAGTGAGGTAACCCAGGCCCAGAAAGCCAAATGTCACATGTTCTGTCTCATATGTGGATACTAAATACACATGTTTAGACTTGTGTGAACTGGAAAAAAAAAATTGGTAGCAGAGGATAGTAGGCTAGAAAAAGGGTATGAGGGAGGGAGAAGAGGGGATGATATTTTATATATGTAAGTACAAGAACAGATTATATGGTTTGGAATGGCCTAACTGAGGCCAAGGGCAGAGATTGAGTAAGAGAAGGGTGGGGGGAGGGTCAATCAAAATTCAAGATATTCTGAATAAGACATATGAAAGCCTACATTTTTGGATAATGGAACATCCAGAACCCATAGATCGCTACTAGAAAATTTTCAGTGCCAGGAATGCGATACCTTCCAGTGAGTTGTTGGTCAAAGATGTCCCTGTTGCTTCCAACACATTATAGGCTGTTGCCAAGGCCCTTGGTTTCCCATGAGTAACAGAAAGTAAGACCCTATTGCTGAAGACTTCACATGCCTGGGCAGCAAGAACACTGAGAAATCAAGCTGAGGCTGAGCTAAAAGCCTTCTCCCTTTAGACCAGCCAACTGAAAGCCAGAGAAAGTTGTACTGCATGTAGCCGTATGGGAGACAGAAGTAATCAGCGGTGAAAACAGTGGGCACTGGAAGAATCAAGTTTGGCCACACAGGCCAAATGACTGAACAGGTGCAATAGTGGCATGTCTGCTCTGAGGGAAACCAACTGCTCTCTAATTGGGCTGGAGGCCTACTCTATGGGAAGGAATACATGCCTGGTACTGAAAAAATAATCAAAAGCCTATGGCAGGGGAAGTCATGAGCCTTAGGGGTATAAAGCCTGCTCTTGTCTGGCTAAATGCATATATTATTCTCACCAAACTTCCCTGAAAGCACTACACTTAATGTTCATATTCATATATTAATGATACTCTCACTTTTGATTAGAAAAGTTTCTCTTGTCAGGCGGCTGTGACCACTGGGATGTCCCAAAATGCGATATAGTGCTTAGAAGACATGACAGAGGATTTTACAGCACTGAAACATCTCTATCACATCCTTCAAGGCTCAGGGTCCATTGTGGAAGAGGTGGCAGAAAGAATGTAAGAGCCAAAGGAAGGGTACCACTCCTTACAATGCAACTGTCCAGACAGAAATTGGCCTTGATACCCATGACCTTGCAGTGCCTAGCAATACCTTCACAAGACCCTCATAGCAGGAGAAAAAGATGATAACATCAAAATGAAAAAGAGACTAGTGGAGAGACGGAAGGAATATGATGGAGAGTGGAGTTGTGAAGGGGACAGTGGGGAAGGGGAGGGAATGACCATGGTTTATTGTCTTTAAGTATAGAAGTTGTCAATAAAAAATTAATAAAATACAGATACACACAAGTTCACACACATACAACACCTGTGCCCTTTCTGGGGCTAAATTATAAATTCTTAGGTATAAGGTTTTGGAATTCCATTGCTAAAAGGTTAGCACCTCATGTACAAGCTAGTATAAAAATAAAAAGTTGAAATCTTACAGAAAAAAAAAGTAAGGAGGCAAGCACGCTAAGTGCCCCAGATCCACGTTTGCCAGAGACACAATGGTGAGGCAAATGCAAGGTTGCACATGCCCACTAGGTGGCACAAGCATCTGGAGTTCAATTGTAGCGGCTGAGGCCCAGGTGCCAATTTTCTCTCTCTCTCTCTTTCTCTCTCTCTTTCCTTTTCTCTATAAGGATAAGAGAGCAGAAGCCAAGACCTTAGTGAATGAATGTTTATATGCACTGAAGACTGGGCTTTATAAATTCTACGTAGTCAACCATCACCTCAGACTGGAGCATCACAAAGCCAAGCTTGTCAGGATTTTCACTTCCCCCAGGTTTTTTATTGGCTAAGTTAACTCACAAAAGAGAACAACTTATTAGGTCACGTTGGGAAACCTGGCTGGTGGCTGCTGCTATAATAGAACTGAGGATTTTCTTTGATTCTGAAAATCTGAAAACTACAAGTTCACTAGTACAAAGAAAGCTAATCAGATTAAGTAGCTCTGCTTGGCTTCTGAGTTGCTCTGTGTTTGTTCTGTCTACGACAAAGTGGATTATTCTCAGCGCAGTTTCATAAGAAGGTGAAGAATCCCTGTGCTCCTGAATAACGAGGCGCGAGAACAAGAAAGAAAGCACGGAATCTGAGCGAGTTTCTGGTGCAGGAAATTGTATAGGTGGCTGGATTAGGGACAAAAAAAAAAAAGCAAAAAACATGGTGAGACTGGAGGAGGTGGTGAAGAACTGTGAAAAGAAATTAGGAAAAAGAAAAGGCATGGGGCAAGGGGAAAGAGCATGTGCAAAAAGGATAAATGAGAGGATATTTGATATTTGGTGGGTTTTTTTGAGGCATTCTCTCACCCTAGCCCATACTGACCTGAAACTCATGAAACTCACTCTGTAGCCCAGGTTGGCTGTAAACTTATGATGAATGACTACCGATCCTCGTACCTCAGCCTCCCGAGTGCTTGGAGTAAAAGAGTGAGCCATGACATTGCAAGTTTTTATTTTAAGAAAAGCTGCAAAGGGCTGGGGAGATGGCTTAGTGAACAAGCATGAGGACCTGAGTTTGGATCCTAGCCTCCATGGGAAAATGTTGGCTGTGGTGACAGTCACTTGCCATTCTAACTCTGGATGGCTGGAGAAAGGGAGATCTCTAGAGCTTTCCAGCCACCTGGTCTGGTCAATCCCAGTCACTGAACTCCAGGTTCAAAAATGAATGAAATGAGAGGGACTGGTCAGGCAGCTTTGGCTGATAGGCAGTCAGATAGGGGAAAGGCTTTCCTAGCCCACACTCTCACCCCGCTCACCTGAGCTGCAGGACTGGAACTCAGAGCCTGTTCATCTCATCTAATCAAATCTCTCTTTTGAGCATGCACCCCAGCATGTGTGGCTGGACCCCTTCTCTGAATCCAGGTGAATTGGCTTCCACACCCAACACAGGTGTGCCAACCTCTTCGGGAGGCATGACTCCGAATATTTTATATGGGCTCATGGAAAACAATTCCCTTTCCATCTATTTTGGCTGTTCGCATATCCATGCCTGGGTCCCTGCTCTGGCAAAACTGTGTCCTTTCCATTCAGGCAGCTGGCAGAGTGGGGAGGGATATCTGTTACTATGTTTATGGCCTTCTGATTTCTTTGAAAAATGCATACCATTTTAGAAAAGATCCTTTAATTCCTTTCCAGAATTTTGTGTCCAGGGCCCATGTTTGTTCTCCCGCATGGGCTCTTGGATCATGTGGATGTATCCATTCTCTTTTCCTTGGTTTGAGAACTCCACTCTTCCTCTCTCTGACCATGTGGGTATATCTACTTTCCCTTCCTCAATTATAGAGCCCTACCACTCCCTCATACCCCTGATATTTCTGATTAAAATGTGATGGTTTACAAATTCTCCTTCTCAGTCTGGTTTATCCCCATTCTTTTCTTAATTTGTTTTGCATTTATTTTTATTTATTTATTTGAGATCAACATAAAGAGGAAGAGGCAGAGAGAGAGAGAGAGAGAGAGAGAGAGAGAGAGAGAGAGAGAGAATGGGCACGCCAGGGCATTCAGCTACTGCAAACGAACTCCAGACACGTGCGTCCCCCTTGTACATCTGGCTAACGTGGGTCCTGGGGAATCAAACCTCGAACCAGGGTCCTTAGGCTTCACAGGCAAGCGCTTAACCACTAAGCCATCTCTCCAGTCCATGGTTTATCCCCATTCTTTGGTTAAAACAGACATGAACTCAGGGTTTAGAGTTCAAGGACTTTCCCTGAACTCCCAAAACCCCATTACAGGAAGTTACTGAAAAACTAAACAAACACACAAACACAATCTGACATTGAATTCTGGCCTCTACATGTACACTCATACATGTGCATACACAAGCCCACACACCTGAACAAACATGCACACGCATGCCAGAGAAAAGAAAACATGCTCCTGGGGAGCAAAGCCACACACAGTCTTCAACTTAAGACTTAAAGCAGAGGACCTACTATTGTGACAACTCCCTCAGGGTCAAGCTGCAACTGACTTGGTGGTAGGTGTCTTCAGATGTGATTAGCCTTCAAGGGTGATGCAATGGATCAATGGATTCAAACAACTGGAGGTCTGTACACAAATCTGAGTGATACTGATGCAGGCCAGGGGAACCCTCAAGCCGCGAGGCCGCTGTCTGCCAGGGCCGCTTAGCAACATCTTGCTCTCCATTTGCTTAATTGCAGCATTTGCACAAGACCAAACACTGGGCGATGTGGTCAGGGAAAAATAGATCACTCTGATAGGCATTAGGATCGGACCCACCAGCATTTGCCTTAGGCATGTTACAAGGAAATGTGTCCCCACATGTGGAAACCCCACCCCTTACTGTCAAGCAAACCAAAACTGACAGTACTGGCCATGGGTTATATGCCATTTTACTACTGATTACATGCTATTGTTCAGGGACTTTCATTGATCTCAACTTACAAAATGAACCAGTACGCAGGCAATGATTTTCTTTTAACTCCTGGTTCAAATAGTTATTTATACTTCTGAATGTTTTTCTCACGTTAGAAAAGTGAAACAGAGTTCCTGCTTCTTTATGATGTTATACACATTTTCTAGTTCTGCCTCTGGGAGTGTCCTGCTATTTCATAGTTAAGGTCCCTTGGGCTCTGTCTTCACTTCCTCTCTTCTCTCCACGTATCCTTCCCACAAATCCTCAGTCGGACCACTGATAAGGGATATAATTTAGTGAGGATAATAAATTTTCTTACTCAATAGATATTACCGGCTGTGTTTTGCATAGACGACTAAGAAGCCACAGCTCACCGGAGCACACGGCGTGCCAGGCTGCACTGGTTTCTGCCACTGTGGAGTTAGCTCTTGGTCCATAATTGCTTACTCAGCCTTCCAGTTCTGGAAGTACCAGATTCTGACCTTCTCCTATACGACAGCCAGAGCCTTATTTCACTGGAACATCCTCATTCTTTTCTTCTGAGAAGCTGTAAGTTGCAACATACTTGTCTTTGAGTAATTAACCATCACCAAGATAAAGTCCCATACTTTACAACTAATGTGCAGAGGGGAATCATTTCCCTGATAGGATTCTTGTGTAAAGTTATCAATGTATACTACTTATGGAATTCTTCTGGATGTGTTTGCTTTCCACCCTAACAGGGAACTATGAATCCTCCCTTTTAGCAAAGCCTTTTTCAATTGGGCTGGAGAGATTTCTCAATGGTTAGGTCTGCTTCCTTTGCAAGCTTAAAGAACCCATAAGCAACTGAGTGTGGCCACGAGTACCTATAATCCCATTTCCACAGTGGGGCAGAGACGTTGGAATTATTGAAGCCCCACAGGCTCCAGAATCAGCCGAGAGACTGAAAATCAAAAGAAGACCAAGGTGAAAGAGTGATGGACTGGGGCACCCTGTTTGCTCCAAGCACCATAGGTGAGTATTCCTCGCACATGAGAACTTACAGGGTTCCATGCCATATCACCACTTCCTCACACGCACATGGGAAAACAAACATTTTTTCAACATTCGTATTCTCCATGGGTCATCTCCTGATTTCACAGAAAGGAGTATCCCTTGCAGGAGACATACACACCACCATTCTTTGCACACATCCTTTAAGAACAAGAAAGTCTCTTGGGACATCTGTTAGGACTCCCACTCCCTTGGACACTCCTGGTTTTAAACAGTAAAACCTCTCCTGCAGAGAGGTCTGTGGCAATGAGGAAAGGAGGACATGGTCCCTTCATCATGGCTGTAGTAGGTGGCATGTGCTGGTAAACCCCACTTACTAGGAGTTGTCAGTCAGTAGTTTGTGGGGGACAAGTCAATCCCACTCATTACTATCATTTGTGATAGTAAGGGATGACACATCCTAACTTCTGTCTTCTTTGTTGGCTAGTTAGAACAAAAGTCTGCTATAAAAAGCTCTGTGGGTGACAGCAGTCTTAGCCAGCTGTGTTCCAATCTGGTTTCCTGAACACCTTCACCAGTGTTCTTGTAATAAATTATAGTATGTCAAACCCAAGGTTGTTTTCCTGGCTAATTTTATAATATAAGCCCAAAGAATACTCCTCCCCCTACTTCTCAAAGGGGTATGGAGATGAGCATTAGAGAAATATACCTGAAGTTATTCTCTGGTTTACACACACATGTGGCATGCTTATCTACACACATATGTGCATACACTATACATCATATACCACACCACTCATCTCCTACACACATACACACACATTCTCTCTCTCTCTCTCTCTCTCTCTCTCTCTCTCTCTCTCTCTCTCCTGTCTCCATACTAATAAGTAGATTGGAAAAAGAGCTCTTACATGATACAAATCTGAGTGAAACTGAGTGAAAGTTACTGAAACATGCCTCATTTTTTTTTTTTTTTTTGGTCACAAGAGACCTCTGTTGTGTCTCATGAGTCTTCCCGATCTTCTCTATCAAGCTCTGTGCTTCAGCCTCTGTGTTCTCCTGGTTTTTCCAATGGGAAGGTTGGTACAGAGATGAGCAGGCAGGAGTGATGGAGCTCCAGACTCGAGATGGGTAGTGCTTGTGCCCTCTCATGGAAGAGAGGAAGGGAGGCCCCTCCCATACTACAATGATCCTCGTGGCTTGGTGTGTACCTCTGAAATAAGGCAGTAGTGGCCCACAGGTTTTAGCTACTGGGTGTGTTATCATTTTTTAATGTTCCTCATAGACTTGCACCAGATTTTATAAATGGTCTCTTCCAAATGTATCTCCCTCAACGCCAAGCTCCCTGTGTCAGCAAGCTCGTGTGATTCTCTGATCTCTGCCCCATGCAGACTGAGGTTACAGATTTATGTGGCCATGCCCAGATATTTAGGTAGGTTCTTACAGAACTGAACTGAGGCTGTCTCAGGCTTCTTGGGCCTCATCCTTAAGTGGCGTGCACTCTTAATGCTGAACCATCTCTCTAGCCTGAGGCAGGTGACTTTTTTATGGCAGTGCTGAGGATCAAACTCAACCCATCTCACACAGGAGAAAGACCCTCATGCTTTCACAAGCAGCACCCTTACCTGATGAACCATCTCCCTAGCTTCAGCATATGAATTTTAAAAAGTAATTGCAAATTTGATGAAAGTTAAGTCATACTTCAATATTATCATTATTTTTACTATTAATTATTAATTTATGTCTCTTCTGGAAAATTACTGTTACCCTTACAATGCAGAGTAAGAGATTCTGGTGCATGGGAGAGCAGCCATGGAAGAGCAGTGAGTCTCAGTGTGCATAGATGAGAGTGATTATCAGCAGTAGCACTAGAGGTGCCTCGTGGGGTAACCATGACCCTTGGCCAACTGATGTCAGTCATGATCCTAAATAAAAGTGAGAAAACCCACATGGACAATCAGGAGCACAAAAATGCTAGTTTGCAGGATGCAAAGGCCATATAGAAAAGGAGAAGCTAATAAGCTACAGAGACATGAGGATTAGAACTAATGGTACTTTTTTTGTACATTAATGGGTTCTGAAAAAGTGTTTTGAGGGCTAGAGAGATGGCTTAGCAGTTAAGACCCTTGCCTATGAAGCTAAGGACCTAGGTTCTCTTCTCCAGGCCCTATGTAAGTCAGATGCACATGGTGGTGCAAGTGTCTGGCATGCTTTTGCAGTGGCTAGAGGCCCTGAGGTGCCCATTCTCTCTGTGTGTGTGTGTGTGTCTCTGTGTCTCTCTCTCCTTTCTCTCTCTCTGTTACTCTCTCTGTCTTTAATAAATAAATAAAAATAACTTTTAAAAGATATGGAGAATGGAATTTCAAATGGGAAAATGGGGGGAGGGAGGGTATTACTATGGGATATTTTTTATAATCATGGAAAATGTTAATAAAAATTGAGAAAAAAATAAAAATAAATAAATAAATTTTTAAAAAGATAAAATAATTGAGACATATCCATGCATTTCTCTATATATCCATCTCTCCATATGTTGGATAACTGGGCACACTTTAGAGTTTAATCAATCAGTAGCTGTTACCTCGAATCTTGAGCTTTGCAACTCTGATTCATAGATGAAATAATTGGTCAAGTTGAGGCTGAGCAGATTGCTCAATGGTAAGAGTGTTTGCCATGAAAACAAGAAGACCTGATTTTAAACCCCAGCACCCATGTGAAAAGCTGTGCTGGGTCACATATACCTTTAAGGATGGTCCTGAGGAGGTCAGAGACAGGAGAATTCCTGGAGCTTGCTGGTCAGCCAGTGTCATGGAAACAGCAGCTCCAGGTTCAAAGAGACTCTGTCTCAAAGAAAAAACACAGAAGAACAGTAGAGGAGGACATCAGACATTCTCTTCTGGATTCTGCATGTGTACAGACAAAACACGTGTTCATCTGCATACACAGGCATAAACACTCCACACACACACACACACACACACACACACACGCACACACACACACACCAAATTCTGACAGTTTAAGGGTGAGGAAAGGACTCTTTTTCCCTGTTTTGTAATCTCCAGCTTCATTTCTTTCCTCTCAAAGGCAAATAAACAAAAACACCAAAACAAAACCAGTCAAACAATAAAATGACAAAACAACACAGGTTAAGGCATATTCACCAACTTGGAGGACAGAACAATAATGTATTCTGATTTGAGTGACAAGTCTGTCTCACACACAAACTATATTTTACAAAGTGAAGAAATAACTGTATATTAATACAAGTATAAAAGTATACCAAAATGTAATTCGGCTTGGCTATATCTAGTCACTTCTAAATTAACATTAAGTTCAGTTATAAACCTTTTAAGCAGTGCCTACATGGCACGTCATAGAATTTATGAATTAAAAATAATATTAATAAAAGTGACTATGCCTTTATTTGTACCATTTTTTCAGGAAACCAGATTTTTAAATGTTGGGATTATTTTACATATGCATTTAGTAAAAAAATGATCAAACTAATGCTAAGTGGAAGTTTACAGAATAAAGAGCAAATGTTTCTTTCACATTCTTAATTCAGTTCTTAAAACGAAAACTCTCAGGCACTCTGGCATGAATTGATTGTTAAGATTTCAGAGTATTTGAATCTGAGTAATAAATATACAAGCAAATCTTTTCTCTCCAATGCATTGACTATTGGAAAGAACCGAGAAACATTGCAAAAACATGAAGGAAACACTTTGAAATACTGTTTTGGGCTGCACGTAGAAATTTGCGTTGGATTTGCACAAGATAATTCAGATCCTCTTGAATTAAATGTTGCTGTGGGCTATGCTATATCTATATACAACCCAAAACAGCTACAATACTGAACTATTTTATATTGCTCAGTAAATTATAATAAAGATGGTAAATTATTTGAGAAGAATATTTGCACAAAATTTAAAAAGTATTGTGTATCTGCTATTAAAAAGGCTAAGTCTACTTACAAGAAATGCTAATTTAGGTAAATAGTAGTTTCACTGATTACTAACAAATTAAAGTGAAGATATTAGAATCAAATTACTTATAGACATAAATTCAAGATATTAGCTCCAATGTTTTATTATTAGCCCCACAAATCTCATTTTGATCAAACCCATTTTTATCACATTACACTGTAAAGCACACATACAATAAATTATAAGGGTATTTATAAAGTCTAAATCCAGGTACTTACTTATGTTTATATGCTTGTCAGAGAAAGAGGGAAAATAAATTAATATGTTCCCATTTGTCTGAGAGCAAACATTTTTCTGTCTCTAAATTACATTTGGCATATAGCTTTAGCATCACTGAAATGATGATGAACTTTTCTTAGACCTTTGATGGTAGTAATTTTACAAGACTTTTATTCTCTGAATTAGACTCTGATTGATATGATTCTTAAATGCTGTTATTAATGTTTGGTTAATACCAGAATTTAATAGCTGATTATATTTACAGCACATCTTTTAAAATAATATATTTACAATGATAAATCATAACATAGTTGTCATTAAAACAAAATGCTATAACATGAAATTCACCTTCCAATTTATATTGATTTTTTTTTCAAAGCAAGTCTCTCATAGATATTCTCATAGATGCTCAATTTGAGAACTGTCTATCTGTTCATATAGAGTTCAGGTTACACTGAAGGAATCCAGCTCTATGGAAACCACTCATTTCATTTCTGTTTTAAAAACCAAACTTAACTTTATAGCCATGATTCAGCAGAGAGGAAATCTCTTTAAATTATTGATATGGTTTTTTTTGAAACCAAGAGTTTCAGTTTCCTAGAATTTATAACCTGTCTCATCTTGATTTTTTCTGGTTTTTTTTTTTGTATTTTTTTTTTTTTTTTTTGCATAAAAGAGCTACTCAAGTGGCAGAAAGCAACTTTCTAGCCTGACCATATGAAGTAGTTATTCAAGTGCTTACATATTTAGTAGCACCTTCTTAGGAGTTTGCTGGGCTTGAATATAAATCTATAATGGGGGAGAAACAGTGGAGGAAGTATGACAGCATCATCGTCTTTGTATAACAGCCTTCAAACACTGGGACCCCCACAATACTGGGATGCTTTCCTTATTTAAACTCCTTTGCCTCATTCTAGGTTTGATCAAGTGGGCATCACAGTAACATGTTCTCATTCATATTGGTGAAAACCTTTTATTCAGTTTTATATTTACTTATTTTCAAGGAAGGAGAGGGAGAATGAATAAGAATGTGCTGCCGGGACCTAGCGCTGCTGTAAAGGAACTGCAGACACTTGTGCCACTTTGTGCGTCTGGCTTCATGTGGATACCAGCGAATCAAACCCAGGTTGTCAGGCTTTTCGAGCAAGTACCTGTACTCTCTGAATTATCTTTCTAGCCCTAATATTGTATTTTAATTCTGAAATATGTGCTAACTACCCCTCCGCCCCAGCACACTGGTACACCAAGTGGGAGGCTGGAGCTGGACCATCACTTGAGTTGAGGAGTTCTAGGCCAGCCTGGGAAACACAACAAAACACTATATGACAAAAATAAAAGGAAATATGCATGTGCCAATTCTTACTGATATACATAGAATGTGTTCACATAACTACTTTGCATATTTTTTATACTGCCACTTTGGTTTGTGATGTAATCAAATTAACCATTCTATAGCCAAGAGAAGCCACTTCTCAGGGATTTTGTACAAATTCTGGGTTTATGAGATTGTCCATAGTCTATGGTCCCTGAAACACAAAGAAATAGGAAACAACTTCTTACATGATGTGTGCCAACCATTTGGACACTTGCCACTTCTCTGTTACCAGTTGACACAGGTCAGTCACAGATAAATCACTTCGTCTCTGCGCATTTCTCCTTTTCATGCCATCTTCATATGAACAAATGTACCTCATTCTCCCTTTCATTCTGAAGACATCGTCATCATCTGTGACAGTGTAGACAGAGAAAGTCCTGCCATGCTCCATGTGCTCAAGGTTGGATTCTCAGTGTGATGCCTCAGTGGGGAGGAGGCTTAAGAAGTGGAGGCTCAGGGGAGTCCCTAGGCCACTGGGACTGTGTCAAAGGCAACATGAATCCTTCCTCTTTCGAGCTCTTTCTTTTGTTTTACATCTGTGATGTGAATGGCTTTACTCCACCATGTGCTTTTATCATAATGTGCCTCTTTGGCACAGATCCGTAGACAACCCTGGGTTAAAACCTCCAAAACTGTGAGCCAAAATACTTTTTCTTTCTTTCTTTTTGGTTTTCAAAGGTAGGGTCTCATTCTAGTCCAGGCTGACCTGGAATTCACTATTTCTGCCTCCTGAGTGCTGGGATTAAATGCGTGTGCCACCATGCCCTGCCAAAATACGTGTTTTATAAGTTGGCTATATCAGGTGTGTATGCCAGTAATGACTCACAATGGCAACCACACTCTCTTGATCAACACGTATAACTTTTCACATCTGTGGGAAGACTCATGGAAGATCTAGTTCTGACCCCACTTGATACAGTGAAGGCATTATATCGAGTCATATAATTGATATGAGAAGGCCACATGGAGGAAAATTTTAAGTCTTATGGCTCTATATGGCCCAGGTCAGTCCTTCATTAAATATTATTATATTGTCCCAGCTTTAGCAAATAAAGATAACTTAATATATGATATATGATATTAAATGAATATACGAATGAAATAACTGTAAATCAAAATCAATAAAATATATCTCATTATATTCTTTAGGCTTTATTCCCCCAAAAGCTCATTTATGTGTGCACACATGTTAATTTAATTACTACTAGTTTGTTGAAAACTTTTATCCCTACATAGTATCACTACTACCATTGGTTGAGTGGTCATTCATCTGAGCAAACTCTAATGCCTGGTACTTCACAATATAAATGCAGTTAGAGACAGCACATATAAAGTAGACTGAATTAAAGTGAAACCAATAGGTTTGGTCTGCTACTGTGTTGATTTTTTTCTTTTTTTGAGATAGGGTCTAATGTCACTTGGTTGGTCTTGATTTTACTATGTAGCCAAGGATGATCTCGAATTCCTAGTTTTCTTGTCTCCAAGTTCTTAAAGGCATGTGTCACCACATTCAGCTTTTAGGATGGCTTTGAATTCAGTCATATTAGAGTTCTTAGAAGAAGTGGTCATAAGGATGCAGAACGCATGTCAAAGGGACATATGTATGCCCAGGGGAAAAGCCAAGCCATGACTCAGTGAGAAGGAAGCCATATGCAAAGGGGAGAAGCCTCAGAAGAAACCATAGCTGCCAGTGCACACCTTGACCTTGGTCTTCTAGCATTCAGAATTGTCAGAACATAGAAGATCACTTTTTCACCTCCCAGCCTGTGGTATGTTGTCATGAGAGCCCTAGCAAACTAAGGCAAGCACAGTTTCATGAGTGGATTAAAAGGATATACTAATCTCTCATGTCCATAGTTAATTGAACTAGGGATGATAGGGGAACGTGCAGTTATCAGTCATAAAGATTCCTGCTTGCACTTACAATGCACGTTTATAAGTGTCCCTTTCCTGACTTGGACGGAAAGTCCTTGCTCCTGTCACGACTGCTCTACAGAACTGCATTTGCTACATGATTCTTCTCAGTGCATTATAGATAGCACATGGCTCAAAATTGAAATCAGTAGGCTCTCTTTAAATTTTACAAACTGGAGCCCAAATTTGGATGAGGCATATTATATTCAACATGACTTTAACAATACACCTTGACAATGTGGTGAAGATATAAGTGTTGTATTAATATTTTGACACTAATGAATATTATTAATAATTTAATGACATTTTCCATCAATCTTTTACATGAAACACCTAGTTGAGATTTGTGATTTCAAAGTCAGAATATTATCAGAGTGCCAAGATTCTATCCATTGTTATGCCATTAGCTAGCTGTATATATGTAGGCAAATCAGAGGAGGTTTCCGAACCTCTATTTCTCCCCCTGTAAAATGGAAATGCTTTATTAACCTTTATATATCATCAGATAATTTTAAATATCAATAGGACCTGTTGCAATGTTGCATGTTACAATTTATACAATTTAAAAAACTATAAATTGTCATCATGGAATGTTTATTTATTTTTTGTAGATGAGGAAAACAACTAATTTTTTTTCTATTTAGGGAGTATACTATGAGGAAAAGTATTTCTCTTTTAGATTAAAAGTTTAATTAAGACTGTCTTCATTGAAAAATCATTAGAAAAAAAACATAACACATAAACTATAAAAACAGAAACACTGAGCCAGGGGAGATGGCTCAGTGGATTAGTGCTTGCTACACAAGTGCTAAAACCCAAGTTTGGATCCCCCGAACCAACACAAAATCCTAGCGCTGTAGCAGGAACCTGTAATCCCAATGCACCTTTGATAAGGGAGGTAGAGACAAGAAAATGTTCTTGAAGCTTGTGGACCGGCTAGCCAGATGAAAGTGATAATGAGCAAGAGACCCTGCCTCAAACAGGGTGGAAGGTGAGAACTGACATCACTGTTGATCTCTCATCTCCACACCTGACATGTGGCATTCATGTGCCTGCCCACAGACACACAGACACACAGACACACAGACACACACACACACACACCAGAATAAAAGAAAAAATAGGAAAAAAAATGTCACACAGTTCCATGTGAAAAGGAAGCCATGTAATGTGCATTCAGAATATTTATAATACCAGACAATAGGGATGGAGAAAGGACCTAGTCAGTACAGGGCAGGCCATGCAAACATGAGGACCCAAGTTCAATCCCCAGAACCTGTGTGAAATATGCCAGACATGATGGCACATGCTTGAAATTTAAGCAGTGCAGAGGTAGATACAGGAGGATACATGGGCTTTGAGAACCAGCCAATTCTGACCTACTTGATAAGCTCCAAGCCAATAAGAGACCCTTCTCCCCCAAAAAATAACGAGATAGATTGTTCCTAATAACTAACACCAGAGGTCCTCTTGTCTTCTTGTGCATATGCATGTGCATACAAACACATAGGTACACACATGAAAACCATCACTTTAAATAATGCAGGAAAGCATCAAGAGGATTTTAAAGAATTATCAATATATATAAAAAGAGGATTGATGTTGTAATGTTTATGATAGAGAAGTTAAAATGTAATACAAATATTATAATGATTTGTGTAAATGTATGCAATGTCATCTAAAGTGTGGCATTAGTCACTAAAGCATGATTTACAAAATAATTTAATAATTTAGTAATATGCTTATTTTATTCTAATGTAGTAAGTGGAATATGTTTTTGAAACAAACTGATAAAAATTATATGAGAATATATGTGAAATAACAAGAACAAATCATACAAATTTTAAATACATAGGCAAAATATAATTACTGCGTGTGTGTGGTAATATTATGAGGAACTTATTTTTCCTTCTATCTCCCAATTCCTTCATATATATCATTAATCATTTTGTAGCACAGTCATTCCCCCTCAACTCCTTCATCCATAGTCACATTTTTCAGTTTCAGTTACTCACAGTCAACCATCATTTGAAAATATGAAGTGGAAAACTCCAGTAATATCAATTCCTAAGTCTAAAGTACATTTTATTATTCCTTATTGATCTATTTCTATGTATTATTATGACTTATTAATACATCTATTGCTATGCCATTGTTACTTGTTGATTTTTAATACCATATTATGCCTGATTTATAAATCAAACTTAATTATAGGTATATATGTATAGGAAAAATGCACACACACACACACACACACACACACACACAGATTTAGTATTATCTAGTCTCAAGAGTCTATTGAGGGCTTAGAACATGGCCTCTCCAAGTAGAGGGACCACTGTCATCTTTTTCAATTGCTCTTTTTTTTTTTTTTTTTTCTTTTTTTCTTTTTTTCTTTTGGTTTTTCGAGGTAGGGTTTCACTCTAGCCCAGGCTGACCTGGAATTCACTATGGAGTCTCAGGGTGGCCTCGAACTCACGGCAATCCTCCTACCTCTGCCTCCCGAGTGCTGGGATTAAAGGCGTGCGCCACCACACCCGGCTTCAATTGCTCTTAATCTTAAGTTGATAACACATTATACATATACATGGAGCCATGTCTGAAAGATGTGAAATAGCCTACATGTCAATTAAGTCACCCTCTCAATTTCTTTTCCAATTTCCCAGATCCTTTCTCCTGTTTACCAAAGACTAAATTCCTCATAAACCTCCATAGGTAGACTATACATTCACAATCCAATATACAAATGCTACCAAATATATGATATACTTGTATGCAATAATTTTTACCTTAGAACTTGAAGGGTTTCCCCTGTGGATAAAGATCTGCTCTCTCCATTAATATCCACAGACTGTTCCACTGTGCACATTATTTATAGCCATAGGTACTTTACCTAATTGCTTTAGATAACTTTTTAATTGCTGTGATCAAAATACCTGCAAGAAAGAATTTCAGGGAAGAAAGACGTATTTTGTGTTCAGTTTGTGGTCATCTGGTCCCAGGCACCCTGTCAGAATGTCATGGTGGCAGGGACAGGTGGTGAAATACAGGTGCTCACATCACAATGGACAGGAAGCACATACAGAAAGGCAGAGGACGAGAGACAAAGTACAATCTTCAAAGGTCATTCCTAATGACTGTATCCTCCCAGATACTCCCACTTCCTAACGATTACACAACTGCCTACAATACAACCACTAGCTTGGGACCAATGAGCAGTTACATATTTATAACATAACACTTGTCTTCTATTAGTGTAAAAGTCAATGTAATGCTCAGGATACTATTTTTATAACTTCCATTAGTGCTATTGAACTACCATATTTAAGTAGGTAACCAAAATGAACATCCAGACATTATTCCTTAGAACCTACAGTGTCTGTGTAGCTTGAAATTGTATCATCAGTAAAACTCTTATTTTTTAGGACAGTATTAGATAACATTTTTAAACATAAGCATTGAATATGCAGAAGTGAATAGGGATAGAACATTCAACCTACTTGTAGTGTTTTACTGTAAAATTTGCTGTGTATAGAAAATTAGAAAAGGGATAAGGAGGAGGGGAGATATTACAGAAGAAATCAGTGATGGTAAAACAGCAGCGGGGGATACTAGTGGAAAAAGGTTAAGCAGGGATGAAAGCAGAGATGAGTGAGTGAGAAGAGAAGGTAGGGAGAGGCTTAAAAAAACTTACAATATATGAGAAAAAAGTACTATTTAGTAAACTTAGTAACATATGTTAAAGTCAGCTCCACACTACTGGGATGAACTTCTAAACCAGACACAGTTTGTGAGAGGAAGGGGTTTATTTGAAGCTTACAGATACAGAAGAAGCAGGCCCTCTTTCACAGATCCCAGCAGAGAAACACAACCACATAGCCAGCACCATAAGCAAGAGCTAAACTTGCAGCCAAACATCAGAAAACCCTTTCAGAGTGCAGAAACTCTGTATACTTTTGGGTTTGAAATCAGATCCGCCCCCAGAAATACTTCCTCCAGCCAGGCAACTGGAGATAAACTTTTTAAGAAAAACACCTGAGTCTACTGGGGTATATTCAAACTACCACATCACATAATTAGAAAAAATAATCCCAATAGTAACAGAAGGTGCAGGGAGCTGCAAGCAGTCGCCATTACAAGATGGCGCTGGCTTCCTGTCTGTGTTGAGGTAAACAACTCCATATTAGGCAGTGCCTTGGCGCCAACCGTGTTCAAGGTATGCGCATGCGCTTGACGCAACCTGTCCCGAACCTATCCCATGGCGCCTGGTGGTGGCAAGCTGGTAGCAACCAATCAGTGGGCGCTTTGTTGCACTCCCCGCTATAAAAGTAGCTGCACATTCCGCCTCGCGCCCCTCGCCATCAACCTTCCTGTTAACCAAGAGCTCTCCAATAAAAGTGTGATCAAGAAGGATCCTCGTCTTGTGGTCGTTCTTCCCTGCGGGTCAGGGGGCTCGCCGCAAACTGGTGCCGAAATCCCGGGACACCGGGAGCCTTGTGGTCACCAGGCGAGGGGTCGAAGAGGATTCAGAACTTGACACACGGAGAGGAAGACGTCGGTAAGTCATCCCCAGTCATGCAGTTTTCTGACCTGGACTTTAATCTGATCCTTGCCGTTTTCCTTCCCTTC
Source organism: Dipus sagitta (assembly GCA_036346955.1). Taxonomy (NCBI): domain Eukaryota; kingdom Metazoa; phylum Chordata; class Mammalia; order Rodentia; family Dipodidae; genus Dipus; species Dipus sagitta. Next base: position 316,150,579 of record CM070770.1, read on the forward strand.
TGGGTTTTGTTTTTTATTGCCTTTGTTATTCATTCTTGTCTAAGTCAAGGTAGCCACACAGACATTATTAGACAGGGACGGAGAGCGTTGGCAAGGCATCAGGATAGTCTTTCTGAGTCAGATACAAATGGGGAAACTCCAGCTAGGCCTAGGAAAAGGAAAGAAACAAAAAAGGAAATACAAAGGGAAAAAAAGGCGGATGGAGGCCGCGTCCATGCGCCGGTAGAGTATGCCCTCATTAAGCTTTCTAAGGGAAAGGAAAGACTGCAGAGGACCTTGTTGGAACTGGGCTATTGTAATAAGGGCTGGCTGCGTTCTGCTGCTGAGGCCCAGAGAGTTTGATCAAGGTTAAATTTGTAATGGACTGATGTGCTTGGCTAGAGATATTGGACTGAGAGATTTAAGATTTTAAGCTGGAAAACCTCAAGCAAGTTAAAATTATAGGAACTGAGACTGGTTTTAGGTTACTGAGCCTGCTATTGTCAAACAAAGGCCTCATCAGAAGCATCCTGACTGGGGTGGCCTCCCTATTGCATGAGTGGCCCCTCACCTCTGCCCTTGTTTTCTTGTGTCTGTGAGCTGTGAATAGCTGAAATCCAGCACCTGAGTAGGAACGCCACTAGTAATTGTCAGGTGTGGGCTCTAATTCTGCTCAGAAAGTTCCAGTGCTGGGAACAGCTAAGTCCAGGCACCTGGGCATAGGCAACCTTCCTACTGGCATCAGGTGTTGGCTTTAATCCAGTTCAGAAGGTTCCAGTGCTGTGGGAAGGAGTTTCACACAATAAAGCCAGTCACAGGTGTAGACAGTTTCAACTCCTTCAGATGGAGTTAATCCTATGGAAGCTTCCTGGTTCTCTCGGGAGCGTCCCTCCTGCCTTTCTCTCCTGCCCTGCGGATCCCTAATGTGAAGGCCACAATGCAAACATGCTGGACAGGATACTTTGTAGCTATGTAACTTTTGACTGGTCAATGGAGAGGCCCGGATCCTATTTTAATAAGATCCAGGGGAGCTGTTTGTGTTTTCCCACAGGACCAAGAATCACCTCACTGGGTTCCCAGTCGGTTGGTAAAGACGGTCCGACTCTCCTCAGAGGACAACCCGGAGATCCAGAATGATCCTGAAGAAGCAGATGTGGAGGAATCTATGGATGCTGGCCTTCCAGTGCCTGGCGCTCAGTAGAGGAGAACAACGCTGGGGCATCTTGTCAGCCTTTCCTAAGCCCCTGCCGGTACATCATGCAGCAGCGGTCTTCCCTCGCTTCTTCACAACTCAGAAGGAGCTGGGTCTCCCCACTGTGATTGGGGATACCACGTATGTCAGCTTAGGGGAAGATCGGAGTTTTGAGAAAATCGGAGCCCTTTGCTTCACAATTGATTCACCCCGTAATTTTTGTATAGGGCTGAGAAAACAGGCCTTTGGTTGGTTTAAGGATGATAGGATATGGGGAAAAATTTCCCAAGAGAGACGTAATTCCAGATTTGGTGCAGAAAATAGTACTTCTCAATATCTTTTGCAAATTATACGGACCGTCCTGGACGCGTCTTAATACTTCTGGGGGTATTGAGAAAGTCATATATACTTTTGGGAGGATGTGTGCTTTGCCTCTGGTTGGTTTGTCGCCTGCGAGCCCAGACCAGGCGGGACAAGGTGGTCATTTCTCAGGCACTTGCCGCTTTGGAGTGTGGGTCCTCCCCCCAGATTTGGCTGTCGGCCCTAAAGAGCACCTAGTTTCCCCTGGCCCTTGCACCCTTAGGGCCTGAAGTGCCCATTGCACAAGGATGGGCAGAGGGTTGGTGTTGGGAGCATGGCACTCATCACGCTCAGGATGTGAGACAAAGTACTGCACGTGGGGCGAGCTCTTAGCAGCCTCATGGAGGGCATGTCTGATTGCATATGGGATGGTACTGTAATCCCATCTCTGAGAAAAGGTACCGGACGGGTGTGACACCAGCCTGGCTGGCCACTAGGCCTGGGGTCATCACAATGTCCTTTCGAGCATCAGAGATCAGACCTCTACCCTTGCCTGTTGCGTTTAAACAAGAAGGGGGAACTGCAGGGAGCTGCAAGCAGTCGCCATTACAAGATGGCGCTGGCTTCCTGTCTGTGTTGAGGTAAACAACTCCATATTAGGCAGTGCCTTGGCGCCAACCGTGTTCAAGGTATGCACATGCGCTTGACGCAACCTGTCCTGAGCCTATCCCGTGGCGCCTGGTGGTGGCAAGCTGGTAGCAACCAATCAGTGGGCGCTTTGTTGCACTCCCCGCTATAAAAGTAGCTGCACATTCCACCTCGCGCCCCTCGCCATCAACCTTCCTGTTAACCAAGAGCTCTCCAATAAAAGTGTGATCAAGAAGGATCCTCGTCTTGTGGTCGTTCTTCCCTGCGGGTCAGGGGGCTCGCCGCAAGAAGGAATGAAGCTTCCCTACACACATATATATAATGCTGCTCCAAGTAGACATATGCTATCAAATAATAATATCAGTGTCAGGCATGGGCCATCTTCCAGTAAGTTGTTGCTCAGGAAATCTCTGAGACCACCCAAATAATGAAGGATATTGCAATGGTTCTTGTCTGCCCACCAGGCCTGAAAGGTAAAGACCCTGTTGCCAAGGACATCATACCTCATGGGTTTAGGACATAACCAAATCAAGCTGGAGCTGAGACAGAAGCTTCTTTCCTGTTGGATAGCTTTAATTGTGCAGGAAGGGAAGGTGCTTTGCAGGCTGAGACAATAGTTATCAAGGAATCATGCAGCAAGGAATCCTGCATTCTACAATATTGAACTTCTAGGCAAGACTCTCTAGAGCAATGGTTGCATTAAGCTTACTGGAGTAACTAGCATTTCTATGAATGGACTGGAGATCCACTGTAGGAAGGAATACATACATGTCTGGTAATAAAAATTAGGTCAAAAACCTATGGCTGGAGAGAATGTAGGATCTAGGGAAGAACTTACTATATTGCTAAACAGGCATGTTGTTAAACTGCCTCCTAAATATTTTTATGCATTATTATTAATAAAACATATTTTGTATAAATAATTACCCTTATGTCTACAAATCAATTCTTCCTTCAGCCTCAACCAGAAAGGGTTTATTTATTTATTATTTAATTATTTTTCAGTGGGAGATGGTCAGTGCAGAGAATCACAACAGGTCAAGTGTTGAAAATCAGTGACTAGAAATTGCTCACTGCGAAATGAGAGATTTGCATTATCCCCTCCACGGCTCAAGGAACATGATGGAAGATAGGAAGGAAAGAATGGATAAGCTGGAGGATGGGGAGGAGAGCTTTGGAACACGTGTCCAGATATGACAAAGTACTCATGTAGTTACCTGCACAACACCTGCAGACAAATGGATGATCAACATTCATTTATACATAGAGGTGGGGCTTGGAAGGCCACTCCCTCTTGGATGAGCTAAAGATAGTTAAAGATTGCCAGGGGAAGAGCAGTGAAAGTAAGGAGAAAAAGGGAGAGTAATCTTAGATACATCTGATCAAAATGTACACACACACACACACACACACATATATGTCAAAATAAATAAAAAACACTTTTAAGGTTGTCACTGACTTGACTCAAAGAAGTAACCCAACCTTTCTTGGCTTCTAACTTTTTATATCTGTGATACTGAGAATTTGAAAAGAATTTATAAAAAGATATTCAGGGAATCATATCCTTGGGTTAATATAGGATCCATATGGGAACTGGGAGAACAATGAAAATGTTGACAAAAGACATGAAGAAACCCGCTTTTGAATTTAATCACATCTTTATATTGACAATTGTACAGCACAACTGATTTCCCCTAGGGACCCCAGTATCTAGGTGACTGGTTATTTCTCTACCATTAGTAATTTTATGGGTTTATTGCTTCTCTGCAAATACTGTTTGAGAAAGAGTACCTTAGTAATCTGAAAAGTGGGTTCTGTAATAGAGGTGTTCCCCTACAGTGAGCCAAAATTCCCCCTGGATAAGATAGAAAGACAGAGTCCAGAGTCCTTAAGCTCATCCAGATGTGGATTTATAGGGTATCACTAGGCTTTATTTGTTATCAAAGCCCCCAACAATATACAGTTTGGGGCTTAGTGTCCACAACAAGGTTAATGGAAATCTGTACCAAGGGCAAATACTTTAGCAGATTGTATCATTGGGATAGAGTTAAACACTATTTAAAGGATTTAAAATAAGCAGATTTTATTTTACACTGGCTGTTGCATAGACATATAAGACAATAGAGCTGTGAACTAATAAACATAATGCTGGGCTTCCCTCTCTTCCCCATCTTTCACCATCTGTATTTTAAGACTAATTAGCTTCTTGCATTTGAAGTTTAAATCTATCTGTCCTTCCCTTATGGATGGAGATGACAGAAAAATGGGTTCAGCCTCCATTAGTTGGGAATATGTTATGTTTCAATGATTTCCTTCCTAAAACATTGGTGAGTTTCTGCACCCTTGGCCCTGGGCAACCTTCAGTGGTTCTCCACTGACTCACAGCTAAGATAAAAATATTTCAACAATGCTAGGAATAACAAGAAATAAATTTCATTATATGCACTGTACATGATGCTGGGTTTTCCTTTCAATAACATAATTTTATTCCTTATAGCTGAATAAAGTTCCATTGTACATTTTTAATTCATTCCTCTGATGACAGCCACTGAGGTTGATTCCAAGTTTAACTATTATGAATACTGCTGAAATAAACATTGACATGCAAGTGTCTCTATGATAAGGTGACTCGGTGGCAGGCAAGTGATTTTTATTGTATTTTTGCACTTAGAAATGTGTGTGCATGTGTGTCAGCATACCTATACATGAATATGCACACATACTTATATTATGTAGGGTTATCTTAACTAATATGTAGAACATCCAAGTACACAAGGAAGAAAATGACTAAACCATGTAGAAAGTCAGATAACCTGAATTTCAGTCAGAGAACATTGAAAGCTGAAGGCCTAAAACTGGGACTTAAAATTCAAAGAACATACAATGAGAAACAGGACAAAAACCAACTTAGTACTATAGAAATAAATGGGGAGTATGGAGAATGATATGTGGCCAAGGAAGAAGATAAGAGAAGATAATAAGTATTATAGGCCAACACAGGGAGTTTTCCAACATAAGGAATTTGTATTGTGTTTTAAGATTGAACATGAGGGATGAAGGAGAATTGAGCTGAGATTACATCCAGGATTTTTTTTTTTTTTTGGTGCTATCATTTCATAAGATGAGAAATGGGGGAAAAGAAAGAAAAAAATGGTGGGATGTGGCAGATAAAATTTCAACTTGGGCTGGAGAGATAGCTTAGCAGTTAAGCGCTTGCCTGTGAAGCCTAAAGACCTCAGTTTGAGGCTCCATTACCCAGGACCCATTTTAGCCAGATGCACAAGGGGGCAGACACATCTGAAGTTTGTTTGTAGTGGCTGAAGGTCCTGGCATGCCCATCCACTCTCTCCAAATCTCTCTCTGCCTCTTTCTCTGTCACTCTCAAATAAATAAATAATAAACAAAAAAATTAAAAACATTCCACTTTATGGAATTGCTGTAAAGTGCTTATAGACAGACTGTCCAATATATAGTTAGAAGAGTGGAAAGAAAATGTGTGAGCTGAACATAAGGACTGCTGTGTCATTATATTCACATTCCATGGAGAGCCCCAAGAATAGTAAGGTAAACCAACATTTGTGGAAGGGAAAGAAGAGATCACACCAGAGCTTAAGCACTAATAAGGAAACTGGAAAGGCATGATGGCACAGACATGAGAAGAATACTTCATGATCCAAGGAGGATTCCTGAAGTACACGGCCTCAACATTGTCCTTGAATTGGACAACCCAGCTGTGAATAGAAGTGGTGTAGTAAAACATTTATTCCAACAAGGATATAAGTCTTTAAGTTCTAAGCTTCTGTACATGGAAGTGTTGCCCTATATTAAAATCACATCTTTGAGTCTAGTATAGCCTCAACTTAATCAAGTTAAGATAAACTTGGCTTAAGTTAACAAATTTAATCAAGTTAAAAACATAAAAAAAATATGGTAACTTGAAACCATACTTGATTATGGTGGGGCCACAAATTTATATAGGGGGGAGGACATCATGTAATGATAAAAGAAGCTCACAGAGTGAATAAGAAAACATGAAGATTAGCAAAATAAAGACAGAGAGCAAGTGACAGAAGCCTACTGGAAATTAAGAGACACTGGATAACAGAATGTCACCAATTGATATGCTTATCATACTTATTTGAGCTATGTTTAGGATCTTTGCATTAAACAAATGAAACACATTTTTTCTGGGTTTTTGTTTGAATGTAATAATGATGTACAAAAGGGTTGAACATTGAAAGGAAAATATTTTATGTTATGTACCTGGAGTTATCTGAGAAAGGAAGGGAAGAAAAAATCTAGCAGATGAGAAGACATAGAGAGTTTAAAAGGAGTGCATGGATATTTTTGACATAAGAAATGAGAGAAAGAGTTGTGAGCCCAGTGGTTGTTACTGGACAGGAGGATCCCTACATTGAGTCAGTGAGACATAGGGTACTTTTAGGTGAGAGTCAATTTTTAAATAATAAAATATCAAGTAGCTAAAAGTACAGCCATCCTTCTGTAGATGAGAGCACAAAAGATCTACATCATAGCTTCCAGGGCCAAGGATCCATTACAGAGGAAGTGGTGGATTAAACATGAGCATTGCTCTCACTGCCAGCCTGACAACCTCTTCCAGGAAGATGGCGGCAGACACTGAAGAGACTCAAAACTCATCAAAGTAGAGTCTGCTGAGAATTCAACACGAAAGGAGACTTATAACATGCCTTCCAAGGCTCAGAGAACATTGAAGAAGAGGTGGCAGAAAGAGTACAAGAACCAAAGGGTGAAAGGTATTCCGTGAGGCTTTTCCCCCACCCCACAGGAACTAGTGCATTCATAACTCCACAGCTAATACTAATAATCCTACTGAGGAGAGACCTCAGCGGAATGAGGTCAGGGAGAAGGAAAAGAAGAGGATAAACCCATGGAAATATGACCATTAGGCAATATATTCATACAATTAAGCTCTCAATTTGAAAAGAAAAGATCTGAGAGACTGAGATTTTCTGTGAAATGTTCACAGGAATGTTGAAACCTCACAGGATGCTTCAAGGACTTGGAGTTGGGAAGGAGAAAACAGTGTGGAAAAGGAGTGGGGAGGGCAGTCTACGTGCTCAAGTCCTTACTGCATCAGGAGACCATGGGCAGGATATGAATAACAGTAAACAAAATTGAGAAAAAAGACATTCTTATGACCCAGGATCAGTGAATGTTAAAGGAATCCAAAAGAATGGTACACTGTAATTACATATGGTAGAATTTCAGCAGGAGATGCTAACATTGTGTCCTAGTTTTAGGAACTGAAATTAAACATATCTCATGAAGAGTATGAGGGCCTCTTGAACAGTTTCCCACTGAATCCAAAGCTCTGTGAGGGAAAAGCCTGGGAATATTTTGTTCATACTTAGATCCTCAATGCTTACCAAAATGTTATCTACATAACAGGCAAATAGCAATAGTCACTGGATGAATCATTTCACACAAGTTATAATCTACATCCACTCAATTTTAACTGTTATTGGATGTACATATTGCCAAGTGAATTTTAGTTAGATGCCTTATCTTCTTCAAGATGCTTTGGTGTTTGGACATGTTTTAACATGATTTACAATAACAAGGATACAGGCTTATACTCTACAGAAAAATAAGGCCATAGGTTGAATTGGGACCTCCTTCCCAAATGCATTTGAAGTCCTGGCCCCCACACCCTAGAATGTGGCTAGAAATAGGGGGCTTCTAGTTATAATTAGTGAAGATAAGGTCCACAGGATGGATTAATCCAGCATTACTGGTGTACTTAAAGAAAGAGAAATATGGACATAGACAAGCTCTATGTGAAGATGAAGTCAGCAATTAGGGTGACATTCTTAGAATTCAAGGAGTCCCACTGATCACTAGTAATCAAGACATAGCCTGGAACAGCCTTCCTGAGTCCTCAGAAGGCACAGACACTGCTACCACCTTGACCTTGGGCCTTCTGGCCACTACCAGAGCTTCTAGCAGTGAACCTCTAAACCTAATGCTCTGATATCACATAGTCTGTGACACTACCTTACAGTGACTGAGAAAATCTAATGAAAAAAGTTGAAAAAAAAACCCCACCTTTTTCCTATCTATAGGGTGAGTAAATGAAATACCTTGGGAATTTACAGGAACAGCCTACCTCATTAAAACTATTTACCAATTTTAGCATATTAATTACATCTGAATTATGCATCAGTATTTGTGATTTACTTGAAAATATTAACTTACTGATTCTCTTCTTTTTTAAAATTTATTTCATTTTATCTCAATTTAATAAAAGTTTGTGAGATGCCAGCTGTATCTTAGCTCCCAGACACGAGAGATACGATAAATTGACAAGTGTCACAATTGTCCTCAAGGCCCTGAGAGTCTTGTTTTCAGCTGAGATTTACTATGTTTAAAATAATTTAATATTACAAGATATAATATGTTAAAATGAGAAATGTGCATGAAAATGATATGGAAGAGTTTGCAAATCAAAGGAAGACTTGGGAATTGAGGTAAGTCATCACATATGTATGACATTCCAGAGGCTGCAGACAATGCTGGAGGTGAGGAGTGCAATGTCTACTTGATACTGTCTAAAGGAAAGGGAGTTCAGTCTGGTTCAGCATTAGTCAAAACTAGATGGTAAATATCAATAGGCAAGTATAATCAGAATTCTAAAATGTCCTTTATATTAACTTAGTCATGAATATTAAAAAGGACAACATGCCAAACAGCCCAATTTCCAAAGTCCGAACTGCAGAACAAATTAAAAAATGAATCAGATTCCTTAAGAAAAATAATTATTAGGATATAACTATTTTTCACACATTGGTGCATAGTGCTGCACATATAACATAAATGTCATATGTATCATGCTTCCATTTATCCACAGGCATGCACCTCTATATTTTACTAAAAGACTTGCATGTTGCATTTTGTCTCTCAAAGTGTTTGTTTAGCAGGGTTGGATGGGTGGGTCTGGAGTTTGCCAAGTAGGCTAGACACAAACTGAGCCTCAGAAATCTGCCTGTTTCTGCTCCTTGGCATGAACATTACAAGTTCGGGCCACCACACCTGGCTGTTTATATTTTTAACTTTGATTCTGGGAATTGATATCAGGTCCTTGTGCATGCCAGGTGAGCAGTTTCTTGACTAAGCTATCTCCCTAGCCCTCCATTGGTTTCAGAGCTGAACGGCATTCCCAAATGGGCTCTGAAATCCCTTCTATCTGGTTCCTACTACTTGAATATGACAACAAAAAGAACACGTGTGAATGTGGGCAAAGGTGTTGCATGCCAGCATTGTTCAATGGAGCACATGCATGGAAGAATGGCACTTTGCACTGTTTACAGTTGAGCATGGTAATTGTTACACAATCTACAAACACCGTTCTACTCCTTTGGGTCCTGTGCTGTTATGTGAACCTGGCTTCGGTGATGGAAGTTGCTCCTGTGTGCTGACCCAAGGCATTGCTCTGTCGTGAACAGCCATAGTGGAAGTGTTTGCTGCCAGAGTTGGTTGCTTTATCACTCAGCATCTGAAGGCTTCAGCTATTTCTCAGAGCTGGTTTATGCTTCCCTTGTGTCCTCAAGGCTTCTCATACTTTGTATAACTTAATGCCATACATCTGGGACATAAGAAACAGTGCACGATGACTCATGGATGAGGCCATGGTCTTACCTGGGCACTATCCTATTAATCCTCAGGCCTAGGGTTTATAACCCAAGCATTTGAGCAGGACTCACTCTGGTAACATTATGTAAGAGCATTATGATGTTCAAGGCTGAAAAGTTAAAGAACCTGCTAAATTAAGTGAAGAGAGTGAATTTTTATATTTCTGCAATGGATTTATTATAAATAATCAATATGAATTAATATAATTTTTCTTAGATTTGTAAAGTGTTGATAAGGTTCGTCATATGTAAGATTAGGGACACCTAACCTTCAAATTTTATTGTGCCACAAGAAATATAGCTTCTTCTTCAATAAATTCCTCATCGTAAGACCTAAGTGTTTGGAAGGTTCAAGATAGGCCTTTCTGCTTTGCTGTTTATACATGGTTCTTTTTGACCTTGACAAAGAAAGCCAAAAAAAAAAAGTTGTGGTTCTTTTAGTAGGTTAAAGATATAAATATTTATTGCCTATCTGACTTTATTAGAATTTTATCTGTTTTTAACCTTTTTCTTTCCATACTCTGCGTCCTTCTCCCTTACTTTTTTATGCCCTTCCCCTCTCAATTTTTCTTTCTCTGTGTTACACATGTGAACACACACACACTCTCTCTCTCTTCTAGCATCATCCATTACTTACTGCTTCTTTCTCCTTTGCAGAAGCCTAGATCCTGGATCAGTAGAGGGAAGATGCTGTCTATATTCCTAAAAGTGAAGCTTCACATTCAAACATGCAAGTGCTGCTAACCTATTAGAAGACTATGTGAGTGAGGGTGGGGATCAGGTATTTTTTCAGAGACCATTCCCAGTACCATTTCCCCTTTTTTTGGTCTAGAAACTAAACGAATTAGGCAACAAGAGAACTGTTTTGAGATGCCACTTTCCTGTCACGATAGTACAACGCAGAGCAACTTTCTGCGGAGTCTGTCTTACACTTATGATCTCCAACATCTTGATGTTCTTGTTCCTAGAGTGTGTGGCTTTTCTGAAACATCTCACAGACCTCCCGAGGATTGCCCATTTCTGGAAGGGTGCTCCTTCAACATGAAGATGATGGGGATGCTACGGCTTGGAAGTGCAACGTCACTTAGCACGCTGAACTCAGAAACAGTCCTGGTACATTCAGTTGGCTCACTAAGGGTTTATTTCTTGTCCTGATTCGTGAACTACAAACACACACACATCCTATGTGGCCCACAGGAGTTCCACTAGTGTTATCAATATATGTTCTTCAATCTTTCGATAATGCTTTTAATCATAAGCTTTAAAGCCCAATTGTTTTTTTGTAACCTCAAAATTCTTTAAAAAAATCTGTTATGGGACAGAAATAAGAGATTAATGGAGATCTTGCTAAAAAGATAAATGGCACCACCAGAATACCACAAAACTGGGGAAAAAATTAATTGAACCTATACTTTTGATAAATATTTATTTTTTGCAGAAGAAAAATGCACACTAGTTTAAGCTGTCATTATACTAACCTACATCCTATTTTTCATATTATTAGTAATACATAATGCGGTAGTTTATATTCAAAAATAAAACTAGAACGTATATACCTCATGTATTTATCCAGAAATACACCAAGGTTACTATGGTTACGAAAAATCCATTACCTTTGAATACAGAATGAAAAAGTTTGACTTAAAGTGTGTGCTATTTATTACAGCAAACATCAACGGCCTCGGGAGGTTCTCTAACTGCATCCATTTTTCAGTGTCAGGACTGACCTGGTGTACGACGAGCTTATGGCCTATGCAAGGCAAAATTTTGAACTGTATGCATTTTTAAATATATTTTGTACTAACTCAAGGTGCAGCAATGCCTTTGACTTTTAATGCCTCATACTTATGAGACAGAAGGAAAAAATCCAGAGCTCCCTTATGCTATGTTACTTCAGGATTGAAATGCATGGCTTTGGCCTGCGTCCACCATGCTAGCAAGGCCTATCACTGAGCATGATGGGAGGATGGCATTCTATATGGACATTTCAAAGGAAACTACTGATTAATGGAGGAGTGAGGAAAACACTGAGACTTTGAGCATTGAGGATGGGACATTATAACAAGTTATTAAGGAAGTTTTAGGCAGAGTAGAAGACAAAGAGTTTTAAACATTGCTGTGATTCAATGCCTTTATTTTTGGTGAAATGCCAAAATCATCCCTTATTCATATTAAATGTTTGCGCATTGAATAATCAGATTATTCACTGTAAATTATAAATGGTTAATCACTGTAAATTATAAATGGTTAATAATCACAGAAAAGTATTTGACATGATCAGAAGTTACAAATAAAAGTAAAAAAAATTTAAGGGCTGGAGAGATTACTTAGTGGTTAAGGCACTTGCCTATGAAGCCTAAAGACCCAGGCTTGATTCCCTAGGACCCATGTAAGCCAGATGTGCCAGGTGGAACATGCATCTGGAGTTAGTTTACAGTGCCTAGAGGCCCTGGCATGCACATTTTCTCTCTTTCTCTCTCTATCAATCTGCTTCTTTCTTTCTCTTAAATAAATCAATAAAATATTAGGAAACATTTTAACTTGTAAAAGTTTGAAAAATAATTTTTTCAAAGATTTGAAAATAACATACTCTGATGATGATTTTTCTATAAACAATAATATAATAGTATAATCTATAACAATAATATAATCTGTAAAACTTCACTTCCTCTTATTTACCTGTTGCCTTTCCTAAAATGTACCAAATTAAGATTTATATCACATATTCTCAGAATATATTTGAAAAAGACAAATGTTTATAAGGTTATGTGCATTTGTATAAATCCATTGAGTGAAGTATACTATTAAAATACAATTTCATGATGTGGGGATGTGTAAGAATGAAAAGTTGCACATAAGGGGAAAGACACTGTTAGGATACCACCAGAATACGTCATAGGTACACCATGAGTGGACCCTGTGAGGACACAAACCCAGTGTGAGAAGGTCTCATGAGGATACTATGAGATAAACCCTGAGGATACCACAAGAAGATCCTGTGAGGATACCATGAGAAGAACCCACGTGTATAACAAGAGAAGACCCCATGGGAACACCACAAGAAAATCCTATGAGGACACAAATCCTATGAGAAGACCTGGTGAGAACAGGACACCATGATTACAAGGACAGCACGAGAAGACCATGAGAAGACCCTGTGAGGACACCACAAGAAGACACTGTGAGGCCACCATGAGAAGATCCTGTGAGTATACCACAAGAAGAACCTGTGAGAACACCATGAGAATACCCTCTGAGGATACCAGGAGAAGAGCCTAAGAGGACACCATAAGAAGGAATCCATATGCATGCCACAGAGAGACCTCAGGAGAAAGCAAAACAGCCAACAACCTGATCTTGAACTTCCAGACTCAGGTCTGGGAGAGAAAGCTTCTGTTGCTTAAAATGCCCAGGCTGTGGTATGTGGTGGTGCCAGTCGTAAAAGACAAATATGGGTGTTCTGACGTCTATGGTCTGGCTCCTGTCTCCTTATTAGAGTGTGTTGAGTAAAAATAAAATGTATCCAGCAAGAAGAATGTACAGAAGAATGGGTCTTGGGACCAGGTAATAACTTCTACATGTATAGACAGTATACCATAATTCCCCCCACAACTTCTATGTGACCCCTCCTAAATCTGCCCTCCACTGAATTCCTTCTTCTTTCACTTTTTTATTATTTTATTTTATTTTTTAGAGAGAGCAAAAGAGAGAGGGAGAGAGAGAGATAACTGGCATACCAAGTCCTCAGCCACTGAAAACAAACTCCAGATGCTTGCGCCACTTAATGGACATATGCATTTGGCTAAAAAAAGGGGATCTGGAGAGTAGAACATGAGTTTTTAGGCTTCGCAGGCAAGCGTCTTAACTGCTAACCTATCTGTCCAGGCTTGAATCCCTTCTTATTTTCATTTAGTCTCTCTTCCATTTTTATGCCATTATATTTTCTCCAGTATTATGCAGGTGTTGTTTAGAGTCAGCAGGTAGGCATTTTAATTGGTTCTTCCAATTCTGGACTAGATAAGCCTCAGTTCTGCCAGCTGGAAGATTACAACAATCAGGTGTATCTTTCACCTCAACCTTAATTCTCAAGGCTTGTTTACTCTCTGCACTAACCAACATGGAAGTCTCAACATCTTAAATATTTGGGCTATTTGATAAGAACATGGACCTTGTGAGAATGCTCTAGAAAAGATACTATGAGTTCAAAGACTGAGAAATCTTCCAGAAGACTATTACCACTGTGGCTACAGAAGATGATTGTGAGCCTGTTAACCATGTTCCATGACTTCCAGTGCACCTACTGTTCTGGCCCAATTGTGACAATATTTCACTGCAGAATACACAGTTGCATAGTTCTTCTGTGAATTCACTCAAACCAAAATCAGAAAACACAGGATTATTTTATAGGTGGCTTTAGAAATGGATGGGAATTCTTGCTGCTTCTCCTACTCGTGCTGCTTTGTTTCTGATTTTGCAAAAGTTACCTGGCGATTTCCTGTGTGTGTGGGAAACAATCAAGGTGCACAGTGTCTCACATGACATCAACTCCTGTGTGCGCCAACCCAGCATGTAGTTCTGTGCACAGATGGGGTCTTAGTTGATTTCTCTCAGGTTGCAGTGCTTTCCCACTTCTTTTTTATCTATTGCTTTTATTTTACAACCACATTTCTACCCTCCATCATTTCCTCCTTGCAGTCTTCTTTCTTTATTTCTGAGAGTCAGATAACTTTATGTATTCATTTCTCTAACACTGTTGATTCATTACTCACTCTGTGACAGGTCTTAGAGAGGCAGTAATGAACCAAACAGACATGGTCATGTCCTCATGAAACTTCTGATTTCACAGGGCAAACTAACTAGCAATCATTCAAGACAATGAAAAAATTTGAAAAATGTGAAAGGGGTTTAAAGTTAATCAGTGAGCATATGGGGACAGACCTAAGGCCTACAAATACACCTGTTATACTTTTAGAGTCAAGAAAAGGACTCTTCCAGAAAATGTGTATTCTAGCACCAAAAGGTGTGGTATTACATTTTTCACACAGATATATTTTGATTTTGGAAAAGTGCTTTATGTAATACATGTGTAAAGTCTATTCTCTGATGTGATTTAATAAGTATCATTTATTAAATGCTTCCTATGTCTATATTTTTAATTAAAATATTGTTATTAACTTCAATCTTGTGATCCAATATATTAGGATAAAATTAGTCTATTCTTTAGTTTATCAAATGAATTATATGTTTAATAGAAAAGAGTAATTATGACCTTTTCTTATAAACTTTTTGAGATATGAGATAGGGTCTAGGCTGATCTCAAACTTACTACATCACTGAGGTTAGCATTGCACTTTCAATCCTCCTGCTTTGGTCTCCCAAGTACTAATATTATAGGAATGTGCCATTATTCTTGGCTAACATTTATTGCTGACTTACAAAGTACTAATTACATGCTATATGATTTGTAATGTCTAGTATCTTTAAAGTATTTCAATATAGTCATTCTTATTGTGATAGTTATTTTTCTCATTGCTATGGCAAAGGCAACATAAGGACAGATTGGTTTATTTTGACTCATGATCTGAGAAGATGCAGTCCACCGTGGTGGAGAAGGCATGGCAGTAGAGGTACAAGGCAATTGGAAACCTTGTTTCCATAGTCAAGAAGCAGAGAGAGAGAGATTCATGCTCTGGTCAGCTGTCTTCCTCATTTTTTCTTTTTATTTAGTCCAGGACCCCAGCCCATGTGACGGTGCTGTGTGTATTCAAGATGGGTTTTCATTCCTCAGTTAACCTTCTCTAGAAACACCTTTATAGACAACCCCAGAAGTGCATCTCCATGGTGATCTAAATACAGTCTTTGGTAATGAAGATGAACCATCATACTCATGTTATCGATTCATAAATGAAGGCTCAGAGGAGATGAGTACCCTAAGATCACAGTTTCTCTAATGCAGCCTAAATGGTTAGATTAGTACAGAAAGTCTACCTCACAGGCTTTGTGACTTTAAACTTTCTATATAGTAAAGAGTGAATAAAATATGCCTTGGAGAATTCATATTATAGATGTTTATCCAGTTCTAATGAACAAAATGTAAAAGTTGTTTTCCTTTTAAGGCTCCCAGGTTGTAGTAGAGGCAAGGATGTAAATTAAAATGCAGATACCCAGAAATGCCTTGTCCTACAACTGAATGTGTCCCCATGCTGCCAGGAGCACCAGGAAAGGAAGGGCAGGGTCCAGCTGACAGTACCTGGCACCAGTGTGAGTGAGTGAACTCATAAATAATTAATACTACCTTTGACTCTGACTTGCTATGACCTTTCACAAAGAATTGAATATATCTAGTCCTTCGTGATTAAATCAATCAAGGTTTGATTTATTACATCTCACCTGAGAGTCAACTATAGCACCTAAATTAAAGCACAAGTGTAAGTGCTTTACAAACATATAAACCTGACAGATACCAGACAATAAGCCCATGTTGGCCTCTTGCATTCAGAAAGTTTTCCAACTGTTTACTTCATTTTATGTAGGTGTCATGATATGATATCAACCTATATACATGTTTCTGCTCAAATAGCTCAAAATTCATGCCACATTGGGTACTACTTCTGAGTGCTAATTTTTCCCCTTGCATGAAGATTTTAGACAGTTAACCATGTGACCATAGAATTGCTCATAGGATGTTACTTGTTCAGTTGACTTATACTCACAGAGCCCATGGGCCTGCGGAACACAGAAGTTCAGTATCAATTCTGTGATCTGTGTGAGATAGGACACTGTGATCTCCTTGAAGTACATCTGAACTAGGGCATGGGGAGTAAGGGACATTTAGGTAAGAAGTCATGGGGGCCCTAAGGTAGAAAGCACTCCTTGGTGAAGTAGGTGGGGAAGCAACATGATTTTCCATTGCTTTTAGCTTTGACTTCTGCATAAGGCCAATATGATGATAACGACCTTAGAACTCGAGCAAAGGGCGGGGGACAAAAAGAAGACACCTGATTTCAAAACAGCATTTCTGATAAATATATACTATGGTAACGTGGCAAGTAGACGTATGTTAATCATTAATTGACAGCCACAGAAGTCTTGCCTGTGACTGTGTAATTCTCCTTGTTGCCTGAATAGATCCGCCGCTCATCCATGAATAAGGAATACTGAGTAATGATCCCATTGGCTTGTTCAGGAGGCTTCCAGCTAAGTAGCAAAGAATTGGGAAGAGCCTTGGCTACTGGTGGCTGAACCTCTTGTGGGGCTATGGGGAAAAAAAAGGAGAGAGAGAGAGTTTAATTTTAGTTTACTTTTCTAATTCAAACTTTTCAGACCCAAACCAATAAATCATGGACTAAACCCACAGTCCATGCATGGAGGTGCTCCTGACTCATAGGCAGCTCGTCAGTAATTGCTTCAGGAAGAGTGCTAAATAACTGTCCTGAATTTATGAGAATTTGCATCCATGATGGATGGGGAGTTCTTACTCTACTTCCCTTGACTGACATTTGTGTTACTTCATCAAAAGTACAGTTAACTCATAATTTCCTTGTGGGACTGAGCTGGTCACAGCAGGCTGAGGCTCCTAGCCTCCAGGAGTGCATGATTCAAAATGGGCAATGCTGGCTTATAGTAGATAGTTTTAAAAACCTTTACATAATTATAGAAACTGCAAGAAAAGAGAGCATCAATTAAGTTAATTATAGAGTGGAACTGCAGTGTGTGCAATTTTTAAAAAGATGTGTTTATGTAGTGGTCAATGAGTTAAAGTCATAGAACTAAATATTTTTAAAAAACTGGCATAAAATCCAAGAATAACGTTTGGGAAAGTCAGAAATTTGAAAATTCCACCAGTAAAGACAAAGAAATTGAAATCAATGAAGATGGAATTCCTCTGGAACATGGCAGTGAATGAGCTCAGGCAAAATTTAGACAGAAAATAAGAGGAAATAAGGAGAGACGTGGATGATGGATTTGAGGTTGAACACATAACAGGGATTGATGATTGTGTTACCACAGGAGACGCATGCGACATTGACAGGAACACTGGACTAGATTGGGGAAGTATTGGGACATGTTCACAGTGGGTCATGGATGGCACAGGCCAGGTGGGAAGACTGGTTAGCTTAACCACAGAACAGGAGATAAAGCTTCACTTGTAGGAGTTATCTCATCCTGGCATCTTACTATGGGCTTCTGTTATCCTTCTTTCTCTTTTAACATGTTATGCAAACAATACTTGCAAGATGATGTAAAGGAGAAAAAGGATTTATAAAGCTCAGAGGATTGGGAGAAGGACACTGGGAGAGACTGGCTAACACTTTTCCCTGAAGAGCAAGCTTTTCAAGTTCCTAAGTAACTTTCCAACTATGCAGCCTGTGTAATGTACACATCTTGCGGCTGGAGGTAAAGATATGAAGTCCAAAATTTCTGGTGAGTGGAAAGTTGGAAGTGACATGTTGGCATGCCTGAACAAAGCTTTCACTCTGGAAATCTAAAATATTTTCTCATTCCCACTGCCTTCTTCATGTATGCTTTCTGAAACATTAATTTATGCCAACAGTTTTCAAGTCCCAAGTGCAACAAAAGTGAGACTTAAGTCGGAAGGACCGAAGCAGTGATTAACTGTGCCTCCGTTGGCGTCTGGTGCTTCCATCATCCTGAAATAATTGTTGCCTGTGCTGGTGTTTAGCAGTTAAAAGAGACCATGGAAATCAGCCGTTTGATTCTCAATTTCATACTGAGCCATACAATCAATTCTTTTTAGTCAGACTGTCTCTAGATTTACTTCTGAGCCATAGTAAAATGAGGAAGCTTTCATTAATCTTTCAGATGCCTCATATTAATGACAAGGCTCTTGCATGAACAATGTAACAGCAATTAAAAAGCCCATTAATCTGCATTACAGCTATTAAAGATGCATGTCATTAAAGGGTATGGAGTTTGATTCATTTTCGCACCCCCCAAAAATGGAGCAATTATGGCCTGGCATCGCACTTTGTCATCAGATTAGGTTGGGGTTTTCCAGCAAATGGCCTCGCAGCATTTAGCTCCTCTCCTATTTTATTATTCATGGCTGAAATGTGGAAGTCAAGACCTTTGAAATTACTTTACCTTCTTGTGGAGTAGAGATGTTCAATGCATGTGAGCTCTCAGTACAGCCTGCCAGAGTACAAGCCGTTAGGGTGACTGCATAGCTATGGAAGGGTAGCAGGCCAGTCAATATGCCTAGAAGAAAAGTGAGACAAAGGGCTTGCATGTTTACTACTGTAAGTATCTATGAGGAATAGTATTTGTGTGTGTGTGTGTGTGTGTATCTATGAAAAAAGTGCTTCAAAGTCAGAGAGTCAGAGAGAGATACAGCATGCAGAGATAGAGATACAAAACAAAATATGTGCCTCTTTTTCTATTTTCCTACTTATTTTTGGGTTGCAGAATAGGTTCACTCATAAGAAAAGTGACACCAACTAATTTCTAGCATAGCTCTAAGGCAGTCTTCATTCAAGGTCCCAGACCTCCCACAGAAACAAAACTACTCCATTTTCTTGAACACAGCCTTTTTCAACCAGCTTTAAGAAGTTCCTATGCAATATCTGTTAACACGCTTTAGGAAATTCTACACCCAAGAGAGGCTTCATTATTTTAACGGTAGGATACACATATCCAAACTATTTGTTTATGTGGCAGGTAAAAAATATGCAAATTAACACAGTGGAACAATTAGCAAATACTGTTTTGCACTTCCTTCTACTTGCAAAATTATTAGTTTATTTAGTTGCGACACCTGTCTCAAACGAAAATGTGGCACACAGAAGCATTGAATTAACCTGGCTTCATGGTGGTTATGTGAGATTTGTTCAGCAATTAAAAGTGCTTGTAGAAATGAAAACACACTTTGTTTACTGGTGCTCATAATTAAGGCAGACGGTCTTTACTGAACGAACCAAACACATTCAGGAAGTACCAAAAATATAATTAATGTATCTGCTCTTTATTTTTTTCTCATAGAAATTATTTAGAGAAATCTTTAACCCTAACTGTAGATTGTCATCATTCTTACGGAAAAGATAATCCTACTTTTGGTATCCCTCATTGATTAAACCTTCAATAGTCTAGAGAATCTATGGCTGTTTTAAGGTGCCAATATTGGTGACAGCTTTCATCCTTCAAGCACAAATCTTAATATAAATGTCTCTGTACTCTCTTTCACCCCCCTCCATTAATGACTTAAAGGGTGAAGAGGCTGAATGAGCAGAGTTCTTAAGTCAGGGTTTCCTTCTGCCCCTTGATGCCTAGGGCTATCTCTAAGTCTTCACATCCCCTCAGTTCTGAAGGAGGGCTCTTTCTGGGTTACTGGGCCTTTCTAACATGTGTCTGTGTGAAAATGCCCATAAGCTTGATACCTTCATCTCCCCTTGTAGCCAAAGGAGCTAATGAGCTACTACAAGTTCACGTGTGACCACTGCATGAGAGATTGTGGTGGTTTGAATAGAATAGATGGCCCCCAATATATTCAGTTGTTTGTTTGTAGTTTGCATCTGCAGCCACCTGGCTGGAGTTAGTGCCATTGTGTGGATCGTAAGGTGTGGTGGTGGGTTTCAGATTTCAATCTAAAGATATGCAAAGTGTGCCTAGCTGGAGTTCCTGAAGTGTGCTGTGGCTTTTGGCTTTAGGCTTGTGCTTCTCTCTCTCTGCTTGGTCCAGTGAAGGCAGGCCAGATTCTTCTGCCATTATGGAACTTCCCTTGAATCTGTAAGCTTCAATAAATATCCCTTCCTCCATAACTGTGCCTGGTCTAAAAGTTCATCTCAGTGAACCTGAATCTGTCTGATACAGAGATCATGCTCTCTGTAACTGCAAAAGTTCATTGTGCTGGAGCCTTCTGTCTTCCCCCATGCTACCCAGTATGACTGCCACTTCCCTCTCACATCTCCTACTCCATAACCCATACTCCACTTTCAGTATTTCCAATAATCTACTTCTTCCTCCCAAGCTAACATGAACAAACATTCGTTTTTATGATGAGAGGAATCCAGACACTCAGGCCAGAAGAACTGGGTTCGAGAGTCATTTTTGCTACTTACTGCTGGCTTGCATGGGCTTTGGCATGCTGTTCACAGCTCTGTCCTTTAGCTTTTCATCTGTACATAGGTAATAATAAGCTCTATCTTAAAAGGGGGCCTCAAGAGTCATCTATGAGATGGGATAATGCAGTACTGCTTCAGTGGTTGCCTCTCAGGGCTTAGGAGTTTAGGGATGTAATGGACTCAGCACAGAGCTATGCAAGCAGAGTTCTCTGGGGAGAGTTGTCAATCCAGCTTGCACTGCCCTTGTAGTCAGCTCCGCTCCCACACTTCCAAATGATCCTTCAGAAATGGCTGCCACAGAAGGCAGCCTCAATCTGTGCCCTACTACTCTTCTGTGCCACTGTATTTTCCTGGGATGCTCTGAATTTCTGAGGGCTCCTTTCTGTCCTTGACTGACCCATAATGTACTCGTGGCCCTTTAAGTAGCTTCTGCCTCACCAAAATCCATGGCTTCTTGCTTTCTCTGAGCAAGGGTGTTATATAGCAACTACCTCAGGACAGAAATATTCAAGGGATAAGGGAGGCTCAAGAGGCTCAGGAGGTCAAGTCTGGGAGAACAGAAATTTAAAAGGTCACGTTGGGGGTGTGGAGTGGGGGAGGCTTAGGAGCTTTAGGAAGTTATGCATCTGGGAAAACTAACACTTACCTGGTTGTAAGACCCCCTCCCTACAGTTATAGAAAGGGTCAGTAACTTCCTGGTGAGGAGGGATGAGAGACACTGTCACTAGGGAAGCTGCCTGAAGTTGTTTTCAGTGAGATCCAGAGGTCTAGTGTTGTCATCAATGTTGGGGTGGATTTTCCCATGATGCTGCTGCCTTGAGTCACCTATGCTTCTGTAAGCAACCCTCACCCTGCCCTGTAGGCGACCTCAATTACATCACTGGTTCATCGAAGCTGGTTTGGGCATGGTTGTGCTTTGATCTGTCTTCTGAGTCCAACCTGGGTGAATAGATGAATGTGCTCATCGCCACAGGAAAAAGATTGCACCCAACAAAGGGGTCCCTTGCTAGGCTGCCAAGGCTTCTCTCACAGCGATCACTGCAGTTGCTGCATTGCCCCAGAGTCCTGGGTCTGGAGGCTGCACATCCCTACTTGTGTGTCACACTGGCATCTACCACTCACCATTCCCCAGTTCATATGCAACATCCTGATCTACTTCACAGATTTTATTTGTCCATCCCCCATTTCTTCCTTTTTGCTGTGCTACAGACAGATCTAAGGACCATGCCGTGTTTTGTAAGCGGTACATCGTTGAACTAACTTCTAGCCTTTCATTTCTCTACTCCTTAGTGACTCTGTCATGATACCTAAGTTCCAGCCTTAAAATCAAGACATTGTCATCAAATATATTCAAATATATTCTGGACAATCTATCCTTATAAATTTTGTTGTCACATCTTGTCTGTTGGGAAGTGGGAATTTACTGTAAGTTTCCAAACAGAAAAAAAAATTACGTAACTGAACTAGTATAATATGAAACTAGAGGGAAGTGAATCAGGCCCCAGAGAATGAAACTTCTAATTCCAATGTGAGTAAGAAAAGCAAGTTGATGAGAAGTTAGTTCCTTGTTCATCTCTGAACTTATATGGATTCTGACAAACCAGTGCCTGAGGGGAAGAGATGGCTCAGTAACAAGAGTGCTCACTGCTCAGGCACGAGGGCCTGAGAGGGACTGAGAGTGCCCATGTTTGAGAGTTCTACTTCCCAGCATCCACATAAACATCCAGATCTAACCACATACACCTGTAACCCCAGTTCTGCATGGGAAAGAGACTAAAAAGAAATCACTGGGGCTTACAGACCGGGTGTAGGGTGGAGTAGGGATATGGGCAGTAAACAACAACAGCAAACAAACAGCAGCTATGGGTAGAGTAAGAGATTTTTTTCTGAAGGAAACAGGTAGATCAGCAAGAGAAGGAGGATTCTCAATGCTCTCTGCTAGCCTCCACATGCGTGAGCACAGAGCACATACATCTGCACACTACACACATTATACAACATACCACACTCAAAATGTTCTATGCATACACTACACGCATTATACAATATACCACACTGAACATGTTCTATGCGTATACACTTATTTTTAAAATAATGCCAGCTATGAATGGACATATTAGTAGAGGAGTGACATATAATCTCCAAAAAGATATGATGGCTGGGCTGGAGAGAGGGCTCAGTGGGCAAGGTATTTGCTTGTGAAGGTAAGGACCCATGTTCAACTTTCCAGGTCCCACATAACCCAGATGCACAAGGTGACACAGTGCAAAAGATTTCAAGTGCACACAAGGTGGCACACATCTGGAGTTTGACTGCAGTGGTTGGGGGCCCTGGAGTACCAATTCTCCCTTTCTTGCCCTCTGTCCATAAAAAAAATTACAAAAAATATGATGGCTTTATACAGGTTGGTGATCTGCTGATCTGACATCCTTAGCAGGAAGGTTTTCTATGCACTTAGGTACCAAGATCACTGAGAAACATAGAAACGGTTTTGCTATTGGCCAGGCCTTGATAAACCTTTACCTGAGACATTATTTCTTCCCAAACCATAGCTATAGCACCATACTAGAATTGCAATCGTTACATCAACTTATCAGGAAAGGTATTAACATTATTAATAATGTTAACTAAAATGGATGGTGCCAAACCAGATTCTAAATGTTCTCTGATGTCCTGCTAAGTCCATCTGACTTTCCCTAAAGGACTCACTGAGTGTATGGTGACCATGAAACTCCTCTACTCATCCCCCTTCACTTTAAAGACCTCATTGTATGAAGTTAGACTCATCTTTATAAGATGTAGATTCCCACTCCAAGATGACAGGAGACTTATATTTAAATAAAGAAAATTTGAAGGAATACAGTCATTAAGGCAATAACCCTCTCAACAAACTTACCCTCTCCAGTTCTATGCTTTGGCCAAGAGGTTTACCAAACTGTATTACAGCTCAGAGAAGAGACTTGATATCTTACAGGAAGATGCTGTAGGAAAATAAGATCATCTTCCAGCCATTTATCACAGGTCACAGTGATCAACTCTCCTGTTTCAAGCCAGGTGAAGTAACACACACACACACACACACACACACATTACTATGAGATGATTGCTGTAGAATGAACAGGAAGAAAAACAAAAGATATGAGAGGAAAGCTGATGTTTCAGCTCTTGCTGATATTTTGGCTCTTACCAACTTTGGCTCCCAGGTGGAAAGTTTTGGATGGCTTATAAATCACACATTTTAAAAATGTGCTATATTTCCAAGGCAAGAGTGGCATTAATTTTCCATTTCCAGCTGGACATGCCTATCATGTATCTCTGAGAAAAAGGTTATCAAAGCATCCAAACAACTTTACCTTAGTATAGGTTAGTAGCACCCACCTCAGAAAGATGAACAGGGTAACAATTTTGTGTTTTCTCCCTACTTGTCAGGTTACAATTAAACACCAAGGCTGGTCCCTGAGGTGGCCTTTGCTGAGCTGAAACAGGGACAGAGCTACCCTACTGTCTGAGAACTGTGCTTGGTCACCTTTGATTCTTGGTATGGGAAACTGCTCAGGTGGATTACAGTCGATACTTATAAAATGTTACATCACTGTCAAAGAAGGAGGCAAAGTATCTTCTTCCTAAGACTGACTAAGTTAGCCCTTCTTGGGGAGAGTGTTGAGATTCTGGAGTGATTTACAACACTTAAATTACTTTAAGTGTTGAAGTCATACTTAGATTATCCTCAGGAAAAAAAAAATAGTACAACTCTAATAACATATCATTAGAGAGCATTTATCATTTTTTTCCATCTATCTCTGAGAAAGGGTTTTAGGAGAAAACTGATGTTGCAAGGTACCAGAGAAAGGATTCAAATGATGAGCATAATGCACAATGGGAAGAAGAAAGTTTGCACACACACCTGCCAAGTGCATAGATCCCATGTGGGATTCTCTGCCTCAGAGCGTAAGATGACCATATTCATGTAAGTTTGGATTTCTGGAAAGTTTGCTCTAGTATAGTTAGCAGAACAGTGAGAAACCTGCCATAAGACCTAACTATACAAATATTAGACTGAAAAAAATGTACACAGAAAACCCAGTAACAGAAAACACTCCTTTATGAGAACCAGGAAGTAGATCATAATGGTGATAACTTTTAAGCCTGGTTTGGAAGTGAGTGTCCTTGTTTGGGGACAGCTCCAAGGAGTCTTTCTCTTTGAGAGTGTCACTATCAAGAGGCATGTGGAGTGACCTCTCAAACTCCCTGTCAGCCACAAAACTCTGTGAAATCAGAAAGTGGTCCCAGCTATGTCAGAAAACCTGACAGTCTTTGATAATGGAAGAAAGCAAGCCGAGACAGCATTCAATAAGCATAAAGTAAGCATTATCGATGTCTTAAAAGTGTTAGGAACCCAGAATCTCAGGAAAACTGGTATCTGGATTAGATTCACTGGCCCCAGCAGGGCTGCAACTCTCACTCTAAGCGATAATGCATTTTGCATTAATGCCTCACATTGAGAATTCCTGACATCCCACACCAAGGGACCTGGAAGTCAAGCAGTGGACTCCAGACTACATCTTGCAGGCCACGGTGGGTGCAGAAAGTCGAAACTCAACAGGGCAGGGCCTTTGTTTAAGGGAGGGAAACCCCTGCTGGTGGAAAGGAGTCTCAGAGCCTGTCGGTGTGCTTGGAGGAATACCACCAGCAGGGGAGGAGTCCATATCAGGAGAAGATGGTGACATCAAGATCTCCCAGGGTGATTTGTGGGATGTTCAGTGTAGAGTATACCATCTCACTTCTCTTTTTAAATGTGTGTGTGTGTGTGTGTGCACATGTGTTTACATATGAACATGGGGGCACAGACATGAGGAGGCAATAGGAAACATTACGTGTCATACTCAGGAGCACTGGTCACCTCCTCTGAGGTAGGGAGGGTCTCTGATTGGCCTGGAGCTCACTAACTATGCTCAGCTGGTAAGACAGTGAGCCTCGGGGGTCCTCCTATACCTGTCTTCTGGTGCTGGGATTACCACCAAACATGGCTTTTTTAATGCAAGTTCTGGGACTCAAACTCAGATCCTCTTGCCTGTGAGGTAAACATTTTATTGACTAAGCCAAGTCCCTCGTTTGTGTTGGTTTGATTCTGGTGTCCCCCATAAAGTTGGATGATCTGAATGCTAGGTCCCTAACTTATGGCAGTTTGGGAATTGAATCCACCTTGAAGTAGTAGTGAGTTGTTGGGGGCAAACTTATGGGTGTTATAGCCGGCTTCCTCTTGTCAGTGTTTGGCACACTCTCCTGTTGCTGTTGTCCATCTGATGTTGGCCAGGAGGTGATGTCCACCCTCTATTCATGTCATCATTTGCTCCTGCCATCATGGAGCTTCCCCTTAAGTCTGTAAGCCAAAATAAACCTCTTTTTTTCCCACAAGCTGCTTTTGGCCAGGTGATTTCTGCCAGCCATGGGAACCTGACTGCAATAGTGTAGTTGGTACTATGAAGTAGGGTCATTGTTTCTAGAAACCTGACTGTGTGGCTTTTGGTCTTTTGGAGCTGATTTTCAAGAGGAATGTGGAAGGATTTGAGACCTTGAAATGCTATAAGTTCAGTTTGATATATTATTCTGGTCAGAATTGAAGGACCTGAATGCAGTAAGAACTGTGGACTGCGAGGTTTGGCTTGTGAATGTGAAAAAGAACTTTGTAGGGACTGGGCTAGAAATAGTTTGTGTGAGAGACATGCTATCATGTCCCTGTCCTGAGAACTTCTGCAGTGTTGCATTGCAGAGAAATGGACTGGTGTGAGCAGAGGACTACGGCACAGAAAGAATTGAAATATTTGGTCTAAAACTTCTGCCAATTTAGCTGCAATTGTATGAGAAATTATAACCTTTGAGATTGGGCCAGCTGACCTGCAATGGGACAACAAGAAGAATGCAGACTCTTTTGCAGGGGCCTGAAGGCTGAAGGAGTGTCCTGTTCTTCAAAGTCTGCTTTACTTCCTCCCTGGATTAACAAGTTGGTAGCCCACCTGGTATTATGGAGTATAAGAAATGTAGGAAAGAGAGGATCATTGAATTTGCAACATTGTTTTGTATTTTGGAAATGGCCATGGGCAATGTGGTGGAGGCTTGTTGAATTACCTCTATAGAACCCTATGGAGCCATGAGGAAGAACTGTGGGTTGTGGTGAAATCTAATGGAGATGCCAGGACTATGGGATGGCTGCCAAGGAGAGCTGCCACCACCAGATAAAGTTTGTTTCTGGGACTGTGAGTAGCCTAGCTGGAGGGGTGGAATTGGAAGTCGAGAGACTTGTCGTTGGTTACATTTATTGGACTTGGAGTTACAGAGTTTGATATCTGCCTTTTTTTTTTAAAACTTGTATTGGTTGAATATTTCTTTGCTATATCCGATGCCATCTTTTGCAGTGTGAATGTTTATTCTGTGCCATTATTTATTTATTTATTTTTATACTATAGCTCAGTTAAAAGACCCTGTACTATAGGGATGTTTGAACATCATTGGGGTTTATAGAAATTATGGGGACTTTTAAAGTTGTACCGAATACATTGGAGTTTACATCATGTATGGTTATCAATTTATGGGGGCCATGGGAGGAATATAGTGGTTTGATTCAAGTGTTCCCCATAAACTTGGGTATTCTGAAAGCTAGGTCCCCAGCTGATGGAGATTTGGTATTGTTGGGGACAGGCTTATGGGTATTATAGCCAGCTTCCTCTTGCCAGTGTTTGGCACACGCTCCTGCTTCTGTTGTCCATCTGATATTGGCCAGGAGGTGATGTCCGCTCTCTGTTCAGGTCATTGTTTTCCCCTGCCATCATGAAGCTTTCCCTTGAGTCCGTAAGCCAAAAGAAACTTTTTTATTCCCCACAAGCTGCTCTTGGTGGTGTGATTTCTGCCATCAAAGTGAGCCTGACTGCAGCACTCATTTTACATGTCTGGTTTTTTTTTTCTAATTTAGATATTAGTACTATTACTGTTATGGTGGACTGAGAAAATGAAGTCTTTTCCTCCTCTTAGCTGTATGCATCTATCTTTATCCTTTAAGATAGTCCCACACAGCCTACCCCATCCAGGGAGCCACCATCGGTAGCAGTAGACATTGTGTCTTTGGAGTGATAGATTAATATCTCCCACCCTTTCTCTTCTTTGCTCTCAAGTCTCACAGCAGCCAAGAGAAGAATGAGTAATTGGAGGCGGTCTTGCTGCCTCTAGGACAATCACTGTGGAGCGGACACCTCGACAGGCTTTTGCTTCCAATAGGAATCTGTGCTCTGGGAAGCAGGAAAACAAAAGAGGAGTCTACTTTGGTACTGAGGCTGTACAATTATTGCTTCTGACTAAATGCAGACAAGTATCACTGCTCTGCAGGACCAGAGTCGGAGACCCAAAGCAAGATGGCAGCCCTTACAAGCCAGATGCATTCTGAGGAGAGAAAGGACTGTGTTTCTATTTACATCCTTCAGCAGACTCCTCCTCCCTCCCCCACCCCCAGCTGCCAAGCTAGGTGTTTGGCTGGCATCCACTGTAATCTGTTCTCCTTCATTATGCTAATCTGTGGGCGGAAAGATTTCTGTCATCTTCGAATGGCTTGTACAGCAATGGTAAACACCTTGGCCTGTCTGTAATTGGACAGGTGTCTGCATTGATGTCACCCAGCTTTTAATTCAATTAAAGATCTGGCTGATCTGCTCTCATTACCTACTCATTTCTATTGCACTTTTAATCTGGTGGTGAAATCCGCACGTGGCAATTGTCTACTACGAGTCCAAAGTCAGTGGACCCCTTGCAAGGCTCATTTGTGATAATTCGAGTGGACTTCAAAGATCCAAGACTGTTTCCATGTTAGGAAAGCCTTTAGAAATCATATGGAGAATTCTCTCATTTTTCTCTATCCCTCTTTCTCTCTCTCTCTTTCTCTCCTACGTGATGTCTTCTAATTACTGGCCAGTAATTAGGAGCAGTCACAGCAAACAGGAAAGCTGTTTCCTGCTCCCTCTCCCCAGGGGTTTCCTCCATCTCCAGAGAACTCATCCGAGTGCCATGCTCTGATTTATTTGCTGGCATTTCACATTTGGATCAAGAAAGTGAGGGTGGGCCAGGGCAAGGCAGTTATTATGAGGCCCATCTGGTAAGGGACACACACAGGCAGAGCTGCTCCTGTACCTAGAGACACAAAACCACAGAAGAACCCGGCTTTTCAAAGAGAAGTGGCTGGGGGAAGGAGGGCAGGAGACCAGAGGATATTCCTGGCTCAAGATATTGCTGTGGAGTAGATAAATTTTAATTTTCAAGTGTACATCTCAAACCAGCCCAGTGGATGGATTGAAGAGAGTAAATCAATCCAACATGCCATGCTTTCTGCCCCCTTAAAGGACCCTCTGGAAATAAATTAAAGTTCTAACACAGACATTTTGACACAGTGACCCCATGAAACTGAATAATGACATTTGTTAAATATGGATGAAAATTCAATGGTCTAGGAGAGACACAGAAATACAGCCAGATGCTTCTCCGCTGGTCTCTGGTAGCCTAGCACAGTGGGGCATGCTCTTACTGTTGTCTTCAGTAATATTTTAAATAAAACTAAGAATTTCTACTATTTAAAAGGAGTCGATTTTCACTTAGTCCCAGAGATGAGCCAGACATTGTGCTTACTCCAAACCTCAGCTGATCCTTTGGAGATCTTAAACCTAAACTTTCTTACATCCAATTTCCTTCAAATGAACTTTCTGACCTAGTTTAAAACTTCTACTTGGGACCGCAGAAGATCACACACATAGGATCCCAGACTGCAGATTCTTACGTTTCCAAGTAGAAAGGCAACTTACTTCCTTTATAAAATATAGGTCTAATCCCTGACTTAGAGAATGGTTTAAACAGTGATTTGAACTGACCTCAAAGCATTACCCAGTGAAGGTTCTCTCAGCAGGCTTACAGCTAGCCTTAAAATTTTAATCAATGCCTTCTTCTTAGTGGTAAGAGATACTTAGACCCTGTCATTTACATTCTGAGAAGTAAGTTTGAAGCCACCGGCAGTGTTAACTCTTTATCTTACAGGAAGGCAGGTCCTGGAGTCACAACATGATTGGTCCTGACGTAGCAGGCAGGCAAACAGAGAAAGGGGAAGAAGGGCAGGAAAGTGGCTCTGCTGGTCAGCGAGTGTGCAATGGTATCCTTCCAGTGCCGAGGGGCTGTGCTTGCTCACAGCATCCCAAGGGTACCAGCTTGTCCACTGACTTCAAGTCCATTGTCCTTCCCTCCTGACCTAAGGCCAAGTACTCTGAGAAGAGAAAGACAGCACTACTAAAATAATAGGGCACTTTTTGTAGAAAATACTTCTCTTGAAATGTACCTTAAGATGTATTCAGAGATTCAAACTTGTTTAGACCCTCTCTCCACAAAGAGGAGGAAGCACACCTCTCCTTTAAAGCAGCAAGTGTGCATACTGGTCATAGACCTTAAAGAAAATACGGGATGGATATATATATATATATATATATATATATATATATATATATATATATATTTGTGTGGGAGGCTTATGTGGATTTCTGAGTTACAACACTGGGTTTTTGTTTTATGCACATACACACACACGTGCACATACGTAACCTATCTTATCTCCAAATATAATACAAATATTAAATGACAAAATATTAGCAGACAGATCATTTGGGTAACTTTCTTTTCTTTATCAAGTGTGATTTGATCAATAACCCTAAAATGTTTGTATAGAGTGACCCAATCACACACCCAATCACGGACCCAAGCATCCCTAGTTGACTGTCATTGCCTTCATCTTTAACCATGGGTGGTGAATTGCATCCAACGGAAATCTGGTTCCTGTAATGTGTATTCTTAATCCACAGAGCAGAATGAATGAATTCTAAACTTTCTCATGATATATCCTCAGTGGTTAGTAGCTCGGGTACATCATGCATTCTGGATAGGGACCACACCTCTCAACACTCTACTACCTAATGCCTTCCTTCTTTCCCCATGAGCTCTGCAGGGGCATTACATCATCTCTACTTTTACAATTTAAGTCACAGGCCATATTTTTTGTACTGTGAATATTTTCAGACCAATTTCTTTCAAGATTTATAGTTAAAGAAATAGTTTGCAATAAACTACAAATACAGATTAATTTATAGAGTACTATAAAAATGGCACTGACTTCCTTAAAATTCATCTGTGAACAATATCATCAAAATGAACTTTTATTTCATCTAATGTTTGCTGATGGTGGCAAAGACATTAGTTGACCTCTTATGATATATTATACAATTGTTCTTCAGTAGAATAAAATGAATTTGTAGCTGAACAAATGACTACATTGAGTAAGGGCAGCATTCTGAAGCATTCTTTGAGATCATATGAATCAACTCTGATCATGGATGGCCACCAGCAGTAAAAGAACACCTTTTAAATTATGATCGCTGAGTGATGTGTATATCTTCCTTTAACCACCCCTACTTCCTGCTGGTGGAAATGAGACTGGATGGATGAAGTTAAGCAGCCATTTTGTACTATGAGGCAAACAATGTGTCTGTAAGGATGGTACAGCAATAATAATCAAGCATGTGCACCCTGGCACTATGAACATTTCATCTGTGAATGGAATACTCATGGAGAAATACCTTCATCTTATTTGTTATTGTGAGATTTGTTTCTCAATTGTAATTAATTAAAAAATCACACACCACAATTTTTACCTAATGAACCTTTCATTTCTCTACTTGATATTATAATTCAAATATATCGCTTGGGTTATAGTTTGGTAGTCTATAGAAACAGTGAAGGTAGGATTTGGTACTGGCCTGGAATATAGTAGATAAGTTTTTATTGTGCATAATGATGGGTTTATTACAGCTTCTTCACACAAACTCATGCACTTTGCTCAGACTTGTCCCCATTACTCTTTTATTCTTCCTTCCCCCTGCCAATGCCTATCTGTCCCCAAATAGTTTCCCTTCTACTATGGCACAAAAACATACAGATAAATAGATGATAGATAGATAGATAGATGATAGATAGTAGATGGATGGATGGATAGATAGAGCTAGATTCCTTATATGAGAAAAACATGTGGATTTTGAATTTCTAAATCAGGCTAGTTCATGTAAAATAATGTCTTTCAGTTCCATGATTTTTTCCGCAAATCATAATTTCAGTTTGCTTTATGGCTGAATAAAAGTGATTATATATTATATATGTATTATATGTAGTATAATAAGATATATATTCATATACATACATATACTATACTACATACACATGTTCTTTATCTATTCATCAGTATATGGATAGCTTAATCTTGTTTCATATCTTTGCCATTGTAAGCAGTGTTGTAACAAATATCGATGTGCAGGTACTGCTGTGGTATGTTGATTTGTGTCTTTAGGTTATATCCAGTAGGAGATAGCTGGCTCATATGATGGCTCCATTTCTGAGGAATCTCCCATTCTTGTGCACACTGGGGCTACACCAGTTCACATTCTCATCACTAGTGTTCATGATGTACAAGTGTGTGCACATGCATGTGGAAAACATAAATCCCATGACAAACTCATGATATCTCTTGTACGTGTTCCTAAACTGCTCACCTATTTTTTACAGCTAGTATATTTTACTTTTGCATTTAAAAATTAATTAACTTCTTTGTTTTCAAGCAGAGAGAGAAAGACAAGATAGATAGATAGGTAGAGAGAGAGACAGAGAGAGAGTGAATGGGCATACCAGGGCCTCTAGTCCCTGCAAATGAACGCTAAACACATGCAACACTTTATGCATCCAGCTTTACATGGGCACTGGGGAATCAAACCTAGGTCATTAGGCTTTTCAGGCAAGTGCCTTAACCACTAAGCCATTTCTCTAGCCTTGCATTTTTCTATTTAATGCGACCCATCTGACAGGAGTGAGATGGAATCTCAATGTAGTTTTTATTTGCATTTTCCTTATGGTTAGTGAAAGCAAATATTTCTCACTTATTTACTGGCCATTTATACTTCTACTTTTAGAACTGTGTGTTCAGTTCATTTGCTCATATATTGTTTGAATTTTTTGATATTTAATTTTTGAGTTATTTATATATTCTAGATATTAACTTCTATGAGATGTACAGCCAGATAAGACCTTCCTTTATTATGCCATCTGTCTCGGAACTCTGTTAATTGCCATAATGGATAGGACTGTAAAAATAAGTGAATATTTTTCTGCTGTGCATAATCATCAGCATTGTATTAGCACTGCTTTCCATGACTTTAAATTGTAAGTGTATTGTTTGTGTGTTTCATTATATGAGAGGGGTTTTGTAACCAAACTTTATATCCTATTGATTCCACCAACATTTTTCCCTGTGGAATGTATCTATATCCATCTATGTCTGTCTATCTATCTATCTATCTATCTATCTATCTATCTATCTATCTATCCATCCATCTCTCTATCCATTCATCTATCACATATATTAGGCTCCAAACATATGTTAAAATTGTGTCTGTTCATTATATCATTTCATAACACTTGATTAGAAAACTATAGCTGGGATGAGACCTTAGTACAATATTCAGACTAGTTAGCCTCTTAGTATGCCATTACCATTACATTAGCTAAACAGTTGGTAGCATAAAGCATGTCATTTGCTTATCCATTCCTTCATTCTATTTTAAAAGAAATTACATAGATTGGGTGAGGTAGCTTACACTTATAATCTCAGCACTCAGGAGGCTGATAGAGTAGGGTCACCATGAGCTCTACATCAGCCTGGGATAGAATGAGTCCCCCAAACAAAGCAACACAAAACCAAACCAAACAAAACAAAACAACAAGATGACATAAATCACATCCCTTGAGAAAGGCACTGATCAAGACCTAAAATAAATATAAAACATGGTCTTGTTCCTCAGAAACATAGTGCCTAACGCAGAAATAACATGGGATCCAGGAAGATGGCTCAGTGGGTAAAGGGCTCTCACACAAACATGAGGACCTGAATTCTGATCTCCCATACCTACATAGCATGCTGGGCATGGTGGATAGTAACATATACTTGCTATCCCAGTGCCATGGAATCAGACAAGAGGATCCCTAAGGCTTGCTGGCTAGCTCATCTAGCTGAATTAGTCAGTTCCAGGTTCAGCGAGAGACCCTGTCTAAAAAAAAAAAAAAAAAAAAAAAAAAAAAAAAAAAAACACTTGTTCCATGTGCATTAATTTTGTCACCAGAAAAATGCCAGGGTGAATGGAAATGGGTAGATAGTATGAACAGGTGAATGGGAGGGGTAGATGGTATGAACAGGGCTGTACAAGAGAAGTGCTGCCGAAAGTTCCTAGGGGAAAAGAGGGAGGAATTTGTAATACAATTGACAATATAGTTTTTTTTCCCCCACTGAGACTACTTCAGTTTTCACATGCAATAGTATAATGGTTTTCTTGACACAAGTGTTTACCTGAAATACATGTGATATCTGAAGAATTATTATTACTGTTTTATCTTATCCACTACAGTGAATAATAGTGTCCATTCTCACTCTACCAGAGAAAAAATATAACTCATAATTTAGTTCAATATAATGTGACAATAATATTGGGAGAATGATTTTTGTGCACCAATCGTATCCTGAGCACTATGCCAGGTGCCTTACTAATTAATCTGATAATTGAGTTTATGCTTAAACATCTTGAGGAGAAACGACTGTATATTTGCACATTCTTGAATCTGTTCATTCTTGACATCTTTTCAGTCAGGTGCTGAGTTCCTTTCTGGGCAGCCTCAGCATGAGGGGGAAAGCCCGAGTTTTCTCTGGCAGCAGCTTTGCATGCTAACGGGACTGAAAGGGAAAATCAACAAAAGCTATTGTGAGCTAATTGGAGTTTTTTGCAACAAGTCTCCAGAAATACCAGAGTGATAACTGCATGGCTGTCTGCCCAGAGCCCCTGTGGAGTCAATGAACCTGTGAACTCCTTACTCTGAGCTCTGGCCTTGGAGGGCATAGTATCTAGCCCCTGTGGCCCAAAGGGGCCCATTCGCTCCTGAGTCAGGCTGTTAACCCTTGGACTCTGTATTGCTGTTGGGATTTTTCTCATTTAATCTTCTGGTAGCCCAATTCATGAGGCAAATTCTCCAATTCAGTCTTCTTTTCACCCAGTTCTCTCAGCTGGTATTCATATTTAACCACCTGCTCTTCATTTGACCTCTGCTTTCATGTAAGTCTGACCATAATCCACAACACTTCCCAATGACCACTGTACTTCATTGCCCTATGGAGTCACTTTATTAATATTACTACATTATTTAACTTCTGTGAATGAGAATGTACATTTATATCCTTCCACTCCAAATTTTCAAGTATCTATTGGAAGGCAGAATCATCATCAGAATTTCTGGGTATACTTGAAACTTGGTTAATGAAATTCCTCCTGTTAATAGTCTTTCCCAGAGCTGACTGGAGAAGCGATTTCCCTGAGAGTCTTCCAAACTACTGAGGCACAGCTATATTCTGGATCTATTCCATCTGATGCTGTGCACATGTGTGATAGCGGGTGTGTGGGTGGCTGGACTTTCCCCATATCCCCAGGTGAGAGTCAGACCACACCATAGCTGTGAGCCATCACCCTAGGAGAACCCAATGACATGGCCACATGTTTGACATTATGTGGAAAGACAGCAGGCAAAGATAAATCAATTGCAGAGAGGAGAATGCCAGGTAAATCTAACCTGAGCAGGGTGCAAAACACCTTCTAGGGCTTCACACAACTATTTCCTCAGACCCATGGAGGAAAGGAGCTGAGACCATGGGATCACAGCAGGCCAATGAAAACCCACCTCCATTGGCCTTGTCATCCACACAACGAAAGTCTTCATTGATACCAGATAGCTGACCAGCAAAGTAACTTGAAAACCACTTAATGTTTCTTCTCAAACACTGTCTGAAGATAAGTCTAGTGATGGGGAAACTGAAGTATAAGAGGTGCGAGTACAGGTGAATTTAGCTCATGGAGCAGTTGTGCCTCAAATGAAGAATGAAAATGTAGTCCTCAAAGTAAAAAGATGACTTTCTGGAGAGGAGCCAATTCAAGAAAGCTGTTGTATTTGTTACTTTGATGTTTGCTATAGCAAAATACCTAACTGAAGTAACTCACAAGTGGACATGCATATTTTGGCTTATAGTTTGGAGGATATAGTGCATCATGGTGGGAAAACATGGTGGTGGCTCATGTCATTGGCAGATGGGAGGCCAGGAGCCATAGGGGGCTACCACCCTCAAAGAATTGTCTTCAGTGGGTGATTCAAATGCTAGCTAGTTCCCATATCTAAAATGTTACATAACCTCCCCCAAATTGCCACTGAGAACCAAGTGTTCGAGCACTTGTATCTAAAATGTTGTATAACCTCACCTAAATTGCCACTAATAACCAAGTGTTCAAACACTTGTGAAAATTCCTTTGGGAGAATACTCTGTATTCAAATCATAATACCTGTAAAAATGTAAAAATCACAGGTTGAATGTTAATAAAACCATCTACAGAATTTGGAATACATGAAGTAAATGGTGACCAGAGATGAAGGTGATAATTGAGGATATTGACAGACATTAAAGCTGGATGAATAATACAAGGAAAAATGTCAATCTTATGCAGGACTGAAAGAAATGAATCAAAAATCATCTGAGAAGCTTCAGTGAGAAAAACATATAGTGCAAGAGTACATGAAGGATAAGGGAAAAATATGTGACAACAGACTATGGGTTACTTGCTCATTGTAAAGACCAAATTGCTGACAGGGATTGGCTTAAGGAAGGAAAGGTTTGGTACAGACTGTAGCTATAAGGGGATGTGTTATATCGTAGTGGGGAGGGAATGGTACCAGGGGCATGAAGCAGAGCTGCTCACATGGCTTCTACTATCAAAAGCAGAGGAAGAACAGGAAGTGGGGCCAGGCTATTAAAACCCAAGGTTCCTCATCACCCTGCAGTAATCCACATCCTCCAGCAAGTCTCCATCTCCTAAAGGTTCCACAACCTTCCCACACAGTGCCACTAGCTGTGGGCCAAATATTCAAACACATAAGCCTATGGGACACATTTTGTATTGAAACCATAACAACCTACAGAAAGTGTGAAACAAATTCAGATTGGTGAAACCACAGAAGGATTGGCAAAATGAGCAAGAGTGCCAGCAAGAGTGTTGTTTCAAAAGTGAGCCTGTCTAGCCAGCTCCAGGGTCATGGAGACAGACAATAAGGATACTCAAAAACCACCAAAGCAGAAATCCAGAAAATGCTGAAAGCACAACACTAAAGTACACTTAAAACACACCCACCGCTGCTCAAGGAATTTTGCCGAAGAGGGGGCAGAAACATTATCAGATCTACAGAGTAGAAGTGAATGACCAGAGGCACTGCCCCGTACCCACAGTTATAATGAGTGACTAATGCTGTCACATCTCATAACCCACAAACCTAGGGGAATACCAGCAACCTCACTGAGGAGAGCCCTCAGGGGAATGAGGGCAAGGAAGAGGGAAATGATGATAGTAACATATGATACATCCATATACTTTATGCATAATAAAAATATGAATTTGAATATTTGCTGTATGTCTATCTGAAGCAAAATATTTAATGTAAGGAATTAATTCATGACTTTATAAAATTAAACAATTTTATCATCAGTTGATATGTGAAGAAAATCTGATATGGGACTATCTCTTTAACTTTGTTTGTGATCATGAAAGAAATAGATGACATAATGGACTTATAAACTGATTGATCTGGACAACTGAGGTAAGTGTGACAAACTGAGAAGAAATATTAAAAATTAAAAATTGCTATTCCTCACCAAAAATTATGATCATATACAGAAAGCCCAATTTCCCATATACAAAATATGAAAATCTGGAGACTAAATGAGCTTGTTACAAAACAGAAATAAATTAGTGAAAATAAACGAACTCATTTTCTGGAAATAATTTTCAACTTAATTGGTAAGGAACCCTGTATCAGGCAATAAATCTAAACTGCCCATGCAATCCAGAATCAGCATTATTTTATTCAAATAAGTGTGACTCTAACAGGAAAGTTAATTAAAATATTGAAATATCAACAAAAGTCACCTCAGTTATACCAAAGAAAGATTAATTCTAAGATCAAGAGCAAAACTTTTTATGCACACTTGCTAGGCTGAGTGTACAATGTCCCCCATAACCTCGTGTGTTTGAATAGTTAATTCCCAGTTGGAGGTACTGTGGAGGCTCTGGTAAGTGAAACCTTCCTGGGGAGGTGTGTCAGATGGCGAGGTCCTTGGATGTTATATCCCAGCTCCACTTGCTGCACTCAGTTTGCTCCTACTTCTTTTTTTCCTGCTGGTATGAATACTTCTGCCATGCTTTCCCCAGCATGATGAAAGTTCCTCTAGAAACAGTAAGATAGTGAAGTAATAAGAACCCTCACTCACTGATGGTGGGAATGTAAACTGGTACAACCACTGTGGAAATCAATTTGGAGACTCCTGAAAAGGATGAATTTAGAGTTAACAG
This sequence comes from Dipus sagitta, assembly GCA_036346955.1. Taxonomy (NCBI): domain Eukaryota; kingdom Metazoa; phylum Chordata; class Mammalia; order Rodentia; family Dipodidae; genus Dipus; species Dipus sagitta. The sequence continues at coordinate 316,188,992 of CM070770.1, forward strand.
CAGAGTCTGTTATTTCCTTACTGGGCACTTACTCTAAAATCTCCATGTCTCAGTTCAGAAATATTTGCTCAACCATGTTTATAGCTGCTCAATTCATAATAGCTAAAAACTGCAGTCAACCCAGGTGCCCATCATTGAATGAATGGATCACCAAATGTGCAATATATATATACACACACAATGGAATTCTACCCATCAGTAAAAAAAAAATGACATTGAAATTTGTAGAAAAATGGCCAAACTTGGAACAGATCATTACAAAATCACAGAAACACAATTGTTGCATGATCTCACTCATCTGCAGTTCCCAACCTGGATCAACCAGAGTTGCTGACATACATGAATAGCATCTTAAGGCTTTGCCAATAGGGAGTGTAGGGCTTGGAGGAAGAAAAAGGGTGGAGGATACACAAAATCTGAACCCAAATTGAACTGGTACTATGGAATCCTATATCCTGGAAATCAGACTAAAAGGTGGAACCCTCAAGCAAATCCTAGAGGGAGCACCTGAATCGAAGGGACCTGGAGAGAATGAGACAAAACCCAACCTCAAATTTCTCCTGTTTCTCTTTCTTCTCTTTTTTTCCCCCTTGGCAGTGGCCTGTAATTCCCTGTACCAGGATGTGGTCTACATCCACAATGAGCAGTTGTTCACAGAGACCTACTAGATCTTCTAAAACTAACAAGACACACTTCTGTCAGAGCACTTGATTACCCACCAGAGGTTGATGGTAAGACCTTACTGTTGAAGACACCAATAACTGTTGGCATGAACTATGGAGAGACCTGATTGGAATCTGGAGGTGAGCCAGTCCTCAGATAATTAGCCCATCTAGTACTGGAAGGAACTACATGAGCTACCAGGGGAAAGTGGCCAACATCTGTCCAAGGTTAACAATCTGACATGATACTCACACAAGTGCAATAGTGGCACACAGCCATGGTGCGTAACCAACTGCTCTTGGATTGGCTAACAGATCCACTCAGTGGGAAGGAAACCATATCTGGAACTGGTAAAACAAGTCAGAATCATATCCAGATAATGATTCTGCTTTCCATTGTCAAGCTCCTGCTAACTTTAGACTATGAAAGTGTCTAAACCCTTATAGTTGCCTCTAAATTAATAATGATTATCTGATTAACTTGAGTTGACTTCACTCTCTGTTGGAGAATCTGCTTCTTTTTCCCAGATGGGAACTGGACTTGAGGAGATGAATGACCCAGTACACTCCACCCCAGCCCCAGCTGAAATCATAGAGGAATTGGGGAAATGAACAAGAATCATACTCTTTTAGCACAAGGGTGATGGAGAAAGATACTGAGGACACTCAACAGCTACCAAAACAGATGTCTAGATGTTCCTATGTTCCCATCACTGTAGTAGACTCAAAATGCTCCCAGCATGGCTCAGGGAATTTTTCAGAAGAGGGGGTGGAAATATTGTTAGAGCCACAGATTGGGACATTTTGCATAAAGACATTACCTCTCCCCCATTACTGATTTCTGCCCTATAATGCATGACCTATAATCCCCATGGGGTTGACCTGCACCCCAATGAAGAAGGCCTCTTCAGAAAAGGGGCAGGGAGGAAGGAAAGGATGGTACCAACATGTGATGTTTACATACAAAATATGCCCATATCTAATAATAAAAAATGAATGGGGCTGGAGAGATGGCTTAGCCATTAATTGCTTGCCTGTGAAGCCTAAGGATCCCAGTTCGAGGCTTGATTCTCCAGAACCCACTTTAGCCAGATGCACAAGGGGGTGCACGCATCTGGAGTTCGTTTGCAGTGGCTGGAGGCTCTGGCATGCCCATTCTCTCTCTCTCTCTCTCTATCTGCCTCTTTCTCTCTCTGTCTGTCACTCTCAAATAAATAAATCATTTTTTTAAAATGAAAAAAACAAAGAAATAATAAGCCAGAAATAAAACCTTCCCTTCCCTAAAACTGTGTATTATGGTCCCATGTTCTGTTCCAGTACTGAGAAAGTAACTGTTGGACACACTTTACCTATTTTCTGTCATTTTGGGGGGATACTTTACTTTTGCAATCAAGTAATAACTTTCCACCAACCACTCCATGCACCAATAACCCTGCTACCAAATCTAGCCTCCAGCCTCTGATGTTTTTACACCTTTCATATCATTTCTACCTATTATTTACTTTACTGAAAATTTTTCTTGCTTTGATAAATTATTGAATCTGGCATTGATGGCTCTCATTTACATGACTCCTCATACTCCAATTCTATACACTGAAGTCCCCTGGCAATCCAAAAGGTGTTTTTTTTTTTAATCTTTAACATTCCTTCTACATATGCCCTTACCTATCTTATTAGAACTATTAGCAGCACACTAAACTTTATAACCCCTTTGAGGGAAAACACTGAAAAAATCTTAGTCTACACTATTGAGAATAGAAAACAGACAAACAGAAAAATAGCATGAAGGAAAGGAAGAAATCAAGAAAAGTAGAAAAGAAATCATTAAACAACAATGATAACTTGGGTATGGTTGCTGATACCTGTAATCCCTGAATGAGATGGTTAAGGTGTTATCAACTAGATCTGTGTAGTAATCCACAGAAATCCCTTTCAGGTGGGTCTCTGAGGTTGCTTCCAGGAAGGATTAACTGAAGGAGGAAGTCCTTCCCCCAAAGTGTGCCCTTGCTCCAGAGCAAGCGGCCCCTCTCAGAGGGGGACTTCATATAAGGAAGCTCTGGTTGAAAAGAGCCAATTCCTTCCTTCTACTTGGCTGCCAGAGCTGCTTGCTGCCTTTCAGTGTGGACTGAAACCCTGTGTGGATTGAAGACCAGTGGCTCCTTACGAAGCCTCCAGGCCTTCAGTGCCAGATTGGGATTGCTGAGGCATCTGGCCATGTGGACTGAGCAGCTACCAGTTTCCTTGATTCTTGGGCTTGCAACTGCTATTGGACTCCCATAAACTAATCCAATAAATTCCCCTTTTAATAAAATTCATTCTAGCAGTTATATTCCTATAGAGAACCCTGACTAATACAGATTTTGGTACCAGAACTGGGGTTGCTGCTAGATACCTGACTGTGTGACTTTGACCTTTTGGAGCTGATTTTCAGAGGAATGTGGAGAGATTTGAAACTTGGCCAAGAGATGCCTTGCAGTGCTGTAAGTAAGCTTGATGGACTACTCTGGTCAGAGTTGGAAGAACTGAATACAGTAAGAGCTATGTACTGTGATGTTTGGATAATATGGGTTAGAAAGAGCTTTTCCTGGACTGGGCTATGAGTAGTTTGTGTGAAAGGCTGGCTGTTATGCCTGTGTCATAAGAAGTTGTACAGGGTTGCATTGTGTAGAAAAGGACTGGTGTGTGCAAAGGGATATGGCATAGAATGAAATCTTTGGGCTGAAGTTTCTGCCTATCCAGCTGCAATTATATGAGAGATTACAACCTTTGAAACTGGCCAGATGACCTGCATTGGGAAAACAAAAGAATGTAGACTCTTTTGAAGGGGCCTGAGTGCTCAAAGAGTGTCCTGTTCTTCAAAGTCTGTTTTATTCCCCTGCCCCCACCACAGATTAACAAATTTGCACTCTACTTGGTATTTTGGGATATAAGAAATGCAGGAAGGAGAGGGTCATTGAATTTTCAACAGGGTCTTATGTTTTGGAAATGGCCATGGGAAGTTTGTGGCAGGTTTGCTGGATGTCTGCATGGAGACCTAATGGAGCCACGAGGATGATGAACTGTAGGTTGCAGTGTAGACCTAGTGTAACTGCAGGGACCATGAGATGTCTGCCAAGGACAACTGCTGGCCCTGAATGAAGTTTTTCAAGACTGTGAGTAACCTAGCTGGAGGGGCATAATTAGAACTACAGAGACTTGTTGCTGGTTAGGATGATCACACTTAGAGACTTATCACTGGCTAGAGTTGTTGGTCTACAAAATTTGATGTTTGTTCTGGTTGTTTTAAATCTTGTATTGGTTGAATACTTCCTTTCTATGCCCAATGCCCATCTTTTGCAGTGTGAATATTTGTTTTGTGCCATTATGTGTTTGGGCAGGATTTGTTTGGTATTATGGCTCAGGTAAAAGATCTTGGACTATGGGGATGTATGAACATCATTAGGGTTGATTAAAATATGGGGGCTTCTAGGGCTGGAGAGATGGCTTAGCGGTTAAGTGCTTGCATGTGAAGCCTGAGGACCCCGGTTCGAGGCTCGATTCTCCAGGACCCACGTTAGCCAGATGCACAAGGGGGGACACGTGTCTGGAGTTCGTTTGCAGTGGCTGGAGGCCCTGGTGCGCCCATTCTCTCTCTCTGTATCTGCTTCTCTCTTTCTCTGTCTGTTGCTCTCAAATAAATAAATAAAATAAACAAAAAAATAAAAAAATATGGGGGCTTCTAAAGTTGTATTGAATGCATTGCATTTTACATCATGTATGGTTATCATTTTATGGATGTTGGGGCAGAATGTGATGGTTTGATTCAGGTGTCTCCCATAAACTTAGGTGTTCTGAATTCTAGGTTCCTAGCTGATAGATATTTGGGAGTTAACACCTCTAAGAGGCAGTGTATTGTTGGAATCAGGCTTATGCTTGTTATAGACATTTTCTCCTTGCTAGTGTTTGGCACACTCTCCTATTGCTTTTGTTCACCTGAGGTTGGTGAGGGGGTGATGTCCACCCTCTGCTCATGCTGCTGTTTTCCCTGCCATCATGGAGCTTCCCCTCAAGTCTGTAAGCCAAAATAATCATCCCCCCCCCCCAAATCTGTTCTTGGTCGAGTGATTTCTACCAATAATACAAACCTGACTGCAACAATAGCAAGGAGGGACCCTCCTACAAGTCCCAAAGGTTTCAATATTAAGCTGACTCCTATCCTTCCTCAGAGGGACCGGCGACCTTTTCTAGGGTAACTGTACACTGGGGAAAAGAAAATAATCAGACCTTTTGGGGCCTACTGGATATTGGCTCTGAATTGACATTGACTCCAGGAGACCCCGAAAAGCATTGTGGCCCTCCAGTTAAAGTGGGTGCTTATGGAGGTCAGGTGATCAATGGAGGTTTGGCAAATGTTAGACTAACAGTGGATCCAGTGGGTCTCCTAACTCACCCTGTGGTTATTCCCCCAATCCCAGAATTCATAATTGGTATATCTATACTTAGGAGTTGGAAGAACCCCCACATTGGTTCCCTGACTTGTGGAGGGCTCTTATGACTGGAAAAGCCAAATGAAAGCCATTGAGCCTCCCACCACTGGAGAAAGTAGTGAATCAAAAACAATATCACATCACTGGAGGGATTGCAGAAATTAATGCCACTATAAAGACTTTGAAGGATGCAGGTTATGCATGGTCTCAACAACATGGGCTTCCATTAGCTAAGGCTGACCTGGCTATAGCTGCTGCTGAGTGCCAAATTTGCCAGCAGCAGAGACCAACTTTGAGACCCTGATATGGTGGTATTCCTTAGGGTGACCAGCCAGCAACTTGGTGGCAGGTTGACTACATTGGACCACTTCCATCATGGAAAGGGCAGTGTTTTGTCCTTGCTAGAATAGACACTTATTCTGGGTATGAATTTTCCTTTCCTGCACATAATGATTCTGGCAAAATTACCATCCATGGGCTTACAGAATGCCTTATCCACTGTCATGATATTCCACACAGCATTGCTTTTGACCAAGGAACTCACTTCACAGCCAAGGAAGTATGGCAGTGGGCTCATTATCATAGAATTCTCTGGTCTTTCCATGCAGCCCATCTCCCTGGAACAGCTGCATTGATAGAATGGTGGAATGGCCTTTTACAGAAACAGCTACAGCACTAACTAGGTGGCATTGGCTTAGAGGGCTGGGGGAGTGTCCTCCAACAGGCTGTACCTGCTCTGAATCAGTGTCCTATATATGGTGCTGTTTCTCCTATATCCCGGACTCCTGGGTCCAGGAATCAAGGGGTGGAAATGGGAATGGTCTCACTTACCATCACCATAAGTGACCCACTAGCTAAATTTTTGCTTCCTGTTCCCACAACCTTATGCTCTGCTGGCCTACAGGTCTAGTTCCAGGGGGGGAGTGCTTTTGCCAAGAGGCAAAAAGAATATTCCACTGAACTGGAAGGTAAGACTTCCCTCTGGCCACTTTGGGCTCCTGATGCTCTTGAGTGAACAGGCTGAGAAAAGAGTTACAGTGTTAGCAGGTGTGATTGATCCAGATACAGGGGGTAATTAAATTGCTCCTCCACAATGGAGGTACGGAAGAGTATGTCTGGAGTGCAGGAGATCCTTTAGGGCATCTCTTGTTGTTACCATGTCCTTTTATCAAAGTCAATGGACAACTGGAACAACCCAATCAAGGCAGTGTAATAAATGGCCCAGATCCTTTAGAAATGAAGGCATGGGTCACCTCTCCATGAAAAGAACCAAGATCTGCTGAGCTGCTTGTTGAAGTTGGAGGAAATACAGAACGGGTAGTAGAAGAAGGTAGTTACACATATCAGCTTAGGGCACATGACCAGTTACAAAAATGAGGACTATAATTGCAATGATTCTGTCCTACCTTGATATGGGATGTTTGTACATATCTATACCAATATTAAGATTATATCACGAGCTAACTGTTGTTTAGTTTATATTAGACCTGTTATATTAGAGACTAAGCATTCATCAAGGAACCTTGCTTTGTGTTGGGGGGAAGATTTTGCCTTTCCTGTGATATGTGGGATACTTATACCATGTTAGGCAGAACTATGATCTTTTACTGTTTTCATTTGGAAATTAAGTATGATGTAAGAAGATATGGTTTGGTGTCAAGTTGACAAGGAGTGGACTTGTGATGGTTAAGGTGTCAACTTAATCCACATAAATTGCTTTTGGGAGGTTCTCTGTGGTTGCTTCCAGGAATGATTAATTGAAGGAGGAAGTCTTTCTCCCAGAGCGAGCCTTTCCCCGAGAGCAGGTGACCCTTCTCAGATGGGAACTTTATATAAGGAAGCTCTGGGTGAAAAGAGCCCCTTCCATCCTTCCTTCTACTTGGCTGATGGAGCTGCTTGCTGCCTTCCAGCATGGACTGAAAACCACCATGGACTGAAGAGCAGCATCAGCTGAAGACCTGCATGGATTGAAAACCAGCAGCTCGGCCGGATTGGGACTGCTGAGGCATCTGGCCATGTGGACTGAACAGCTACCAGGTTCCTTGATTCTTGGGCCTGCAACTGCTATTGGACTACGATAAGATGATCCAATAAATCCTCCTTTTAATATAATTCATTCTAGCAGTTCTATTCCTCTAGAGAACCCTGACTAATACATAATACTTGGGAAAATTTCTACTAGTTTAAGTCCACATAGGCTATATCATGAATTTCAGGCCTGCTTAGACTACGAAGTAAGACCCTGATTCAGAAAACAAAACAGAAAATACATTGAAAAAACTGCAAATACACCAGTTACAAAATAAGTGTGAATGAATGAAATCTTTCTCTTTTAGTACAGATAATTTCAAAATATATAGAATATCTAATCTAGCTATGGAGCTATCCAAGACAATGTGACTTTGAAGGTTGAATATAAATTACAAATGTGAAAAGTGATAACAAAAAATATTCCAACAAAAATTAAGTGTTTTAAATTGTTGTTTCAAGGAATACATCATATGTCAATAAATAGAGTATCTATAATAAATATTAGTCTACCCTGAATAAAGAATATGATTTTTTTCAAATAACCCATAGCAAAATAAGACAGAATTTTAAACTGTTATATTAGGTATATTAACTATCTTAACATCTGAACACACAATGTTAAACTAAAAGAAAAATGACAAAATTTGGAAAGCAGGTATCATATGAGAAAAAATATGAATATTTTGCCATATGTACAAACATACATAGATAAGTGAAACATTGTAAATTATACATTTGAAAATTTAACAAAGAACTTAGGCATGTCATAATGGAAATATAAGTAAATATTAAAATTAATTATTATCTTTAGTAAGAAAATTAATATAAATTAAAACAATCTTCTGATATATTGGCTATAAAGAAATGAAATAGAATATATTACACACTACTTACTAGTATATGTATATATTATGCAAACAGGGAACTATTTGGAAATGATAATGACCCCCAATCACTACCACTTGGTTGAAAAAAATTACCATGTGTTAAGCCCTGCCTAACACTTTATAGACATCTGATTCAATGTATTTCACATGTCAAGCACTGTGCTTTGTGTGTGACACATACATGAAGTTACTCTGTCCTTTTGTTTACACCATTATAAATAGTTATGTTTAGGTCTTGTGGTTTGAATGTCAAATATCTCCCATAGGTTGCAAATCTGGAAAGGCTGTGAGTCTTTAGGAGATGGAGGAAGACAGCCACTCGAGGGTGGCTTTCAGGCTTCATAACTGGCATTTTCCCTTGATTGTCCTCTGCTTTATGACTACAGATTCAATGTGGTCAGCCTGCCTCCTTCTTTGCCTGTTATACCTTCTGCATCACGATACACTTGAGCAGTCAGCTAAAATAAACCCTTCCTCCCTCAAGTTGCTTCTTGGCAGGTATTTGGTCACGGCAATAAATGAAGGAACTAAAACAATTCTCATTTACACAAAAGGCATCTGTAGCCCACAGCAAGTAACTGGTATGTATAGCAGTTAAAAAGTATGGGAGCTAGACCATCATGTTCCTTAATGCTTTTACATTCCTCTTAGGTAAAAATTGCTTTTTCATTTTCTAAGACATTATGGTCAGAGCCAGAAGAATGGCTCAAGTCCCTATATTAGGAACTTTTCCATGGCTGTGACACAACATAACAAAAGCATATTAAAGAAGGAAGGGTCAATTTACATAAGTTCACAGTTTGAAGGGCATGGACAACCATGTTTTTATGAAAGCATGTCAGCAAATAAGCAGAGAGATGAATACTGCTACTCAGCTGGTTTCCTCCTCATTTTCTTTCCACTCAGTCTGGGACCCTAGCCCATGGTTTAGTGCTGCCCACATTCAGGGTAGGTATTCCTTCCTCATTTATTTATTTACTTCTCTGGGAACACCTTCTCAGACATGCCTGAGGTGGGTCTCCTAGGTGAATTAAAATGAAAACAATCATCATAGACCCTAAGTTGTTAAGAAAGCACAGAACATGGATTATACACATGTCTGACTTCTAAGATTGTACAATATTTTCATAGCCTTTAACTCAGTTGTTCCACTTCTGGGATTTTATTTATGATCTTTGTAAAATATTGCTCCTTAGGTTCACATGGAGATTGTTCAGAGTCATCAGATTAATTCCAACAATACATGTTGAAAATCCAGACAACAGGAGACCTAATATGACTGAACACAAGGCAGTGGAAAGAGTACTATAAAATGGAAGCATTTGTTCTGTAAGACATACTCATAGCTAGCATGAGGAAAAATGCACACGCAAGACAGAAACATAAAAATTATACTACAGATGTTTAGGTAAGTGATACAGTAGTTTGAATTGGTCAGGAGGTGGGGAAAGAGGATGAACATAACAAGTACCTTAGAAAATGGATCAAAACTATGAATATGAGATGTGAATAAGATGTAAAGGCAGGAATAACCTTAGTTTCATTAACCATGTGACTGGAAATGTCATGTATTGAGGTAGAGTTCAGGGTTGGATATAATATGTTCAAAGGTCGAGCATCATCAGATCAGAGGCATTAATGTGTCTAACACTTCTTAGAGGCAAGTACTTGGGTGTCTGGTTGAGATGTGCAATATGGAGTGATCAATACTTATATGCCACTTCATGTTCTGGGGATAGTTGAGGTTTCTCTGGAAAAGTGTGGGTCAGACTGACATCTGGAGGCTTCTCCAAAATGGTAGTATCACACTTTAGAAGGTATGATAGCACAGAAAGAGAGCCTAAAGAGCCAGAAGGTGGTCAGAAGTGTCAGAAGTAGAGAAGTAGTCTGTGAAAAGTCAAAAAATAGACTGTATAGGAGAATTATATTGAGGGATGGAGATGAGGGTTGTAAAGTGATTTTTGAATATGTACATATAACTAAAGAAGTAGCAAATTCACCCAAAGTAAAGAAGTGGGGCAATGTGTTTCAATACCTTCCACTTAGAAACAGTTTGATGAGAGAGGAAGCAATAGCTTTTTCTGGTTGGCTTGGATAACTTTCATCAAACATGGGGAAGGATAGAATGTGAATGATCCTGAGGAGAATCCTCCAGAATTTGGTTCTCAAACTTTGGCCCATGTTAGAGTCAGCAGTGGGCTAGTTAACACAAGAATCAAAAATGTCAGCCTAGGGCTTCTGATCCAGCCTGTGAGGTGGGCCAGAGCATTTTTGCAATATTAACCAGTTCTCAGGTAAGGCTGTTAGTGATGGTCCTGAGGCCATACTATGGCACAGGAGAGATGGTTACAAATGTAAGTGACAGGCAGGAAGGGTTGAAGTCCTATGTGTTTGTGAGCATTTTAGTTTTCATGTTATGAGGGAAGTTCTGAAAAAAAAAATTGGAAGAAACAGAGAAAAATATAAAGATATGAACAGAAATTGATACTAAATGTCTCCTATATGTGAGAAATGCTTTTAGGACTTTTAGCTTATATTATCTCATTTAGCCTCCATAATGCTGATATAGATTTTTACCTTTAAAGATCTATCATTTCTGTAATTTGAGCTGAAGTATGAAGTCATTAGGTGAGTGGGATGATGTAAGAGCATTAATACATGGATGGTTTGGACAAAATACAAGATTTCTAAGGAGGAGATGGAAGCAGGAGCTTACAGAAATAGGACAGGATTGGTATCATTTGCTGAGGGCCCATTTGAAATTGAGGCTAGAATTTTAAAGATAAACTATATGATATTTTCTTTATATTTAGCCCAGTACATAGCATGGAAGGCGGCAAGCTGTTCACATATCAGGTTGAGTTTTAATTAGGAAGTAGGGGAGGAAAGAAAGAAGTGGCAGGTCTGATATTGTTATTTTTAATTCTATAATTTGATTTTTTTTTTAATTTGGGCTATTGATTCTAAAAAAATCTAAAGAAGAAGTAGAGATTTGAAGAAAATGTACAATAAAAAAGCTTGAAAGGGGAAAGCTAAGTAAGGGTATTTTTACATGGGTACCATGACTCTAGTTACAATTTCTTTTTACATAGTAAAAAATTTTTTTCTAGCACATTTGATGCATTTTACCTTGGATAGACAAAAACTTGCATTTGGATTTATAGTTTAAAAGGCTTTAAATTCTCATAAAGCTGAAAATACTCTTTTACCTTCAAATATTTCAGCATGAGAGATATGCATGGTGTGTACAGTGTTATTTCTCACTAATTCCCACTATTCTTTATGGCACATTGCACTGTGAGAAATTGATTTGCTGATTTGTCAGTTAAATGGCTGGAGCTATAACCCTTCTCCACCTTGAGATAATTGGGTTTAATCACCAATTTTACAATACGTAATGGAGGTATGAACTTGAGCTAGTCCCAAAGAGTAAAGTTTTCATGGTAAAATAGGTGAGTTGGATATATATATGTGTGTGTGTGTGTGTGCATACACCTATGCAAATATCTATATGCATTATTCAAAAGGTATTTATGGTATATTCAAGGGCTATAGCCACTAGGACCTACTCTTTAGTGGTAAAGATCAAACTTGTAATGAACTTATCCATAAAAGCCCATGTAGAACTATCTTTTCATTCTATGTAGACAGATGTAAGCTTATATTACCTTAGATTGTTGTTTAGCTTTGAGGCAGAATTTCAAAACAAAATACAGGCTGGCTTTGAACCTGTAATGTAGCCAAGGTACCCTTAAGCTCACCCTTCTTTTGTCTCAGCCTCCCAAGTAACTGTATTATAGGTATGTGCCACCATGACCTGCCTTATGTTGCTGTTTTAACAAAATACAAATATAACGCGTTTTGTGGGTAAAAGCTTGAAAAACTTGTTTTTATTCAAAAATCCAAAGAAAAAGCAACCCTGTGATATCAACTCCATGGAGGAGTCAGCGTTACCTGAGAAGGAAGTGGTGTTGAAAATGACAACACTGGCATCGGGTGTCCGTGGTGTGTGGAAGCCGTCTTCACTGTAGGCTTTTAGAATGTACTTCTCCATCACACCTCTAACCATAACAGGTTCATCCCAGGTCACCTCAATGCTATATCCATTTATGCTGCGGACTCTTGAGGGAGTTGGCACACTTTGTGGAGCTGGGAAAGAATAAAAGAGTAAAAGAGAGAAAGTGGCAGTTCTGAGAAGTCTACTACTCTATTCTTCACTTTTAATAGCCGCAGTAAATCAGACTCAACCATTAGCATAAATACAATTTATTAGAGTTGTAACTTTCCAGCATTGATTTAATATGACTGCACATCTTGAGACATTCCGTTTAAGCGATATTTCAACACCATCCAAACTCCATCGACATAACAGTCTTTGGAATCTAGTCAAGGTTTTTTAAAAACATTTAATGTATCCGACATGTTTAAACATCACTCATAAAGAAGGAGGTGTATGGTAGGCAGATAACAAGTACCAGTAATATAACGATGTACCACTTTACAGCAAGATAATTAGAGTGTTATTACACATAGCAGTTTGACACTTTTATTTCTTCCAGGTAATACCCAAAATAAAATAAAATAAAACTATACATGTTAGTGTTGTATTTGAATGGTTTTCCCATTTTCCAACTTCTATTGTTTTCAAATTAATTTACAAAAGGACACTTCTATCAGATATGTCGTGTAGGATTCATGTTTAGTTATTCTCTGTGTGTCAAGGGAATTGGTGCCCTTGAGATTCTTCAAAACCATTTTTCAGAGACATTCTTTAAGAATGCCTTAGAACAATAATACAAAATGAGAAAGTTTAAAAGGATGGAAAACAGCACTCTGATTTCAAAACTCACAACTTTTTAACTGTTTACTAGGTGTTTCTAGAGTTCTGAACAGTAGCAAGCTCACCACAGCTGACTGCACGGAGGACAGAAAGAAAGAGCCCATGAAGCATCCAGGCAGGATGATGGATGACAGACCTGCCCTAACTGCCCATGGGCCCCGGAGCCCAGTCGATGGAGGAGGATCACGCTGGTTTCCCACATCAAATATCCTCCTCCGACTTTACTGTTCAGAGCCATGAAATAGGACAGCTTTAAGGACGTAAAGATGGAGAAGAACACTGTCTTTGCAGTTAAGACACCATGGGCACTTATAGAATACTGTACTCATGATCAGATTGCAAGGGAAGGGACAATGGGAGGGATGCTGATGTTATTAGTTCTGAAATGTGGTACAGGGCAAACTATTGCACTGCCTAACAGATGGTCCTCTCATAAGGGACAGAGCAAAACTGACTGAAAAATAATTAAATAGTGTAATTATTCTCCAACCCTTGGGAGCATGTAGCTGCTCAGTGCTGTGGTCAGATTGTAAATATGAATTTATGGTGGAAGGCATGGTGATCAGATCATAGCTGAACATTCAGACTTCTGTTTGCACCCTTTCTTGGTGCTGCTCGAACTAGGGGCTAAATCTGTGTAAACAATGTGCTTTCTAGACACCCATTTAGATCACCTATACACTCAAGGCAGGGAGTATATTTGTTAGGAAAAAGCAGTGGAGCATGAAATAGGGGTGGAAAAACGTATCAGTTACAAATGAATATTTTATTTGTTTTTCTCCAGATCTGAAACTGAAGAGGACTTTAAGAGAACATTCAGGGATGGAGAGATGCCTTAGTGTTTAAGGTGCTTGCTTGCAAAGCCAAAGGATCTAGGTTTGAGTCCCTAGAGCCTACGCAAGTCAGATGCATAAGGTGGTACATGCTTCTGGAGTTCATTTACAGTGGCTAGAGGCTCTGGCACCCTCATTCTCTCTCTCTCTCTCTCTCTCTCTCTCTCTCTCTCTATCTATCCATAGCATTTTTTCTCTCTCAAATAACTAAATATTAAAAAATAAAATAGTTTAATAAAACAGAGCTTTTAGCACTGTATTTTCTATAAATAGATGATTATTTAAATCATCCTAGGAAAGTCGTCCTCATCTGGAAAACTCTGTCAGCAGAGAAACTAGGAAATTATTGTGAATAAGCCCTCTCAGCATTCCATTTCTTTCAAATGAATGTTCTCTTTAAGGATGCCAGGGGTAGTTGTCTATGAATAAGTACAGGAGAACACCATGGTGGAAAACATGTTCCTTTGTTTGTGTTTGCCTGTATGTGTTCATGTGCATATGTGTGTATGTACATGTGGAGCCCACGGGACAACCACCAGTGTCATTCCTAAGGAGCCATTCATCTTTGTTGAGACAGGACCTCCCACTGGCTTAAAACCCATAAGAGGCTAAACTGGGTGGCCAGCAAGGCCCAACTAGCCCCACCTCCGTAGCTGAGATTATAAATGTGTACTAACACACACAGATTTTCTTTTTCCCAATGTGGGTTCGGAGGATCAAACTCAATCCTTCTGGTTGCAAGGCAAATAATTTACTAAGCTATTCTCCTCAACTCTAAAAATCATATCTTTAGACCAGTTGTTACTTGCTGGAGAAACTGCCTTTAGAAATAATTGCAACCACTTGGTAATGTATGTGCATTTCTGACAAATATTTGATACTAAATGGTGGTCTACTATGGATTTACAAAACTGTGGTAAATGCCCTTCTCTGATGTTATTATGGGAATTTTTTTGTTTTTGTCACAGGCAGAAGTATGAAACACCAATTATCATTTGTGTGAGATTAGATTTAATCTGCCCCTTCCTTGTTTCTCTTCCAATTTGGTAAAAATAAATAAATAAATAAATAAATAAACTGATTGGCATTTTCTCTACAGTGAGAGTTACTTCAAGATTCCAATAGTCACCCCCGTGGCAAGCATCTTTAAGGATGTGGTATCAGAAGTTCTTGCTTCTAACCAAGATCCAGTTTCAAATGTTCTCTCTGTGATAGTCAGGAGGCTGTTGTCTATCTATTGATAACCTGACTTCTTTCCTCAGCTTCTTGGGATCCAGGCATTCAAGACAATCTCCCTACCCTTATGGATACTATGGTAGGCAGTGTCTGCTAAATCCTTACTGTACCTCAACTTGCTTTCTCTGCATTTAAAGAGGCAAGAATAAACCCACAGCAAATACTGACTAAAATCTTTAAGAAGCAAAAATAATGATCTACTATATTGTAGCCACTAACATATTAAATAAAAGCAGCCTGTGTCATAAGATTGCCCAAATTGTCCCACTTCAGGGCAAAAAGCCTTTACATGCACAGACAGGTGTACATGCACACAAAAATATTTAAAGTTTGACAGGTTACCTGCTCCTGTTGTACGTCCGCGACTCCAATCACTATACACTGAACCACCTTCATGTGAGGCCATAACGCGATACAGGTATTCTTAAAAGGAAATCGGTAGAGAGATTAAAACAGTCCTCCTCTAGAGTCACATGGGGGCTGGCAGGGAGGAGACAAGAGGTGAACAGGAGATACATAGCATTTAATTTTGGGACCTTCACATTACCTGTAAAGGGTTGGAGACTGTGCTCGTAAACACTGCCCTCGTTTCCCTGGTAAACCAGGATGGAGTCATTTCCCCTGCAGTTACCAGTGCTGTCAGCTGACAGACATCCATCCAGATTGACTCTGACAGCGCTGCTGGACACAGATGCCAAGTTAACGACAGCACCCCGTGTAAATTTCACATCCTTCATGCAACCACCGAAACCTAGCAAACAGTAAGGGATTAGTGTCACATGAAGGGATTGAGTCATTAATGACCAACCACTTCTATTTTCTGCAGTTATACATTTGTGGGGAAGGTTTGCTTAGACAATTGTCAAATTTCTAAGTCTCATTTGGAAAATCCTTAATGCCATCTCCTGCTTTTTTATGTAAGTGGCTGCAAGGAAATATAGAGATGTTACCTGGAAAACCTAAATGTAGATAATTATAATTCCACTTTTGGTACTCAAAAACATTTATTTTACTCCCACAGGCTCACAGCACTCTAAATTCTGCCTTAGTCATGAAATACAATTTAGACCATTATACATGAAGGAACAGCAGTAAGTATGCATGTGTCCATTTAACACTGGACAATTAAGTTACTGCATAAGTCAGTATTGAAGGGACAGAGAATTCTTTGAATTTGCATAATTATACAAGTTCATTGGGAGAAAATACACAGTAGTTGCAGAATAGCAGGAAATAAAATGTGATTTTTCTCTATGTTAGAATCCCCAGACATCATCATGAGTTCAGTAATAGTAATTTTAGAGTAGTGCCACTTAAATCAGCATAGAGAGAATAAACTGCTTCTGTCCTCTGAGCTTCATCATGCAGCATACACAAGACATGAACAAACACACCTTGAATGTTCACTGGTATCAAGTTCACATTAGTGTAGCTGACTCCGATACAGAACTCCAGTAATATTAACCTCAGAAGGTTTCACAGAATGAATATCCTACATAGATGCACTTCCAACATTCCGTGCAGTTTAACAGAGAATATACATGAAAAGAATTTGGACTATCACTAATACGTTTGCTGGAGAATAGAAAAACACATGCCTCTTCAGGCAAGGAATGTACTTGATTTGAATGACATGCCATTTAGTATCGACAGAGGATGCCTCCAGCCTAGCAGGTCTCTGCCCGAAGTCTGCACACAATTGGGGCAAAGAGGACTGAGCTTAGATTAACCTTACACACACACACACACACACACACACACACACACACACACACACACACTATATTATCTCTCTGTGTACAACTCAGTGTAGAATTTGAAAGCCCCAAATACACAGTTATGCTATTCAAGATGAAAATGACCAAACTGTTCTCTTTGGCATTCATTAGGTGTCTTATGTCATCAACACATTAGGTTGCAGCCTATTTCCACATAAATGCTTTTTGTTACTTTTCACATTTCTTTAAGCCTGATTGACCAACATTGCTAGTCTATCTTAAACACACAGCAGTCACTGTCTAAGTTGTGTGAGTTGAAGTAGTGAGGCTTGGTATAAAAGCATTTCCTGGAAAGTTCAGAAGCAAAGAATTCTAAATTTTATAAGCAGTAACTTCCTGATGGTACATCTCTGGGTAATCTAACTTCTGTACGTCCCGAAATTCTGTCTGCACAAAATGAGATCAAAACAAAGTGAGTGTTGGCAAACGTGGAAGTGCTGTTACAGGAAGTGTTACATTAGACTGTCACGTAGAGCTTCAGGTTGTCAAGATGAATAGAGTTCCGCAGTGATAACAGTGATGAGTGTGTAACAGTGTGAGGTATATGATGCCACTAGGCGGTGTTCTTAAAAATGATTAGATGTATAATTTTCAGTTCTTCTCGTTTCACTGCAATTTAAAATATAAATATTTAATCAAAATAAAATGCAATGAAAATTTATTCGCAATATCAGTTTTTGCATGAATGTATTATATGTTGACATGTATGTGTTTATGTGTTCTGGTGCATGCATGTATGGGTTCACAGGCATTTGGACAAAGGTTGACATCAGGTGTCCTGATCACTCCTCACCTTATTCTTTGAGACCAAACCTAGGCCTTTCCCTGAACATTGAGTTCACCACTCAGTTACACTAGCTGGTCACAAGCTCCAGGGCCCTCCTTCCTCTACTCTCCTAATAATGAGACTACAGGCACTGTCCTGTCCAGCTTTTATACAAGTGCTGGGGATCTGAACTTGGGACCTCATGCTTGTGTGGTGAGCTCTTTACCCACTCAGCCATCTCTCTCTAGCTCACAAGATGAAAGGTTAGAGTAAAAATCAGGGAAAGGTGTTTGAGAGATGGATTGAGAATTTTCCTTTTCTTGCTCCTCTGCCTTTGTAAAAGGCAAAAGACATGTTGCCCTTATAAAATTACCCCATTGCCCAAGCCTCATTGTGACTAAGAGGTGGCCCACAGGTCTATGTTGACAAATCAGATATGCAGTTGTCTTTCAAGGACAGGCAGTCTTGTAGTAAAGCTCGTGACATGACAGGAAAGCTGGGTTACAGTTGTTTTCTTCCTCCTTGTCTTCTGTGGACTTTGGACAGAGCATAGCTGATGACATTGTATGCTATGGGTCAGTCATGGCCCACCTGGACATATGTAATAGTCCTAACTGATATTCTAAGAAGACAAACTCCATGACCTATGAGGAGTTATATCTTCAGCAGTTATATTCACCACATTTTCAAAATATAGAGGAATATTAATTTTACATTTGGTTCAAAGGATAATTACATTAATGGCTAAAAGAAGCATGAATATAACCATAGAATAGAGGCTCTGAGAAAAAGGTAGTAATTAAGAAGCTCAGAGAAGGAGGAAGAAAGACTTTTTAGACTACTGTAGTAGACTAAAAGAAGTACATTAAGTGAACATGATGCATTTTAATAGCAGATGACTACTGTAAGCTGCACCTTTATATTGAATAGTCTCCCAGATTGCAGTAGAAAGAATTCAACTGCTAGCATAGATCAGTGTGTCACAAAACATCTGAATTGGAACTTTAAAGGGAATGGGAGGGCACAAAACATATATTTTTAACACACTTTCACCCAATTTTTGTATATAGTGAATAGTAATAATGAGGACAATAATGAAAGCTAACTTCAATTTATTATGTTCCAAGTTACTACATTTCAAAATTTTATCAGTGGTTTAAAACCACTGACATAGATTAAACTTCAACAGTAACAATTTAGTATATCCATAGATAAAATATCCTTGGTATCAAAAACCTAATACATGTAAAATTATCCCCCTTTGGCCTATGTTGATGTCTTAAACTTCTGTCATAATTTCATTGCAGTCACGTCTCTGGATCTGTTATGGGGCTAGGCATAATTAAAAAACACAAGGCTATTTCGGTGCCTTTCCCTCCAAGAGAACAGGATCAAGCATTCTCAGAAAGTTCTTTCTAACCTCCGAAACCCAAAACCCGGAGCAGCTCTGATACGGATGTGATATTCTTAGTGGCTGCTACATCTTAAGTGTCTTGAAAATGTCATTACTGTCTCACACCCCAGTTATTCATTAACTCCTTACCACTACCCTTCTAAAGTCTCCTTAGAGTGCACCATATATTTTCCATCTAAAGGCGTTTAAATCTTTATGTACTTACCAAATAGGCAAAGATGGCTTCGTGAAAATGTTCACCATTCGCGGAACATAGATTTTAAAACACACTGAGCACATTCTCTACATGACAGCATGCTGGGTCACACTCTGGAAGTCGCTGTGCTCTCAGTGTGTCACAGACACAGAGCTTTGTCAGATGTCCAGAAAGCAGAACACTTGACTGTATTAAGGAGTCCATGACCCCAGCTTGTCTAAGGCCAACTTACTGCCTTGCTATCCCTTCACAAGCCACATGATCTTGTCAAGTTACTTTCTCCTCTATTCTCTATTTTCCTTATCAGTAAGATGGGGCCATGGGTAACAACCCTTAGCTCTCAGAATAATGCTACCACATGTATTAAGCAGACATAGGGTCTGTGTTGTTCAGGTAGACTTTGAACTTTCAATCTTCCTATCCCAGCCTCTCTAGTGCCAGAGTTATAGCTGTGTACCACCCTGCCCAGATACATTCTAAGTAATAGTTTTTTGTAGTTAAATTCAAACGTGCTTGAGTTAAATGGTCAGTTCAGTTATGAATATATCACTTCTTTCTCTGATAATTATTAATATTCAAAGCTGTCTAAATTTTTCACAAGTATATTTGTAATTTCACTATACCACAAATGCTGCTACTGAAAGAGCACAGAAATAATCAGCATTGATGTCAGGGACAAAACCCCAAAGCAATTAATTTAATTGCCTTTTTTCTTTTCTTTTCTTTTATATTACCCTACCTTTGTTTTCAATCTGAAAATATAGCTGTTTTTCAGCATCCAAAACAACAGAATCTCCCATGTTTTCAAGGAAAATATATAAGAAAATGTGATATATATTTCAATTATGTAACATAATGTTATAACTATGGTGTGGACATGGGTCACAAAGGTATTTCGTACGTACATAATTGTTTGATAGATGTTTCATGATCATACTTGCTGAAGACAGTTGGAATACAAGTACTGACTATAAATAATGGCAGCTCTTAAGGAGAATATAGAACATGTGAAGAATTTGAAGTCGCATTCTGTGATTGATTTGAAAGCTCAAAGCAGGGCTAATGTGCATTACCCTCTCCCTGAATCAACTGTCACCCCTTGAAACACAGACCCACCAAAGTCTACTAGAACTGGGATCTGCTAAACACTGGCTTCTCTAGAGGGCAATTACCTTGTTCCAAACTCAGGTGTTGGTAGTAGTTCTGTAGCTCCAGTGGGATTCCACCCATATAGACAGCTGAATTCAGCACCAGGGGCTGGGATCCGGCCTCTGAGGAGTGCTCCACCAACTCATTCATGCTTGCAGACAACATGGAGCCTTCCCTTTTAACAATGGCCTTATGCCACTCCCCATCACAGTAGGACGGCCCCAGCCAGAGGTCCACTTGTGTAAAGGTGAGACTGGAATTCAGCCGTAAGCTCAAGAGTCCACTCTTCAGCTCCATCTATATTTTAGATTTCAAAAGAAAATAGCTGTATGTATAAATGGCTTCAGAATAGAGCTGAGGGGAGAGCAGAAGGTCAATTTCTGGCAGAAAAGCAAGGAATTTCGCTGAAAGCACTCTATAAAAATTTTCCCACTTCATCCTAAGCAGTGCTGGAATAACATATAATGAAATACTTTGCAGATTTACAATTGACATGAAGAATGTTGTATTCAGTCAAACAAATTCATACTCAATAATGATTAGACTACACGGTATGATATTATGTAGGGCTAGCTCTTTAAAAACATAGTTTAAAGATTAAATCCTAGTACAAATGACTGAATAAGTAGAGAAGAGAATGGTTTGAACTATGACTCTATTTTTGAGTTGTTAGGAAATGAGGAAATAGTATTTCATATATCAATTTATTTTGGGGAAAATGTGACAAGAAATAAGAAAATGAAATGTCAAGCTTGATGAAGGTTATTTTAAATGTTTAGTGAACTCAATTTCAAATGTGTAAGATATATTTTGATTTCATAATTCAGCTTTATTCTAAATTTCTAACATAATAGCTTCTGTGTGTGTTCTTTTAGATTAATGCACCATTTTCTAATGTGAGCATATCTGACCCAAATTTGTAGAGTAGGTAAAACAGATTCATATGTTTTCCTTTAAAATGGAACATGATAATTATTTCACTGAATATTTTTTTTATTTTAAGAAGTGAAATTAGAAACCATAGAATAGAATAGTTGAAAAGTTTGAGATTAATATATCAAATAAAATAAATTAACTTATAGAGGATAAAATGGTTATGAAAGGTTATATCTCTATGTAAATATCATCTTTGTGAATTACTCCAGGTAAGGAGTCATTCCCATTCATGCAAAAAGTTCAGAGTTCCTGTTTGCATACTAGCCACTCCAAGATAAGATCAGTTTCCAAGAATCACACTGATGGCAAGCAAAATGCACATGTGAGGACTTGCTGTAGCCACAAAAGTCAAAAAATATTGTTCACATAGAGAATGGAGATTCCCCTTGCTTCATGGGAGTCAAAAACTCTAAAGTCTAGTAATACTCAAGTGCAGTCCTCAGAGGGAGACTAACACACACAATGGCATGGGAACAATATGATGAGAGAAAGGTACCATGGTAGAAAGATAGAGAGAACACAGGGCCTGGAAGATGGGTTATGGCCTCGCTGAGTGTGCAGAGGCCAGACTTAGGGTGACAGGGAAACACTCACTTTTCTTTTGTCTCACAGTATTAATCCTCCCCCTATTATCTTGCACCAATAAGGACTTGGAGAAAAGGGTGTGTTTTTGCTTGTACATAGGGTTTACTCATTGCCGATGACACCGAGTTTGGGATGTATATGACATATTTAGAAGAGTTGTTTTTGGAGGAGGTTGAATGTAAACATACCTATATTTGAAATGGACTAATAAGATGGACAAAGCTCATAACAAAACAAACAATATTATTCAGCTTGCATGAGCTTAGCAAGAGAAATATAACCATGGCAAAGTCCATATTTTAAGGGGAAGGTAGAGTAGATGGAGTTCGTGAAGGGAATATTGATCTTCATGGAGAAACTAGAGGATTTAATGGAAATAAAAGGAAAATTAAATGAATATATAATAGTAGATAAAAATCAAATAAGGTAAGGAATAAAAATTATTGATTAAACTGGAAATGTGGAGGTTACTTGCAGCTTTATAAATGGGTTTTGTAGGGACATGTGGAAGCAGCAGATATCCTCTGTATAGTCATTTACAGAATGAGGTAAGGTGACAAAGTGGAAATCAGAGTATTGCTACCAATGTACCTGACTGTAGTAAAAGAAGTCCAGCAAGAGATATTCCAAAGTTGTTTACACACACACACACACACACACACACACACACACACACACACGGGGGGGTGGGGTGGGAGGGGAGAAAGAGAGCTCATAATCATTTTCTACCTTGAGGAAAAAGTCAAAGGAGAGAGAAGAATATAACTTACAAAAAGAAGACAACTTGTATAAAAAGCTTTTTCAAAAGAGCAATAAAAGGGATAGAGAGATTGCTTCATGATTAAGGCACTTCCTCCAAAGCCTAAGGACCTAGGTTCAGTTCTTTAGGACCCACATAAGCCAGATGCACTAGCTGAATCACGCATCTGGAGTTTGTTTGCAGTGACTAGAGATCCTGGCATGCCTATTCTCTCTCTCTCTCTCTCTGTTAAAATTTTAAAAAGTATGAAAACAGCAGGGCATACTGACACACACCTTCAATCCTAGTTCTCAGGATGCAGAGGAAGGAGTATCACTGAGAGGTCAAGGCTACCTTGAGACTACATAGTGAATTCTAGGTCAGCCTGGGCTGAGACTCTACCTCAAAAACAAAAAACAAACAAACAAAAAGCAATAGACTCTCCAGTAGAGATGAACAGGTGAATTTTGGTTTTAACGGTGGCAATTATATAATTGTTCCTCTGAGTCAGGAAAGAATAAAGTCAGAGAGGTTGAAATGAGAGAAACAGGGTTGGAGAGATTGCTTAGTGGTTAAGGTGTATGCCTGCAGCCTAAGGACCCAGGTTCGATTTTCCAGGACCCACATAAGCCAGATGCACAAGGGGCACAAACGTCTGGAGTTTGTTTGCAGTAGCTATAGGCCATGGCGTACCCATTCTCTCCCTGTCTCTCTTCTCTCTCTCCCTCTCTCTCTGCTTGAAAATAGATGAATAAAAATAAAAATAAATTTAAAAACAAGAGAGGAGCACATGAATAAGAACATTGATGTTCATTCTTATAAAGATGAGAACTTTGTTATTTTTTAGTTACTTTTTAATGTAATTTTTTATTTTATGTACTTATTCTATGGACTTTATTTTGTATTTGTATATTTTAAAGATATAATACAGCTTTTAAAAATATTTTATATACCACATCTTAGTTATCCATTCTTCTAGTGATGGGCATCTGGGTTGATTCCAGCACTTAGCTATTACAAATTGAGCCGCTATAAACATGGTTGAGCAAATCTCTCTAGCCTGTGGTTTGAAGGTTTTAGGGTAGATGCCCAGTAAGGGAATAACTGGGTCTGTTGGTATCTCTATACTCAGCTTTTTCAGAAGTCTCCATATTGCTTTCCAAAGTGGTTGTACCATCCTACATTCCCACCAACAGTGGATGAGTGTTCCTACTTCTCCACATCCTCACCAGCATTTATTTTTATTTGATTTTTTGATGTTTGCTATCCTTATTGGGGTAAGGCGGAATCTCATAGTTGTTTTAATTTGCATTTCTCTGATGATTAGGGATGATGAACATTTTCTTAAGTGTATGTTTGCCATTTCTATTTCTTCCTCTGTGAACTGCCTGTTCAGCTCTTTGCCCCATTTTGTGAGTGGGGTGTTTGACTTCTTACTGTTTAGATTTTTGAGTTCTTTGTAGATTCTAGAGATTAGGCCTCTATCAGTTGGATAACCTGCAACTATTTTCTCCCATTCTGTGGGTGATCTATTGGCTTTGCTTATTGTATGCTTGTCTGTAAAGAAACTCTTCAGCTTCATGTGATCCCAGTCATTGAGTGACGGTTTAAGTTCATGAGCTACTGGGGTTTTGTTCAGGAAGTCTTTTTCCATTCCTATATCATGGAAAGTACTTCCTAAATTTTCTTCCAGTAGTATACGAGTTTCTTGTCTTATATTGAGATCTTTGATCCATATGGACTTGAGTGTAGTGCATGGTGAAATGTGTGGATCAAGTTTCAGTTTCCTGCATATGGTTATCCAGTTTGTCCAGCACCATTTGTTGAAGATGCTGTCTTTTTTCCAGCCTATATTGTTTGGGCCTTTATCGAATATCAAGTAGCTATAGTTGCTTGACCCAAAGTCCGGGTCCTCCAGTCTATTCCATTGATCTATAATCCTGTTTCTATGCCAGTACCATGCTGTTTTTATTACTATAGCTTTGTAATATAGCTTTAGATCAGGTATGGTGATGCCTCCAGAGGTATTTCTTTTGCTGAGGATATGTTTGGAAATGCGAGGCCTTCTGCCTTTCCATATGAAATTTGAGATCATTTTTTCTATCTCTGTGAAGAACACTGTAGGGATTTTAATTGGACTTGCATTAAATCTGTATATTGCCTTTGGTAGGATTGTCATCTTCACAATGTTAATTCTGCCTATCCAGGAACATGGGAGGTCTTTCCATTTTCTCAAGTCGGCCTCAATTTCTTTTTTGAGTGTTTTTATGTTTTCGTTGTATAGATCTTTCACTTCCTTGGTTAATGTTATTCCAAGGTATTTTATCTATTTATTTACTTAACAGAGAAAGAGGGATAGGGGGAGAGAGAAAGACAGAGAGAATGGGCAGGCCAGGGCTCCAGCCACTGCAAATGAACTCCAGATGCATGCACCCTCTTTTGCATCTGGCTAACGTGGGTCCTGGGGAATGGAGCCTGGATCCTTTGGCTTTGCAGGCAAATTCATTAACCCCTAAACCATCCCTCCAGCCCTATAATAGAGCTTTTAAATGCTATATTTTTGGATTCTATATTTCATTATTTTATATTACTTTTATTATTATTATAAGAATGAGAACATTGTTATCTGAAAATATTTCATTTTTGTTTCTGTGTCCTGAGGTTCTTTTCTTTTCCTACTTCCCACATGGATTATGTTATGAAATCCTATAAGTAAAAAATATAATTGAGTGAGGAACTAGAATCCTTTACACTCAGACATAACCAGTCCTTAAAGTTGAAGATATAAACTCAGAACTTCATAATGTTGTGCCTGAAGTAAGTCAGTAGCAAGTGGAGTAACAGCCAAAGGTCTTCATATCTTGATGAAGATGAGACAGGATGAGAGAGCTGGAAGAATTTGATGTTATATTTTTACCTAGAAGACAGTAGCAGTGGAAACATCTTTGTTAATCAGGTTCCTGGGGAGAGCAGTGTATACTGAACTTACTTAGGCAAACAGAGAACATTGTTTCTGAGTGTTAATCCATTTGTAGCCTGAGTCCTCAGATATGGAAGACTGGAATGTCACTTCTATGAAGGCTATGTCCTTTCCAGTTAAATTGAAAGTTCTAAGAGAATGCCAAGCCCATTGTAAGAACTCCATATATATTTGTCTTAGTATATTGATTTTTCAAATTTTATTTTAAGTCCTAATTACAGTTAACATTATTTAATGCAATGAATATTTGCTATATTTTTAAAGGCAATGTGGGGGAATATGAGGGGATAATGTGTTGACTATAGAGCAGGATATGTGAGGATTCCATTTCCATGGAGATATCTGTTCCTTTGGAGGAGAAACCCAATGACTAGTGCCTTTGCAGTCCACAGTTACATCTAGATAGCTACAGAATACAAGTTACTGTCACTACATGGTGAGTTTGTCACATGTTTCCAGATTATCCATCTAATAATACCTGTTGACCAGCCATGATTGTATATTAAAGATACAACTATAAATAAGAGACCTCGGATATCTGTATTCATAAGAACTTCATTTCAGTGGAATAATCAACCATGATACAGGAATCACGGAAATGTTTTAAATGTAAGTCTTTTTTTTTTTTTTTTTTTTTTTGAGTTAAGGTCTTGCTCTAGCCCAGACTGACTTGGAATTCACTATATAGTCTTAGGCTGGCCTCAGACTCACAATGATCATCCTACCTCTACTTCCCAAGTGCTTGTGACTAAAGGTGTGCACCACTATCCTTGGATAATTTGAAGTCTTCATAGATAGATGCATAAAAGTTAGTATCTTTTTGGAATATGAATAACTGAAAACGTATTGAATACAAACAATAATTATTTAAAGATAGAGTATAATACTACTTTAATGAATTTCAACATAAAAAAATAGTCATTCCTATATGGTACTTAAACTCTAAAATGTGAAATGTGAGTAAACTCAAATTTCCAACAAAAATTACCCCTTGTGGGAGAATGGGAAGAGGAGAGAAAACAAAAAAGGATGATAACTTGGGTATCAGACAGAGTTATCTGTGATCTGAATGTTCTCTGTGGTAGTACATTTTATTATGTATTATACATAAAGTACTCTTTTGAAAATATACCAAGAGATAATGAAAATCTTTCATGTTTCAAGAAACAAATTAGATTTTCATACTTTTTTTTTTACATCTAGTCCATTTTTTGATAAATTTATAGCTTTGACTATACTAATTGTCAGTTTAAAAACCCTCATAAAGCTACACTACATTTCAAAACCTAAAAATTACTTGAGGGGAGAATGAAAATAAAAGTTAATCAGGAAAGAAACCAATTCAGTGTAAGACTAACACATGATTTATTTCTTTCAAAGTTTTGTCTGATATTTTAAAGAAAATTAAATTAACTTCATTAACATACAGCAAGAAAATCCGGTCCCTCTTTGTTGTAGATGAAAAGGAGTAGTCCATTGAATTGGTCCGTTCTGAACTTGAGGGAAATCTCAAAGTCCGTTTCACTGTGAAGCACATGTGGATGAAGTTCCAGGAACCCTTTAAAACAAGGGTGCGCATATATTAGCATACAGCTGGCTCTGTAAAGGTGTTGTGAGGGTCTAAGGAATATGTTGTTGTGCAGCACCTCACAACAGATGATGCAAAGAAGTCCTATGAAATTGAAAGAAATTTTATATATTTTATGAGAGATAGAGAGAAGGAGGGAGCGAAAGAATTGGCACACCAGGACCTCTAATCACTGCAATCGAACTCTAGATGCATGCACCACTTTGTGTGCATGTGCCACTTTGTGCATCTGGCTTATATGGATTCTGGGGAACTGAACCTGAGTCCTTAGGCTTTGCAGGAAAGCACCTTAAGAACTAAGTCTGCTCTCTAGCCCTTGATAGAGCTTTTAAAGGAAGCATTATTCTCTAAATCAACAATAGAGTCTATCATGCAAGATACTTACTGTTTAAGAAAAGTTTTGTCTTAGGACAAAAATTTAGAATTATGGCATTCAGGGGAAGGAAATAATACTATTAGTAGTTATTGGCATTTATTTTTGCAGTGGTGTAGCCCACTAGTAGGTTGCATACTATGGTAAATAATACTTTACCCATGTCATACAGGTAATCATAATTACATTGAGCCAGAAAATAAAGAGATATCGAAGTCAAGCCTAACTAGTTGTCAAGAAGGGTTCAGTGGAGGGAATAGGGAAGAGAGTAAAGAGAGGGTACTGGGAGCAGATTATGATAAAAATAGAGACGTGCAAAAACTGCCAATAAAATAAAAAAGTATAATATCACATGATTTTTCAGTCTGCAGACAGTTCAATAACTTCATAACCAAGTGACTTAGAGATACAGGCTGAAGTGGACATTTATGTCCTATGTCCTATGTCCACGGATCAACACGTTCCCTTACAGGCTTTGGCCTGATAAGCAGAGGTTGTGGTGGGAGATCAGCTACAGCAGTGAGAACCCTGTTTGCCAGTGCTCCCTCAGTGCTCCACTTAACTTGTAACATAGCTCTAGGAATATTGTTCATCTATATACTGTGAGATATGGGATGAACCGAATGTAAACAACTCCTTTGAAATCACAATTTAATACTGGCTTCCAAACAGCTGATTTGTGAATGGACACTGTGGCACTAACATGTATGTCCCAAAAACTGTGTGGTCCAGTAGACTTGTCACCTATAAGTATATATTATGAACCTGAAAATTTTAGCTTACACACACACACACACACACACACACACACACACACACACACATATATAAAACCTAATATGGTATATCCTAGGCTAAGCTGACACTTCTGAAGAGATCAAATTAGATGAGGAATGGCACACATAATGCTGTAGTCTGAACAACCCCTGACTCTCTCAGCTCTCTAAGAGGCGGGGTCTAGCAGGCGATCATCAGGTGCCTGGAAGAAGGCCTCAAAAGGTCCTGTGATGCCCTGGACTTCGCTTTTCTCTCTCCTGCCATCTAGTGATGAGGTGAGTGGTGTCAGTGGGTCACGGAGCACACCCTGATAGGTCCTCTCAGTACAAAAGCCCAAAGCCCTGGGGTCAACTGACCATGGACTGGCCTGTCCCAAACTGTGAGCCTGAATTAACCCTTTCCCTCATAAGTCAAAAATCTCAGGTATTTTGCTATCATAATCGGAAGCTGGTAGTGCATGCTAAACCACCAGCAATGTCTCCTTCAGATCCTCACCTGATCCCAAGAACTGGGCTCCTTCGTCCAGAGAAGAAGGACACCCCTCCCAGCTGTGGTGCACATTGACTTGCTCCTCAGAACTCTGCCAGTCCAGAGGTGTCCAGATAGCTGAGGGGTTGTAATTCTTCATAAAGTACACATCCTTGAGACAGCCCACAAAGCCTTTTTGGATTGTCTCTGTAATAATGGGTAGATATCAATAAATGCACACAGTCTTTTGAAAGATTTTCGTCAAGCAATTTGTTTCATATGACACTCAAATGAAAATGGGCAGGAGTTCTGAACTACTGTTTCCTAGAAGCTTGTAGAGATTTGTGTGGAACTATGGAAATTGGCAGCAAGTTTATGCTGATCTCTGGTTTAGACCCATTGTGTTTACAGACACAGATGTTGAAAAAAAAAACCTTGGTTTTATCATGTTGGCAAGAATATTCAGTTTTAAATCAAAACAAATATTTCACCTGCCATGAGCCTCTAATAATATAGATGCCTGTGACAACTTTAAAATATTATTTATTTATTTATTTGAGAGAGGGAAGAAAAGGAGAGAAAGAAAGAGAGAGAGAGAGAGAAGGAGAACGAGAGAATGGGCACGCCAGGGCCTCCAGCCACTGTAAAACTCCAGACGCATGTTCCCCCTTGTGCATCTGTTTTATGTGGGTCCTGGGGAATCAAACCAGGGTCCTTAGGCTTTGCAGGCAAATTCCTTAAGTGCTAAGCCAATTCCCCAGCCCCAACAGCTATTAGATGAAAGTTTTCAGGGCTGGGAGATAGCTCAGAAGGCAAGAACACTTCCTGCTGAAGTATGGAGGCCTGAGAGGGCCTAAGTTTGATCCTTAGCATAAAAAGGTGAATATGGCTACACATGCCTGTAACCCAAATTCTGTGGAGAGTAGGAACTACAGAATTGTTGGGTCTCACTGGCCAGCCTTTTGGACCAAAAGAAAAATAGCTCCTGGTTCAGTGAAAGACTCCATTTCAAGGAAACACATGGACAAGTGATTATATGATGTTCTCCATTCTCTGGCCTACAAATGTATGTACAGTTGCACATACATGCATACACCATAAATCCATACCACACATGTTTCATGCAAGTAGTGTTTGAAAGATGTGTTTTCTTTAATATTTTATTTGTTTATGAGGGACAGAGAGAGAGAAGATGGATGTGCCAGGACCTTTAGTCACTGCAAATGAACTCCAGATGCATGTGCCTCCTTGTGCATCTGGCTTTACATGGGTCCTGGGGAACTGAACTTACGTCCTTAGGCTTTGCAGGCTAGTGCCTTAACCGCTACGGCATCTCTCCAGCCCCAAAGATGTGTTTTGATTAAATCTATAGTATTCCACATATTTATTCCTCATGATAAGCCTATCTATTATCCACAATGCTAATAATTTGATTTCACTTTTAGAAAAAAAAATGGAAGTCTGATGACCAGCTGTGTGGGAATAGAGGATTAAGAGAAAAGAAGCAAATGAGGGCATTAGAGGTCTGAGTGGAAAGAGGCACGTGCTACTGAAGACACATCCACACCGTTTGCTCCTGTTCCGTGAGTACAAAGCTGGACCTTGGCTTCCAGCTCATAACTTGATTCTAGGGAAGATGTTTACCAGCAAAGACCTGAAGGGTAATTTATATAGACACTGTCAAATTGTCTACTTACAATAGAGATTTGTCCTCTACAGAGAAGACACCTGGATCAGCATTTTTTTTTTCCTTACGGAACCTGGACCTCCCATTGCCCAGAAGGGATAAGAATAAGAACAGAGGCTGTGTCGGGGTGCTAGGAACTCTTCTGTTCGGGGTGTCAGTTGGCTGAATACTCTGCTGCAGAGACACACCTGAGCAATTTAGTGTAATGAGTCTCCAAAAGTCAGCGACATCTCTTCAAACATCCACAGAAACTTCCCATTTTGTTTTGATCTTCTTTACCAGGCCTCTGGAATACTGCTGCTGATGAACAAATTACTCTTGTCTGGGCCTTGGTGTCTTGATTTTTAATGCTTACATAACTGCATGGTAGCTTTCTGACTGAGACTTGTGGGGTACCCTGTGATGTCCTTGTGAGGACTTGGGAAAACCATAGAGTCACTAGCAATGCTTCCAAGTGTGATTGTTTCCAGGGTAAGTCATGTATGTTTTTCTCAGCTTCATTTTAGAGTTATTTTTCTTTTCTTATATGAAAACAGTGATATTATCTTTATCAAGACCTGATAGCACATTAGGATGAATGTTAACTATTAGTAATGCTATTCTCAGTAACATCTATTATGACAAAGGACACAGGTCATCAAATTTGACTCTCTAAGGCTGGCTTAATAAGTGTCACCTGGTCTAAAGGAATGTTTCTCACCCTTCCAGTGTATAAATTGGACTCACAGTTTTCCATTCCCATGTTGTTTTCATTCCATAAAAACGTTCTCAGAAAAATATACACAATTCCTCAGGCTGGAAAGATGACATAGTTGTTAAGGTGCTAGCATTCAAAGCCAAAGTACCTAGGTTCGATTCCCCAGGACCCATGTAAGCTAGATATACTAGGTGGCTCATTCATCTGGAATTCTTTTGCAGTGGCTAGAGGTCCAGAAGTGCCCATTCTCTCTCTTCCATTCTCAGCCTCTTTCTCTCTTTCTTAAATAAATAAAATCAAAATATAAAAATACATAATTCCTAAAAAATACCTATATATAATTCCTAAAATGATGTGTCTCTGACTCAATTATCATAAGTCATTTTGGCAAAAGATTTGTGAATTTTGTTACACCAACAACTGACAATATAAAATACTAAGGGGATCTTTATCAGAGGAGAGACGTAAAAGGAAATTTTGACACATGGATATAGAGCATGTATCATGTGACAGGAAATGATACCTATTCATTCTTTAAAATAAATAATTCTGCTTGAAGGTTTTGTGACAATTGCAATCCGAGACACGGTGATACTTACCAAGCTCCTTCCTGAGGATAGTGTGACCTGGTGGCAGCCCACCCACGAACAATCCTGAGTTTTCTCCCATAATAGTACTACCATTCGGGGAGGCCGAGAAGCCTGTAGACAGTGAGATAAGTGCTACTTCAGCATGGTCATCAACTCTAGCAACTTCATACATGATAAATTCGTCACTGATGATTTGGACTCAACCCTGGGTTTTCTTTAGTCTAGAAGGCCGTGGATGAGCTTGCTCCTGTGGACCAAGGCTCATGACTGGCCCTTATGCTCCCTCCCTCCATACTCTACTGGCCTCCTTGTTCTTGACTCTTCTCATGCAGCATACGACCTTCTCCTATCTACAGGCCTCCTCTGTACCTGATGTTTTCCTGTTCTGAAACATTTCTCTGGATATGTTTATGATTCATCCTATACCTAAGCCTCTGCTCAAATCTGCCCTGGCTGGAGAGAAAATCCCCTTCACTCCTATATCCAACTGAATGCTCCTTCCTACGCACCCATCTCAGACGAATAAACACTAGTGTCACCTTTCCTCCTATCCTGCTCTTCTTTCTGAAGATTCAATACCACTTGATAATTAATATTGATTTATTATCGTTTGTCCGATGCACCCCAAAATGTGACATTATGAAGTTGTGTTTGCTTTTTGTAATCCAAGCACCTAGAATAGAGCAGCAGTTCACTAAAGCCCTGTCTCCTAAATGGACTCATAGACAGATTGAACCAGGCTGAGTGAAGACTGGGCAGGTGGAGCGATTGGGAAGGAAAGCCAAACTTAAATACTCATGCCAGGCTATGTGGGCTAAGAATTCTGAGAACTCCACCTGTCAACTACATGAGGCGAATAGGGAGTGAGTATTTACCTTTGCTGAGCCTTGACTTTTCTCACCTCTAAATATGGTTAACTGCTTTACTTCACTTGCTTTCTGGAGGTGGAAAGTAGCATGAAAATGGCCCCCACAAGGTATTAGAAACATACAAGAAACAGAACACCTACTACTGACATTGATTTTACTTTGCTTCTTGAGGTCCTATGAGAATGAGAAGCTGGCTGCTAGACCTCATCCCCTTTGGAATGTATCAAAGACAGATTTGGTGGAAATTTAGATGGAATTGAATGGAGGTTATGGTGAGAGGAGAGGGAGTAAAACGTGTGGCAACCACCATACTATCAGCAGAGCTATGAGACAGTTAAGGGGGAACTCACCTGTATACTGCCCGTCCAGAGTGATCTGGCCAGAAGCCTGATGCCTGACAGCAATGAAGTCATGCCACTGGCCATCGCTGTACTGTTTGCCATGGTCATTAGTTGTGGTGACTTCCACTGGTGATCCCTTAAGAAAGTGAATGAATAAAGGACTGAATGCTCATATACAAAGGTACACATGGATAATTATGTTTATTAGAAAATATTACGTTCAGGGATGGAGAGATTGCTTAGTGGTTAAGGCGTTTGCCTGAAAAGCCAAAGGACCCAGGTTTGATTTCCCGGGACCCACGTAAGCCAGATGCATAAGGTGGTGCATGCATCTTGAGTTTGTTAGCAGTGACTAGAGACCCTGGTGCACCCATTCTCTCTCTGTCTCAAAAAATAAATAAAAATAAAATATTTTCTAAAAAGGAAAAGGAAATGTTATGTTCATTAGAAGTCAAGTTATAAATTTTAACATTATGATCCTATGCAAATATGCCTCTTTCAAGTAAAACTCAATGTGAAAGATGCTGTTTAACCATCATTGTGACACCCTTATGATGCATGTCCAAACAGCATAGGGCCCAACGCTGAGAATAAGAATCTCTCACAAAACCCTTTCATTTAGCGTACCCATCTTCATATTTTAATTTTCATGGAATAATTATGAAAAAGAAGAAAAGAGTTTAAAACTAATAAAACAGCATTAAGAATTGGTATAAAGATAGATCAGTGTCAGAGAAATTAGTTTTCTGTCCCCTTCACTAATAACCAGATAACTGCACTAATAAAAAGAAGAAATAAAATTCACATTAAAATGAGTAATTAATGTGTTAAACTTAAGTGTGCATTAAATGTGGTAAACAAGACTGTGTAGTCTAAAATTTAATATTTACAGTTCTAGGTAAGGTAATAACATCATAGTAAAAACTGAGTTCTTAAGTAGATGAGACCTAAGAAGACCAAGAAGAAGCAACAACAAATAAAAGGCAAGGGAAAGGAAAGAAGAAAAGCAATAGGGTTTTGGGAAGATGCCTCCGTCA
The DNA here is from genome assembly GCA_036346955.1 of Dipus sagitta. Lineage (NCBI taxonomy): Eukaryota > Metazoa > Chordata > Mammalia > Rodentia > Dipodidae > Dipus > Dipus sagitta. The sequence goes on from CM070770.1 coordinate 316,222,917, forward strand.
GTAAAGTGCTTACCGTAAGGCATGAGGGCCTGCATCCCCATTCCCAGCACCCATGTAAACTGCTGGTTATGGTGTCCTCTAATTCTCTGCAGGCTGGGCCAGAGAATCCCTGGGACCCACTGATTAGCTAGTTGAGCAGAGTGGGTGAGAAAAATAAAATACAGTGAAGAGAGTCTAAAGACATTTACTGTTGACTTTTGGCCCCCATATTTAAACATGCACATGGACCCTGACACACAAGTGCTCACACATGTATACCACACACACACAGACACACACACACAGACATACACACACATACTCTAACATACATACATACACAAACATACAAGAAAGATGGAAAGAAAAACTGGACTAGTATGTTTGTATGTTAAAGTCTAGTGGATATAATTTCAGTATGTTGTAATTAACATAATGGTAAACTTTTCAGTCTAAATTACCAAGTTTGATTAAATATGTATCAGTTACTACTGTTATTAAATGAAACCAAAATTACACTAAACCTTCAAAATGAAAATAAACATCTTATCATGGTTAACATAGAACAAACAAAGTTCACTGTCATGTTTTTTGAAACTATGAACAAGTTCTGGTCAAATACTATAACTTTTTAAATGAACTGGAATGTTTCCTAAACTTTTAGTATTTTCCTATAAAGTTTTCATAACACAGAATGTGATACTTAGCCAGTGTCATGAAGATGAAAGTTTATACTGCATGACATAGGGCGCCACTCGTGGCTTCTTAAGTGAAACGTTCATGTGAGTGTTCCCTAGACCAGCTTGAGTGACATAGCATGTCCGTTCTGCACATTTAATTGCCTGCTGTCAGGCTTCATCATACACTTGACACCATGCATGACATACAGAATCTCACGTTACCAAAGTTAGAAAAAAACAGCTGTTAGTTTCCCATGAGTGGGCCATAGTTTCTCCCATGGACAATATCCCAACTTATATAGACAACCTGGCCAGCTGGGCATACACAGTGTCCCTAATCCTCGAATATTTGTAGATTGACTTTCCTTATATCTGTTTTCTCCTACACACTTTTAAAAATTTTTCTTCAACCCTATTTCAACATTTTAATATTTTACAAACACACATTTCATTATCGTAGTTTAATAATTAAAACCAGAACTGGTGTCGTGCCCAATTAATGTGCCCTGGTAGCATGCCCATTAGGTTTTCCATTAGTGAATTCAACAATACTAATGGGATTACTAGCATGGGATGCTAATTGGGCGTGACATAAGAAACTGGCTTACTTCTTAGCATACCCTTGCTAATGATGAAATTAATGAGCATTTTATTAAATGCTGTCTCATCAAAGTGTACTTAGTTAGCGTTAAAATTGTTACAAACGATGTTGCATTTTAAAGATCAGGTGTCTGAATAAGAGATTCTCTGCTGTTTGTTTGGCAATAATCTGAAGCATTAGTAGTTCTCTAGGTCAGAAATCACCCATGTATCTTACAGCTGCAGCATATCAAACATGTTTTAGTGCTTAGAGAAACTTGATGCACTATCTTTAGATGATGAGGTTAAAGTTCCTGACATTGTTGAAAGAGTATCCTGTGATCAGTCTGATGACATAATAAATGTTGTCAAGAATTATTATGTTTTATTAATTATTTGCATGTGTGCATGTGTGTACAAAAGTGTATATGTGCTTGTGTGTGGGTGTGGAGGACCATGTGCATACCACAGTATGCATATGGAAGCCAGAGCACAACCTTTGGTACCTCCGTTGTTAGTCCAGTTCAATGGAGACAGGGTTTCTGTCTATCTTCCTTTGCTGTTGTTTTTCTGTGCTTGCTAAAAGTGTCTGGGAATTTTTTTTTATTTCTACATCCCACCTCACCACCAGATCACTGGAATTACAGAAGCCTGTCACAGCTTCCCATTTTGTATACGGTATATGAAGATGGAACTGGTATACCCACATATTAGTGGTGAGAGTCTTATCTCTACTGAGCAACCTCCCTAGATTCTCCTCAAAATTATCTGAAAACTTTCACTCTTACATCTTTCTTCTCAGTGAGTTGTTACATCGATTCTCCATGAATGCTACAGAACATGGAACTCTTATGTACCAACACTGGGTTGGTGCTAGTCCATAAAGTATCATCTGATTCAGTATACTCAGTCATGAAAGGAATCCAACCAAGGACAAGGAGAGTGTAGCTATTTTAGAGACTTAAGAGAAATATAGCAATTGCAGTTAAATTTTGTGTTTTGTTTCATCACGAAGGTTCCGAGTGTTCAGATCATGGTTTCAATATTAAATCTCTGTCCATGAACATTTATCCAGCACAAAGAATTGCATAGTTGGAAGAGGATCCCAATATGTTTCTATTCCTATAGCCTTTATGCAAGATTTACAGTTATAGAATGAATTAATTACTCAGATTTATTAATATATAATAAAAACAGGAAAGTACAAAAGGACCTCAAGTTATTTTAAAACAATGTGCTAGACAGCGACTTTACAGCTTCCTGCCAGTACTCTTTTAACCATTCAAAGCTAAATTACTTTGAATAGTTCATGAACAGTAGTTTACAAGTAAACATATGTATCTTCTTGTAAAAGTCAATATATCTAAATACATAAAGTAAAATAAATATGAAACATTTTCATATAATCATTAAACCCTGGAAAGTTTAACCCTAAACCCAGAAAATAGATAATTTTCTTTAATTTGGACCTGTAGCATTTTACCAGCAGATATTTGTGAGGTAGCCAATGCACCAAGAGGTCATCTAGCATCTACTTTTTTCCAAGGATTGTTCTAGGAATAAAACATATTTTTCTTCCAGGACTGACAGTCTGGTAAGAGAGACCATTAAAACAGTCTTGCCAGTGTGGTGAGATCAGTAAGGAATTCACTAAGTGATTTTGTCCTTGTTGAAAGACAAAATTAAAAGCAATATACTACCTAAAGTGATGCCTACAGTACTTAAAATATAGTTTTATGCCAATACCAGACACATAAAATAAACCTGTCTACTTATTAAGGGTGGTGTAGCTTTAACTTGGTGTAAGAAGCTAGATTCATTTTCTTTTAAAAATTTTCTCTATTTGGCAGTTTCAACAATCGTCTAAAAATAAGTGGAGCCTTCATTATACAGTTATCAAATATGTCCACTTAACCTACATTAGATATGAATTCCTTGGAGGTAAGGAAAGGCCCCGTCCTTGCTGGCTTGAGCTCATTGCTTCATAGATTGCATGGTGACCCAGAAGCACTTAGCATAATATATCTGACTACATTTTCTCAAATATAGCCTGAGGTGATCCTGCTCCCTCAATGCCTTACTTTCTAAAGAGTAAATGAATTGTCAGCGTGCTGAAAACATATGCATTTTTTTTGCCTTGTGTGGAGAGAGATTATTATCCTACATCAAAATTTACTTACCCCATATCATTAAACCCTCTCTACTTCTCTTAGTTCCTAACTTTTGGTTGTAACAACTTTATTAGTATTTGACCAATTAGTTATGCAGTTAGGGCCTCACTGTACAGGTTGGTTACAGGCAGCGGGGGAAGTGAATGACAGGAAAAAATTTCAGAGGTAATTGTGTGAGCAGGACATGAAAGGGGCAGAAATAATGGGCATCATCTTGTGAGCCTGTCCCTAGACTGTGTCATCCTTTTGTGTATTGGCCTGCATATTTGATTATAAAGGAGAAGATGAAGCCCAGAGAGGCTCCTCACAGCCATTGTCAGGATCATAGCCACACTGTGGTTTAGTAGAGTGAAGCACAAACTCTCGTATTCTTCAGTATGATAGTATTGCATCCTCTAGAAAGAATAAACTTGTGTCAGAAAACATGATGGTAATCACTTAGACTTCATGACACCATTTTCTAACTCTCCATATCTCATACATTTAATGAGGTGTGGGATGGATAGATGGCTTTGCAGTTAAGGCACTTGCCTGTGAAGCCTAAGGACCCAGGTTTGATTCCCCAGTACCCATGTAAGCCAGATGCAGAAGGTGGTTCATGCATCTGAAGTTTGTTTGCAGTGGCTAGAGGCACTGGCATGCCCATTTGCTCTCTTTCTCTCTCCCTCTGCCTCTCTATTTCTGCTTCTTTCTCTTTCTCACATACTCTCTCTCTCAAATAAATAAATAAAATATTAAAAAAATAAAGTGTGATTTTTTATGTGCATTTAATACTCAGTCTTTTAAGAACACCTGCAGTGAGGTTCTGGAAGTGACGTTTGTTTCATTTCTCATTACTATGTTTATTACCCCCAGCTTTGGAGCTGCACTGTCACTTACAGGCTAAGGGAATGGTTTGGTGGATTAAGTGTTTATTGTGCAAGTATGAGGACCTGAGTTCAGCTCTTCATCACTCACACAGAAGCTACATATGTGGTGTGTGTGCTTGAAATCTCAGCACTGGGGAGGAGAAGACAGGCAGGTCTTCAGGGCTTGCTGGCCTGCCAGTCTAGGTAAATTTATAGAGGTTAGGAGACTGTAATCTCATATTCCAGGCAGTTTAGTCAGGGTCACAGGCCTCCCAGGAGATATAAACATCAATCTGCCCAGACATATGTCACTGACTCACAGAATGCTGGCTAAACATCAGCGTCTGCCCATTGCTCTCTCTACCACTTCCTTTCAATCTTGGAGGACTGCCCACTGCCTGACTTCCTTAGAACTTTGGTGAGCTCCCCTGCAGACTACACGATGTCACTTGTATGCCAATCAGAGACCCCTAGATACACTTATATAGACTAATCACAATCTGTACCTTTACAATGCCTAATTTTTCCAGCTCACCTCTCAAGCTGGTTCAGAGCCTCTTGGAGCAACTATAACTGAGTGCTCACTGGCAATTATTTTGTTTGGATGCCCGCTTCTCTACTGGGAGCCTTGTTCTAACTCTCTTATAAATCCTGCTATCATATCCTTCTTGAATGCCTTCTGTCTTTCTACATGACCAGGAGACAAAGAACTTGAGAGATATTGGCTTTGGGGAGTTATAGTGAGCATTGAGTGTCTGGCACTCTTAACACCCGAGCTATGTCCACCCATAGCTGTGAAGGGCTCCTTTGCTTTTAAAAATTACTTATATAAATTCATAAACAATTTAAATCAATTGAATACAAAAATAACTTTCCAGATGGCTCCCTAGTTATATTTAACTTTAAATCTACTATAATATGAAACATGCAGCTCACTGTTACCTCAGATCCACCTAAATATGTGTTGCAAAACAGATAAGGAAATAGGAAAAGCAGGAAAAGAGAGTAGAAAGCAAGGAAGTAAACAGGACATAAATTTTCTCTCGAGGAATATAAAAACTGATTATTTCACTTTCCTAAATGTGTTGTTGTTTGTTTATCCACATTTGAGGTAGGGTCTCTGTCTTTCTCTATCTCTTTCTTTCTTTCTCTCTCTCCCCCTCTTTCTCTGTCTCTCTCTCTCTCTCTATATATATATAGTTTAGTTTGTCATGATAACCACTAGGTACCCTTGGCTGGCCTCAAACTCATAGCAATTCTCCAGCCTCAGTCTCCCAGGTACTGGGATTATAAACATGACCTATCACCTGAAATTTTTGGCCTTTATCATAATTTAGCATACTAGCTATTAAACACATAGCATCTTACAGTAGACTGGTTTGAAAGCCGGATATGAACAGTTGACAGTGGGCAAGGCACATCCCCTTTGTAAATGCTCATTGGTAAAGTGTAGATCATGACAGTACTTATATTTAATAACTGATGTTTTTGATGAGGAGTAACCAGGAAAACATAAACACTTACCTCGGTACCTAGCATCTACTAACCACTCAAAAATACCAACTGTCTTTATTAATAATTTACCTGGGGATCAAAAAGAAAATAAGGACGTCCATCTTTTAACTGAAGTGCAAAATATTCTTCCTGGTTGCCAGGGGAGGTGGCGAAGATAATCAAACCTTCAGGCACCCTTGTTCGGAAGCTGGCTTTAATGCCTGGTGAGATAAGCACAGTCAGTAAGTTGGTGCTGGGTTTTGTTGATTCTTCCTGATAAAGGTACATTTACTATCATTATTATTTATGATGTAGTGAATACATCCAGGAAATTAAACACACTGATGTACTGGGACAGTTCCAGCCATTTGGGTTTAAATATATCCCATTATAAATACTTGGAAACTTAAATGTACTCCTGCTAATCAATATATAATGAAGATTAAATGTATGCAAAACTCATCAACCAGAAAAGACATCTTGTTGACACCCAACTGGATTCTCAAGAGTATCAATGTGAAAACATTATCTGAGAGATATAAAAATATGTATAAGTGAAAGAAATAAAGGAGACTTTGTTTAAATACTGAAAGTGAAAAGGCTGGCCATGAAATAGTACAATGGAGATAATTGCTTCAAATAGCATCCTGTAAACAAATGGCTTGTCACCTTCAGAATTTCAGGGTATCCACTGACCTTTTGTCCTCATACCAACACTGCCCAGGAGCCTCATTGCTCCTGTCTCATAGAAAGTTCCAGCTTAGCCAACAAGGGCAACTTGAAGTAGTCCTGAAAATGCCTTCTCACTGCCACTGAAACACCATATCTCCAGTCCACTGGGCATCCCACATGTAGAACATACACTAGGATCCTTCCTTCATAGATAAGGCTCTTCACTTGAGTGAAACTGGCAACTGACTGTGTCACAACCTCTGTTCTCAAAGAGTTTCTTATTCACTGGAAATAGAACCTTAACCGTCAAATAATAATGGATGGGAAAATTAAGAGATCCTTCCTTTATAGATAAGGCTCTTCACTTGAGTGAAACTGGCAACTGACTGTGTCACAACCTCTGTTCTCAAAGAGTTTCTTATTCACTGGAAATAGAACCTTAACCGTCAAATAATAATGGATGGGAAAATAAATGGCTCAGTGAGTGTTTTTCTCACAAGCATGAAGAGCTGAGACCAAATCTCTAGAACCCATGTAAAAGTGGTATGTGTAGTGGTATGTCCTGTAATTCTAGCACTGGGGAGGTGGCAGTTCTTCTAGACCTTGCTGGGTATCCCATTGGCCAAATAGGTAAGCTCTAGATTCAGTGAGAGAATAGATCCTGTCTCAAAAAATAAGGAGGAGAGAACGGAGGAAGATATTTTACCCAGAAGCAGAGTCAAGCTATAACTCTCAAGGTCTGCCTCAAGTGAGTCACTTCCCTCATGTCATGTAACTACCACTTCTCAAAGGTTCTATGATGTCCCAAAATATCTTCATCTACTAGAGACCAAGTGTTCAAATATATGAACCTTTGGAGGCATTTCTCATTCAACCTATAATGGTTACCTATAAGATAATTTCACAAGGATGGCTTGGTCTTTTCTGTCCACTAATTAGAGGTGATGAGAGCATAAACCTAGTAGCAGTGTCCAGGACAATTTACCTAATAAAAGAACATCTATTAGGAAAAAACAATCTTTTCTGTGGAGTGAAAAAAATGGCAGGAAGGACCGATACCTGTTCTAACAGCAAGAATCTGAAATATAAGAAGGCATGCATGATAGAATCTGAGCATGGGGATTGATTAATGCATCAAATGATGAGGAAAGTCTGTCTAAATTGCAAACCTTTATGGAGATGCACAAGCTAAGAGGAGAAGGACAAATCAAGATGCTTCTTTGAAGAATCTGATGCCCAAACCCTAACTTTGTCATAATCTCTGTAAATCTCCTTCATGTCTGAATCAAATTATATCATGCATGTATCTCTGTATCTCTTATCACATGGTTTTATAGATTTTTAAAAATCTCTTTTTGTCTAAACTTGAACTTAGTGTCACTCACTGGCTTGTTAGTGGCACATCTTTACAGTGTAGCAAAGAACTCAAAAAGTCAGTGTTCCCTACATGCATATTGAAATATTCCATGGCTTACAAACTATAAAAATGACCCCTAATAATATAATCTTGAACCTAATGCACACAAATTGACTTTTCATTCCTACTTTCAATTTCATACTAAAATTTCTCTCTTAGTCCTTGTGTAATTAACTCTTAACTTTTTCCCTCTCATCTAAGATATCAAAGTATTTACTAAATCTGTCTAGACAGTGTGTACTGGGAATGGAGATGGAGCAGACAGAGCTCCTGAAGTAACTGCAGTGCCCTCACCCTAAGCTCAGTCTGCTCTTCTATAGAGGTTCATTGCTTATTAATTTGGCCTGAGAGTTACTTTTTCATTTATTTGTAATCCTTTCAGTTTAAACAGCTCAAGATTTCCCCCTACAAATAGCTATAATTCAGGACTTGAAGGCAGCCAAACTCTACACTAATGCATGGGAAGCTATGACAGCGGCGGGGCAGTGGAAGCAAGGATTTGGTAAAGGAAGATATCAATAATTGTTCAATCTGGACATACTATGAAAAAAGAATCCAGAAATTCCATGAATTTTTAGCTAAGATTTAACAGTTGCACGTAAAATGATATGCTTATGCTTTTCCAAGAACATGTGAATTTTTGTGTTTTTAAAACTACAGTACTTGGGCTGGAGAGATGGCTTAGTGGTTAAGTGCTTGCCTATGAATCCTAAGGACCCCGGTTCCAGGCTCTCTTCTCCAGGACCCATGTTAGTCAGATGCACAAGGGGGCGCATGCATCTGGAGTTCGTTTGCAGTGGCTAGAGGCCCTGGCACAGCCATTCTCATTTTCTCTCTCTCTCTTTTTCTGCCTCTTTCTCTCTCTATCACTCTCAAATAAAAAATACACAAAAACATTAAAAAAACTACAGTACTTATTTTCCAAGCCTTTTATCACAGTGAAATGTGCTTTATTCCAGTGAATCCAAAATCTAAAGACATATCAAGATAAGTTTTTTTTTTTTTTTTTGCAAGAAGGGAAAATTTATTAGAGGAGATGGTAATTAGAATTGATATTTTCTATAATATATCTCTAATTTTTTTTAAATAAGTCAGTCTTGGTAGTATTACCTTCATGAAAAACAACAAATAATTTTTCTTCTCACTGACTCTAGGAAGAAACTGAAAATTCATGAATTTGTTACAACATATTCATGACAATTATGTAACTCTTGTTTTAGATATAGGGGAATTCTATCACAAGCCAAATGTTTCTATCATATAACCAGTTCTTTACATTTACTAGACTCACAAATGCATGTGTTTAAATACTAACATGCAAAACATTTGATGAATGTTTATAATTAATAAAAATACTTAGATTTACAATAATGTGGTTAAATGCATAATCACTGAGTTATAAACACTCCATTTTCCCATAAGAAGGTTATTTAGTTACAGATCTCCATGTACTGGGTTGGGCTTAGCCATGTGAGTTATGTTGACAAAGGAATAAAAGCAGACATGTATTTCTGTGACAGAAGAAGGTTTTAATGTAGCTGGGAGGCTCAGCCTAACTTTCCCTGAGTTCTTTTCTCCCTTTACATGTGCTTTCCTCTTGGACCCAAAGTTAGGGACACTTGTGAACCTCTGACTGGTAATACTTTGAGAGTTTATGTTCAGTAGTTACACTGTATAAAATAGACAGAAAGGTGAAAATTAGACATTTCTCACTTGCTAAAATATAGATTTTGGTTTCTTAAGGACAGACAGGACATATTCTCATGTTCAGTGTTTGTTTCTAGCATTTAGAAAAGTAATAGAGCATTTCTACATATCTATATTTATACATTAATTCCAGAAATACTTAAGGAACTGGGGCTTGAGAGATAACTCATTTCATAAAGTGTTTGCTTTGCACAAATGAGGACCTGAGTTTAATCCCTGGGACTCACATAAAAGTGCCAGGGATGGTGTTGCATGCTGGTAATCTAAGCACTGGGTAGGCAGAAGCAGGCGGATCCTGTAGCTCACTGGCCAGCCCGTCTAATCTAACAGAAGAGTACAAGGTCAATGAGAGAACCTGTCTCAAGAAAAAAAGTTGGTGATGTTCCAGAGGAATGATACCTGAGGTTGTCTTAAGGCCTCTGCACATACACACACAGATAAAAATAAATAAATATTTAAGGAACTGTACTTTATGTAGCCACTATCCTAGTTTAGAGGAACACAAAATTGCATAATTGCATAAAATAGACATACATTCTTGGCCCACCTTTCTAAAAATCACAAAACCAAAGTTCAGCAAGGCACTTTTGCTTTTCAGTATTCTATCAGAAAATAAATGAAAATTCAAAATCTTAAGATATTTTTCTACTGGAATTTATCTTTATTTTTATTTTTTTTTATTTATTTATTTATTTATTTATTTATTTATTTATTTATTTATTTATTTATTTTTCCAAGGTAGGGTCTCACACAAGCTCAGGATGACCTGGAATTCACTATATAGTCTCAGGGTGGCCTCGAACTCAGGGTGATCCTCCTATCTCTGCCTCCTGAGTGCTGGGATTAAAGGCATGTGCCAACACGCTTGGCTTTGTTTGTTTGTTTCTTTTGTTTTTTTGAGGTAGGGTCTTGCTCTAGCCTAGGCTGATCTGGAATTCACTCTGTAGTCTCAAGGTGGAATTTATATTGATTAGAAAGTACTTCTCTACCTACCATACAATGCAATTAGTGTCCAATAGTTTGTTAAACTTACTCATGATTTTTTACACCTTTAAAATGTTAGTTCAGGTTGTTTGATGTCTCATAGGATAAAATGGAAGGCTGATTTTAATCATTCTGCAATTCCTGTAGAAATGAGTATCCAGGAGTGTCAACAGGACCATGGGAACCAAGCCTACGTCTCTAGGAGAGGATGCTAAACTTTTCATTTCAATACATTGAGGGGAAAATTAGCCTAAATTACTAGATTTTGCCCTAGAGTTCACACTGGAATGAACAGTAGTTGGAGAAAAAAAAGCAGAAAAAGAGAAAGGACTGCAAGGTTTCATGATGTAGTCAGATGACAGCCTGAGTCAGTGCTTCTCTGCCGACAATGATGAGAACAGAACTCACACTTCCTGGCCGAAAACACTGCTACTGGGGAATTTGGGAGAAGAGGCTCAGAAGGAAGCTTCATGGAAGGCATTGCTGTCGGGCGAGAAAACCTTTGAAGACCCAAGGTCTGTTAGAGTCAAGGAAGACAGCAAATAGGAAACTGATAAATTAAATGGCTTTGAGAAGAAACAAAAGAGATGCATCAAATCAGAAATGACACAAATTTGGAGAGGGCACATTCAATAGAAAACAAAACCCCAAGATTTAAGACACCAGACTCTGCTGAGCATGGGATGCAGCTGGGACAAAACATACTTGAGTCCTTACCTGTCCATCTGTCTGAGACCTCTTCTTGACAGTTGCTTTTGTGCATTTATGTTTAGTGTAATTACCCACCAGTGTAAGTTTATCATCTTGTTACATGTTTGATTTCTTTTCCATGTTTTCTTGCATGGGTTCTTTGAGCTTGTCTTGCCTTGTCTTTGACTAGCAAAGTTATTTTAATATGCCACTTTCTTACCTTTCTCATCTCTAGATCTAAACTTTTAAATGTCGCTGTTCTCAGGATTACCAGACCATTCTTAGCCTATCATACTCTACAAAAACACATGACACTATTTCACATGTAAGACACAGTGATGTATTTCCATTTACCCTCCTCTCATCATTTGCAGTATTTTTAATACTTCTAACTCAAGCTATGCTACAAATTGCACAACATCTTTATCTCTCTGGCTTTCAATAGTTAGTTAGAATTACAATCACTCTGGAGAGGCCGAAATCAGCAGGTGCAGTTGAGAGGCCCTGCTTTAGTATATAGAGTGGGGAGTGATGGTGGTCGACTTCTGGCCTCCACATCTATGCATCTATGCCTACACTCATACATGCACACATACCACCCATGTGCAAATAACACACTTTCTTCACTGATTCATTTCTCAATTTCTTGCTGGAGATTTCTTTAATATTCTTTCTTTAAATTTAAGGCTCTGTCTATCTTATATTATTTTCTTCAGTCTAAAAATTATTTTCTGTATTCTTTGTACTGCCGGATTATATATGCCATAGAAACTAATTTTTCTGTTATCTTTTGGCCTCCACTATTTCTGATGAACTGTCACACTCATTTTTTTTTTTTTTTTTGGTTTTTCGAGGTAGGGTTTCACTCTAGCCCAGGCTGACCTGGAATTCACTATGGAGTCTCAGGGTGGCCTCGAACTCACGGTGATCCTCCTACCTCTGCCTCCCGAGTGCTGGGATTAAAGGCGTGCGCCACCACGCCCGGCTCATTTTTTTTTTTCATTTCCTTAGTGGGTCTGTTTTTACTCTAGCTGCTTTTAAGCTAACTTTTAAAAATCATTTGTTCTCAGAAGCTTGACTATGAGAACCCAGTATGTGACTCAATATTCAATATTTGGAAAGCTTTTGAGCTTCTTGAACCTTCAAGTTGTTCAGGATGGAATGGTAAGCTTTGTCCACTTCTGCATCTGTAACCCACCTCACATTCATAAAGGGCCCCTGGATACCTCACAGGGTGCTGACCTGTTTTCTTTTGAATTGTTGTTTACGGATTTCTATTATGTGCTCAAAATTACTAATATTTTGTAATTGCTTATTCTATTAAACCAATCCAAGAGTCTCCCCTTACATTCTTACACCCTTCACATTCAGAACTTGTCTTTTGTTACTTTTTAGAGCTGTCATTTTTTTTCCTAGAAATAGTCCATCTCATCATCTCTTGCATCTGCTTTACCTTTACCTCTGACTCCTCGAAAATGTTCATAATGTCTGCTCTTCTTTTTTGATTTTCATAGAAACCCAGTCCTCAGTACCTTAGCCTCTGCTGGCCATGCTGAGCTGAAGCTCGGTTTTCCCTGGAGCGAGCCCATCCATGGCCCAACCCACTGCCTCTAGAGATACCACTCACTCATTTTTTTTTTTTTTTTTTTTTTTTTTTTTTTTTTTTTTTGGTTTTTCGAGGTAGGGTCTCACTCAGCCCAGGCTGACCTGAATTCACTATGTAGTCTCAGGATGGCCTTGAACTCACAGTGATCCTCCTACCTCTGCCTCCCAAGGGCTGGGATTAAAGGTGTGTGCCACCACGCCCGGCCCACTCACTCATTTTTTATATGCACATTTGAGCTTGAAGGAGATAGCATTATAGGATTGTATGTATATTTAGTTAATACTTGCATGATTTCAGACTCTAGTCACAGCCACAATTCACAGAATCTATGTCCTGCTCTCTTTCTAACATACATTCTAGGTAAAACCCAAATATGGAGGAGGGTAAAATTTAAGCAATAAACTTCTATTTTGGCCTTTGAAACTTTTCTGATCTCCTTTCATCTTACAATGCTGAAATGATTTCTTCTTGACACTGATTTTCTCTTGTCTAACACATCCCTCACTTTCCTGACTGGGTTAGGACCTGGAGCTACGACAAGCTTTCTACTTACTACAAAGTCCTTATTCTTCCTAAAATTTGTTCTTCCTAGATTTTGTCATTGCTTCTTTTTCAGAGCTTCAGAAAAATAGACATTTTGTCTTGTATTTTTTGTTAGCATATGAAGAAAAGTTATTTTTATTATTCTATGTCAAAATTGGAAGTAGAAGTAACTATTTTATGAATTATTTTGTGAGTATATTGAATCAACAATTATATATATTAGATTTTTCCTAGAAACCAGCTTGTAGAATTTTCTATAGTTTCATATTTTCAGTGAGTTACCTTGAAATTTATGAGATAATATTAGAGAAGTTAATTTTGTGTCATCATGAGATTCCCTATCTGCCTTTTTTATTTTATTTATTTATTTATTTATTTATTTATTTATTTATTGATGTAGGGTCTCACACTAACCCAGACAGACCTGGAATATATTCTGTAGTTCTAGTCTGGCCTCAAACTCACAGCAATCCTCCTAACTCTGCCTACCAAGTGCTAGGATTAAAGACATGTACCACCAGACTTGGCCCTATTAGTTGATTTTTAATACTTTCAAAGGTGCCTGATGCCCGCAGCTTTTATCATAGAGGGGAGTGCCACGACAAAGCATTGAGAGAAGGTCAAAGGGCATCATAGTTAGGAGCTTTCACTGAACTCACCTCCAAGCTCATTATTCCACCACTGATCCCGATGCTCAGGATGGGAGGGGGACAAACATTTTGAATCTTGTTTTGGAAACTAATCATATAAATAGTAGAGCTTGAACTAAGAGTTTCTTACTACTGAACCAATGAATGTTCTTTTAAACATAATCATCAGAAATTCTAGTGTTTTCTTTGGACGCCCAAGACTTACTTTAAAAAGGTGAAACAAAGGTAAGCTTTAAATATGCTTCATGAGAATGGTGGATTAAACTGGTCAAATATTTCCAAACAATGGCTGAAAACAATGTGATTGACATGTGTCACGTCACACTAACAGTGTTTAACTGGGCTGCAGAGGATGTGGTCTTGATGAGCATGTTTCTAAAATTAAGGTAAAAATCTTCATCATTTGAATACATTTTATTGCACAGCTTTCTTATTCACATGTCTTCGAGGCAGTAAATAGCTTATGGCTTTGTTGTCAGATCTCCCTGCTGCTACATTCCTCCTCAATCCAAGTGCTCAGAGATGGATTTCCAACTGCCTGTTTGGTACATCAGGGAATGTGAAAGTTCAGTTACATAGAGACGTGAGTCAGCCCATATAGCTTAATTTGAATTATGCAAATTAGATTCTATATCCGAAAAGCTTTTTTTCTTTTTACTTCACTGCCATTAGGTGGTGCTAGCAATGTCCCTATTCATAAAATATTTATGGCTATCCAGCCCTATAAATACATGAATAACAAAATCTTCATTGATTATGCTTGACAAAAAGACAAAGAAATCTAGTCTAGCCTATTATGAATATTCTAAACTGATCTCCAAACTCACTACTTACTAAAAGACAAAAGTTTTGTTAAAAATACATGATTTCCTAATTTTTAGTTTTTTTCAGGTGCTTACAATTAATTAATTTGGTAAACATTGGTTCAGTATCCTAAAAATTAAATTGCAAGTGCAGAATATGGTAAAAATAAGGGTGAAACTAGAAAAAAAAATGAAGCATGTTAATGTGTATAGAGTGTGTGAAATTTCATTTTATCCCAAATGACCGAATAAAGAATTCTCTTATTCATCATTTAAAACTACCCTCTGTTGCCTCTCCCATGATAACAGCTATGGTTATAAATGTCATCATCATAACATAACATAATAGCCTTGTGATGATGAAAACACAGGAAGTAATATCTACCACATAGGTTTTAAGACAATTATCTTCTGTGGCTCTTCTTTCCAGAACAGAATAGATTTAAACATCCTCAATATGGAAGTATTGAATTGCATGGTCTTTGAAATACGTTGCAATATGTAAATTTACAAATTAATGAAATGGAATTTTCATCTGTCTTTGAATTTCTGGTTTCATTACAAGAGACTTCTCTAATTGTTTCATTTATTTCCATGTTTTGTAGTTTTACAACATTGTCAGGATAACCATTTCAGCTTTTAGAAGAATATTTGGTCTGGCATTTCTTGGAGAGCCCAACTAAGGTCAGATTGATTAAATAATGGAATTTCAGTCCAGTTTTTAATTTGCATTTCCAGAATAAATATTGAACTTGATCATCTTTCAGATTATACTGCTTTATTGGGAAATTTCTTTGCCATATTTTTATAGATAATATTTTCATCTTTTTTTTTTGAGAGCAACAGACAGAGAGAGAAAGAGGCAGATAGAGAGAGAGGGAGGGAAGAATGGGCATGCCAGGGCCTCCAGCCACTGCAAACAAACTCCAGACGCGTGCGCCCCCTTGTGCATCTGGCTAATGTGGGTCCTGGGGAATAGAGCCTCTAACCCAGGTCCTTAGGCTTCACAGGCAAGCATTTAACTGCTAAGCCGTCTCTCCAGCCCAATATTTTCATCTTTATTGTTGATTTGTATGCTTTCCATGATAAGGGAGTTTTTTTTAAAATTTAACAACATATAGTATTTGAAAATCATTTCATATATAGTGTGAGATGTTGATATTTTAGTTTACTAAAGAATTCATCATGCAGCCGGGCGTGGTGGCGCACGCCTTTAATCCCAGCACTGGGGAGGCAGAGGTAGGAGGATCGCCGTGAGTTCGAGGCCACCCTGAGACTCCATAGTGAATTCCAGGTCAGCCTGGGCTAGAGTGAGACCCTACCTCGAAAAACCAAAAAAAAAAAAAAAAAAAAAGAATTCATCATGCGAGGTAGGAACTTTGTTTACATGTGCAGTTTCAACCCATGAACAAAACATTTATTGAATGATAAAGGTTTTGTGATCAGATACTATATATAGAATATGAAAATTTGTTCTCATGAGTAAATTTCTGTAGCAGGATACTTAAATTCATACTATTTCTAATATGATCTTCCTCTCATTATTTTAATGATCTCAACTGAAATACTTTTTAACATTAAAATAATAAATTTTTCCTTTCCTTAAGTAGAACCTTCACATCAAAAGATACCAGATATTATGCACTGCATTGCATTACAAATCAGATAACTTTCAGATTTGTTACCACCAATTCATATGAAAATATTTATTTAGTGCATTTATTTGTAACTAACCATCTTACTATCATTTTGTTATTTATTGTTGGGTTTTGTGTCCCCACTTTCATAGGTTTGTTTTCTGGAAAAGCTTAATAAGTTTTTCTGCTACTTATAATCACCATGGTGTTCCTATTTCACTATACACTGTATATTTTCCAGGATCACATTAGTAACAGCAGTGAAAATCAGCATTACTTATTACTCCTGATTTAGAAAAATTTTGATGTAGTTTTTGAACCATAAGGTGGAATGTTGGTTACTGGCCTGCCTATTAATTGTTTTTGTCTTAGGTAAGTATTCTTTTAGTCTATTTTTTCATACTCATTAATTCCTTCTCTATCCATAAGTTTCTTGATTCACTATTCTGGGAAAGCTTGGCAGAAGAAAACATGAGTATAATAAATTTCAAATTTTTGAGAATTTAAAGCTAGAAAATAGAGAAGGATCAGTCAGGGGAGGTTTTCAGGAGAAGAAACACTTTGGGTAAGTGATAACCAGATAACCATAAAGAAATGATTTCCCAAAGGAGAATCAACAAACACTGCTATAAAAGGAACCAAGAACTTGATGTTTTAAAATGCCACCAACTCACATCAAAAATAGCTCAGATGGTTTCCTCTTCTGGACAGCTTTAATGTTAACTATAAATATAAAACTATAAGAGTATAATTGCATGGAATTTTACGTAAATTTTATATAAATGTATGTAGAGAGAGGCATCTACTTTCTGTTTACATATTTCCTTGCACACTTATATGGGTATATATGTTCTAAGATACAGATATTTATCTTTATCTGTATTATTTGGCAAGATATGTATCAAATTAAATGCAGGTGTTTGTGTGTGTGTGTGTCACACTCCAGATTATTTCCTCAGGATACTTATATTATCACTAATATAAAAGATTTCATAAGCCTTGAGTGAATTGTGCCATCAATCACTCTTTTGTAGGGTGGAAATATTATATGCAACTGAGTACATTTTTGATAGAACTTACTTCCATTTTTGTTCTTTTTCTTCTAATTTTATTTGTTTTTTTTTGTTCTGTGGGGGGGAGGGTGACATCTATGTGGGGTGCACGAAGATGTGCCCTTGTGGGCCTCATGCTCTTGACTACGGCCTGGTGCTCCACGAGCCTGGAAGTGGACAGCAGGATGCTTGCCTGCCATTGGCCTGCTCTGTTTTGAGTGGGGTCTCTCACAGGTGCTAGAAGTCGCTTTTTATACAAAGCTCAGGTGATTTTTCTGCTTGCCTGTGCTCCCTAGACACTCATGTCTGCACAGGAAGAAGTTCAGTTAACCACTGAACCATCTCACCAGCCCTGTATTTTCTTTAGCTCATAAAGATATGAGACTTCAGGACCACAGATCTACTAGCGGCAATGAAAATGGTTGAACTTGGTAATGAAGTCATTCCTGATACCTTAGTTCACCATGACACGAAAACATTAGGTGAATTCAGTTCAATTGGTTTAAATGAAATATTTTTATTGAAATGGGAAAATATTTGTTTTTGTACACATCTACTTGTGAACTTTTTTATTATTTTGGATAATATAATTACATCTTCTCTCAATGAACTGTTTAAATATATTAATCACAGGAACTGGGAGAAGATTCATATGCAATTGACAGTTCTTGCCATGGATCTATTGAGAACCCCAGGTTATCACACATTCATTCTCCATATTCTAAACATCATTGAGTGAGATCTAATATAGTTATCTTCTCCAAATCTGTAGATTTTATGTCATTATGTTAGAACATTTCATTAGTGAAAATCCCAATAAAATAAAATAGGAAATTTGGTGTTTAGCTTCGTGATATATATATATATATATAATAAAAATTAATAATATAATAAAAATTATTTTTTATATTATTATTTATTTATTTTATGTTTATTTTTATATTTTATATATTTTTATATATGCTAGAGCTAAACTTCTTTAGTTCAAACAGTAACTCCTGCATTGAATGAATATGTGATTTGGTGCAAATCATTTAAACTTTCTGTATCTAATTTCCTCCAGCATAAGGGGGATAATGATAGCTCCTTCCATAAGTCTTTTGGGAGTAATCTTTACCAATGCATTAATTACACCAGTTAATATGTAAAAAGTACTTAGAATCATTTAGCCCAATATAAGTATTAGGCATTCTGTTGATTTCATTTGTTTTCATTTTCTTATTTTAGTATAAATAGCAAAGGGGTGCATTATAGCCCCAACTTCATCTATTATAAAACACAAAGCCTTTAAATAGATACCACTTAGATTCTTGCACAACTCAAAGAAAGAAAGGGCTTCTGCCTGAGTGATCTCTGGGCTGACTGGGGAGAACTAAAGCCTGAGTAGCAATACTTGCATGGCTCATACACTTATATGCAGTCCTTTCATATGCAGGCCCTCAGTTCAATGTTGAATTACAGAAAGACCTTTCATTATTCAAGAAACCTATGCTAGAAATCTCTTCAGACAATTACCATTATAGGTGGAACAAATGAGATTCCCCAGCCCCTCCAAAAACTCAGAGTTCAGAGATGATGTCTGCTTTTTCTATTTTTAAATTTGTCATTTATTTATTTATGGGAGAGAGAGAGAGAGAGAGAGAGAGAGAGAGCGCACCACAGGGCCTCTAGCCACTGGAAATATGTGTCACCTTTTGCATCTGGCTTATGTGTGTCCTGGGGAATTGAACCTGGGTCCTTAGGCTTCATAGACAAGTGCCTTAACCTCTAAGCCAGCCCTCTGATGTTTGATTTTTGATCTTCATTCTCTATTGGCATGTTTCTTCCTGTTTTCCAATGATCTGTTCCAAAATTTTCTTATCTCCAAACTCTGATGGGGCACCCCTTTGGTTATGATGTCATTATTGAGCACCCAATACTGGCTCATGAATTCAGCTACCCTTTCTTCCTCCTTGCTACACTCAAGAGAAGCTGCTAATTGCATCACTGTTCAGACATAAAAGAGAGATTCTGTTCCATGCTTTTATCTAAACTATGCAAAGAAAGTCTTTTTCTTTTTTTTAAGAAGAAGCTCTGAAAACTCCATCCCGAAGTACTTGAGTAATCACTAAGTAGCTATTTATTCAATTTGGTAATGGTTTGATTAAATAGGGTGCTAGTACACTAAAAACCACAGTGGTGAAATAAAACATAAGAAGCAAATGATTGTACTCCATGGTGCATTTCAAACTGTTTTTTTTTTTTTAGGTTCTTCTTTAAAAATAAGGTAAAAGTTGGTATATTTCAGTAGAATACAGTATTTTGCTTTAAAAGTATCAAATGACTAGTCTAATGATCTGCTGATTCTATACAAAACCAGCTTTTTAAAAAAAAGTAATGGGCATTCTAAACATTTTCCTTTAAGTTTCTCCTATTATTTAGTTTCATATATGACAAAATATTTAAATTAAGTGAACTATTCTATGTATAGTATCTGAAATAATTCTATAGAAGTTTTGACAAGACATGTAGTTAAAGACATCTAGTAACAATGTTTTTAATGCATTAATGGAAGCTTTTACAGTCTTAGCAGAGCTCCTGGTGCTCCAATCATGTCACACCACTGACAGAGCCATCTATCAGTAGCAGGTAAACTGCTTTAGTTTGGTTACTGTCCATTGAAAGCCTTAATTTGGAAGCAACTTTTCCTTTCCAAAAGCATTATCACCAAGCACAAATGCTAGGATATGTTTGTCTCTCTTCCTAAATGCATAAAAAGAACAACATACCTAGTATAAATTCACTTTTTTACTGAAAAATAAACATCTTCCTTATGTAGATTTAGAAATACCCAATATTCAGTTTTTAAAGCTTATGAAATCTGGAAATGAAAATTTAATTTAAGATGAATGATTTGACATTTTACTATGAAAACTGAGTCATTCAGATAAGATAGTCGGAAATCTTGTAATATTAAATAAGGTGAAAAGACACTGGATATAACTGTATTAGAAGACAGCATTCACAATTACAGTGTTTTAGTTCTACCCACAAAAACATGATTGAACATCTCACTATTGAATATCAGATAGTTTCATTAAAATATATGTTTGATGGTAGCACATAAATATATATGAATACTTATGTAAGGCATGAATATAATGAGAGGTGGGTATAATATGTAACTTGTATATAATTAGATCTTTCACTTATGTGGCACAGGCAATAATATATCCTAGTTTCAAAATACAAATGTTCAATGTATTGGTCAAAAATTATTATAACTTAAAGATGGTTTCAATGTAAGAGTAATAGACTAATTATATTCAAGTTGCTAAAAGGTTAATTAGTTAGCTAAACTAAAAGGTTGAATTTCAACTTATCTTTAGTAGGGATAAATGTATGAATAAATAGATACAAAGGTATAGAACATAATATTTATGTCTTAATTTTTATAGCAAAATGGAAAAAGAAATAGTCTGGATTTAAAGTCTGCTTTTTTTTTCATGCCTTAAAGTGACTAATTTGATACCTGTTTTTATTTTATTTTTTACTACCCTATTATACTCACCACTGGTAAAACAAACAGGACATTTTAGCTTTAATCTTCTTACTACATAACCCAAATAACTTCAGTCATGTTTGCATTAATGCTGCATTAATCATGTTGTTGCGTATTAATGAGTTTTCAGGCTATGCTAATTACTGTCATAGATTCTGCAGCAGCCCATTAAATATACAAATTACAGAATTAAAGAGCCAGAGCTCTTCATGATTAATCTCTAAATGGAGAAAAACTAATGATGTCTGTACAAAGTTTCTTTCTACTTTTGGCTGAGTGAGCTCAATGAACAATCAATTAGACTATGAGAGGAATGAGAAAGTCACATATTATACAGTTTCATGTAGGTGCTTTGTTACAACAGGGAGCATTAGTTTATGTTTCACAAACATTCTACATTTACTTGTTGACTGTCCTCAATAATGATGACAGCGTTTTCCAATCCCATGCACAATTTGAAGAAGACATGTTCTTACTGAATCCATTCCAACAGGGTCCTAAAGTATACATAGGGTTTCCTGCAAAAGCATTCTCATCTGGAAGTACTTGTCACAAAAATGTCCTCAAATGCAAGTATTATAACAAAAATACAGGGTTTTCACAAGAACAAAACCATAATGTTTAGTCAGCCTCCATTAAGTCTGCATTGTGCCGCAAACTAAAGTGTCTGGCATAGCAGATAAGATCTGAAATGGAAGGTAGATTCAGTTCTAACCATTTTTATACTGATGGGAAGGTGGTATAGACACCCGCCCACAAACCAAGAGAGAGAGAGAGATTCTTAATCATATGGGCAGGGTATAGGAATAACTTTATAGTCAAAACATCACACTGATACAATAGAGGGGCATACATTAAAAGGAAGAGAGACTGGAGATAGTATTGGAATAGAAAGATGTGTATTTAAAGACAGGAACAGAAAGACCACGCAGGTCAGCACACAATTCATGTTCAGCGCAGGGGATATTTACAGTAGCCATGAAGAGTTTAAAGATGAACACTAAGGTAGAATTCAGTGCAGTGCACAGCTGGGAATGAGGCAGGGAGCATGGCAAATTATAGGGTAAAGTGGAGAAGGTAACCAAGATTTGATAAAGGGAACCAACTGGCACAACAAGAAGTGATGGGAAATGTGTGTATAGACCCAAGGAAGGTGACAGATGAGCTTTTTAAAAAGGGAGTATAAGTCAAGGACCCATTGTTCGCATAGACTAAACTGCCTTTCTGAGACCTGGAAAGCACCGATCTGGATTTTCCGGGTACAGATAGCATGGTCCTGAAGAAAAGGAGCAGGCTGGGCCCAGGGTTCCAGGTTGACTGGTTCCGACTTTGAGAAGAGAAGGACTACAGAGAAGTAGTCAGAGAACTTGTCACTGCACTGTCACACAGTACAAGCTACCTTCTGTGAAGGTCAAATCTACGAATACATTAGGTCATAAGAATGAAGTGGGAACTAACAATTTGCCCATGTTTATTTGAATGAAATGACTTAACACTGAAAAAAAAAAGGAAAAATACCCATATAGACTTCCAACCATGAGACATGTGCCCTGTCAAATTGCTTTAAATGTCATTCATAGTGTTTGTGTCTCATATTTCATTTATACCCATGGTGTGGATGAGGAAACTGAGGACCATAAAGATCAAGAAATGATTTTAGCAAATGTTTTCCGTTCTTTAACCAGAATTTGCATTGTTGTGTATATAGGCTGAAGGGCTTTTTGTTTAAGAAAATGAAGGATACAAACAATCAAGGTAGAGTGAGCACCTGTTCACTTGCATAGGTCTTATAAAACAGAGTCAAGCCTTGGAGGCTATTGCCCATCATGCTCATTGGCCAGCTGACATTGGATGTCTGTTCCCTCAGCATCTTGAAGGGCTATTGCAGTTTGTTCCCAGAGGACCTGTGCCCTATTAAAATCCCTATATGCAACTGATGGTGCATTTACCATGGCGTTTATTCTATTTCAAAGGCATCTCTCATGTTACTTTCCTTTTCTCCCCCCTATTGAAGGTTTTTTAAATAATTTAAAATATATATCTTTTACTTACTTATTTGCAAGCAAGTAGGGATGGAAGAAAGACAGAGAATGGGAGCACCATGGTTTCCAGCGACTGCAAATGAACTCCAGATGCATGAGGCACTTTGTGCATCTGGTTTTATGTGAGTACTGGGAAATCAAACCTTGGCTTTGCAGGCAAGTGCCTTAACCACTGAGCCATCTCTCCAGCCCTTCTGAATGTTTTTGAAAGCACCAGTGGCCATATCTTCCAATCTGTTGCTTTGAGACCAGTTACTGTAGTGAGGGCACACTGTGGGAATTTGGTGCTGCTGCCTTAGAAATATGAATGAACAATTAAGGGAAAGCACACATTGAACCTGGGACCTTATCATAGCATATCACTCACACCGTAGGATGGGAGCCTGGGCTTGGCATGCTCAACACCTAAGAAAGGTATTTTTTTCTCTTGTTGTAAGGGTGCAATCTGTACATGGTAGTGACGAGTCAGAATTATCTTTTTACAGAGAAACTGTGCAGTGGTCATTGCTGGTATTGATGACTCCAAAGCTATAAACCAGTTTTGTCTAGGTCCTATAGAGAACTTCTTCAATATAATAAAACTTATAACCATCCCAAAGGTAAGACATCAGTCAAGGGTGTTCTGAGTAATTTTTAGGCTGAATTCCTGGTGGTCTGGTTGGTAAATTAAATGGAAATGTATTGCTGCTTTAGCAGCCATGTATAGACACAATATGCCTGGGAAGAGAGTAATTAAATTGATAAAGAAACATGACGAAGTGGGTAAAACACAACTACATCAAGAAGAAAGTCAGCGTAATGAGCTGAAACATTGCAGATTTAGACAACAGTGCATCAGAGCAGAAGTTCAGAGCCCTCGCCCCCAGCAGTGTCAAAGTGATAGCAACAGAGTCAGCTGGAAATCCTACAGCAAGCAAGGCAGTGTGTTGACTGGAGACAATGTGTACTGAGCAGAAGAATGAAAGGTTTTTTGTTTGTTTGTTAAAAAAAAAAAAAGGACCAGACAAGGACATTAGGGCTAATAGAAACAAGAAAGAGAGGGTGAAGAAACACCTCCAGAGAGTAATACCACAGGGCAGAGTAGACCCTCAGCACAAAAGAAAAAGTGAAAATCATCACCTTTCAAGCCAGAAGCTCAGTGAGAAATGCTAGTCATGGCAGAAATATCAGACCAAGATAAGAACCAACCCCCACCCTCCCACCGGGCTCTAAATCAGAACAATGCGCTCAGCAACAAATCTGCCAAATGCTAATGATTCAAACAAGGAGGCAATAATTGAAAGTAAGAAATATACCACATCCCACCCAGCACCATTTCCCCTAATTATTGTTGACATGGTGACCCTCTCGTGAAGGGACACAGCAGAAGCCCAGAGTAATTGAGGGTGACCAGTGAAGACAGGGATTTTCATGTCTGCGCCGTGAGAGAGTGGGCCAAAACGCCTTCTTCATCGAGCAGTTCAAGGAGTAGGCATAGGTTCTGGTTAACAGAAATGTATTATTTTAAAACAGTACTAATATAATAATTGCAATACCAATTTTATGAGCTGTGTCACATTCCATTTCCTTGTTTTCTGAAGGAAGACAATGCTGCTTAAAGTTGCTCGTGTATGACGATTGTTATACTGTCTTGAATGAGAATGACATTTTCATGGTATTTTTAGCTTCAGTATCAAAATGGCTCTAAAAATGGAAGAATTGGGGTGCCAACTTTTCTCAAGGTTCCTATTTTTTTCCCACTGACTATCAGTAAATCACCTTTAAAGTCATGATTTAGAAAAACAGGTAAAACATCATAGATTCTGGTTACAGGGATTATCATTAAACATGATTTAACCCTAAAAGAAATACAGGCTCACCCTCTGCTAATAACTTTCAGCAAAGCCTCCATATAGTTTCTGCCTGCTTTCAGTTCCCCTTGTGGTTAAAGTTTCTCTTTGCCATGATCTGAAAATTCAACATTTTTTTTTTCTAAAGTGCGTAGAAAGAGGGTAAATGCATATTCAAAGTTAAGGGAACTTTAAAGATCAAACTGAATGAGGAACACAGTCCTGGCTAGGGTACACATCTTATAAGTGATCTGTAAGTTTCCACCTTGATTCTGCAGCAGCCTTTCTGTTTGGTCTCATATTTTTTAGTCTTATTACAAGTAGTTTGAATCATGAGAGCCAAGACGTTGCTCATTGTTATCCTGTCAGTCATTCTTTTCTAAGCCATTTACCTCATCAATTCCATAGTCCCTGAGAAATTTCCAGACAAAGAGATTGTGTGGGGTCCATGATTTCCAAAAGACCCCTACTTTTGAGGTAAATACATCACCATACATTTCCTGGTCTCCAAGTCCTCATCTAGGGTCTGAGGACTGAGACAGCTGATCTCCTACAAAAGGTGTCTGGCATCTTGAGGGCATCATCTAAAAATGGTCTAGGTCTTTCAGCACTAAAATTTGCTGCCAAGTTAGTACACTAGAGAATATCTGGCATGTAAGTTTAATTTTTGTAAGTTTGAAATTTTGCATTTCAAGATATGTTTTGTTGCCTTTCCGCAGAGTTTATATAGAAGTAGAACCTAAAGATTAAAAAGGGCTATATCTAAGTTTTAGAAAGTTTCCTTTGATCACCCTGCTGAAGCTGGGAGACTCCTTTCCCCCCTCTGTTCAGGATTTTGGAAGTGTGGCTTTGTGTGAGCAGTATTCATAATAGCTATGATATCTCCATTTATTGCAAACAGACTCTGAGGACAGAAGGTCATATAACAAACAAAAGTAATAACTTCTTTTAATTAGTCCACAGAATGGGGTTTCCCATTTCTAATGAAAAAAAAAATACAGAGTAACATTCATAATGTGTTTGATGCATGATTGTTTTACTAAATTCATTAAATGCTTTTGCTCACAATTGAAGCCTTCATGGAAAGCAGTATTTCATTGGGACAATAGGTAGGGTATTTATTAGTTCTGACACTATTCCTTACCATATAATAATCCAAAGACATATTAGAAAATGCAATTCATGATAACTTGTCTGGAATGAGCTCTGACTCTATGAGTTATGCCCACTGAAGGTGTTTCCATGGGAGTTTATGACTTTTCCTTTGCCAGTGTCTACAAAGAACAGCAGAGACGTAAGTACAGCAGTTTGCACACATAACATCCAAGGCTGTAGATGTAGGTGGCCCCAGTGACAATTTTCATTAAGGAAGATTTCAAGCATTTAGGCCTTAACAGTACAAGTTGCTACCGTGAACTTTCTAATAAGCACTGGAGGTCATGACACAATATTAATAATGCATATCACAGCCAGATGTGAATAGGGTCAAGCTTGCACTCCACTCCAGTTTATCTTTTCTGGTCAAAGACCACCATGCTGATTTTCTAACACTGGCCCCATTCTGTTTGTGAGGTACTTATTCAGTGCCCAGGACGCAAAGGAAAGTAATTTCCTTTCAGGGAAGTAAGTGTGGATTGTAAAAAATCAGTCTCTTCAGCACCCTTTAGGAAATGTTTCCTGAAAGTGAGTTTGAAAACAAAGGTCACTCAAGATTGAATCATATATGCACATCATTGAGATGTCTATTATGGGATCTGCTCAGCTGTTGTGGCCAGCTTTGGCAAAATTTTCCTCATCTTTATTTGATTTGTTTCATGAGAAAACTCTCAGGACAGTGTGGCAACTTTTATCACTGGCATTGATACAGAGACCTTGATAATACCCATCTGTGCTCCATGGCACTTATCAAATATTAGAAGGTGGTTCTGGAAAAGTACCCAAATGATACATCATTTCGTAACAGAGAGAGAGAGAGAGAGAGAGAGAGAGAGAGAGAGAGAGAGAGAGAGAGAGATTCAAAACAAAGAGTTAGTGAACCTGAAAATCAATGAATGCAGGACAAATATTAAGACATTCAAATTAAATTAAATGCTGTTGTAACAAAACTGTCAATTACCCAGTATTCTTTTGCTCATTTTTCATTCACTTGTAGGATGACTGCTGTTTCTTCCCTTGGAGCCATCACAGCCTCTGCATGAGAGGAGAATAACTGGGAAATCACTGCCAACCAGCTTTGCTGTCTTCACTCTGAGAAGGTGCTGACTCAAGACAGTGCATTTTTAAACTTTTTGTCACTGACAACCAAGAGGCCGCATGGAATGGATAACCCCAGGGACTCTAGAAACTTCACAAATAAAATGGGATGCTTAATGTTGATAACTCCAGGGCCAAGCATTTGAAAAGTATTCCTAGTGAACATTCAGATAAGCTATCAGGAGGAGAATGGATGCTTGACATTACAATATTATTCCTGATTTTATTTTTTATTTGTCTTTGAGATATTATAGTTGAACAAAAATCTGACTAGATTTCATTGGAAACAAAATTAGATGGAAATTCCTTTTCCTATTTGATTTTCAAAAATTCTTTGAAACTGTAAACTTTCCTATTACCCTCTCCTACATTTTCCCACAAAATGACCCAGTTCCGTAACTGATGCTTTACTAAGTGAAGCTTGCTATTTCTTAAATTTGTACTTTGATTTCTCATCTTGATGCCTTTCACCAGTATGACCCTTTTCCTTAGAATAGCATGTTTGATCCACTTGTATCTTAAAACAAAAGAGAGGAAAGAAAAGAAAACTATACCTAACCTGCATAGTTCATTTCATGTCCACCTTATTTCTGAAGCCCCTTATGGTGGTCACTATGTATCTGTTAACTGTGGTTATAGCATGTTCCAAATGCCTTACTGTACTGATTTCTTCAATCCTCACAACCCCCCGATTAGAAAGGCAGGGCAATCATTACCCCATTTCTCACATGGTGTATGTTAGGGAGCTACAAGATGTTACACAGCTAACAACGTGGTCAAGATGGCAATTCAGTGCGAAGAGTTCACCCCAGCGATCCGTGTCAAGGTGCTTCACAGTCCAGGTCCACGAACATGGTACACACAGCGTCTCAATCCTCTCATGTGAGATGACACTTGTGCTTTTCTTTGATGTCACCTTAATCTCTTCCCCTATGCTTGAGTCAAGAAGCATTATCTTACTGGGCTTTATAGTTCCTTTCCCTGAAGAGACTGACTTTTCAAAAAGAGAAGATGAATTTTACTTTTCACTCTCGTATTGAAGATTGCTTTCTGGCTTGCTTTTATTTATTTGGTTGTTTCTTTAAGCTCCTTGGAGTCCATAGATATGTCACATATTCTTACATCCATTCTACCAATATATTTAGCCATTGTAATACTGTGTTTCTAATGTGTTCTCTATGGCATTTTGCCGAATTAGATTCCTTTCCAGAGATCAAAGCCAGGA
This sequence comes from Dipus sagitta, assembly GCA_036346955.1. NCBI lineage: Eukaryota > Metazoa > Chordata > Mammalia > Rodentia > Dipodidae > Dipus > Dipus sagitta. The sequence goes on from CM070770.1 coordinate 316,251,319, forward strand.
CTTTTGCAGAAGCAGCCACACCCATTTCCAATCTTTTCTGATTCATCAGTGGACTCCGTGCAAGAGATACACTGAATGTCTCTCATTGTTCACCCTTGTTCAAGGCAACCAAATTTGTAGTAGGGTTATAGCCAATAGGAAAAATGGGCATTACCTACTATTTTTTTTTTCCTGTTGAATAAAGACACAGAGGCAAACAAAACTTCCCTCACCACAACCTTGCTCCAACCCTACAAAATCCAATGTTGTTATCTGCTGGCCAAGGGACTTTCACGGTGGTATTCCATATGGAATTCCTCTACAGGGACACAGATGGCACCTCAAATCATACAGAGGACAAGTCTGGCTCATATGTACTTAAAATCCAGAAAGAACAGGTTGGCTAATCCGTGTTAAAATGTTAAAGAATGATAAAAGCTCAATGTGCTTTTTTTTTTTTCCATGTGGTCTTAGCATTCATTTTAAACAGTATAAAAAACATGTTTTCATCCTCAAAGCCACAAAGTATTAATAGGTGAAGTTCTGCTAAATGCAAGGTTAAAATAAATATAAGGAAAAAAACTGAGCATGTGAAGTATGGAGTCAACTTTAGACAATTTCCTTCAGTTTTTTAGTTTATAATATTTATCTGTCTGTTTGATATCACAGGTATCATGTAAAATCAATAAGAATAACAATGAAAATAAAAAAAAAATGTCTGGCATGACTTATACATTTTGATTCCCCTGTCCCACAGAAGAGGGACTGGAGAAGCCTCACCTGTTATTCAGGTCAGGAGCATTGGTACTGGTCCCTTTTAAAATTATGCACAGTGAAGAGTCTTAAATTCTGTCTACCTACAGTGCTAAGTGAACTAATGCAAAATGACCTGGATGGAGATCACCCGAAATGGCTCATAATAGAACTCCAAAAGCAGAGATGGCGTGAAGCCTGTTTTCCAACTCAGGAATACAGGGTATAAAAGCATGGCTGCCTCACTGTGATGGTTGGTGGCTAAGCACTTCCTTCTGCCAAGAAATTAGAAGCTCAGGGAAGAGAAAGCGATGAGCTCCAGGCAGGAAAATATAAGGCTATTATTCATTTCCATATTCATGCTGCAATGCCCATTATGTCATCAACTTAAGAGGGAATTAAATTAGCACCTATGTCTATGTTATCCACATTTGAAAGAAAACAAAAATAAAGGGCTATTCTTTGCTTGGTTTTGTGTTGATTTTCATTTTATTGCTTAAAATATGAATGATTACCATGTATGTGTCTGACTAATTCTGAGTGATGATAATCAGGAAATCTCTTTTCCCTTTTTAGTAAACTCATTGATAGCTTAATTCCTTCCTTCTCATCCCTTTCACAGAGTGGTGGATTTATGGAACACCAGATATCATGATTGATTACAGTATCTGTGTCATAATGAGTCAGATGATTGGGCCTTTCATACTGCTCACAGGATGCGTGCTCTCCGCTATGCTGCTGCCGTGCCAGTGAGCACTGATGCTGAGTTGTTCTGACTCAGAAACAAACACTGAGAAGTAATCAAAACAAACATCTTCCCTACACTGTTAAAAACAACTCCTGGTTCCCAAGATAGAATATAATTAATACATCATTAAAGGTGCCAATTATGGGCAACTGTTTTCATATGCATGCAAGCCCAGCAGGAAAACAGCCATACATTGACAGTAGTCACCATCTCATTGGTGCATGGTCCAAACTGTATGAAATACAGGAGTTAAGCAAATAGTCATGACCATTTTCCTTATATTCTAGTTGATATTCTGCATGTATATTCCAAAATTTATTTTGCCCTATACTGAATAGGATCTGACAAAGTTTCCATGTTCAACCTTTACTATAGTCATTAGAAAATACACATGAAGTCTATCATTTTTTGTGTATTCTATGTGATTACTTATTATAATAGCTGTGGAGAAAATTGTGTATCTTTGATTAATCCCAAAGAACTCTCTTGCATATTAATACTCTTGTAAAGCCACACACAAGAGAATGATGAACAAATGGGAGAATTGGTGAACTGTGCCTTTTACCACAAACATGAAAATCAGGAGTTGATAATGAAGTATTATCTGTATTCTGTCTATGAATATCTGAAACTTCATTCTGAGGGAAACTTAGGTCAAGAATGCTATGCCACTTCTACAAATATAAAGAAAAAAAAACTTCCTGCTAATGTAAATTGTCCAATGAACTATGTTGCATTCTAGGCTGTATGTTAGGTAAATACCCAGGAATTTTAACTTGTTATTCAATTGTTTTAGTTAGCATACTACACGACTCTGTGTTTAAAATATTGTAATTTCTTTTTTTCTTTCCTTTTTTTATGAGAGTGACAGACAGAGAGAGAGAAAATACTGGTGTGCCAGGGCCTCATGTCACTGCAATTGAACTCCAGATGTTTGTGCCACCTTGTATGCATGTGTGACCTTGTGTCTCTGGCTTATGTGGGTTCTGGGGAGTCAAACCTGGCCCCTTAGGCTTCAATGCCAAGTGCCATAAACACAAAGCCATCTTTCCAGCCCTGAAAGATCATAATTTCTATTAAATTAATTAATTAAATGCAAGAAATTACTTGATTATGTTATGTTTCTCTTGATTAGATTATGATTTTTCCCATTAGTTAGTTCTCTAGGTTAGTTATACAGAGAGATTTTATGGATAGAATTATACCCCAAATTCACATTTTGAAGACCAAATGTGCAGTGTTCAAAACATGATGTCTATATGAATAGGCCCTATGAAGAAGATGTAATTAAATGAGGTCTTGCTGGAGAGCACTGGGCTCCTAATCCAATATGACTTTTTGAAGAGAATGCCAGGTGCAGAGAGAGACACACAGAGAAGATACCATGTGAAGATGTTGGCAGTGAGAGGAAAGTGAGGCTTAAGCCAAGAACAGTAAACCCAGCAAATGCCAAGAGCAATAGGAAAGACCTGGGACTTGTTGTCCCTTCTTGTCCTCAGAAGAAACTACAGCCACTGGCTGGTTGAGCTCAGATGTCTAAGTAAGGCCTCGAACTCACACATAACGTATTTCTGTATTTAAGCCTCCCTCCTAGTGGTTTGTCGTGGCAGCCCTGACAAATGGGTACTATGTTGAATAAACATAGTTTCAAGTACTTCTACCAGTGCCATATGTGGATACAGTTTGTGGGCTACTGGAAACTGTCCTCCATGTGTTATGGCATACAGAGATAGCATAGAGTTTAAAAACAGGGTACTAGTAAATGCAGTCATGCCACAGAGAATCATCATTAAATTTATTTCAATTAGAGATTCTTGCCCATCAGGTAAAAGATCCCACTGAGGACCAAAAACAAAGCAAAGCAAAACAAAAAAAAGAAACAAAAAGAAATTTAAGAACTGCTGTACAAGCCTGACTCAAGGCCACACCCGGAACCCACAGCCTTGACTTAAAATTGCTGACCCAATTCTCAGAACTCTTTGTTGACTTGGAAAATATGTCCCCTTGAAATTGCAAGTTATGACATTTGGAGATATGAAAGGGTCAGACCATGAATCTGACCTGAAATATTATGTGATGCTTCCACTTTGAATTTTATTTAGTCTTTTGATCAATATAGAAATTATAGTATACTTGCAGAGTTACAGTGTACTAGAGTTATCTTCATTGATCAAGAAGATTTTGTTAATACAGCTGGTTTACATCAGGAAAAGTTAATTTATTTTGAATTTAGCAAAGGTCAAAATAAATGCTTTCATATAAAGTGGGAGTTAAATCTGCTAATAAAATGATTATATATTTATTCTAGTTTCCAAAATAAAGTTGTTAATGAGCCATACAGAAAATTTGACAGTACCAGAGAGATATTATATATAAACCATGTATAAAATGTAAACTCATGTGGCTATCAGATTATAAGTTTGAAGGATGAGTCATTAAACTGTATCCTATCATTTAAGATCATGGGCAACACAAAATGGGTCTCTTAGCAAATAGTTTTTCAAATGAGTGAATTGATGTTTTGTGTTGTTTAGATGCACATAGCAACCCTGTTAAATAAGGGAAAAGGAAGCCGAAACAACCCAAACAACCTTAAAAAAATTGTCTTTAGTTAAGTTTTTTCGAAAGTATGCAAAAGAAAAACAAATCTTTATCTTTGTCCTGTGTTAAAAAACCATTACATTGATATAGTAGGCCAGCTATTATTCCCTTTTTGTCCTGAAGAATGAGCTGCAGAAAATTTTATCACATACTTTCCTGAGCACAGAGGCAGTAGTTCTTACTACAATGATTTTTGTTTTTTAATTTCTGTCATTACATACTACATCCTCTCTTTTGGATTACCTTTGCTTTTTAATGACCATCTTATTGACTTCTACCTGATTACTTAATAGACTTTTCATTTTTATTTGACTCTTTTACATTACCACGTGGATGGTCTACCATCTACTTTCTCTCTGCCTGTGGATAAAAGACTCTCCCTTTATGCTGTCACAGTCTAAAAAGATCTCAGGATACCAACATGAGAGAAGTGCTGAGGATAAAACAGGTAGGAAAACAATCTGTTGGAGAGTTTTCTTCTTTCCGTAATATAAATAAATGTTAAGAAAAGTTTATGATTTCCTTCCTGCCAAATCAAAGCTATGGCTTCCATGTACCTTCCGCTTTCCCCCAGAGCATGACCACCTATGTCAGAGGCACTGTTCCCATGTCTGTGACACCTGATCATCTATTATCTTCTGAGCCTGGTTATTCTCAGCCCTACCCTTATTTGTTCATCTTCTCAGTTCCACTGTTGTCCTTAGGACCAGTTGCTGGAGAATAGCATCCAAGCTCAGGAAGTAAGGGTGGGTAAGCCCTAACCCCGCTCTGGCCTAGAATGGACTTCTACTTTGCCTGCAATTATTCCCAGGGACTTCCATTTGCCCCCGTCACCACTTTGTGACAGTATTAAGCTCCAAAACACTAAACAGAGGCTGTTAAAATGATGAAGTTAATGGACACGAGTCACAATTGACCCTACCAAAAAAAAAAAAAAAAAAAAATCATTCACTTTCGTTTTCTACTTTCATGACTATATGGCTACGGCTTTTACGAGCTTGCTGAATGACTGTTCAACATGCTTGATGATGACACTAATAACAGCCAATGCTTTATCCCTGGTAAACAGACAAATAAGGAAACCTAATTAGCATAGACTGTAGATTTGTCATTTGTTTAGTGTTCCTAAAATATACTTCTAAACAGATTCAGATCAGTGAGCTGGGCACTTATCAGCCAGAGTTCTGATACTATGATTCTGCTGTTGAACAGTTCTTATTTACAGAAACCCTGATCTTCCAATAGCTGGCCTGACCAAAAAAAGCTCTGCAGTCCTGCCACACCTCCACACTCCTCCCACGATCAGAATTTTCCGCCTAGTCACACCTCTTTTGCTTGCTCCTCCACGCTAACTTATTACTCTTCAGAGCATCCATGGGAATTATTTTCTTCTGGTGGGGAGCAAATTCAGCATGAGAACTTTGCTTTAAGTAAACACAACACACACAATTAATTAGAAGGTAATTAACTCACTTTATGAAAAATTCAACACAAGACTCCTTCAAACAAGGGCTGCTCTGTGTATTTAAAATAAGGCAGCAGGGTTAGCTGTGATCCTTATCAAATGTGGTCAAGGGCAAAATGACTTTCTTTATGTGGGGGTTTGAAAGTGAGTCATTTTATACTGATTTTGAGGAACATCAAATTTTTATTTTAGTCTAAGTAGAAATAACTATGGAGTTTCTGTTTGCTATTGAGTCTTTCCAGTGTGATGTAGGGCTGTACACAGTATATGTATCTGCTTGATGCCTGTTTTTGGATGAAGATGAATGGCTTCTTAAGGGCACGAATTATACCTTGTTTAGGCATCTGTATTAATTACTTATTTTTTCACTGTTGACCAAACACTGGACAAAGCCCAATTTCAGGAGAAAGGATTCACTTTTATGATTGTTCGATTGGTTTGTGTTTTACAGGGAGTTCCCAGTCATGCAAGTTAGGCTGACACTGTGCCCAGGACTTCACCTCTTCACATCTCAGTGCAACAGGAAGCAGGGAGTTCAAGCACAAAGGCAAGGCAGGATATAAGCCTTAAATCCCTCTGACAGAGGAGGGCAGTCCCCCCCCCCCCGGGGGCAGGAGGGACTTCGGCAGAGTCCTTTTTGACAACTGAATTCCAGCTCACCCGCATGGCCACAGCAAAGGAGGAAAGGGAGAGACGCCATCTCTTGGTAGGCTATGGCCTTCCTCGATCTGCAGGCTCTCTCCTGAGGAGTCTGCTACTTTCACCCCCTGTGAATGCACTCAACAATCAGCACCCATGCTCACAGCCTCTGCCTTGTCAGACACTCATCTGCAGAACACCTAGTACTCCTGAGACATATCTAGAGCAGACAGTACCGCCTGCAGGGTAAGAGGAAGGCCTCTCCTTGCTCTGGGGCTCCCTTGCTCCTTGAGCGATGAATACCTGCTCATTTCCTCCCCTTGAGATACTGAAGCTCTGGTGCTGCTTCAGTCTAGTCGGGCCCTGCTTGCTGGCATTCCAAAGCCTGCCAAACATCAAGCCATGAACCAACAAGACTGTTCTTGGCCAGCATCTGAGGATCACCAAAGACTGAGAGCTGCAGCACTTGCCTCTAGCTTCACCTGCTGGGCACCCTGCTCCCACGGTGAGTTCTAAAGGTCATAGTCGCTTTCAAGTTGTACTCCCCTGTGAATAAATCTTCATCTGTTCACCCTTTGCTACTGTCTGTCCACCTCATTCTTTGGGCTGGAGAGATAAGGACCTGAGAAGATAATGGGTTATATCACCATCCCACTAATGACCCACTTCCTCCATCTCAATCTCAACTCCCAAAGGTTTAACTACACCCCGAAAAGTGCCCCCAGATGAGAACACATGTTCAGACATGGTGTAGGACATCTCTTTTAAAGTATAGTAGCATTTTTTTCTTAAGTGCTGTAGCTCACTGACTGTCACTTCATTGTTTACTAAACAGCTGTTTTCAAAAGATAAATGGAATGTGAGCCTGCGGCTGTACCCATGATAAGGTCTGCTGGCCTAAAGTCCTCTTTCCCACAAGACTTCAATTTTACCTGTATTTTGAGTGCTGAAAGTGAAGAGATAGTTCTAGAGAGGCCAAGGAAAGTCCAAAAACACATTGTTGCCATTGACATACTACAAGGGACATCTGACAGATCGGTCTACTGTCCACTTAAGGGGCCAGGAGAGATAGGGCACAGATAGATACATTTTGCTTCAGAGAGGCCACAACTGACTCAACTGTTCAGGCAGAAGAGCAGGCTTTAGGCATATGCCCCCAAAGGAGGCAGAGCGAGCTGTGGTTGGACAGCAAGGCTAGTAGCTGCCGAGTGCTAGGAGCTGAACTGGCCACAGAGATGTGAAAGGCAGAATGCCTTCTCCAAGTTTCCCCTGAGGTTGTCTCTGCATGAACAACAGAGGTTTCATCAGTAACAGCATATGTCTCTCCTGCACTGATGGCATAGAATTGCCTCCTTGGGAGATTCACTTCTTGATATTTTAAACTTTGCAACTAACTTTTAAGAAATGGGCACATGAGGTGGGGACAGAGAATCCATTTACTCAGATGACAGTTTTCATTCTTTTCCAGCCCTCACTATTTGGAAAATAGATTCTTTTGCTTGATTGTGCCCTAAAAGTGAGGCATGGGATATATTATGCAAGTTCCTCACATTCTAATTAAGATTATTGCCATTTTGAACCTGCAATATCATCTCAGATGGAAACAGAAATGAGAGCCTCTCTTGCCATTAGGCACAGGGGCCATTAAGCTGTTCAACACGCTCCCGGGAAGCCACCCTTCTGAGCTTCCTGCAGGAGCTCTGCCGGGGGCCATGGGCTCCTCGGGGAGGCTGTCACCCTACTGAGCATGGCAGAAGTCAACAGAGGCTGATGTTCCCTAACATTCTTCCATTTTCCTGTACTCTCAGCTTACTAAAAACCTGTCTAGCCTGACACTTCTTGAAACACGTTACACAATTAGTGTATGTGCTTGAGGGAGTCCAAACAAGCCTTCTCAAACTTCACGAAGTTTCTGGTGGCCAGGCAGGTAGGCTCCCTTGTGAACATTTTGACATCTGGTAACTCCCTTTGCTGGGTAAGCTTTCTTTGTGTGCGTGCGTGTGTGTGTGTGTGTGTGTGTGTTTTAATGCAAAATACTACAATGATGACTTTGAGTTTCATGCACTTTTAGGAACTTAGAGTAAAAGAGGAAGGGATTCCCACAACCCACTCTGTGGCATACCCTAATGGTCTAAAGACTTTTAGGTCATTCTGAAAATAGTTTTTCAAGTTTTTAAATATATTTTATTTTTATTTATACATGCAAGAAGGAGGGAATAGAGAGAATGGGCACATCGGGGCCTCTGGGCAATGCAAATGAACTCTAGATGCATGTGCCACCATGTACATATGACTTACGTGAATTTTGGGGAATCAAACCTAGGTCCTTAAGCTCCACAGGCAAGCACCTTAACTGCTAAGCCATTTCTCCAGCCCTAAAAAATATTTTTATTTATTTATTTGAGAGAGGGAGAGAGACGGAGGCAAGGAGAGAGAGAGGGTGTGTGAGCATGGGTGCTCCATTGCCTCCTGCCTCTGTAATCAAACTTCAGGTGCATATGCCACTTTGTGCAATTGGCATTATATGGGTACTTAGGAATCTAACCTTGACTGTCAGGCTTTTCAAGCAAGCGTTTTTAACTGCTGAGCCATCTCTCCAGCCATATGTAGGCCATTTTATCTCATGCTCAAATCTCAGAGATCTTATCTTATCGTGCTGATTTGCACCAGGGAAAAATTTAGGAAAAGAAAGGAGCTGGAGCTTCCACAATCCTCTTTGTGGCCTCCTCATAGTGACCTAAAGTCAATGCACTAATTACTACGACAATTTCCACCCCTTCCCAAGTTCCACAGCAAGGACCTAGCATTTACTATGTGGATCTTTCAATCATATTCACCAGCCACACTATTGCAGTAGCTGGTTGAAAGTACTTATTCATCTAATTGTTTTTTTTACTCATCCATCAAACAATGACTCAATACCCCTGTCAGGCTACCAAATTTTCAATGAGTACTCAAAGAATTTGTCTGCTACCTTAGGACTGTGAAATTAGAAGAAGAAGATAAACAGGAAGTTGGGCTGAAAATAAAACTTGAAAGGAATGGGCAGATAAAGCAATATACCCAAAACAACACAAATTATTTCTCCACTCCTAGTCAGCACTATGTTTCATCACATGGTTCATAACTCTGAATAAGTCAAGGTGTTTTCATAAATATTTTCTCATTAGATTTTTCACTGTAACTGTGAAAAAATCCAGAAGATGTCATAATTTTCTTTCTACTGAAAAAGGAATATGGAATGCATAAAAATATAAGTGACATGTCCCACTGACAGGTCTTGGCAAGAATCAGTCTTACCATATTAAACAAACTCCAGAGGCTACTGAGTGTGGCCGTGATCAGCCAAAACTTAAGACCTTGCATATTCAGCTTACTTCACATTTGTAAAAAGCAGAAGGAACTCGTGTGTGTATACAAATAGAGCAGATAAAAGTCACTATTATTTCTTGTCCCTTCATGTCAACAAAACACTCATTGGCCATAGGTTATGAACGACACAATCTCCCCTAGAATTTAATATTAAAAGGAAAATCTTTGGCCATATTTGGCATTTCAAAAGCCAGTTAAAATAACAAAAATAAAGATTAGACAAGGGATCCAAAGTTACAGTCCTGCACAATGAAAGTAAGACTACAAATGAAGAGGCAGCTGAGGTACAAGGGGAGAGATAGGAAATTTGATAGACCGGCTTTTCCCTCTGCTCGTCTGGACACAACCCACATGTTAACATTGTCCCGCCTGACACAAAATAAGTAAACCACTGAGAAAATCAAAGAAAAAGAAAATGATAATATTCAACCTATGTGAGATTTCACTACCCTTCAGTCACACATCAATTAATGAATCCTCCCATTCACCTCTTTCTACTAATGCCCAATAATCAATGGAACAAGATATGTCAAAGTATCTGGAAACAAGCTGAGACGTTATGTAAATGTAAGCTCCTTTAATTATTAACTGCCTGCATTGAGATGCCCTGGTGCTTTCACTTTACATTCTTTTGCCAATTCCAGTTTGATTTAGCCTCCAGGGTGTGATTATGTTTGGACTCATAAAATTTTAACTATTTAAATTTTGCCTCATTTAATCTGATATTTAGTCCAAATCCCCCCCACCATCACCACATGTTTTAAACCAATTACTTATTGCAGCGTCTTTGCTGAATAATAAGAAAAATCGGTCCCTGTACCCCACGTAATGACTGTTTATGCATCTGTAAACAGGCATCATGCATCCGCTCTGTGTTCTTTCCTCAAGATTGAACATCCTCAGGTCTCTCTCCTTTCCTTGCAGGCCCCATTTTCAAAGACCTTCATCATTTTTTGTTGATCTCTTTTGAAACCTCTGCCTAATCTGTCTAAGTTTTAATAAGTGCACATTCCCAAAAGGAACATGGCACTCCAACTGGGGGCTGACGATTGCCATGTAGAGTGCAATAATAGCCTTATTTATCTTATCCTTGACAATTCTGCTAATACAACCCGAGGTAGCACTGGCCTTTCCTTCTTCATTTGGTTTTGAAACATAATCACACTATTTCCTTTCCTTTGATGTTAAGTAAAAGAACTAGTAAAATTAACTTTCTAATTTTTATTTCAGTTGCAGTGTCTGAGGTCATGTCTCACAAATATTAGGCCAATAATAAGCTTGGATGGGGCCAATGAATACCACTTTTACCTAAAGTGCTATGATTTAAGAATTCTGTTGCTAATACAAGTGTGTATGATCTCTGTATTTATGACTGAGGTGTATCAAAGAAAGCAAAATCCATGTTTCTCTTATCACTTGAAGTATACAATAAAATTAGCTTTTCACAAATAAGCAATTAGAATGAGACATAAAGATCACCGAGTTTTATTTAAGCTATCCAATTCTTCATTTAACATGAATGTTTCTGGAAATTCTACCAGAAAACCAGAAACATGAACCATGGAACTAATGGCCAATTACCTTAAAACCAATTACTGTAGATAATGTGATAGATGACCATATGATATTTAGCTGGAATGTCAAACTTGATTAATATTTGATTTTTTCCAGGGCCAAATTTAGAGAAATTCTGACATGCTTGAGCAAGGTCAGTGCCTATACCTCAGGACTCCTTGCGCCTCTATTGCATTTGCAGAGCAGAAAATAAAAACAAAACATAAAAACAAACAAACAGAAAGTGGCTGTCTAGACTGTGAGATTATGTATGTGGAAAGCATGAGGTATAGCAGGACTTCCTTGAGGGGAAGCTTCAAAGGAGAACCAAGAATTTGGAGTCATGCAGAGCAGGAGACTGGACTGAAAGGTACTTAAAGTAGAGATAATATCCTTTAATCCACTCAGTATTATGAGCATTTTATCTTACCAAATTGGTTAAGGGTGTGCTGATCCAATGTCACATGGCAAGGGGATATCAAAGGCATCAGCCACAAAGCAGATCATCACCCCTTGCTACTCAGCTAAGAAATGACCCACAGCTGAAACACAGACCTCTTAGAGGATGAAGAGTGATCAAGAAAAGAAAATGGGTTCTCCCAGAAGGTTAATTATGCCAGGACAAATGATATGTCTTAGATAGCATATGTATCTTTGATGCTTAGGAAACATATGATCAGCTTGAACTTTTTTTAAATCACTAAAAGTATGTAGACCAAAGCTTATTAAAACACATTTCAAACAAGCTTTGGCTGAAAGAAATGTAACCTGGATTGGAAAAATGGCTCAAATAAGAGTGCTTATTTTACATAAATAAATAAATAAATAAAGAAGACATGAGAGGATATGAAAGGATTTGAGTTTGACCATCAGTACCCTTATTAACAGTTGAGTATGACCAGATATGCCTGTAACCCCAGTCCTGTGGGGAGCAGAGACTAGAGAATCATTGGGTCTTACTGATCAGCCAGTCTTATAGAAATAGCAGCTCTGGGTTGAGAGGGAAGGAGGGAGGGAGAGGGAAGGGAGAGAAAGAGAGAGAGAGTTAGTTTATCTTGAGGAAACATGCAGATGAGCAATAGAGTGAGACACTCAGTCTTCTACTCTGGCACATGCACTGGTCACATGCATCTTTATACACATATACATACATACACACACACAATGTAATACATTTTTATACACTCATGCCCCCAAAATAAATGTATGTCATTTGAAAATAAACTCCAAGAAATTATGATTATTCTGTTATAATTATATATTGGGAATTGATATACTAGAAATTTCAGAAAGGGTATAAAATGATAAATTACACATATTTTAAAATGGTCTTCTCATGTATTCTATCCTAGAGGTGTACAGATGTAAAATCCAGTTGATTGTTTCCAGCTTTCACCTGCCTGACTTCTTAGCATTGTTGCATATTGGTGATTATCGAATTTATGAGTTTGACCTTGACTCTCACCTACTTCTTCTCCTGTCTGCACTGTTTATCTGAAATATTTTCCAAACTGCCATGGTCTTTCCCTCATTCATCTATTCCTGGTACTTCAATTACTATTCGTAAGACAGTGGCTTCTCTTTAAGAATTTCTGAGTTCATTTTTCAGAACAAACTATCTCAAGAAAAAAATAATAATATACACAGATAATGGTGTGTTCTAGAACTCAAGACCAAGAATACATGTAATCTCAATAAGATCTTTACTTGCAGATTAGGAAAGCTTTCTAGAATTTTCTGCTATGTCTTATTTCTCTGCTGCTCATTGATCTGCTTTCACAGTTTCTCCTTCCTTCCATTCATCCTCTCTCTCATTCCCGGCTACCCTTTCAATGACTAAAAGTTTTCAATGGTCTCTACTTCTCATCTTAATTAGTTGGTAATAGGAGATGAGAGAAACTGACCACTTAGCTCTGAAGTGTGATTCTACATTCCTCTGAGGAAAGGATCCACTCTGCATGGATCAAACATTCATCCTTGTCCTAACTGTGATCTGGAGAGCAAGGGTGAAGGTTAAAAGGAGATGGAACATGTGCCCTTGTTTACAGGAGCAGACACTGTGGTAAAGGGTAGTCCTAAACTAGACCTGCAGCTTAATCCCCAAAGTGTCTGCAACCACTACCACGTCCACATCTCCAACTCAGATATTGCTAATCATTATTTTTCTTTTGTTATTAATTGAGAGCTTTATGATAGGAACATACTGCATGTTGGCCATGTTCCCTTTGGGGAATAAACTTCTGCACCCTCTCCCTGATCCTGCCCATTCCATTTTGGAATCCCCATAGCAGGGGTTTTGGTTCTTCAGGTTCTTCATTATTGTCTTTTTCTTAATTTTTTTTCTTTATTTGAGAGAGAGAGAGAGAGAGAGAGAGAGAGAGAGAGAGAGAGAGAGAGAGAAAGAGATAGAGACAGAGACAGAGACATATATAGAACAGGTGCACCAGGGCTTCCAGCCACTGCAAAGAATTGCAGACCCATGTGCCCCTTGTGCATCTGGCTTATGTGGGTACTGGGGACTCAAACCTGAGTCCTTAAGCTTCACAGACAAGTACCTTAACCTCTAAGCCATCTCTCCAGCCCCCCATTATTTTCTCAAAGTCATGTCTTCTTCCAGTATTTGAGCACTTAAAAAAGTGTTTTGGTTTTCTGTTGGTTTTGGCAACAGCAGAAAACAGCACAGTATAATGGTTAATGGACAATAGCTCTGGATACCATTCCTACTTTAAAAGAGCAGGGAACATGCACAGCTGATCCCAGCTGCATGATAAAAAGCCTGCACAGTAGTAGCCAGGGCATGAGAGATACAGGGGAGTGGAACAGTGAGATTTAGAGCAGAGATTTGGGAACCAGTCACTTGTAAATCAACTTGAAGACATAGACATTGCTGGGGGGAATTTCCTGAGGTATAATATTTTTAAGGTTTTCATTTTACATATGCAATTTATTACAATCGTTCAATATATTGCATTATAGCTATCTAGACACATAACAGAGATAATGTTGCATGTTAGATATAAGGAAAGCACTCAAAATAGGATATCCGCTGAAGGTTTCTAATGAGGCTACTACAGCTCTGGAAATTAAATTTCTAATTGGCACAATTGCATGAGGTAAACAAGAATAACATGGGAACTGATGAAGGCTGATGCTGGCGGCCCCACTCCAAGTGTTTTTAAGGAGTGTCAAATTGATTTTGCAATCTTTAATTACATTTCTCTAATTTTTTTCTGACTGCTGAATTTGTAAGTATGGAGAAGAAATCAGTTTTCAGCAAACTATTTTTTCTCACAGCTAAACTTAATAACATAGCACATTAACACCAATTATACGAGTATGAAAAATACATTACAGAGTGCCTTTGCATCAGGGTAAGAATGGGTCAGTTATATATTAATGCATTTCCTATTTATACTGACAGAACTCCTTCTTAGGATAAAATGTTTGAGAAATAAAAACTACAGTCCCTTGTGCTTATACAAAGTTTGGTCTGAATGTAACATAAAAAGAAATGAAATTCTGCAGAGAAAAATGGATTTTCTCATTGGAATTGCATAAGATTCTAGACTTTTCTCCTAGTTAAATTTAAATTTAATGAATCTCATCTTTTAAGCTTTGTAACATGCTCAGTATCAATTTGTTTGGGTGAGATTTAGAGTCTTGAAGTAATCTAAACTATGCATGCCTTAAATTTCTCCGACCTAAAACAATCATAGAAAATAATAAAGAGCTATTGGTTAAAATTTATCTAAAAATGTTTAGAGCAATTTGTTCATCACAGTGAAGATCAGTGATTCTCAAACGAGAATGTAACATGTTGCCTGGATAACTATTTCCCAAGTTGACCAGTAATGATGTTTGTAGAATGAACTGTTCCTGTGTAAGAATCCAATTCACCACGTTTTTATACATGGACTCATACATCCAACCACCACCCTCACTAGGGAAGACGATTAACTTCAGTCTCAGGCTACTCCTTTTATTACTATAAATGAGAATTTCTAAGAATTTTACATGAACAGAAGTAACAATGGGTTCTCTCCAACTTCCTTTTCTCTGAATTTAAAGTTATCCTAGTTGCTTGTATCCGTCTATCCCTTTGCATTTCTTAGTAATATTCCATTGAATGACTGGCCATATTCCAACATTGCTGGCAGTATGTTCATTTGAAATTTGAGGACTATAGTGAAGATGGGTGATATGGATACTTGTTCACATACTTTGCGGGGAGATGGATTCTTGCATGTGCCTTAGACACACACAGCTGAGAAAATAGCTGGGTTCTATGCTATATGCAAGTTTAGTAGAGTACATTTGGAAATAGCTTTGTAGTAGGAGCTAATTATTATTTCATTCTCTTTTAAGGACTTATTATTTTTTTAAATCATGCCAACTATTTATAATTTAATTATCTTCAAACTATAAATTTCCTTGTCTTCCTCACTTAATGTAGTTATCATCTCTTCATTCTCCCCACTTTTCATCTCAAAAGACGTCTCCTCTCTTTTTCTCTACTCCTTTCACTTCCAATACCTCCCCAACCTATAGAAACCAGACCATCAGAAAGCCGCTATTAGTGAAATGACTTGAGAGCGGCTCACTTCTGTAGCTGATAACCATGTTTTTCTCTTGAGTCAGGTCTGAGGGTGGTATACTCGTAATCCTGGTCACTACAGCAGCAGAGATGAGAGTATTGTGAGTTCTAGGCCTTCCTGGGCTACAGAGTGAGATCAAGGCCAACCAGTTTCAGAACTAAAACATTTTTAAAAGGTTAGCATAGCTGGGTATGGTGATGCACGCATTAAATCCCAGCACTCGGGAGACAGGGGAAAGAGGATCACTGTGAGTTCGAGGCTACCCTGAGAATACATAGGGAACTCTAGGTCAGCCTGGACTAGAGTGAAACCATACTTGGAAAAAAAAAAAAACAAAATCAAACAAACAAGCAAAAAAAGGTTAGTGCTATAGCTCAGTGGTAGGTGGTAGAGTACTTGTCTAGTATATAGAACACTTTGGGTCAATCTACCACAACAACAGAAAAAAAATCATTATTTTTCTCAGCAATTTGTTTATGGTATGTCTTGGTATGGTTTTATTAAAATGTGTTCCAAACTTTTGATCTTTGGAGGTCATCAAATCTGAGCTATAAGAATTAATTTTTAAAATATATTTCCTATCACTACCTCTACTTTTGTGACTATAATTACTCATATGCTGGTGGCTACCAGGCTAATTATTATAAATAAAGTGTTTTAACATTTAATGGAACATTCTATAGATAAGGATACCGAAAGATTGAGTGAAAATGGTCCCTTTTAAATTTTTGTTTATTTTTATTTATTTGAGAAAGACAGAGAGAAAGAAGCAGGGAGAGACAAAAAGAGAGAATGGGCGCACCAGGGCCTCTAGCCACTGCAAACGAACTCCAGATGCAAGCACCACCTTGTGCAACTGGCTTATGTGCGTCCTGGGGAATTGATCCTCTAAACAGAGTCCTTGGGCTTCACAGGCAAGTGCTTAACCCCTAAGCCATCGCTCTAACCAGAAAATGGTCCCTTTTGATGAGTTAATCTAATTTTCAAAACTCAGCAAATGTATCTATTAAACAAATTTTAATAAATAAATAAGTACCTATTTATTTATTTATTTGGAGAGAGAGAGAGAGAAAGAAGAGACAGACAAAGGAATACACGTGCCCGGGCCTCTAGCCCCTGTAAACAAATTCCAGATACATGAAACACTTTTTATACTTGGTTTTATTATGGATATGGGGGAATAGAACCTGGTTTGTTAGGCTTTTCAGGCAAGCACCTTAACCCTGAGCCATTGCTCTAGCCCACAACAACCTTTTTTTAGATATGCATTCATGGAAGCAGACAACAAGCTACATAGTGATCTCACACAGATGAATAAAAATATGTTCATAATTCTCCAGGTGGAGCTTGCATAATATAGTTCCTTCTTATGACGAGCCTTGTTCCACACCCCACTTCTGAATATCTGTCTATAACAGATTGTCCCCCTATCTGCCATTCTCTTGCCCTGGTCTGTTCTGCCTTCTCCTTTTGTCCAGTTCTCTAGCTTTGATGCCTCATCTCCTGAGCGGCATTCAGATATCTAGTCTGAGCTGAATGCTCTAGTTACAATATTCTTCTGCATCTTAATTCTAGAGTTTGCATGCTTGAAATATTTTAGTAATTTTCAAATTATAGAATGACGTGATAAATGCCCTAATTATCAAGATTTATTTTGAGGGGCATTTACAAAATGAATCCCTACGTGTAAATACTTCCCAAATATAGAATAATTCCAGAATCTCGGAAGGTTCTCTTTGGCTTCCTTGCTTGTTATTCTACTCTTTCATTTTTGCCATAACTATTTTCCTATTTTCAAAACGTGTAAATATAATGGATTGTTTTTTGCTAGTTATTACCACAAACTAATAGGTTATGAGTTTCACCCATATTTTCCTGTGTGACAATTGGTTCATCAGTATTGTTAATTGAAGTCCAATGTGCAGTCAATAGAAACTTGGATTTTACATCAATAAGAATAAAATTGATGGAACAACTCTGTGATGCATAATTGTATGCATTTATTTGTAGCTTTATGAGAATATCATTGGTTATATTTGTTTATCCTTATGCCCATTGAGTATTGTGTTTTCTACTATAGTCAATAGACTTGTACATAATTGTGTGAACCCTTCAACTATGTCTTTCTACAAAATAGACTTGCAACTCTTTTGATTTTCATTTTGTCAAAATCCACAAAAATCTTGGAATTTAGTAACTTCATGGATTCTGAAGACAGAGAAAGATTCACTATTTAATAATATTAGGTATTGAGATCCACAAGCATCACATACCTTTGCATTTATTTACATTTTCCTGAACTCCTTAATTTCCTTAATTTTCACAGCCTTGTGGTATAGTTTTCAGTGTAGAGGCCTTGCATTATTTTTAGAGTGTTTTTCAGTTCTTAAATATATTTTGGCACCATTATGCAAAAAATTTCAACTTCTATTTTCTACTTGTCTTTTCTTATTAATAGAAACATTTTATTATTTATTTTCAAGCATAGAACGAGAGAGAGTGTGAGAGATACGAGAAAGAGAGAAAGATAGACTGAGAATGAGCACAAGGAGGGCCTCCTACCTCTGCAAATGAACTCCAAACACATGCGCAACTTTCTGCCTTTGGCTTACTTGGGTATGGGTGGGGCCATGGAACCTGGGTCCTTTGCTGGCAAGTGCCTTAACTCCTAAGCCATGTCCCCAGCCCCTTGATTTTTAATATTGTTTTTCATCCCAAATCTTTATTATGGCCATTCATTAAACTGAGTACTTTATGTATAAGATTTTTTTTTTTTTTATAGGTAAACAAGCTCATTCCTTTATTGGTTCCACATTCCTACCAAACAGCCTTTGGACCCCGGGTCTGCCGCTTTATGGGAAGCGGCGTCTCGACGTCTTCCCCACGCGGAGAGAAATTTTTATAGTTATAATATCTGCAAATAAGTACAATTTCTAATTTGATATATATTTGGTGGTGGTTTGAATGTAAAATTTTCCCCAAGGACTCGTGAATTTGAACACCTAGTCCCCCGTTGATGGCCCTGTTTGGGAAGGTTGTAGAGCCCTTGGAAGGTGGAACCCTGCTGGAGAAAGTATATCTCTGGGAGCCTGGGGGCGGGGGAGTGCTGTAGCTCAGACTCACTTGACCAGCTAACTTTTTCCCACCATGCTGAAACTTTAAGCCGGAAACGAATCCTTTCCTTCCATAATATGCTGATACTTTCATTGCAATAATGAATAAAATGGCGATTCCTTGTTTTTTAACCAGCTTCAGGTAGAAAATGTTAGAAACTTCACTGTCAGAGATATTAGTTGATATCTATATCACAGTATTCAAATACCTGACAAGAAGTACGTCAAGGGAAAAGTAATCTTGGCTCACAGTTTAGCTTGACAGGGAAGGCATGACTGGCAGAGTTGCATGGTGGCACTAGCATGGGGCTGGGACTCGTCACCTCTGTACCTCTCAGTGGAAGGAGAAGCAGAGACGGGACAGGAAACAAAGCTGAGCAGCAACCTTCAAGACCCACCCACCTTCTAGAGCCACTAGTTGCAGCTAGGCAGCACCTCTCATATGCTCCAAAACGGCCCCTGAAAGCGTCACCAACTGGGAATAAGTGTTCAAACACATGAGCCTCTGGGGGGCATTTCACACTCAAACCACAACACAGGCAGTAAAACCCTGCTTCTCAGGACATGCCCCTCATGTGCTGTGGATCTTATTATGAAGAGGTCTCTTCCTGTGGCAAATGCACTTCTTGATTCTGTGGAGAGAATTTAGGGCATTTGCTTGTGTTGCAGCAAAGCAGGTGATGTTTACATTACTGAAGTAATCCCAGCTGGCCATGCTGTCTGACAACGGGTATCCACCAGTCCCAGAGAAAAGAGGTGCAAAATGTTTCAATCCAGCTTTGCTGTTGTTACTGGCCTGCACTTTTCTTCATTCTGTCTTCTTCATCACACTTTAGTATCAAGATTTTCCTAGCATCATAAAATGAGAACAAAGCTGCTCGCTTCTTTTTCTGGAAGATTCTCTGTAATATTGTTTTCATGTTTGTTAAAATAAACTGATGGGGCAAACTGTGATTGAAGGTTTCAATGTGTTAAAGACTTAATTATATGTCTAATTTTTTAAACAATTATTTATTTATTTGTTTGTTTATTTAAGAGAGAGAGAGAGAATGGGCTTGTCAGGACCTCCATCCAGCGACTGCAAATGAACTTCAGATGCATGCGTCACCTTGTACATCTGGTTTATGAGGGCTCTGGGGAATTCAATCTGCATCCTTTGACTTTGCAGGCAAACATCTCAAGTGCTGAGCAACCTCTCCAGACCTCTATATCTAAATTTTTAACTCATACATTACCACACAGACATTCTGTATCATTTTGTCCCAATTTAAGTCATTTTTCCCCCTAAAGATTTCTGTATTTTATCTGTTACCAAAGTTTTGGCATAATGGTTTTGTTATATTGAAAAATAACTGGATTTCTCATGGTGTTTGCTTTTTATTCTTGGTGGTTACTTGTGTCTTCTTTCTCTTTTCCTTGATTGCTCTTACTAGGGATTTTCTTTTGCATTATCTATGAAGCAACTCCTGATCTTATTTAATTTCTGCAGTATATAACTCTTTTATGTGTCATTGATTTCCAATTTATTCTTAAAACATCCTTATTTCAAATTTTCCACAGTGGTGTTATTTGTTGTTTTAGATTTTTGTTTTATTTATTTTTTGTTTTATTTTAATTTCAATAGTAAGTAAATAATTCATAGTTATTAACTTTTGAAAATATATGCATTCAAATCTACACATATTTCCATAGCTACTAGTTTTGTTGATTCCTATGACTTTTATTAACTGATATATTATGATTAAGTTCATATTAATTTCCAGTATTCATTATTTCTTTTTGTTCTAGGTATATATTTCAGTCTGATAATTATTCAATTATTGAGTTCAAGTTTAATCCCACAGTTGTCAGAAAACATATACTTCATAAGTTAATCGTAAAACTTCCCAGATTATTATAAATTCTGAAAACAGTTATAATATATATATATATATAGCATAGTTATATTACATATGTAATATATATATATATATATATATATATATATATATGAAGTAGTTTTTAAACCTTATGTATAACTTAATAACATCAGAGGTAATACATTGTATCTATGGATAACATTGCTTATTCATGTTAAAATTTTGCATATGTACTATGCTTTTTGTATCAAATATTATGTTGATATTTTATATGTTCCACTAAGCATGGCAAGTTTTCTATTCTTTATTTTTATCAAGTGTGGATTATTTATGTATAAAGTACAAGTAGGGAAGATTTAAGACTGTCATCCCCCTTATAGAATTGTTCCTTTTGAGGGCTGGAGAGATGGCTTAGCGGTTAAGCGCTTGCCTGTGAAGCCTAAGGACCCCGGTTCAAGGCTCAATTCCCCAGGACCCACGTTAGCCAGATGCAGAAGGGGGTGCACACGTCTGGAATTAGTTTGCAGTGGCTGGAAGCCCTGGCGCGCCCATTCTCTGTCTCTGTCTGCCTCTTTCTCTCTGTCTGTCACTCTCAAATAAATAAATAAAAATAAAAAAGAATTGTTACTTTTTTCATTTCTTTCATTATTTCTGCTGTCATTTATCCTCTTACCGTCCATTTTATATGATATTTATATATCTAAGTTTTCTTAAAGTCTTCCTCATAAAGATTGCCTTATATGATATTTATATATCTAATTTTCTAATATTGCTCTAACTTTAAAGCATATCCTTAAAATGCATCTTGTTTAAACAATTTTTAAATCCTATCTACAAAATTGTTACTTATTTTGAGAGATCATTTCTATTTTATGACATGACTGGTCGACCACAGAGCTATCTTGGTTCATCATATCCTTTACTTGTTCTCCTCTAATTTTTTTTCTTTTTTTTTCATTTTGGTTTTTGAGGCAAGGTCTCACTCTAGCCCAGGCTGACCTGGAATTCACTATGTAGTCTTAGGGTGGCCTCAAACTCATAGCGATGCTCCTACCTCTGCCTCCTGAGTGCTGGAATTAAAGGCATGCACTACCACACCCAGCTAAAAATATATTTTTTAATTTATTTGACACAGAGAGAGAATGGGCACATTAGGGCCTCTAGCCACTTCATATGAACTCTAAACACATGTGCCACCTTGTGCATCTGGCTTTTTGTAGGTACTGGGGAATCAAGTATGGGTCCTTAGGCTTTTCATTTTATTTTAGTTTTTTGACTTTTCTAGGTAGGGTGTCACTATAGCCCAGGCTGAAGGCTTACCTGGAATTCACTATGTAGTCTCAGGGTAGTCTCAAACTCACGACGATCCTCTTACCTCTGCCTCCCAAGTGCCCGGATTTCTCCTCTAAATTTAAACTAGATTCTAAAGAACCATGAGCTTAGGAAAACCCATTTTATCTACCATCTACTTATCTCTCTCTCTGTCTCTCTATCCATCTATCATCTATCTCTTTTCTCTGTCAAACACACAGTGTGTCACTGCATATCCCTGGCTGGCCTTTAACTTACTGTGTAACCAGGCTGGCAGTGAACTTGCAACAGTGCTCCCGCCTCTGTCACTTGAGTGTTGAGAGTATAGGCATGCCACACCATGCCTAGTTTCTTTCTTCTCTTTTTAATTAATCATTTCAGGTATTTCATTATAGAAATGCAAGATTGACTAATTCACAATACTATTCATTCTTTCACAGATCTCAGTCTTGTGATGAAATAGCATTTTACTCCATTTATCTACTTTATCCTTTTTACTCTCTAGATCAGTTGTTGAAGTTACCTTGAAGTGTTTGTCTGCCAACACCAACATTAAGATGCTGTGTTTGGCCAGGTGTGGTGGTACATGCCTTTAACTCCAACACTCGTGTGGAAGAGATGGAGGATTTCCATGAGTTCAAGGCCATCCTGAGACTGCATAGTGAATTCCAGGTCAGCCTGGGCTACAGTGAGACTCTGTGTTGTAAACCAAAAAAAAAAAAATAAAAAATAAAAAATAAATAAATAAAATGAATGATGGCGTGTTTGTGTCTGCATTATTAGAATCAATTTGTGGATAATGCAACTTAGATGGTGGATTCTCTTATCCTTTACCTGAGAATATTCTATTTATACACTACAACATATGTATAATTGTCTGAACTTGGGGAAAAATCTGTCTGTGGAACAAATTAATTGAATTTCTTCATCAAAATGTGGATATAGAGGGTGAAGTTTGCAAAAAGTAGAAGGGAATACTAGTAAAAATATTTAGCTCATTCATGATTCTCAACTTACATACATGTCACAGGACTGTTTATTGGAATATATGGTATAATTTTCTTAATGACCACTGCTTTTAAAATAGAGAATATTCTTGAAGAAAGTATTTGAAATAGTAAGTAGAAGAAAATTTCACATGACCATAGATTAATGAGTTATTTGTTGGGGAGAACATAAATACATGCTGAGTCTCAGAGAATCTTATTTTGAAAAGTTATTAGGAAAAATAAGGAAGAACTAAGGCAAGGTTTAAAGTATATACTGGCATTTAAACATAGTCCCCCAATTTCAGAAAGGAGAGCTAGAGAAATAGAAGTCCCTAGGGCAAAAAGAAATA
This sequence comes from Dipus sagitta, assembly GCA_036346955.1. Classification (NCBI taxonomy): domain Eukaryota; kingdom Metazoa; phylum Chordata; class Mammalia; order Rodentia; family Dipodidae; genus Dipus; species Dipus sagitta. The sequence continues at coordinate 316,274,647 of CM070770.1, forward strand.
CTATTGTTGGGCACAGTGGTGCACACCTTTAATCCCAGCACTCAGAAGGCAGAGGTAGTTGGATTGTTGTGAGTTCAAAGCCAACCTGAGACTATGTAGAGAATTCCAGGTTAGCATGGGTTACAGTGAGACCTTACCTAGAAAAACCAAAAAAAAAAAAAAAAAAAAAAAGAAAAAAAAAAAAAAGAAAGAAAGAAAGAAAGAAAGAAAGAAAGAAAGAAAGAAAGAAAGAAAGAAAACTAAAAACTAGGTTAGAAGTTCATAGATTGAAGAAATGGATAAGAATGATCAGGGCTATGTAGTAAATAATGTCATGAAAGTATATCATCTACAAGTGTCTCAGGCACATAAATATATGAATGAATGGAAAGGCTATCCTTCAAGCCCTCACTTACAGACCTCCAGGTTCGATTCTCCAGGTCCCATATAAGCCAGATGCACATGGTGGCACATGTGTCTGGAGATTATTAGCAGTGCCTAGAGACCCTGGCATGCCCATTCTCACTTTCTCTCTCTCTCCTTCTCTCTGTCTCTAATAAATAAAAAAATAAATCTTTAAAAAAATGTCAAAGTATTCATTAACATCAAACTTTAATAAGCCTAAGAAGATTCTATATGTAAGAACTGTGAGCCATCCCAGCTTCCAGCAAAACTAGTAACAATGTGAGGAGAGCACAGTTCATAATACAGCAGGCTAGCTACACCATCAACCTAGAACCAAAAACACACATCAACTTAGGATAATTGATTGCTTTTGTCTCTAGTACAATCCATGTACATTTGGCTTATGTGGGACATGTGCCTGTATGTATGTGAGCACACATGTGTGCAGTTGTGAGTGTGTGAGTGTGTGTGTGTGCCTGTGGATAGAAGACACCCTGAGGATCACCTCAGGCATGCTATCTACCTATTTTTGAAACAGAGTCTTTCATTGGTCTTGGGCTCACCAAGTAGGCTAGACTTGCGAGGCCCAGGGATCTGTCCTTCTCCACCTCCCTAGCAGCTGGGATTACCACAATGTTTATGTGGGTATTAAGGATCGAACTCAGGTCCTCATGCTTGTGAGTCAAGAGTTTTACCAATGGAGTCATCTCTCCAGCCTTCAATGCTCTTGCTATATCTCTATACTTGTTCACAGAGAAACTGGGTCACAAACTCGATTCTCAAATTTGTTATATTTTTTTTCAATAATGATGGCCAATATGTAACTTCACTGGTTTAGCAAAATTGGGGGCTTACATCTGTCACTAAAAGACATGGGACAATGTAGTGTTGTTTCCATCTTACTTTTTTTTTTAAAACACTTTCTGGCAAAATTACTTGCTTCCTCTTTGAGGAAAACAAATACCAGGACACTAAGGGTGTTGGAGGTCAGAATTAATGTGCTTTCCCTAATTAGTCTATCTGAAGAAGGTTGCCAACTTGCACCTTCACCACAACTGCTCATAATCAGCTTTCTGCTAATGAAGTACTTATATGTACAATCACTAAAAATAATAATACAGCCTAAAACACCGAGAACAAAAGGTATAAAATATGTGTTTTTAAAGGCTATTGATTTTGGGGTGGCTGCATTCCTCTTTGCATGCCTGCTAATTAACTGTATTTTATAAGTCCTGAAGCACCTCAGATGAGCCATTTGGAGGAAGGTAAGGACTCTGAAAGCATGACAGTCACTCAGCGTCCTTGAGCAACGTTGTCGTGAAGAAACTGTGTTCCTCTACAAGTATTCAACACCACTAATCACATTTCTTGTGGAGAGAAATAAAAGGGAATTATGTGCAGGTGCACATGTGTGCTACTGTCCCCAGTGGCTGGCTACAAAGATCTCCCCAAAGGCAGCTGCTGACTTCTGGGCAGGGTCACCAGTGGAGGCAGTTTGATTGGCATCTGGGTATTACAATAGTCAAAGCGTTGCCTCAAATGATCATGGACTTACTTTTGCTAGTAGGAAAACAAAACAAGTGACAAGGAGAGAGAGGGTCACCTTTAGAATGCCAATCTGAACAAATTTTAGTGGCTGTTTTTAGCTGGTACCATTCGGATTCCTAGCACTAAATAGAGAGAATTAAACTTTCTGTTATTAATCAGATGCATTTACTATACAATTCTAAAAAAAATGACATACTTTTCTTTCCTTCTAAGGTGTACTGACATCTCTTTCAAGTGGCACAAGAAGGGGAAGATGTAGTTGTATTTCTGGTTTGGACAGAGAAAATTCTATTAACAGAAGATAATCAGGCTGACATAGCTCCTTATGTACCCATTGATAACAGTCCAAGAGCCGAGTATACATTTTGTGTTGGTGAGCTCTGTGCATACCACTATGTTTTTCAGATTAGCAGACAAAAATCCAATTTATAATCATTTTTGCTTGTAAATGAAAGGAATCAAAACCAGATAATTTATTTTAAATCCTTGAGTTTTTTAACTATGAGAGGTTTTGGTAATTATAACTTCCAACTTTGAATTTTGGGTACTGCATAAATATTTTATATTTGGAGAATTGAGGTATTAAGAGGTTCAAAGCCTTTATTATCTGATGTACCTCTCAACTTAGTAAAAGAAAAATTTTGATCTTCAGAGAAATAATTTGTCCAGTATCTCAGCAACATTATCAGAATTAACTATTTTCATTAGTAAAATCAAGTATCACATTTAACCTAGAATATTTCATATTTACTAGATATAACATTAAGCCAAACATATCTTATGAAGATGAGGGCAAGTGAATTACTACAATGCTAACTTTCAATATTGCAGAAGATTTTTACTTAGAAAAGCACTTGTCTCATAGTAGGTAATTAAAATACTCATTAAATGAATACCAGCTTGGAGATAATGTTTAAAGAGTACTAAGTAGTCCATGTGGTGGCCATAGCACAATCTTATTAGGTAGACTGTTTTGTGTGTGTGTGTGTGTGTGTGTGTGTGTGTGTGTGTGTGTAAGGAAATGCATGTTCCTAGAGAAAAATTGGTTTCACTTCTTCCATGAAGGTTTGATAGAATTCAGCTGAGAAGCCATCTGGTCCTGGACTCTTCTTTTTGTGGAGGTTTTTGATTACCCTTTCAATCTCGATGGGCATGATAGGTTTGTTTAGGAGATTAATCTGCTCTGAGTTTAGCTTTGGTAGGTGGCATGTGTCTAGGAATTCATCCTTTTTGTCCATATCATCCAGTTTTGTGGAGTAGAGGTTTTTGAAATAAGTCCTGATTATTCTCTCAATTTCACTTATGTCTGTTGTGATCTCTGCTTTTTTTGTTTCTAATTTTGTTAATTTGAAGCATCTCTTTTTTTTTGCTTGATATGTACAGATCTATCTAGATTTTTGGTGTTTATGTTTAATATCTCTTCTGATATTTTATAAGCTTGTAATTTTAAAAATAAATAAGTGATAAATACCTGCACACACTAAAAAATGTATGTGGGTGGAGGCCAGAGGTGATACTATCTACTTTTTCAGTTTTTTTTTGAGACATGGTCTCTCATTGCCTGGAACCTGCTAAAACTGGCTTGAAAGTTGGCCTCAGGATCTGTCTGTCTCCACCTCCCCAGCCCTGCACTGCAAGTGTGCAACTCCACACCTGGTGATTTACACGGGTACTGGGATCAGACTTAAGGTCTTGTGATTGCAGGGCAAACACCTTACTAAAGGTGTGATCTCTCTAGCCCTTTGTATCTCTTTTTATGTTTACCTACATGCTATCTGCTGAGACAATAAGGGGCACTACTTTACCAAATTAAAAAAAAAAAAAAACAGGCACAAAAAAGATTAAGAAATTTATTTAATTTAGCTAGTAAATAATGTATCCTGGATTTAAAACTAACTGATCTGGGCTGAAGAGATGGTTGAGCAGATAAGAGTGTGTATGTCATGCATGTCAGGGATCCTGAGGGACGTATGACTCCTGAATTCAATTCCCCAGCATCCATGTAAGTAACTGAACATAGCCATGCATGTCTATGGGTGATATTGTCCTGTGGGGAGCAGAAACCAGGGGACTGCTGTGACTCGCATAACCTGCAAGTCCCAGAAGCAGTGAGAGGCTCCATCTCGAGGAAACACATGGGAGACAGAGGGGAACACCTGATATCGACCTCTGGCCTTGAGACATACATCTGCACACACACGCACACACACACGCAAACATCACACACATACCCATATATCATATCAAACATACTACACACATGCATATGCAAAAAAATTAAACCTAATTTATCTATTAACTTGCTCCCAAATTCCTGACTCTTACTGAAATAGAAGCTTAGGTGCTAACATGTAGTTCAGAATGTATATAAATGATGGATATAGTCACATATTCTACCTAGGAACACACGTTTGAAAGAAATTGTGCATCAAAAAAGAAAAAGAATATAAACTTTTCTGGTTATTTTGCTTCAAGGTAGGATTGATTATACAGAGTTCACTGGTAACACCAGTCACAATAGTTTACAGTAGAAAGCAGCATTTGGACACATATTCATGTGCTTGCATTGTTTTTATCATGTAAGGTTAAAAATTTGAAGAGTAGTGAGTTATAGAATGTGTATTTCTGGACGGCAACAATAAGATGTTTTACTGATGCTTGAACATATGCTAATGAGAGTGGGATGTATTATGAATGCATTTACAAACCCAGTCTTTAACATGGGAAATTTGACTTGTTTTTCCTGTAGAAGCATATATAACAGTACACATTCACATATATTTGTCTTTGGTTATTAACTTTATTTCTGCTTGCATTTGGGAATCATGTGCGCTGAGAGTGCACTATTCCCACACAGCAGCCAGATTCTTGTGTAGCCTGGAATGTATAGCTGGGGGGATACCCCCTCCACATATCACAGGGTGGAAAGAAAGAAAAACATGGGGGATAAGGAAAAAGGAAGGAAGGGAGGGAGTCCTGTAAGATTTGTAGCTTGTCACTAATAAACTAACTGAAAAATAGTTTTTTAAATGACAGCAGTGGTGGGTAAGGCACACGTGGGTGGTAATCCTGTCGGACCTGTTGGGATTTCTTACTTTGATGTACTTCTTTCTCAATAGCTTACAAGGAACATTCTGCAGAAGTTCCTCTGAAGCCATCTTGGTCCTCTTGTCAGAATCTGTTCTGTCCATGATTCTACTTCCCCACCATGCAACAGTTGAAGTGTCCTGAGCCACCATGGACAGCCGCCTCACCTGCCCTGTGAGGTGAAAGCGCTAGTGTGTTGGGCAGCTGAGGGACCTCATGTCAGGATTTGTGAGGAAGACCCTTGCGTAGCTCTGAACTACACTTGCCTCTCTGTTTAGGGAATGCATATATTTAAAGAAAGCTTTTAAGTAGGTTTTGAAAACCAGTCCTAGCTCAATAAAATCATTTAGCCTAAACTGGTAATTAAGTCCAAGGATCCAGCCAATGATTTGGTTCAGATATGTTTTGCTTCAGAGCTAAAAGGTGCTTAAAGAGAGACCAGAGAATCAGCCCAGGAGTCCTTTCTTTCTTCCCGAATAAGCAAAGCTCCAGGGAGAGTTCACATCCTGGCCTTGCCCTTCAAACAATGTACACTCCAAGCACATTTCTGTGCAGTTGATGGCTTTTCTGGAGACAGAAGGACCTTGAGTAGTAAGGCAGAGGTTTAGGGACTAACTTTTTTTTTAAGAGGAATTTGGTAAACTTCTGCCCCTGTTCAATGCAGGCAAGGCTGTTCCCTGAAAGAAACTCATCATAAGCCACATGGTCCACAAAATCCTTCTCCATCTGAGAGGATGTTACTATCCACTGTAAGCTCTCCTCCACATCGTTGATTTTGTTTTCTCCTCTCTCTCTCTCTCTTTTACAATTATAAGAATGTTAAGCCAAAGTTTAACATTTTATGGGAACACAGTCATTCGGTTTCTAATGATCAGGAATGACTCTGATGTACTGGGAAAATAGGTGCTAAAACATAATCATGATTCATGTCAGGCTTACATCAGCAGCCAGCTTCACACAACAGCAAACTATTTGCTATTTTAGGTAAAATGAAATAATACTAAGTGATTTTAGAGCTCAAATTCCCTCTCACTGCTGTCAGATATGCAATACTTTCAGGATTAGAGATTTGACCAGAAGAATATTCCCATAGGTTAAATGTATTTTTTTGAGTTTATAGAATAATATACATCTTACATTTTGTTCTCGTTTAAATGGGAATGTGAGCTCCTTGGCACAAGTCCAGAGTTTGCTGCAGTACTTGAGAATAATGCTGATAGGAACTGGAAACCAATGGGCCACACCTGGCTTCCACCCCATTGAGGGACAAGTACGGCAGGGAGGAGAGCTAGGCAGGAGAGGCAAGGGCATGAAGGCCGAGGTCCAACCCTACCTGTATTTACAACTTTTGTAGATTTAAGGTTTCAGTGGCTTTTTGCATTGTTTCCATTTTATCAAATACTGCCTTAAAATATTATCCATGTCAGCATTTCACCTTTCAGTACCTTTAAACTTCATGCCTGAATCAGTAGCCTTCCTGGCCCCACCATAGTGCAGACCCAAATAAAGAGAAGTTGATTTCCCTGGAATTGCTTTTCCACAATGTTCTCCAGAAAACGTTGGATGTTAACAGTTGTTTACACACACACACACACACACACACACACACACACACACACAAAAGGAAATACAAATGTACAAAATAACCAGTTATGAATGCTTTACAGAATCTGTTGATAAAGATGTTTGTTATAATTCTTTTTCCAAGCTTGGAGGACCAACTGCTCAATGAGAAACTCAGGTGGCACCAAACATTTCTGAGCCATCTACTGGTCAGCTTCTGTGAATGATATCTGAGAAACACTTGAATAATTGTATATACTTTGCTATGATAAGGATGGCAAGCTTCCTTTCTCTTTTCCTTCTCCTTTCCTTCTTCCCTTTCCTTTTTTCTCACATTCCCCCCCCCCAAAAAAAAAATCCTAAAAGGATGACTATGTTGACACCATCAAGACCCAGTTGTAAACGGATCCTGTTAGTATATTTACTCTAAGTAGGCACAATAGAATAAAACTCCATTGTAAAGGAATAAGAAAATAAATGGCCCCTACCTTTGTGCCAAATACACTTACCAGTGAAGTCTGTATTGATGGGATGACTGGTGCTGGGAAATTTGCAATACCCATTTCCTGTGAAGCGGGTACCTTTTGTCATGGTAACGGTGGGAGCTGGCAGAGGTGACTGTCTCCTTTCCAGCTGGTACATGGGAGGCGGGCCATTGACTTCTTCAGGGGGAGACCACCTGAGGTGCATGGTGGTGCTGTTGGCTCCTTTTACCACAGGAGGCTTGAGGTGGGCAGGAGCTAAGTGAGAAACAAGCTGGTCACATTCAAGAGCCTTGTGAACACGACACTCAAATCAACCATGGCCATGGTAGATATGTGTGTGTAAGAACTGAGTTTATAAAACAGACTTTACCTCACAGGTGATGAAAAAAATGACTCACAAATGCTTAAAAGCACACACACAAGTAGATACAGAGTGTTGTAAAGAAATAAGTTTTCAATGCATTTCTTATTATATAACAGAATGTGTGTGTTTGTGTCTCTGTGTGTGTGTGTGTGTGTGCATGTGTGTTGCTGACGTGATGATCCAAGCAGGTGCTCTGTACCCAGCTTCCATTCATGTTGGCTTCATGGGTTCCTTGTCTCGGTCCTTCTCTGGACAAGATCCCCCGGCTGAGTGGAAGCTGCCTCCCTCGGGAGCTGCTGAATACCCTGGAGAAAACTGCAGCCATTGTCTAGCAGTGGTGACAAGGGGCAGAGGCTCTTGTCTTAACATGCCAGCAAGTGGCCGTTACACTTCACAGAGTCGGAGCAGGTAACAGAAAGGCTTAAAGTGGACCAGAGGGCACCTAGGGTCTGAGAAGAACTGGATATGGGTGAATTGCCACTGATTTGTGCCAGTGAATTGGTAATGCAGTAATAATGACTCTTGCTGACTAAATCTCTTTGTTTTAACTTTCAAAAATCCTTTGCTAGGGGTTAAACCTAGAGCCTCATACATACTAACCCAGTATTGACCTACATTCCCAACCTTACATGATTTTATTCATAAAGATACAATGCCATTTTGAAAATTAAAGAAAAAGTATTTATTTTCAAGGAGAAAGAGAGAGAGAGAGAGAGAGAGAGAGAGAGAGAGAGAGAGAAAGAGAGAGCACACCAGGGCCTCTAGCCACTGCAAATGAACTCCAGATGCACGCACTACTTTGTACATGGATAATGGGGATTCGAACCTGGGTTGCTGGGCATTGCAGGCAAGCACCTTATCTGCTGAGCCATCTCTCCAGCCCTGAAGAACTTTTTTTTTCTTTTTTTTTGTTGTTGTTTTTCGAGGTAGGGTCTCACTCTATCCCAGGCTGACCTGGAATTCACTATGGAGTCTCAGGGTGGCCTCGAACTCACAGCGATCCTCCTACCTCTGCCTCCCAAGTGCTAGGATTAAAGGCATGTGCCCCCACACCCGGCTTCTGAAAAACTTTTTAATAGTAATTTTTATTCACAATAAAATTGAGAAGAAGGAATAGACTGCTCACGAACCTCACTCCCCGCACATGTGTGGCCTCTCCCTGGTTCTCAACTTAGTGGTTTGTTACAGTGGATGCATGCCACTAACAAGTCACTCTCATCCAAAAGTCCTCCTTTGCCTGAGGGGCACTGTTGCTGGTGTGTGTTCTATGGGTGTGGTGTAATGTACAGTGAAAGCACCCGCAAAGTACTTTTGATTGTGTTTGACCTTGAACTTTCCAACTCTCTGCCTCACTGTAGGATTACAGGTTTTCATCACTATGCCTAGGACTATACAGAATATTTTTCCTACCTTCAGAATCCTGTCATTCAGTTTATTCCCCTTCTCTTATGACACTTTATGTACCTTTGTGCTGTTTTCAGAGTAGTTGGAATTATGGTGTCTGTTCTTTTCAAGTTGCTTTCTTTCCCTTTGTAATCTACATTTAAGGATTTTTTTTTTCATGACTTCATAGCTCATTTCTTTTTAGCACTACATAATAGCTCAATCTCTTTATGCATATTTTCTTTATCCATTCATCTGCTGAAGAAGATCATGACTGACTTCAAGTATTGGAACTTAATTAAGCTGCTAGAAGCATGCATGTAGAACTTGTGTGGATGTCATTTAAGTCTCTGGGGAAAATTTCAAGGAGCACAATCACTAGATCATGAGGACAGCTTCAGTTGTGTGAGAGACTCCTGTGTTAACTGCCAAAGTGGTTTTACCATTTTAAATTTCCCCATGCAACGAATGAGCATTACTGCACGTGTCCTTCCTCGTCAGGATTTGTTAGTGCTGCAGATGTGGTCATTCCAATGATTCCAATGATTGTGAAGTCATGTTAACCTGTACGACCTGCTTGGATGACAAGGGTCATCATTAGATATTATATACCATCTCCAGGCCTGCTTTGGTGAGAAAATTGCTTTCATATGGAAGCTTCTCCCTTCCCAGAGTTAGAATTGATTTAACCTGAAACTATACAAACAGCCAAAAGCTACTTTGGAGACCAAAGTGGGCATCTACATTCAAGTACTTTCCACATGTATGTAGGCTTTGGGGATTCAGACAAGAACTGCTGGGCCCTGAGCTATTGAAAATGATGAGCAATGCCTAGGTTTATTTTCTTTTTCCTTAGATAGTTGATCTTGAGGGCTAAATACATTTCCACTTTCACTGAATTTCAGAGGGGAAAGTAAAGAAAGAAACAAATATGTAACAACCAAGGACCCACACTAATGCCAGGACTTTTAGTTTCCTTAACACAGTTGAATACAGAAAAAAATCATTTCCTACATCAATAAACAAAAGTCAAAATGATCTGACTATAATAAGTGCTATTCTTCAATCAGGACTGGAAATACATCTTTAAATAATGTATTCAAAGATGACTATTTGTCACCTATTTAGACTGGCCATCTTTGCAACAAGGACAAAGCTGGGCTTCTATTTTTAACTTTCAGAAAAGAAAGATGAACTGAGCATAAAGTTCATCAACGTAAAAAGAAAATGAACAATTCTGTTCATCTGATACTGAAACCCATGTAATATTTCTTATTTTAATACACGCATGAATCTGGAAATTATATGCATGATTTCTTTTGATGTTCTCTGCCAAAAATCAACTAAATGGTGGGTTCTAAAAATTTCATTCCGTAAGCTACAATCCAACTTTAAAGAATCCAAAACAAAATAAAAAATAAGACAACTATAACTTCTTCCTGCAGTGAGCTTGTCTTTGGAGTTGGAGGGCCATATAAAAGATAATTTTATCAGGACTTCAAGTATTGGCCACAGGCCCAGGTGAGCAAGAGAGCTGTTCTTGAATTTAGATTGGCTTCCAAGATGCATTCGATGGTCCAATAAACATGTTTTTCTTTATAATCTGACTTGGTAAAAGCAAAAGTCTTAGTATTTTGAGCCATTCTATTGATCCAATATCTGAATAGCACTTATGATTCTTTACCTTAAGATTTTAGTTTGAAAAATACCATGTAGCCCACTGACATTCAGTAGAACTCTCTGACATGCTGAAATCATTGTAGTTTCATTCTCAGTTAACGAATTAGTTAGATTTAGTAAGGTTGTACTTCTTACTAGTGGAAGAATATCATTATTTAAAAATCAGCCTCTCCCTCAAAGTCATATTTAACTGATACATCTCCACCTTCCTTCCACTGCTCAGGCAAGAGAAGAGTTCATGTCATGCTCTACCAGGACAAGATTCAGAACCACCCTACACTGAGAACACAGTCTAGGAGCATTTCTTAACTGGACTAGAAATTGAGTCAACTCTCCCACCAAAGATCAAAAGGAATTAAAACAGTGCTTCTAAGAATAAGAACACACATATATTCATTATTTTGCAAAAAGGTTATAATCAATAAGGATGCTTTTACATTGAGAGTATCCTAAAGTTAATATAAAGATTAACATTAAGTCTTCTGTTTAAACTTTTTCAAGTTGTAAATGTCTCTTTGAACTCATAGGGAATAACTGTGCCAAGCAAATAGACAGTTCTGAGGAAGTCTCCTCCATAATCTGAGTAGAACTACAGTGTATTTCTTATCCTTTTCCTTAAACACCATCAGAAATTCCAGCTGGTATATTCTAGAGTCTCACGTAGTGGAGTCCACCAAGCCTGTATGAAAGAGGGGCACCGTAGTGAGCCATTCTTTTCAGGGCTGCTCTCAGACCAGGAAGAATTACGTGAAGCTGTCAATCAATTAAACTAGATCTAACACACACACACACACACACACACACACACACACACACACCACCAAGAGACTGGAATAATGGAGGATTATCTGTGTGATTATAAAAGCAAAGGGATTAGAGATACACATTAATATGGTGTATAAATGTTTTGTAATTACAACACAGTAAACTAAGAGATAAAATTGAATAATGGAAAAGACTGTAGACATTAAGAGATTAGATTTCGCTTTTTTCAGTGCTATAAAAATTTGGTAAAAAATCACTTTAAACTTATATTTACTTAGTTTTTCTTTTGGCAACAAGGACATAAAGTTTTCAGTAAACTAACAATAACTATCCTTACTTAAAAAGTACATAAGTACTTGAGGCTTTGCAAATCCTTCTAAGACATGGGTGGTGCTTGGTGGATAAAAGCTCTTACTGACCTAGCACAAGGATCTGATTTCAGAGCTGAGTCAACCTTGTAAAAGTTAGGTATAGCTATTCATGCCTTTAACCTGGCACTGAGGGAGGTAGAATCTTTGGGACTTGCCTAGCCAAAACAAAACAAAACAAAAACAAACAAACAAATAAACAAACAAAAAAACCAGCAAGCGCCAGATTCAGAGAGAGACCCTATCTTAAGAAAAAGGAAGTAATGCAATCTGAAGAGAAAACAAAATTGTTTTGTTTTTTGAAAGGTGTCATTCTATAGTCCAGACCAGAGAGAGAGAGAGAGAAAGATAAAAGGAAAGAAAGGAAGGTGGAGGTGCCATGTACGAGACCAGATTTCTTCCTCTTCACTCTGCATGCATCTGCACACACATGTGCACATACATATTCGTAAACCACAAAAAATTTCAATAGAAATATAAGACCCATTTATGACTAGCCAAATCATATCTTTCAGATCACATATTACAAAACAACAAAATTTAGCTATGTTTGGCTTTGCAGGCAAGCACCTTAACTGCTATGCCATCTCTCTCTCTCTCTCTCTCTCCCTATGTCTTTCTATCTCAAATAAATAAATAGAAAAAGAAATATTAAAAAATACCTATGTTTAAGATACAAACTTACTGATAAAAAACTTATATACAAAGCATGAAGTGTATCACTAATATCCATCATTTCAAAGAATATCATTCAATGCCTGTTTTCATGTTGTTCCTATATTTTTGAAATTTTATTTATTTATTTGTAAGCAGAGAGGGAGAGAAAGAGAGAGAGGGAGAGAGACAATGGGCCCAACAGGGCCTCTTGCCAGTGCACACAAACTGTAGATGCATGGACTACTTTGTACATCTGGTTTTACATGGGTGCTTAAGAACTGAACTCACGTCGTCAGGCTTTGCAAACAAGCACCTTTAATTGCTGAGGCATCTCTCTAGTCTAATGTTCTTGTATTTTTTTTTGTTATTTTTATTTATTTATTTATTTATTTGAGAGCGACAGACAGGGAGAAAGAGGCACATAGAGAGAGGGAGACAGAATGGGCGTGCCAGGGCCTCCAGCCACTGCAAACGAACTCCAGACGTGCGTGCCCCCTTGTGCATCTGACTAACGTGGGTCCTGGGGAGTTGAGCCTTGAACCGGGGTCCTTAGGCTTCACAGGCAAGCGCTTAACTGCTAAGCCATCTCTCCAGCCCTGTTCTTGTATTTTTAACATGAGCACTGTAATACAATTTCTAGTCCATCTTTTCTATTTATAAGAACTCTTTTATAAAATGCTCAGTTAATCTAAATTCTTTATGCAGCATTTATTACTTTATAATCTGATTAACAGCATATCAGTATGAATAAATTTACACTTGCAAAATTTATGTAGTGTGGAGCCTCCAGCAAGACAGCCTGAGAATTGAGAAGACCTACTTACTAGTTCTTTTGAATCAAATCCCTCTCTTTGTTTTCAACCATTTGTCTATAAAGACTATATGGAGGAGTTATTCATTATGTTTAAAATCTTTGGCTTACCATAATGAAGACATGATTCCAAAAACAAGCAGCCTTTTCATGATTGAGAGAAGGTACATACTTCGAAAGAAAGTTATTTAGAATTTTTCTAAAAGATGTAAAACTGTCAACAAATGTAATTTTTTATCACTGCAAGGCCAGAGTACCCACGTAAGGGCTGTGGGATAAGGACTCAACGTGAGGACTCAGTTGACAGCTGCTGTGAGCAGAAAGGGAGAGGATTCTCCCCACAATCTCACAGACCTCTTGTGCTGCCTCATTTACCATCGATTTTGTTACATCAGAGAAGGGAGCGGAACGCATTTTACCACTGCCTTCCTTGTTTCCTAGTCACTTCCCTGAGAGGATCCACACAGTATAGTGCTGCTGGGACAGAAAACCTCCAGGTACTGACGGCTTCTTTACCACCCTGCAGATGTAACATTGACTAGTCCCGTTCTGGACCTCTCTGTTCTTAAATTGCCTCACTTAATAAAGAGTGGGAGGCATAGTTATGTCAGGGCTTGCTCCAGTTTCAAAAGCATATGGTAAATCCAGTGTTACTTCTCAGTTACTAAACCAGGAAGGGCTGCAAACATGCAGATTCTCTTAGCCCTCCAGGAAACCAGATGTAACCCCCTGGCTTATTCCCAACAGCAATCAGCCATGGTTTCTTTGCCTCAGTGTGACATACAAATATGATGTTTCCATGTGCTTCATACCAAAGATGGCTAAAATGCACTACTTTTAGGAACTCAGTGACCTTGGTGATCAAATGCTGCCTTCACATGTTACCATTCCAGTGACCATAGATCACATGTACCTGACTGGCATGAGACAGATCGGTGGAGAAGAGAATCCATTATTACTGAATTGAATGCTTAAAGGCAATGGCAAGCTACCACTGTTCCCTAAAGTCCACCATTAATAAGAGGTAGTTGCTTGCACTGTAATTATGGCGTCCTTGCTACCCAAACTTGAAGCTTTTATGGGGCTTGTGCAATTAGTTACTTAAATGCATCGTAACACTTGCTTCTCTGACAGCAAAGTATTGATTTTTTAATCATTTTCAAGTCTCCTCCAGCACAAATAAATGTACTACAGTTACAGTTAATGCACTGTGTACATGCATTAAATGCCGGTGTGACACAATTTATTATTTTGTGATATATAGAATTCAAGTCTGGCTTCTTAGAAAGAATCATCAGTGATCTAACAGCAGTATGGGGTGACCACTGTCCTTGGTCCTCCACATTCTCTAGCTCCAAACATCTAGAAACCTGTTTTTTCTTTATAAATAAGATATTTATGGTTTCAAAAAAGGAGGGGTACTGAATATAAATCTTCAATACCTCAGGGTGGGAGAAAATTTTAAGTAACCTAACAGAAGATACTGGTATATTCTTCCTAAAGGTGTCACTGTGGGACCTACTGCAACTTTGTTTAGATGAGGTGTTTTTTGTTTGTTTTTTTTTTTTCTATTTCATTTCTTTCCTTCTTCCCTTGTAATGATTTTAGGATACATCTGTCATAATATTTTGCAGTGACTAGAGTCTCTGTGGTTCAGTCTTTTATACACACACACACACACACACACACACACACATATATATATATATATATATATATAGGTTTTTTGATGTAGGGTCTCACTCTAGCCCAGGCTGGCCTTGAACTCACAGTAATCCTCCTACCTCTGCCTCCCAAGTGCTGGGATTAAAGGCATGCACCACCACACCCAGCTTTTTTTTTTGTTTTGTTTTTTACATATTTTAATTGTTATTGTAATCCCTTGTTACTATATACAGAATGAGAACATTATAAAGGTAAGATTCTGTGTTCAAAAGGTGATTTCTTCATGCCCAAAAGACCAACAAAAAGACTAACAAAGTCAAATATCCAAAAGTAGACCTGGAACCTAAGTATGTAACAAATTTCACAAGCAAGTCTTTCCCTTGGGTACATCTGTGCACTTAAAATTGAAGTTGGTGAGTAAAAAGTCGTTAATTTTGTTTTGTTAGAAATAATATCATTTTAGCTTTAGCATGGAAGACAGATGCCAGCATTTCCCTGTGAACAGATGGTAATTCTATCTAATAGAGCAGCTCTGTATTAGGAAGGTCTGTTGTGTATACAAACAGTAATAAACACTAGGTAAGGATCAAAATAAATTTTAATTGTTGACATTAAATTCTGGCAGTGCAGTTCTGAGGCTGCAATATTCCTTTTTCAAGTCTGTCAGGTTTACAAATGCTGCAAAAGCTCTTGTGAAAGCTGCCAGATCCCAGCTCCAATGAAAACATGTTTGCACACTCCTGGTGAGTCCTCATCCAGGTTACCTGTGTCAATACACTGCAATCATCCTTCACAAATGCCATCGCATGGTGCTGCTGCTTTTGTGGTGACCTGCCAGGGAGTTTGTCAAATGCTTCCTAAGAACTGAACATGTAAGTAGGAAAGTAGTATGAGCTGCCTCATTCTATTGTGTTTCCTTAGCATGTGTGCATGAGCATGCACATATCGTACATTTGTGTGTATTCATTTGTGCAAGTACATGTGCGTGCATGTGTGTGCAGGCCACACAACCATGGATGTCATTCCTTGGGTACTATCCACGTTTTTGGTTTTTTTTTTTTTTTTGAGTCAGGACTCTCATTGACATTTAGCTCAACAGTCAGTCTAGACTGGCTGGCCAGTGAGCTCCAAGGACCCTCCTGTTTCCACCTCCCAGTGCTGGGATGGCAGGTGTACATTACTATAGTCAGGATCTTTACATAGATTCTAGCATTGAACCCAGGTCCTCATGCTTGTGAGGCAAGCACTTTAATGGACTGAGCATGTCCTCAGCCCTCAACTCTCACATTAGGGACTATAGTATTAACATAGCCACGATTTACTCTGCCAAGCTATGATCTCCTGTCAGACTCATTTTATGTTGGGCTTTCCTAAACATACTCAAAAGTGGCATCACCCTTTTGTTTTGTGCAGCCTGAAGGGTTTTCCTGACCACCACAGCCTCCTCCATGTGCTTTCTATAGGCACTCTGGGAATCAGGTTTACCAACCTGTACCAACCTGCTCCTCAGACTGCCTCCAGAGAGCTGGTCTTCCAAGTAGTAGCCCTAATTTATTTTGGAAAGATGCCATGTTTAAAAATAATCAAGGGCAACCAAAGAAAACTAGTTTATCACTCAGGTGACTGTTTAATAACAAACACACTTTGCAATCATATTTCTTTAAAAATGGAGGTATTTTTTTTCATGGAAAATATATTGCCTCCACCATATGGGACAACCAACGACTCACCAACCGGTTTAAGATGCAGCGTATTGAGCTGACCATATGTTACAGTGCTGTTGAGTGGCTGAGTGATTCATGCCCGTCACATTCTAGTATATCAATTAAAGCTCCTTGAAGTCTGCATGATTTGTGTCTCTGTTATTAAACCCTGCTAATTCATCCCACTTACACATCTGTTATAAATCTCTAGGAGTACTGCTTGATTCATGGCAATCTGTGAGCGTGCTACAGCAAATTCTTCTCCTTGTAATTAACAGTAAATTGTTTTATTGCCATGCAATGAATTTTTCAGTTATATTGCAAATGAACTCCTAAATGTGCGGTTCTTTCCTAAGAACTGACTTATATCATTAGGCAATTAAAAAGTATTGCTTTGAACCAAAAGCTTTTAATCAAGAGAAATACAACTTAAACATTGCTTAAGAGCCATGGAAATTTGACATAGTGGTTACAAGTGTAAAAATGATTTCTGCTGAAAGAGAAAAACAAACAACTAAAAAGCCCTCAGTGTTCCGGGCATCTGCCCGGTGCTTAGGCACCAGAACTGCCCGTGAAGATTCTGGGCGAGACAAGTTGCTCTACAGATACTGTTTATCTGCAAAGTTCCTCAAGTCATCTGTCACTACCCAACTTCTCAGGCTGCTTTACACTTCTCTAATTGTAAAATGCTGTCTTTATTCTTGAGATAAATAATTGGATAATTAGCCAAGTTGAATCATCAGAGGATTCCAGCGTTGCTCAAGTGTTCTTGTCAAAGGTGAAGGGAATTCATTTCAGCTCGCCTCTGCAGCTCTTCCAAGAGCCTTTGATTTTTTTTTTCTCCCACTTTCTTGGCAGCAGCCTCAGATTCATGAGTCCATACATCAAGTCAGTAGTTTAACAACAAATGGAATTAAATTCAAAGAAGGGAAACTAATTGAAGGACAGCAACGAAAGTGTTTGGTAATGTGCTTTTTAATATGGCGTGCCACATTTGCATGATAATTTTTCCTTTTTAGCATGGAGCAGAAAGTGACTAGCTTAATGAGGGATTATTCAAGACAGGAAGGAAGAGAATGCATTCATAACTAAGAACAAAGATTGTATTATGAGACGAAAGCAGGCACCCTCAGAGAAGGAACTGGATGATTGGTTTATGCATTATGAATAAAAAGGTAGAAATATTTATATTTGTATTCACTAATGACTATATATACAAGATTTTTGTAATTAAAATTATAAATTAACATATTAAGAGTGCTTGTTTAATCACTCTGGGTCCCATTCACAATGAAAAGACTTATGTACCTGCATACAAAACAATATGTGTTTTCCACCCCAGAGCAAACGCACTATACATTTATTTCACTTTGGACTCAGAAAGAAGAATAAATCTACCACTAAATAGAAGATGGGCACCTATAAGATTGCAGTGTGTAGGCCAATTTATGACAGAGACAAGAAATACCACAGTGCTCCTTCTAGAATGGATTCCTAAAGGAATTTGTCAAAAGAACAAGATTAATTTGGATACAATTGAAAAAATAAGTTGGAAATTCATAAATTTCCTAAATTGAAAGGACAAGTTAAAAAACAGTAATCAGGTTTTTAAGAAGCATTAGTTTATGGGATTTCTACCTATAAACAACAAGAAATAATTTCACAGCTGCCAATAAGATGGCAATAAGATTTTGCATTAGAGAGGCAAGCAACTACTCATAGGAGAATATATCCTTCAGATCAATTCAGACTGACACAGGAGAAGTAATACAGTATTCAAGGTGAAACACACCCTTCAAATGAATGTATAGCACAAGATTCCATATAGACAATCATAGCTCACAAGGTTTTTTTAATGAAGCAGCCAGATAAAACTTTACAAATATTTTAATTTGTGTGACTAAGGTTTGAGGATAGAGACGTTATTTTAAGATTTAAGGGTAGAGTCATAATCTTCATGATTCAATGTTTCTAAAAGTGTTAGTACAAATTTAATTTGTGATTCTGTTTTTCAGAATTTTTGAGTTGTTGATGGACTCCATTGCTAATCTTGAGGTCATGTCACTACATTGGACTGAAGAGTTAAATTTCCCACAAATCCATGGGGTCTGCTATAATCATATATCATCACTAGAAGTAACAGAACAAAAAAATCCTAACATTGGAAGTCAGCTTTAACCCCTTTCCTACTACAAAGCGGCATGAGTACATCTACGTTGACAGCTTATTTCAGTGACATAAGGCCTATGAGTCTTGTCTATATGTTTGTCTAATCTTGGGGGATTATAAGAACCACAAAAACAAAATCCTTACACACCTAATAAAAATCCGGGTCAAGAAGGCTATTGAGTTTAGTATGAATGCAAATAAAAACCAGGGAGTTCTTACTGATCTGACCATATCTGAAAATGGTGCACTTTACAGTAAAACAAATGATAACCAAAATATTTTCCCACTATTGTCAAGGAAGTGATTTTATTTTATACCTGGGACATGAAAACATAGTTATGACAAAACATATTAAGGGAGTAAGATAAGCTTTAATTTTTATTTTCTATAAAACCACTGAATTGATTTCTCCATCATAAAGAACAGGGTTAAATCTGGTCATGATGGTTCACACCTTTCCTCTCAGCACTCAGGAGGCTGAGCTGGGAGGGATGGCTGAGAGTTCCAGGTCAGCCTGGGCTACAGGGTGACTTCTAGGTTGGCCTGAGCTAGAGTGAAATCCTGCCTCATTAAAAACAAACAAACAAAAATCCCCTAAAAGAACAAACAAACAAGAACACACAAATTAAAACATTATAAGTGAGAATTAAAGTTACTGTAATTTTTTAAATAGAAATTTAGTGAATAGAAGTTTCTGGAAAAAAGTTCAAAGAGGTCCACATTTGAAACCTTCCATTGCAACTACATCTACCACTGCTCAATTTTTGACATATCATGTCCAGCCCTTCGAATAAGTACATCTTTCTTTTATTCCTGGTTCTCTTGATCTCCCCATACCATATGACACTAAAGATAATATCCACCCTTCTACAACTCTTTTTTCCTTTAGTTTTTCTGAAACTGACTTCTCCCTGATCTTATCCCAATACCTGCCATTTCTCTGCTGCCTTTATTCTTCTTCTTCCCAAAATGTAGGAATTCACCAATGTATTCTGTTTTACCTTCTATTATCTCCACCTAATTAATTTGTCACCATATTTTTCTCTCCTATCTATATAGCAATAATTATGAAATCTGCATTATTCCTGAGCTTCAGATTTGCATTCTCTGATGATGGCTCCTTGTAGTTGACATAGAGGTATTTGTATAAAATGATCAAATCTAAACTCAGAGGTTGAATTACCCCATATATTTTATAGGCTTCCCATTTTTATTTAATGACAACATTGTGGCCTGTAATAATATCTACTATTACTTTAAATCTTTCTGTGCCTTATCCTGGGGAATTTTGTCCTATGATGTCATTCCATTCTCCTCCTTCAATCTTCATTTCTGATCATTTGACTGACCCCCTTATTTGCCACTAGTACTCTATGTACACATTTTCTTCTAATGCTTTCTGTACTCTGCTGCCAGAAAAATCTCCATAAATGGAGCTATCATCATAGCAGCATATGGAACAGTGCCAACCTATAACACATGGTAGGTGCTCAGTATATGCCCGCAAAAGTCCTTACCCATCACTTATTCATTTATGACACAATCACACCATCATGTAGTGAGACAGCACTCTAATCCTCAAGTCATATTTATCTGTCTATTTCTGTTTCCATAGATTTCTCTTAACCTGAAAATCTTTAGCACATGTCCCCATGTGTTAATCTCGTTAGTCTTCAATTCCTTGATCCAAGCACCATAGGAATTATTTTTTAAATTAGTATGCTTTGAAGAGATGCTTACTGGATTTAGCCCCCACAAGAAAATGTTTTGGGCACATTATTAACTTTATTTTACAAACAAACATAAATGAAACTTACGTATTTGGCACATTAGAATTCTGAATGGTATATTCTTCTACAAATTAAAAACAAACCATTCTGAGCTTTATTTTCACTGTTATACATAGGATGTAAGATGTCTATGAAACCAAAGCTACGAAATAAAGTTCTGGATTCTGGTGTTGCTAGAAATGTTATGATGTCAACACACGGACTGGTAAACGGGTTTCATGAGCTAATACTAATCATGGTAATAATATAATATTAATTAAACTTTAATGATGAATTCTGATTTCAATATTTTACATGCATGAGGCCTTTTATTAATTCTCATAAATTCACTCCAAAATATAACTATCCTTATTTATAAATTGTAATACTAAGAGACACAGATTTATAAATTGTGATGCTAAGAGACACAGATTACATACTTCACTCAAGGTAACACAGCTGGTGTCACAGTTTAATCATGAAATAAAACCCACAGGCTCATGTGCTGAACTCTTGGTTTCCAGTTGACAATGCTATTTCTGG
Organism: Dipus sagitta; assembly: GCA_036346955.1. NCBI lineage: Eukaryota > Metazoa > Chordata > Mammalia > Rodentia > Dipodidae > Dipus > Dipus sagitta. The sequence continues at coordinate 316,295,591 of CM070770.1, forward strand.
AAACTTTAGGAGGTGGAGAAAAGTTGGAGGAGTCTGATAACTGGGGTGGGCCTTTGAGGATGACAAATGGCCCCTACTCCCTCCCAACAGTGGATGGGATGGCTTACTCCTTCACACATTCTCACTGTCACTCTGGTCAAGTGGAGACAAGCATGAACAGCACCCTCTGATCTGTGAGACAAAATAGATCCAACCTCTTTTTAGTTGTAGCAAGTATCTTTGGTCACAGCTGTGCACAAATAACTGATCTAGCCAGTAAACAGCAGATTCCAAACTCAAACCCTTGTATTCTCGCTCAATGTTATTTCCCTTAAATATATTGAAAAACTAGGAAGAAAAATAGTCACTCAGAGATAAATAATTGTCATCTCACAAAATGATCTCAATCAAGCCTTATTTTAAAAGCTAACTGCAGGATGAAAAGATGGCTCACTGGATAAAACTCTTGCTGCACACCTTCATTATGAGAGATTGTAGCCCAGATGTCATATAAAAGCAGGAATCCATGTCAGGCTCCTGTAATCCCAGAAAACTGAAGACAGAATGGGAGGCAGAGATCCCTACCTTGCCTCCACAAATATGAGGGAAGGAGCAACCCCAGAAAGTTGTCCTTTGACCTCCACACCTATGCCATGGCACCTGTGTTCACACTTTCACAGGCACATAGACACATGCCCTAGACACACACACACACATACTGGAAAATAAAGCAGTGTGATAATGAAAACAACTAATTAACCGAAATGTTTTGGTACAAACATTAATTCCAAAACTTGGGAGACTTAGTAAAGATGATCATGACTTTAAGGCCAGCCTGAGCTAAATGATGAGATTCTCTCTCTCTTTCTCTCTCTCTCTCTCTCTCACACACACACACCCAAACATGTGCACATGCACACATACATTAATAAATAAATAAATAAGCATAAAAAGCTAAAAAATGCATCTGAAAGCACAAGTCATTTAGAGACTAGGAGATATTTCCAGTTCTGTTTGTCTCAAGGGTAAACTGGGAAAGAGATGGACTAGCTATGTAGCAAATTTGATTTTCATTTTCTTCTTGGCTGCAGACATAGAACAGCAGGTATGGTGGTGGAAGCTTGTAGTCCCATTACTTGGGAGGGAGAGGAGGAAGGATCACCATAAGTCAGAGGCTTGAGGTTAGTTACAGCCAAGCCAGGGCTACCCAGCAAGACTCTGCCTCAAAAATCCAAAACAAATAAATGAGTAATATATAAATATGTAAATAAATAAGATGTTGAACACTTCTTAGAATAGGTATTGGTGTTTTAGAGATCTTTACTTCACAGTCTTTCCAGTGGCTAGAAATGGCCTGAAGCCTCCTCCCAGGAAACTAAAATGGCAATGGCAGAGAGTGCTCACGCTTCAATAATTATGAGCAGAACTAGTAACTGCCATTCATGCGGACATTAACATCAGTGGTGGAGCAAGGGATACTGTGCTCCATTTCATATCTTGCTCTTTTCTTTAAAGCTCCATGAGCCCTCTAGTCTCCAGTAATAGGCATACATCCATTCAATTACTTTTATTTATTGTATTTAGGAAAGGTATAGTGGAGGATTAAGAGAATAGTGCCTGTATTATGCTGGAAACTTTCCTATATGAGATGTTGGTGGTGCATTATGGTGCTCAAGCCTAGATGAGAGAAGACATGCATGGGTGCATTGTTAGTGAGTGTGTTCTGATAGAGTCATGATAAGGAAGGTAAGTTAGACTAACATTAAACTTCAAGAGAACAAGGGGATGGAATAGGGAGGTATTATAAGTAAATTTAAGAAGACACTTTTCAGAAAGGCTTCTGAGGATGGTATGGACTTGCTTGAGAGATTGGAGTTTATAACCTTCAATGTATCATATGCTGGGTGGACAAACAATGAGGGGAGTGCTACTAGGATATGTTAGTATCGGCCACCTCGTCACATTGTTTGACTTTTCCTCACCTATCAATCCTGGGGCTGAGGGCTCAGCATCCTCTCTTCTCCCTGAACCAACTCCTCAGCTTCTGCTCAGACTCTGTTTTACTGTTTCCAACCTACAAGATGGATTCCCATTCTAAATTGTGTCATTTGTCTGAAAACAGATAGGCATTTCCACTATCATTCACATTTACTAACCCTTGAATTATATTATATAGAAACATAAAATAATCTTACAAAAATATTCTTACTCACTGAATGATTGTATAAGCTAAGCACTATATAAATGCACTCACATTTTTGTGATATACATAGACTACATGCATAAGCATGTGAATGATTCATATTAATAGCCACCATAATTTCATGGGATACAGGAGCCACTCATATGGAAAACTGAAGCAAACCAATGTACTTGGGAGAGATCACCTGAGCCAAACAAGTTCTCTAGAAACTGGGTGGGATGGAGAGATAGAATTAGACATATTGATATTAGGATGGAGCTATGAAGAAGGAGGTATAAGTCATTTCCTAAGATTATTCTTACTAAAATTTCTATTATGAAATTGAGCAAATTTAAAATATACTTACTAATTATAACCAAAGCAATATTCAAACAATTGTGTCTCTAATAAAGAAGAAAAATGTTATCAGGAAAACCCAGAAATTCCTCAATATGAGGAACATGGGAGATACACACACACACACGCACGCACACACACCACAAGACAGAGAGAAGAAATATCCTGTAATGCTTACGAGAAGCCTTCTGAATCTGTTTCATGAATTTTTGGTTACATCTAGAATTCAGGCTGGTGACTAAGAAAAGGAGCCCTCTCATTTTGAACCTGATTATTGCTTTTCCCAACTACGCTATAGCCCATGGCTCCTGAGCACTTGCTAAACTTAATTCTGCTGCTTAAAAATATCACAGTAAAAAAAAAAAAATCATGGTAAGCAGGCCCATGGTTAGTGAGGGAACCACAGAACAAAGATAATTGCCAAGTCCAAATTACAGAAGATTTATAGACATTTGTTTATTAGCATTCATTATGATAGGATACTTATCCACTGAAATTTATGTACCTGCTGCTAAAGTTCGGCCTGCTCCTGAAGCACTGGTCACACAACCCACTGAATTGCACAGAGAAATAGTAAATGTGTAGATCCTGTAGGGTCTGAGTCCCTCTACAATATATGACGAGTCTTGGGGCTTAGCAGTGTACAAGAGCTACAAAGAAAACATAATAATAATAGGAATCAGATAATAGGTAATCAATGCAAAGCATATAATCTTGGCAGTTAAAGTTCAACAAATTTAGAGAGAGGGAATTATTGCCAACTACTATTAGGAAGAGAGATTTTTTAAGAGTCTCAACAAGCCGGGATTTAATTGATAATTGTACAATCACACTGTTTTATGAGGTAATAATCCAGTTCCTGAGTGGATAAATGAGAAAACCAAGTTATTGCCTCATAAAGCAGCATGGTGGTATGGTGATAGTCACCAGTTCTAGGGGTAAAGATGGTGACATTGCCATTGTTACCATGAAAACATCCAAACAAAAACCATGGGGCCTGGCCAAAAGTAACCCAGTGTAGTAATGCCACATGCTATTTGAAGGCATTAGAAAATAACTATGGCATTCTGTTAAATCACTGTATTATTTCTTTAAATAAAATCCACAGAAATAATAGGGAAAAAGGGCATATTGCTAAATATCCCCATGAGGTCAATTCTCAATTATCTTTCTTAAAGCAATAAACACATACATATTAGATCAAACAGCTACTTTTTTTTCCAAATATTGCCCTTACATACACTATAAAATGAAAACAAAAGATCTAAGCCAATGAGAGATAGAGGAACCACTCGCATGAAGAGATTAAACAACACAAACTGAAAATAGTCCCATTGTTGTAACGAGAATCAGTCAAAACCAACTACCTGAATTTGCCTAGATGGTGGATGAAATTTATGTATAAGAGGAAAAGTCATAGAAATATAGAGTGACATGGGATGGAGAGATGGTTTAGTGGTTAAGCGCTTGCCTGTGAAGCCTAAGGACCCCAGTTTGAGGCTTGATTCCCCAGGACCCACGTTAGCCAAATGTACAAGGAGGCGCACGCATCTGGAGTTCTGTTTGCAGCGGGTGGAGGCCCTGGCGCGCCCATTCCCCCTCTCTCTCTATCTGCCTCTTTTTCTGTGTCTGTCGCTCTCAAATAAATAAATAAAAAATGAAGAAAAAAATTAAAAAAAGAAATATAGAGTGATATACCAATAATGAATATAAAACTAATTTTTCTGAGGGGTACTGATATACACTCAGGTACCATATAAAGACCTTTTTGTCAAGAATGGTCCAGACTGACTGCATGTATGATCTTCATCCCATGAGATGACAGGGGGGTTGAAAATTTTCCTTTATGTACTGATTCCATAGCCAATATAATATACATAGCACAAAGGACCGTGCATTCATATGGTGACACTGTTATTAGACTATAACCCTGCTAGTGACAAGAACACAGTATATACAATTGTTCACAGTACATGATACTTGACAAGAAATAAGTATGTTCTTGCTTGATGTATTTAATATATTAAAAAATATTACTAAAATATACTCTCTACTAGTAAAAAAAATACTGCTGCAGAAACACGTTGTATTATACTAGTAGCAGCCCATGTAGCATGTGTTAACCATGTTTCTTTTTCTTTTTTAAAAAATTGTTTATTTTTATTTATTTATTTGAGAGTGACAGACAGAGAGAGGAAGAGAGAGAGGGAGAGAGAATGGGTGCGCCAGGGCCTCCAGCCACTGCAAACGAACTCCAGACGCATGCACCCCCTTGTGCATCTGGCTAATGTGGGTCCTGGGGAATCGAGCCTCGAACCGGGGTCCTTAGGCTTCACAAGAAAGCGCTTAACCGCTAAGCCATCTCTCCAGCCCTAACCATGTTTCTTGATCCCATACAGAGACTACATAGAATAATCAACTTGTACCATGTTATTTTGTGTATGTATTCTTTATGATGTTTGTTCAACAATGAAAGTTCCTAACAATATGCTTCTCAAAATATATCTCCGCAGTTAAGTAACACAGTTGTACATTCATGAAAAAGTATCTTTCATAACTGCATATACAGATCACTGTAAAGTTTAGCAATATTTAGAATAAATTTAGCTATATTCTATGTAGGAGAACAATAAAATTCATTTGAAATATTCACCTAGGTATTGATTTTTAAACTTCATAAATTAAAGGAAGAAGGGTAGTTAAAATGGCAAAGCAAAATGACAAAAATAAATATGGACTTAAATATACAAAATAAGGACTGAATATGAGTTATAGTTAACTTACCTTAACTTTACCACATTCGTACATTAAGCTATTTAATGTAAAGGATAGATATCATACTATATATATTTTATGGTGAGATAGCTGAAAAAATCATCATAAATACAGACTAATGGGAAAGTGCAAGCAATCATGAATAATTTACTGATTCTTTTTCTTTGTCTGGAATAAAAATAAATTCTCTGTTGTATCCTGTGTTATATCTGTCCACTGTAATTGCTTAGAAAAAAGGCCACTCTATTACTAGTGAATTGAAGAAGGTCTTCTCCAAATTCATGTCTATCCATGATTTCAGAATTTTGCCTTTCGGTAATGAGGTATTTGCAGATGTAACTAGTTGACTCCCTTTCATTTGGAGTAAACCGTAAGTACAACAACTGTTGAGTTTTTAGGGGAAAAATGCAAAGAGGCAGAGGACATGGAATCAAGGCATCAAGGCAAGCTGATGAAACAGTGGCATGGGTGGAAGTTATGTTGTCACAAGCCAAGGAGTGCCAGCAACTGGTGGGTGCTAGAAGTGGCAAGAAAAAGACGTTCTTCTAATGCTCATGGAAGGAGCACAGGCTTGCTGGCATCATAGTTTTAGTCTTCTGACCTCCAGAACTAAAAGTGAACCAATGTCTCTTATTTTAAACCACTTAGTTGACAGCAACTTGTAACAACAGCCCTAGGAAATCAATATAGTGGCGGTGTACGTGTCTGTTCAATTCACCCCATTTAGGACACCTTTGGGAAGCCATTTCTGTCCAGATCTTTTTCCACAAGGTAAACTGAAGCTTCACGATTGCAACATAGTTCAGCACCTCATCACTGCCCCCAATGCTATGTCTCTTACTACTTCTCTAGCTGTTTCTGACTACACTCTCATAAGCCTCCTGCAATCAAGTCTCCAATCCTACAGTGTGTTCTCCTATTATTCTTGTACTAGAAATGAGATTCCTGGGAAGGAGAGATCCAAGTAGCAGAGTGCTATGCTAGAATAGTAACGCTCCCGGATAGGTGTCAATGAGGGCTTCACCCCAAATACTAGGTAAACTCCTGTTCGCAAACTGCATCACCGCAGTGGTTCAATTTTTCAACTTCCATTGGTGGTGAGCTAAATATTTATTAAGACAACTTTGGGAGGAAGAACTATTTTAAGGATTATATAATCAGATTGCTCTTCCTGACTGTCATCAACTCACTGGTGAGGACAATATAAAGGTATTTAATCACCAACTTAAGGCAATCCTCCTTGAAAGTATTGTGCCTCTTTTCATCATGTCATGTTAAATGGATCAGATAAACAATAAACACTGTATAGAAGCACGTCAGTGAGGGTTTTAGGAAACTGAGTTGTATGAGCCATTCTAGGATACCCAGTCAAAAGTAAAATATCACTTTATCTTCCATGTCCCACCAGCAAGCAGGAAGAAGAGTAAATACATTGGAGTGCATGGGGTGTGTGTCAGGTAATGAATGCCACATGTCCAGAGCAACATGTGCTTTACTTGGTGTATATGTGTGAATGTAAAATATCCCCCTTTTGACATATGTATATGAATACTTAATCCACAACTGATGGTCTGTTCAGGAAGGCTGTGGAGCCTTTATGGGTAGGGCCTTGATAGAGGAAGTATGTCAGTGGGGTGGGCTTTGAGGTGCCACTGGACAAACCCTCTTGCTGTTAGCTTCCTCTCCTTTGTCCCTCTTGATGTGACAATATGGCACATGCTTTATGTCTCTGCTGTTCTTCCCTTGCTATTATGGCCTTGTGCGTGAAACTATAAGACAAAATAAACCCTGTCTTTAAGGTGCTCCTGGTGAAGTGTTTTGCTTCAGTAATGAGAAAGTAACTGATATACTTGAGTACTGTTCTGATCAAGCTGCCAAGTGACATAAAATGCTGCAAAATTTAATGTATCCCAGAGCAGGAAAGAGTTAATCCCTAGATCTAATCTGTGATACAAGCCCATGAACCTTTTGGGACATTATAGCTAATGTTACCTATGGTATTGAGCACTTTGATCTTTAGACATCATCTCCCAGGTCATCTCGTTCCTGATATCATGGTCATAGGCCTGTTTCCTCAGAGAACTCTATGGATGAAGACTTGATGCAGAATCAATGACAGTGGAAAACTATTTTGAGGTGTGTATGGAAAGAGAGTCAAAGTACGCAGTGCCTAGAGCAAAAGTAGCCAAGCATTGGAACCACCAAACCATTTTTTTTTTAAACATGACCAGCATGTTCCTGGGCTTTCCTCAAATCAGAGCATCTCATCCAGGAGCATAAAATGACCACATAGTCAAAGCTACTTCTCCTGACCTGGGTTCTTTCAGACGTGCAATGTCTGAACGTGATTTCATGTTATGGTGGAAGTGGCTTTAGGATGGAGTATAAGCACAGCCCAAACCTAAACACGCCATGCAAACTCATGGGAGTGCCTTCAACAGGAGAAAGAAGGCATCAGGACTGAGTGCACAGATAAGCATTCATGCTGTAAGACTGTAAGGCAGGAAGTGGGTGTCTCCAGCTCTGTAATGGTCAAAAGGAAACCTCTCATCGTATAGAACTTCAGCAAGCATACCTTCTGACCAGTATGTGTAGAAGAGAAGTGCCTCAAGGTAAAATACATAGGCACTATAAGGCATTAGCTTGGCTATAGTTGTCATGGACACGAAAGAAGACTGGAAAATCAGAAGGAAGGAAGTCTGGCAAAAAGTGGCTAGGTCTACAGAAGTGGTTGTCAAACATCAAAATTATTCTGTCTCTTGTTAGTGCCCACCAAAGAATATCTCTCTGAAGAAAACCTGATAGTCAAGAGCACAAAATGAGTTATGTATTCGGTACCAGCAGCCTCTGTCACCAGTCACTCCCATGCTGGCAAAATGGGGTAACAAGATCCTACAGCTTCATCTAAAAAAGGCAGAGAACACCTCTTCTTCCAGGCTCAGGAGCATATACAATGAGTTAATTTTGGGATATAGCAAAGCATCCTAACTGTTAATTATTATTAATCTCACTACTAGAATATAAATTACTAGAAGGCAAGATGTGGGGATATATCCAAAACCTTAAGAAATATCTATTGTGTTTGCATAATACTTATAAATCATCTTTTTAACTTCATGATAAGTCAGGATAAACTTTGTTCTTCCTGATTTTTCCTAAGATATAAAATACAACTTTTCCCAAGATTGATTTATCTAGGTAATGTATCTTTATTATCTATATCTGAAATTCATTTGAAATTTCCTTGCCAATGTTCTTTTTAACTTCCAGAAGAATACAATATGAATACCAAAGATTGTCAACATATTAAATATACCATTGTTATTTTCAAATACTTTCATGGCACTGGGTACATAAGCTACTCAGTCTTCTTGCAAATATTTAAGGATAAAGGGAATCAACTGGTTTTATGAAACAAAATTATTCCTATTTGTTTCAAAGCATGCTTATGTTAGAAAAAACAAGTAGTGCACATATAGGAAATATTGCATAAAATATTTTAGTAACAAAAATGTTCATTTAATGAATGTTTAGGGAGAATTTTTCCAACTCAGATAATGTTAAATGAAACCATAACAAAATTCTGAAAGTAAATTATTTGAAAATAGTAATACCTTTGAAAACATCACTGGAGTGTCTTCCTGGGGTGATTGTTCAGAAACCATGTGGATGTCATACCTCACAACTTTTCCTCTTGTAACATTTTCTGCTGGCTTCTCCCAGGTGACTCTGAGAGAGTGTGATGACAGTGGAAAGACTGAAGGAGGGAATGTGGACACAGGCTCTGTCAAAGAAAAAATTACAATATCAGAACCAAGAGAGCTGTCCCTAAAACCTTCAGAGTTAAATTGTCTAGCTTCTGAAATGCCCCATCCTATAGGATATAAAACTTTGAAAAATATGTTTATGTACATTGAAAGATGTTTCAATTTTATGTGTATGGTATGCATGCATGTGTGTATGCATGTTTGCAAGTGTATTGGTGCAAATGTATGTGGGTGAGCATGAATGTGTACATTCATAATATGGAGACCAGATGTTGACACTGACTGTCTTCTTCAATTGCTCTCCACCTTATAATTGAGACTAGTTGTCTCACTTGAACTCCAGAATGGCTAATTTGGCTGGTGCAGCTACTCGGCTTGGCCCAGGGATCCTGTGCCTCTGCCTCCCTAGTGCTGGAATTATGGGCATGCAATCATGGCATTTAAGAGGGTACTAGGTCTCTAATCTCATATCCTCATGCTTGCACAGCAAGCACATTATTCACTGAATCATCTTCTCCGCTGTTAGATGATATTTTCTTTTAGACTACAATCTGCAAGGATGGTCTCCATCTTTATATTATCAGCTAAGATTTTTTTATTTGCAAAATTAAACAGAATTTGCTTGAGTTAAAAAAGATAGCTAGTAACTAATTAGATGGAAAACCAATAGTATGAACACTTAAAAGAAATTATAGGAACAAAATTTATCTCATCCCACAAAGTTCAGAATGATGTATGATAATATACTGGATTTCTCTTGTAAAGGAAAAATTCACCAAACCACATCAATGAAGCTGGGAAAACATTACGTTTCATAAGATGTAAATACAAAATATTCCACATAACCCCAATAAGAGTCAAAGATTTTGGTAAATATTGATTGGAGTTATATATATCATATATTTCTTCCTGTACTTCTTGAGATCTCAATATGGATTATAAGTGTGCTAACCAAAGGCGTGCTATAAAAGGACATCACTGCACTTTTATTAGCCAGTGACCAATAGATGACAAAGGTCCGTTATTGCAGTTTCACCCATTGCTTTTCATCTCTGACCTTGGCTTTCTCCTTCTCACAGCCATGACACATCACTTGTACTCTCAGAGCACTATTTGTCCAAGTGGCAGTCACTGAGAGATGCTCTAACACGATGCACATTTTGTTCATGAGATGATTCCATTGGACATTAGCCATAAGCTACGCTCATTTTACACAGTCCTAACAGACCAAATTTAGATTGGGATCTCAGTTTGCTTGGATATCTTTAGATTCAAATCATCACACAAAATACACTTGCTTTCTAAAATGCTCATGAAATTTGAAATTTGCTTAATGTATTGAATAAGATGAATGATTAAAAATAATTCCCTTGCTTTGTTGACGATACCTTTAGAAAACTAAACTTGTTATCCTTCCATTTCATAATGTCAATCACTGATGAGTACATTTATAAGGACCCAGTTTTGGTATATTGCTTTTTAACTTTATGGATAACCCACTACCTATATTGTTTGTTTTTGAAAATGCAACATAAGGACAACACTACACTGATAACTCTCTTTCTTCCACTGACCATAAACAATGAGACAAAACAAGATGAAACAAGTGGACAGCCCATTTAAGGACCTGAAATCAATGACTATTTGGGCAAAGCATTCCCAAAAGACTAGAACTGCAGTTAAGACCTCCTTCCACTGATGAATTAATAGCTAATGCATTAGTTTTGTTCCCCTAAATGTACTGAGCCACTTTTGTAAGTACCCCATATATTAACTTTTCCTTGGCTCATGTCAATCATAATTCTTGTTTTGCAAAAGGCATTGTTTAGCACCTTTGACTTTCAAGGTGTTTTCAAATCAGAACAAAAAAATCAGTCCTACCTGATTGTGGTGGCACACACCTTTAATCACAGTACTTGGGAGGAAGAGATAGGAGGATCAGTGTGAGTTTAAGGCTACCTTGAGATTACATAGTGAAGTACAGGTCAGCCTGACCTAGAGTGGGTCCCTACCTCAAAAAAAAAAAAAAAATTGGTCCTTACCTGATTCTCCTGTTCTTTCTGACACCCAGGCAGAAGACACGCTGCCAGCCATGTTTGTGGCTGAGACCCTGAATGCATACTCAGTGTATGGCTCCAAACCAGTGATGGATGCAGTAGTTTGAGGAGGGGGCTGGGCATGTTCATTGGCTGATTCTGCAGATGGATGAGGACTAAGCCAGCCATCACTCTGAAACACTTGGCTTTCTTTAGCAGATTCCAGTTGTTTCATATATAATTCATACCTTGTAATTATTCCTATAAGAGAAACCATGAATTGAGCTAACTCAGAAAATGAAACTATTTGGAGGGTAAGGATAGGTCTTATTGTGGCTTTCCTAGCTAGATCAGCTGTCAAGTTTTTAAATAATCTAGACGTAGTGATTTAATGATCTAGGTCAAATGTGCTTATAGAGGACAACAGTTAGATCAAAGGGTTCAGTCATACTATACTATGAAAGTCATATTTTGGGGACAAAAACCAGAAGGAATTAAATACAAACTTCCTGCAGTTTATCATAAGTCAATTCAAACATTTGTTTTCAGCATGGGTGTTAATAATTTCTGTTTCTGGGAATCTCAGCACTGTACTTCCAGTTTGTGTATTTTCAACTTTGGAGACTTTAATTCCTTGTTTAACAAGCTGTGGTCACCTAAACATTACAGTTTTTACCTAGGTTTTTCCAAGTAACAAAATCTGATGGAGGTTTTTGTCATAATATGTACATGATGTAAATTACTATTAAGTCTCTGAATGTGTGTCTGGCCTTTGTAACCAAGGGCTCAATTGTATGAACACAAAAATTAACATGATGGATTCAGCTAAACTATATACATATTTTTGTAGTATTTTACATCCTTTTCTTGTTTAAAAGAGAAAATTCTCTGCTTTTGGGTGCCCTGACTTGTGACATAGTCAAATATAATGCATTGCATAAGTGAGCAGCCAATTATAAATGTCTGTGCGCTATGAGGATGTCATTAAGAGCAAAGATAATATTAGCCTTTCAAGAGGCAATTTAATTGAATGGAATTTGTTAGTTGATTCAAAGAAATAGTCTTGTTCCACTTACCAGGAGATACAGCATCTGCTGTCTTTAAAAAAATATTGATTTTTAAATTTATTTTTATTTTTATTTGTTTATTTTGTTTTTCTGAGGTAAGGTCTCACTCTAGCCCAGGATAACCTGGAATTCACTATGTAGTCTCAGGGTGGCCTTGAACTCATGGCAATCCTCCCAAATGCTGGGATTAAAGGCATGTGTTACCATGCCCATATTTTATTTTTATTTATTTATTATTTTTATATTTTGGTTCTAGCATTTCCTTCCTCTTTCTTCCTTCCTTCCTTCCTTCCTTCCTTCCTTCCTTCCTTCCTTTCTTTCTTTCTTTCTTTCTTCCTTTCTTTCTTTCTTCTCTCCTTCCTTTCTTCTTTTTTCTCTCTCTCTTTCCTTCTTTTTCATTAACCCTGGGCTAACAGACATGGTAAGCAAGTGCCTTTAACCACTGAGCCATCTCCCCAGTCTCAAAAGTTATTTCTTAATTATGCTATTGGACATTTGAATGAACAAATACATCTAGTTGCTAGACTTGTGCCACAGTTCCAGATGCCTGGATTCCTGGTCTTGTATGAGAAAGGGGAATATACGCCTTGGGTTCTTACCATTTGGTTCTACTGGTGGAGACCATTCAACACGAAGTTCTGTGGAGCTGATTTTCCATACCTCAGGTGGACCCAGCCTTTGGGGAGGTGCCTGGGCTGTGGTTACCAACACAGGCAAGCTGTGGACACAGCCCCCATGAGTACACCCCTGTACATCAAAGTGGTACTGGGTGAATGGAACCAGATTCCAGATGGTAACTGAGGTGTCCTGACCTTCATAGGAAGCACATGGCTGAATGTGGTGGTCTGCCGGCTTGCAGGATAAAACGTACTTCTCTATAGGACCAGAATGACTGGAAAGAGCACTCCAGGTAAGTGTCACTGAATTGGGGCTGACAGGAATGATGTAAGTTAAGTTCAAGTGTTCAATGGGGACCCCTGGATTTGTTCTGTAAATGACAGTTGCACTCCTGACTGAGCCATGCACACTGGAGGTCTGGATGTAGTAGGAATATGAGGTATATGGTGACAGGCCAGTGTCTAAGAAGAGCTGAGTGTCTGAAAGAATGGAAACAAAAAGGCAGTTACACTTCCCAAATTGCTGAAAAATCAATTCTAGCAAGTGCCTTAACCACTGAGCAATCTCTATACCCTCCCCTGAAGAGTAGTTGTAATTGCCATCCTCTTCTGTTATTTAAATGCATAGCATATGCCAGGCTATCCTTTTGAATAACAGTGTGCTTTATGGTTTTTTTTTTTTTTCTTTTAAAGGGAAACAAGGCAAACATGGGTTACTTTATTACTCAGTATGGTATGAGGAGTGTCATTCACAGGAGAGAGCATTTGGAAGTTTGGAAGTTCTTTAGTCCTCTTCTTTTCCTCATAGAGTACCTCTGATAGAAGAACAAAGGGATGTTCTTGCAGTTCTTGAAAAGATAACTGCTTCCTCAAACCTTACCAACAGCTAACACACTCGTCAAACCCTCAGAAGACTTTACCAAGTCTCTCTCATGACCAAGACTTTGACTGCTTACTTTTTTCTGACACATTGAACTTGCAAACAACTACAAGTGATATGGTGTTTGGCTGTAAAATCTTGGAGAAATTGGCCATCAGCAATGAGGAATTTATACAAAGAAATTCTGGATAAGCAGAATATCTATGCAGGAAAGACCATGTTGTCAGAGTGAAGATGTCAAAAAAAAAAAAAAGAGAGATCAAAACACAATAAAGAGACAGGGAGTGGACATGACTGGTTATGTGCCTGAACTCCCCACCCTGTAAGGGGAAGGCAAGCATATTGCAGGACTGTGATGCAAAGACATGTCAAAGTGGCTGCCACATGCTCCCTTGCGGGATGGGGTGGGAATGGGAGACGGTTTCCATTATACTCATGGAAGACTAAAGGTTTCGGTGTAAAAGCTTATGGAGTAATAGGTATACAGAAAAGCTTTGGTGGCTCAGACAAGGTGACCCTTTAGTCTCTGTGAGGGTCAAAGATTACATGTATGATAAAAGAGGAAAGAAACTAGAAGGTTCTTCACAATGGTAAGGCTATGATATGAGTGCCCATGAGAACCTAAGCAAACTGATATTAAGCATGTGTTCACTTGTGTCTTCCATGAGACATCAATCCCAGTGTAATGTCAAGTGAGGAGATGAAATCTGGTAGACTTGAACAACCCTGCATCAACTGGAAAAAAAAAAAGAAACTTTTACAAAAAGACCAAAAGGAAGCTGTCCATATCCTAAATATTAATTGTCATGGCTGTTGAGGAATGGTAATAATTTAAGATTTAATAACATGAGTGAGGCTCTGCGGGGTAATGTTATCATCCTTTTATGTTTATCGCTATAAATTCTTCATGAAAACAGCCCTTGTGGGAATATTGTGTAGGCTTTGTTTACTAAGGTGTATAGAAAGCTTCACTGAATTTGGTGGTGGAAGAGACAGGAGCACATCACTGCCACTAGCACTCAAGGACGAAACATGCATAGAAAAGTCCTCTCAGTGTGAGGTTAGACTTCCCTGGTGAAGGTGCTGTTCTCTGCCTGGCAGACATGTGGGCTGAGTATGTGTGGATTCTAAGCAACAACGACTTTCCTGGTGACAAGCCCCTACATGCACAGAAGGTGCTTGATCGCACTCACTCTTGCACCACCCTCTCTTGCCTCAACTCTTTCCTCTGGCCCCCTTTCTCTTCACAGACAGATCCTCCTTCAACTGTCACACCTTTAAAATATCTAGATCCCACATATGAAAGTTAACATATAGGGTTTGCTTTTCTGTATATGCTTATTTGCTTAATACGATGGTCTTACTTCCACCTATTTTTTGCAAATTGTATTATTACATCTTTTTTAAAATTTTTAAATGTTTTTGTTCATTTTTATTTATTTATTTGAGAGTAACAGAGAGAAAGAGGCAGATAGGGAGAGAGAGAGAATGGCCGCGCCAGGGCTTCCAGCCACTGCAAACAAACTCCAGATACGTGCACCCCCTTGTGCATCTGGCTAACGTGGGTCCTGTAGAATCGAGCCTCGAACCAAGGTCCTTAGGCTTCACAGGCAAGCACTTAACCACTAAGCAATCTCTCCAGCCCTTATTTCATCTTTTTAATAGATGAATAATACTCCATTGTGTATATATACCACATTTTTCTTTATCCATTCACCTATTGATGAGCATCCAGCTAATTTCACAGCATAGCTGTTGTGAATAGTACAACAGTAAATATGGGTAGGCAGATATTTCCATTATATTATGACTTTCATTCATTTGGATCTAATAGGGTTTTCAACAGCAAGGAATATAACTTATTACTTTTTTAAATTTCTACATCTATTATGTCTAATATTCTTTTGGTTCATATGTATATATATATATCATGACAATTTACATATATGTATAGGTGCGTGTGTGTGTGTGTGTGTGTGTGTGTGTGTGTGTGTGTGTGTGTGTGATTTATTGAGAACCTATGAACATGAGACAGTACCAAAAGGTATTATTCTCTTCTAATCACTATTTCTTTACAACTATAATCTATATGATACATTAAGCAAGCCAATTTGGGGCTAAGTTGGAGCTACAGTAAAGACAACATTAAATGCTGGGGGTTGGTGAAGTGGAGTTACAAACTACTATGTACTCCACAACCTTCTACTGCTGAAAACATATGAGAATGCAAATCAATTATATCTCTCTTATAGGAACCACTGAATATACCTTAACATGTATTTTAAGGTTAATTAGAAACATTAAAATAATTTCATGATTATGAATATGCTGCTACCAAAGCAAATAATTTCAACTTCTTAAACACAATGCACCAGCATATTATAATCCTTGGGAAATATTCTGCTAGAGAATCCCTCAGTGCACAAGTCCAGCTCAGAAACTTTCTGTTCTAACACAGCATTCTATAATGGTCTCAACTCGATGATCAAACTTGCATGGAAGACAACACTATTAATTTTCTTTGAAAAGTTCAGTGCTTCTCCTCCTATAATTCTAACTGCCTTTATTTAACCCAAAGATTTGTGTTCATTCAGCTGAATATAAATAGTGTTTCCCTTTCATACTCCACATGCTGGCCATGTACTGGGACTGGAGTGATAAACAGGAGGGTATTATTAGAACCGTGCAAAGTCCTGACAGTATTAACCGATTGTTCTTACTGTTCAAATGCCATCATGCAGATAATTTTCACATCATTAATTACAGTGATTGTCAAGAAATGCCAGATGTGGCACTTTTAATGAAAAGTAAGGTTTTAGGAAATAATACCTTATTTAATAGGATTATATAAATGTCTGATTAGTGAGTGAATACACATTTATTATGTAAGAAAGTGTTATTTGAATTCTTTATTAGGGCAATCATGAACAGTGCTGTTTTCATGTGTGTTGTTGTACAAAACAGACCATAATATGCTACTGCACAAACATGGATGGCATGGTATCACTGGATAATTCTGACAGTGAATTAAGCTATTTGGAAAAGGGGACAACCCTCGTTTGCAACTTCAGAAATAATTCAAGCAGTGGTACTGTCAATTTAGAAACCATTTTCAATATTTCTATAATGCCCCTCTCCCCCAATCAGAAAAGTTCAAGTTTCAGGACACCTGGATCATGCTGAGATTTGGAAGAAAATAAACATTTCAGTAGCAGGGTTTTAGGATGTTTTGCCAATGTGGCAGATGTAGACAGATGTTCATTTCTCTTTGCAACCTGCATCATGAAGTGCAGAATTTCCATTAACTCCAAAGACTTGAAACAACGAGGAGGTATTTAGAGTTGAGTTAGGAGAAAAGGGCAGTCATGCTATTTGACCTCAAAACTAAATCATAGAACACAGCATTGTATCCATTATGTTAATGCATTACATTGGAACTTACTTTTGACATAGATTTGCATGCTTTTCTAGCTAATTATGCACAGTATATAAGAATTTGAAGATTTGGGTATTACAGAAAGAAAAAATATGGGAATTTCAACTGGTATCCCTGTTCACAGCCTACCAACGCTAGTTTTCTAAACCAATTTGTAACCAAATAAGAAAAGAAGCAAAAATCAGAAAAGACAGAGACATGTTTGTAAAAACTCCTATTTTCTCACAGCCCTTAAGAATGCTGTATCTGAAACATCAGAGCAAAATTTTAATGACAGTGGTTTCCCAGTAGTTTGACATCTATAAGCTCATTTAATACTTCATAAAAGTCACTGATGCAAGGATAGCTTTCTTACCTAGCTCCTATCTTGCCTCTTTCAATTTAAGTTGGTGGTATTGTGCTTATTTTTGTGAAAGTGGCAATGAATATATAAAGTTATATGATATGTTTTAATATTGGTGTTAGTATTCCAGACTTTAAAAATCTGTTTTCTCTGAGAAGTTAAAATTTGAGCTGTACACAATGGCACAGGCTTGTAATCCAAGCATTTGGGAGGTGGAGGTAGGAGGATTAGAAGTTCAAGGTGATGCTCAGCTATATAAGTTTGAGGTCAGCCTAAAATACATGAGATGCAGTCTCAAAATGAAAAATACAAACAAACAGAAAGTTGAAAATACTGTGATATAAATACTTAATGAATTTCTATAATATTTTCATACAGAGAAAACTAGAGGCCTCTTCAAACTCTTTTGGGTTTTTAAAACTAAAATCTTACAATTCACATATTTCCATGCCTTTTAATTACCTCAACCCAAATGTCATGAATATTTGTAAAGAAATACATGATGTTTTCTTAGTTTACAATTTACTTACCAGTGTATCAAAATTGATTCTTCTATGGAGATACCATAACAGAAAGACTGCTGGATGCCAGAATCATTTGAAACATTTTAATACTACAAATTATATAGAAATGGAACCTTATGACTTCATATTCATCTAGAGCTTTTAATTTGGTATTAATTCAATATTTCATGAGTCAAATGACATAGAAAATAGAATTTATTTCAAATATTTTAACAGTGTACTGCACATGAAAATTGCCAGTTGAACTCATCCAAACATCATGAACTTTATGACCGCTCCATCTTTTCATGTTTTCTCAATGAAATAGTTAATGACCAAATATTACGCATCTTATTTTTATTACATTTCTTTGATTTCGAATAAGCTATTTAATTTTCTACTTGCTTCAAAGCCACTTTGCTAAACATAGGAAACCAGAACATTTTTTCTCGATGTTATCAAACTTAATGCATTGATTCTTAGCATATTGCAGTTTTCCATCACCAAGCCCTTAAACTCACTGTATGGGTGTTGATCTTTAGTTGTGTAGATCTCAGAACCATCCCTGAATAAGCAGTAAGTAAGCCAGTGGGCGTTTGGAGAGTCAGGTGGACTCCAGGATAAATTGATAGTAGAAGAACTTTGAACTTGTCCTCTGGGTGGAGGTTGCTGGGATGGAGCTAAATTACAATAGAAATATCATTTGTCAGTTAAAGCAATCAATAAAGACACGAGTAAGAAACCCAGCAAAGAGATCTTTCTTATTTAGGATTACTTTGTCAAGTAAGCATTGGTTTACCAACCCATTAATAAACAAAGTATTTGCATCATGAGTTTTCTAAAACAAATCTACCTATGAGCATAAAACATATTTTTAGGTCAAAGCAGACAACATACACATAGCTGGGTGAAAGATGTATAGCAATTTAAGCACTTTTATACAATTATGAAGGTATCATTTTTCTACTTCAAGTCTATGGAAACTTGACATTCAAATAGCATATAATTTGGATTCTTTTCTTACTTTAATTTTTATTTATTCATTTTAGAAATATAAAGAGAGAGAGAGAGATTGAGAATGGGCACACCAGGGCCTCATCTGTCTTACATGGGTCCTGGGGAATCAAGCCTCAGTCCTTTGACTTTGCAGGCAAGCACCTTAACTGCTAAACCACCTCTGCAGCCTGTGTTTTGGATTCTTAAGAGGAAACTTTCTCGTTAAGTACAATGTCATGTTGCTTTACAAAGTACAATATAGAGTCTAATGTTGTTGATATCAATAGCTGTAGTTGTTAAAATCTAAATACTGTCAAAATTTAGAATAGCTATGAATAGCTCAATGCCTGTTAAAGGTGCTATTAAGATATAACATGGGTACTTTATCTTGCATATAATTACTTTAATGATAGTTTATATCATATAAAATACATCATTAAAATATTGTGATTTTTTGCTACCATAAATTTTCTTGTGTTCCTATAGAGTCTTTTAGTTCTTGAAATTGAGTTGTAATTTTTTCTAGAATGCATAGGAGAGAGAAAAAAAAGCATGTAACAGGAACAAATAAAACACCAAGATGCAAAAGCCTGTGCCTTTAGAGAGCCATAACCCAGTGACAACTTGTTGAGTGGAATGCCAAGGTCATCAGTGGCCCTATGTTCTTACTTTTTTAATCACGTAAAGAAGTGAATCTATCAAATTAATATAATCATTTTATGTGAAATGTCAGCTGTGGACTTGTGAGACAGTAGAGTAAGTTAAGGGCTTATTGTACAAGCATGAAGACCAAAGTTCATCTGGGCATGATCACATGTGCTTGTAATCCTATCTGGGGAAGCAGAGACAGACAGGTCCCTGAGGTTTGCTGACAGCCAGTCTAGTCTAACAAAGGGAGCACCCAACCATAAGGATCCTGTCTCCAAATGGGTGGGCAGCAACTGAGGACTGACCCCAGAGGCTGTCTTCAGGCCCTCCACACACATGCACATGTACACGCATGTGCACACACACGTGTGCATACACACACATGCACATGCACGTATATTTAATGAAACAAACAAAATCAAACCTGTCTGCAGGCATTGGGTGGTGTGTTCAGAGTCTCAAGAGGAAAGAGAAATTCTATCCAAAATAAGTCATTGGACAGAGATTAACTAAATAATTCTTCTCCCAAAAGTGTGATATACTTCTGGATTCAGTAACTGCAAAACTCACAACACATGTCAAGGATCCTCAAGGCTATACTAGGGTCTGTAATTTTCTTGGGGATTCACAGGCATCATCATCATCATCATCAATCATATCTATAAAGTCTTAGGATACTGTCACCAAGGGCAAAAGCACTCCAGTAAATTGCAAGGGGGAGTGGGCACGAACTTCTGGGAGTCCTTCCTCTGTGGGACCAGAAGGCTCATCTGAATCCCTCAGTGCTGCATTATGAAAATATGTTTAAAGGGTTGAGGATCTAATTAAGTGGTAGACTCCTTGCGTAGCATGTCCAAGGCCCTGAGTTTGATCCTTTCTACTGAAAAATAAAGGATATGTTATTGCCAACCAGGGAAACTCATTGGGAACTCAGTTTTCAGAGCCTTCATGAACTAGTTTCTATTTGGAGTGTACTGTACTTTCTTTTTACATGCTTCCCGGTGGAGGATTATCAGGACCATATCACATGGAACACATGCTCTGTGCCCATGGGAAAACAACCAGGATTCCCATCACTGCTACTCACACCATTTTTTTTTTGCCAAAAATCTTAGAATAAGTGGTGTGGCAATAGCTGATTACACAGGAAGATATAACTGTAAATCCAAGCTCTGAGTTCCATTGGTAGAAAACCAGTGGATAAGAAAAATCAAGACAAGGTACATGGGATGAAAATTAAAATAAACAAACTTAGAAAATTATAAAATTTATTAAAAATAAGAAGGAAGATTAGGGTCTCCTGGCTGTAGGAATAGTTATTTTTCTTAAAAAAAAATGGTAACAGTTGTAATAATTCTCTGAGCTTAGATCAAGAAACGCAGACAAAAAAAAACAGGATAATCTACTTCTGATAAGCTGACACAGTCCCACATAGACACACCAGAGGCCTGGAATTGTGCCTAAAGGCCCACTTTGATGGAGGGGCTGTGTCTGAACCCCTATACTTTGGGGGACTGGGTCTATACCCCTACTTCCATGGAGCCATTATGACCATAAGTCCTAGTTTTATGGACAATGATTTTTCCAAAGTACAATTGACAGTAAACCTCAGAAGCTTGGCAATGAATTGGTTTGATTTGTGGCTGGGGACAAAAATTAAAACCTATGTCACTAAAATATAACAAACTTAATTGAGAACAGTCTGGGAAACACACCAATTCGGATTTTTCCTAACAATGTTGTACAGTATTCAATACATTTATCTCACGTATTTTGTTCCAAGCATTTGTTAATCTCTTATCTTTTACTACAGCTGTTACTGAACTATGTTCTTAATATAACTTTCAGATTTATTTCATTTTGTGTGTCTGAATGGTATATGAGCTATGGGGCATGCAAATATGTGTACAGATTCATGCCTGTCATACCCACACATGCAAAGGCCGGAGATTATTACGTGTCCTCCTGTTGCTCTTCTGTCTTATTTTCCTGAGTCACTATCTGCCACTGAATGTGGAACCACTATTTTTCTGTTAGACTTGCCCAGGGTTCTTCCTGCATCTGCCCATGCCACCGGAGTTACAGGTGTCCGGGGATATCCATAGCTACGTACCTGATGCCCGGGATTGAACTCAGGTCCTCGCACTTGCACAGCAGGAGGTTTTCCATGCTGACCCTTCTCCACAGCCAAAGATTAATTTAAGATTTATATGAGAGAGCTATGGGTGGCAAAATATACATTCATGCATACATGTATGCATATATTTGCATGCATATGGATATAACTTTGATTAATACATAAAAGGTGAGGATGAACTAGAATAAGCTTCAGTACAAAAGTATACCAAACACAGAGCTATTTTATTTCTGACTTGCTTATATTTCTCCTAACAAGAAAAATGACTGTTCTATTCAAAGTATAGAACTGAGTGGAAGGAAGGAGGTGACTCGATCAATAGAGCAGCATGCTGCCAGAGAGGGTCTGACAATGTTCTTAAATTCAATTCGTACTTGGAGAATTATACACTAGGATCTCACTTGTACCTTCCCCAAACCCACCAGACACACCTGCATGGACGGATGACGCAGGCACACACACACACACACACACACATATACAATTACAAGTGATATTGTTATACTGTTGTCACTGATCACAAGAGAAGCAAAAAATAAAATCATAGTTAAAATCATGAAGCTCCAACCTATGCAGAGGGCCACTAGGAGGCATTTTAGCTTTCTAAGAAAACCCATTTTCGGCATCTTCTATACACAGAGATAGACCAGCCTGAGGTAGTTCAAAGCTTCAATAACAGAGCACTATATTCCTTTCTAGTGCCTCCCACTTTTATTAGTGTGGTTGTTCTGACTGGCTGTTACTAGGTTAAAAAGCAAGTACCATGTGAAGTTAACGTGGACCAAGGAAGAAGGTATGTCCCCTCATAATCCTCCCATGGCCAGCACCTTCCCTCATCCTATTACCAAGTCACAACACTCTTTCTATGTGTTCACCTCCTCTGAAGTTAAGAGGCATGTAATAAAGTGGCTAGAGAAATTTCTCAGTGGTTAAAGGTGCAGGTTTGCAACTGGTGGCCTGGGGTTCGATTCCCCAGTACCCACATAAATCCAGATACACAAGGTGTTGCATATGTCTGGAGTTAGTTTGTAGTGGCCAGAGGCCCTGCACCTAGGTTCTCTCTATCTACTCTTTCTCTTCATAAATAAATAACTTAATTAATTAAAAAAATTGGGGCTGGAGAGATGGCTCAGCATTTAAGAGGCATGCCTGCAAAGCCTAAGAACCCATGCTTGATTCTCTCAGTTCTACATAAACCAGATGCACATGGTGGCACATGCATCTGGAGTTTGTTTGCAGTGGCTAGAGGCCCTGGTGTGTGCACCTATTCTCTCTCTCTCTCTCTCTCTCTCTCTGTCTCTCTCTCTCTCTGTTTCTAATAAATAAATAAATACAATAAGTCTTTAAAAATTGTAAGCCAGGCATGGAGATGCATGGCTTTAAATCCAGTACTTGGGTGGTAGAAGTAGAAGGATCATTTTTGAGTTTGAGGCCAGTGTGAGACTACATATTAAATTCCAGGTCAACCTGGACTAGAACAAGACCCTACCTCAAGAAAGCAAAAAGAAGCCAGGCATGATGATACATGCCTTTAATCCCAGCACTCAGGAGGCAGACATAGGAGAATCTCTATAAATTCAAGGCCAGCCTGAGACTACATAGTGAATTGCTGGTAAGCCTGGGTTAGAGTATATATGTATCATCTGAGTTTATATGTTTGCATGTGTACATACGCATGATAGTACACATAGCACAGCACGGCTGCAGGGTCAGAGGACAAGCCTAGGATATTAGTCTTCACCTTCCACCGTGTTTGAGACAAGTTTTCTCCTGTTTTCTGCTATGAATGTAAGTCAGCTTGGCCTGTGAGCTTAGAGATTATCCTGATTCAACCTTCCATTTCCGTGGATGAATGGGGTCTACGGGTGCATGTGCCATGTGTGTTATGGGGATCTGAATTCTAGTCATCAGGCTTGAGCAGTAAGAACTTTTAACCACTGATCCAGTTCCCTAGACCCCATCTAATTTTTAAAATTACTTTATTTATTGATTGACAAGTAGAGGGATAGAGATAGAGAAAGAATGGGCACCCCAGGCCCTCCTGCCCCTTACAACGAATTCCAGATGTACACTTCACTTTGTGCATCTGGCTTTATGTGGGTACTGGGGAATCGAACCCAGGTCAGTAGACATTTTAGGCAAATACCTTAACCACTGAGCTACATCTCAGCCCATAGTATTTTAAAATAAAAATATTTGATGCTATTCTCATGATGTAGGTCTTCTAACTGTACAGTGTTGTGTATGTTTTTATGTAGAAACCTAAAACAGTAACAACCATGAGCCATTAGGTAAGGGACATGTTGAATACTAAGCATCACTACTTTAAAAGGAAACAACTCCAGAAAAATCTTGGGGAAGAAAAATTAGGAATGTCTAACTTTTTTTTTTAAGTTGTGACAAATCAGAAACACGTGAAAAGCTCAAGACTGCGTCACCCAGAGAAGGAAAGGCAAGATAAAAGTAGGTAGAATTCCAAGAAATGGAAACTAGGTTTCCAGTGACCTGACAATCCTGATATCCCTGAGGCTGTACATCAGAGGCAAGAATAGAAGCCAAAAGAAGATCAGCTGCCAAAATTTCACAGAATCAGGCATAGGACCCATATAAATGAATCACTAATATCATGCTTTCATGCCATAATCCTATTATAGATCATGATCTAGAATTAACCACTGAGAGTTTTATTCCAACAGTTTTATTCCAACTGAACACAAATCAGTCATATATCTAGTTGATGAATAACAAACATTAATGATATGGCCAATGAAAACCACATTTCTGCTAAGACTATTTATAAACAGGCAGTTGTGACAATCCTTTTCCAAGGGGAAGACACCCAAGTAAAGGTTTACATTCGCCAACATGCTAAGGAAGTGATGCAAGGTGGGGCACTGAAGAGAAGCTACACAGGTACCAATTCTGATCATGTCTTCCTCGTCTGTGACTCTACCTCAGAATTTAGTTCATTTTCCATTGTCCCAACCCCAGTGTCTCTCTCTCTCTGTCTATCTCTCTCATGTAGATAGCAGAGTGACTAAGGGATGATCTGTCACAACTTGAATTTCCTAGCATTGTGACTCATGACTGTTTCAAGATACCCAAAGGAGAATATGTTCAGTAAAATAGATTGGAGGGGTCACCTCACCACATGATGCCAGCCAGGTATTTCTTAAGAATTTGGGGAAAAGTAAGAATAAATTATCTTGAAGTAAACAAAATGATCCCATCACCCTGTTATAAAACTGTAGGACTGCAAGTGATTTTGAGGTCAATTTGAGGTGCTGAAGTGTTGTGAGAAGTCAAAATGAAAATGTAAGTTTTGTCTTTATGAAATTAAAAGTGTGACATGAGAGGCAGAGGTAGGAGGATCATCTGTGTTCAAGGCCAGCCTGAGAATATATAGTGAATTCCAGGTCAGCCTGGGCTACAGTGAGACCTTACCTCAAAAAAAAGTAAGAAAGGTACACACACAAACACACACACACACATATGTTTGTATATATATATATATATATGTATATTATATCTATTAGGTTTACATATATATTAGAAGAATAAAATATGAATTATAGCACTTGCTATGTTGTGAAAACAAGAATACAATTATTAAAATGTTAATAAATTACTAAAGTAAATAATGTTCATAAAATTTGGAGGAATGAAGACTATAAGCCTCAATAAAAAAGAATAAATTCATTTATTATACTGAATTACCTAGGAATGCCTTCGTGTGTTAGGCTGACTGACCATTTTGATTGATCCAGTACTATCTAGAACTTGACAAAGATTGTCTCATGTGCTAGATAATTTCTTAGTCTGGGGCAAAAAAGAAGTTTAATCACCTCATGATTTTGTTTCAATAGAATATTGTAAATTTTCCACTATAAACTTATTCAAACATTTTCATTATTTAATCAAGAAAAAGCATATATATCTCATTTAGCATAATTAACACTTTTTACTCAAATTCTCTATATTGTAAGCCATTCTGGTGAGATCTAAATGAAGAAAAGTCACAAGACACTCTTCCCTGGACCCCGGTGCTTCACACACGAGCAGTAGACCAAGGCTCACTTACTTTTGCTGCAGCCCAAGGGATTGTGGACATCTAAGTGGCTTGCATTGGTAATACAGGCATCACACTTAGAACCAGTGACAAACTGTTTACAGAAACACTGGCCTGTGAACGCATCACAGGTTTCATTTACAGCTCCCGAGAGATGGCAATTACAAGGCTGGCACCTGAAAACAAGACAACACAACAGTATTTACAGCATCTTACTTAAGAGTTAATAATGTAAGTTACACCAATCAATGACATCATAGATGAAGACAGTTTGTTGCCACCAACATATTGAAAACTATGCTTGAGCTAAACAATCTTTATCAAAAGGATTCTCAGGATAAAACCCCCGGAAGACTACTTTTTGCGAACTGACTAACCACCACAAAGAGCATCACATTCAGTGTTGGGGAAATGGTTCTATTGGTAAAGTGTAATGAAAACATGAGGACCTGAGTTCAGACCCCCTAACACTCACATGATAGCCAGGGATTTTGAAGTGCACCTATAATTCTAGGGCTAGGAAGGTGGAGAAAAGAGGATCACAAGGGCTTGCTGGCTAGTTAATCTAGCCCTACCTGTGAGCTCTTGGTTCAGTGAGAAAGCCTGCATCAAGTAGGTGGAGAAGGATTGAGGAATACCCCAGATATTGACCTCTGGTTTCATACAAATGCACATGTATCTCCTCATATGTGTATCCACACACATATGAACATGCTGACACACAACCATACACAGCACACACACATACAAATAGGTCAATACAGCTTTATATTGGAGGCGGGCATGGTGTTAAAAAAAAAAAAAGCCCTGTAATCCCAGCATTTGTTAGGTGGAAGCAAGAACATGAGGAGTTCAAGTCATCCTCAGCTACATAGTGAGTTTTAGGCCAGACCTAGCTACATGAGACCTTGATTCTTCCCCTCCCACCTCCCCTGCAAAAATGTTCTATTCTGTGTTTTTTTTTAACCCACGATGGATGCATTGTCTGGTCATCTGAATGCCAATTGTTTAATAAAAATGAACATGTTGTTTACTTACAGCATTTCTACTGTGAGCTAAATATTTAAGTTAGTACACACAAAATTATCTTTTCAGTTCACTGACCAGTTACTAAATTCAAACCAAGAATGAGTCACCACTGTCCTTAAAAGCCTTAAATTTTGGTATTTAGTTCTTTCAAGTATAAGTTCTGCTAAAATATCTAGGTAGATAGCTGCAAATCACTATGGATGCCTTAATATAGGTCATATTTTATTTTCTATTTTTCGCACTAATCTCATTAAATCAGAATGGTTGGAGAACAGAACATAGTTCTCTTTCATGCAATGATTGTGAGGACGTAAAGATAATTGGAAAACTTCAACTTAAAAGTCCTTTGAAACCCGGGCGTGGTGGTGCACACCTTTAATCCCAGCACCTGGGAGGCACAGGTAGGAGGATCACTGTGATTTCAAGGCCACCCTGAGACTACATAGTGAATTCTAGATCAGCCTGGGCAAGAATGAGTCCCAACCTTGAAAAAAAAAAAAAAAGTCCTTCAACTTTCAGTAGAGAGCCTGTAAAAAGCCTGTATTTAACTAAATTGTTGAATTCTGTCATTTCCTTTGTACTTTCAATGCTTTACCCATTCATACTCATAGAATTAGCTGGATTACTATTATTTGCCATTCATTTACAAAAACAAAAATATTGGATTGGAGAGATTGTTTAGTGGTTAAACACTTGCCTGTGAAGCCAAAGAACCCTGGTTCAAAGCTTGATTCCCCAGTACCTATGTAATGCACAAGGTGGCACATACATCTGGAGTTTGTTTGCAGTAGCTGGAGGCCCTGTGTCGCTACCCTTCCCGTCCAGCGGAATAAGGCTACAGCAATCGGAACTCTTCTCGAAGCAGTTTATTCAGGAATCCTTTACATCTGGGTGGGTCCCCGATACCAAACCCTCCGCCCTATATATAGCCAGCCTGACCCAATCAGCAGCTGCCACGTGGGCGTGGACAACAGGGCTCAGCCAACCACCTGATGGTGGTCTGATCTTGCGTAGTGCTGTACATGCGCACTTTGCAGTGTGTTCGTGTTTACTCAGAAGGGGAAGCAGGAAGTGGTGCTTAGTCATGAGACTTGGCAGCCAGCCCAGGCGCCATCTTGGAATGGCCGCCACACCCGCTCTCCACAGCCCTGGGGTGCTCTCTCTCTCTCTCTCCCTCTTTCTCTTCTCTGTCTCTCTCAAATACATAAAAATAAACAAAATTAAAAATAAACTATTTCATATGCAACCCAAAAGAATGTAGCTGCAGACTATATCAGAGAATGTTCATATTAAAAGAAAAGTAGATATTTCTAATCAAAAAAAGTCCTTCATCAAAAGTCATCTGTAAGAACAGTACTGCCCCTTAACTGAGATGAACAGTGAAACTTGTTTCCTTGGAGTGAATTATTCAGATACTTGGCCTTGGCCACTGGCACTGATTAGGACAAACATTTTGACACCATAAAGATTAGAGTTGCAATAGAGCTGAAGGAGACCAGTTAAGCAGGGACTCTCCATGTGGCACATCTAAAGGAATCCTAAATGGATTTCCCTATATGTTCTAGCACAGAGGCTGGTGGAAAGAGCCACTCACCCCACTGCAATCTTTACGGTGTGATCTCTTGGGTAATCATTCAACACCCTTAGAAAGGCTGATAAAAGCTAAGGCTGTCAAATAAGCTGCAAATTTGTTTTATAGACTAATACACTCTTGGGAATAAATAAAGTACAGCTTTCTCAAAAACCACCCTACAGTAGTTTGCCCTTTTTTATGGTCATGATGACAGGACATTTTCCCCTACAAACAATTCTAGTGGTCTTTTATCTAGACACACAGAATCAGAATCCCATCTCAAATAGATGTTTTGTCTAGGCTAAGTGTTAGAGCTGAGGAAAATTATGCACTGAAATTAAAATGAAATTGTAGAAGCAATGAAATATTTGATTTGCTCTTAATTTCATTATATGTTATTAGTTACAGCATATTATTTTGTACATTTTAATGTAACACTGGCTAGTGTGAGCAATAAGAAGCAAGCTTTTCTCAATGCATACATATGTGTACTTATCACTACACCCCTCATGAGTAAGCATCTCTGGAGTTCTCCAATGTTTCAGTTTTTATTCCCATTCACTCATGAGAAAATCACACTTATTTTACATAGATTTCATTTGGCGTAATAGTTTTCAGTCTACAACATTATTCCTTTCATTGATGTGGCTCCATTTTCTTCCAGACAACTGCTATATGCATAACTTCAAGTCAGCTATATCAATATCTGTGGGATAGTAAACCTCAAATACAAATGGAATAAACAAATTAATTAGAAAATCATCCAATGTTTTGAATAATTAAATGTGTCTGTTCCTGATTTTATAGTTCTTCTCCCAGCCATGGTTATATTGATCATGTTTGGCTTGTTATAATTGCTTAATTTCAGTAAGAATCTTCCCTACATAAAGTTCATTAGTTCTAAAATCTGTAGTTTGTTTCTAGTATAAAGGGCACAGAGAATAATATTGCAATTAAAATTTTAGTGAAATGATTCCTGTAATTTCTCAGTCACTTGAATGTAATTTTAAACATTTCCAAGACTCTGTAGCAAATAACTTACAAGTTTGATATCATTTCATAAGTGATCCCTCCTCAGGTGTACCTCCTAAATGAAATATATTTCACGTTTATTAAAACAAAATTATACATAATAAAGGAAAAGACATCTTAAGCTTAGAGAGAGCAGCACCAAATGAAGATGAATTATGATATTGATTTTGCCAGGATAAATGGTTTTTGTAATATTAATATAAAGAAACCTTTATTGCACCAGCTCTCCTGGTACAGCCAGAGCATCTCCCACAATCTGTTTAAAATCTTCATTTTTCTTCCTTATGGGAAAACCTCACTTGCTAAATGGATTTCATAAAGAGTCATCTGTCAAGAGTTATATAGATAAACAATTCATGATGCTTATTGACCAGTTCATTATGATAAACAAAACAAGCATAAAACACTGCTCATCTCTGCCAGCCTTCTGCTATTACAGTTCAGTTGGGCCCCGATACAACTCACTTTTTATCTGCTGCAATAAAAAAGAAGTCCTTGTTCTCTGTCTCTTGAGTGACAAATCTCATGTACTTTTCTTTCTTGAGAATTTCTTCCAATTACTCAAACAGATTTAAAAAAAATAGTCAACTTAATTATTACTGCTGTAGAAACATAGTTGTTAGTGATGAGAGTATTACAGGAGATTGTCAGAAATTTCATCAGAGGGAGAATTGTTACTAAAGATTATCAATGGAGAGAGGCCAAGGCATAGCCTTTCTCTGCATGCCTTTCTTCCGTCTGGGATATCAGCTCATAGATATCACAGTGATATGAATGTTGGCGATAGTCTAATATGTTTGAATACTTAATCCAACATTGGTGGCACTATTTAGGAGTTCATGGGACCTTTAGGAGATGGAGATTTTGTTATTTGTTGTTGTTGTACTCTCTCTCTCTCTCTCTCTCTTTCTCTCTCTCTCTCTCTCTCTCTCTCTCTGTGTGTGTGTGTGTGTGTGTGTGTGTGTGTGTGTGTGTGTTTTAAGTCTGGCCTCGCTTGTTATTTATCTCAGTGATGTCCCAGAATCCTGACCCTGCCATGCTTTTCCCACCACGATGGAACTCTGCTTTCTGGAACAATAAGAAGAAATAAACTCTTACCTCCCGTAAATTGCTTCCAGTCAATGGTACTAATAAAAATAAACTATTTCATATGCAACCTAAAGAAATGTAGCTGCAGACTATATATGAGAATGTTCATATTAAGAGAAAAGTAGATATTTGCTAATAAAAAAGTCCTTCATCAAAAGTCATCTGTACTAACTAGTACATCTGTATTAATGGTACTAATAAGTGAGGTTATTACTGTCATGGACATAACCATGTGGTTCTTGATATTTTTGAACTGGTTTGTGGGAGAACTATGTAAGAGTTTGGAATTTATAGTTAGAGGGGTTTTGTAAAGCTGAAAGCAGAGCTTAATGGTCCATCTTTGGGGTAGTTTAAAAGACCAGAAAGTCAGAAGAATTGAAGGAAATCTGAGCTCAATACATGAGGTTTCAGAAGGGAGAAAGGACTATTGGGAAAAGAATCTGGCTTTAATCTGCACATGTGAGACTGTGTGCAAGACTGAATTTAAATAATTAATTAACTAGTGTGTTTGGCCAATGAAATTTCAAGGCAAGAATACATTGATTCTATGGTATGGATAATCTTATTCAGTTCTACAGTGAAAAAGATTAAAACAGCTGAAAGATAGTTAAAATCCAAAGATTTACATCAAAAAAATATTGAACAAATCTAAAGTCCTTAAGGTGAACCCTCACTTGCATTGAAATCTCCTGATGTGTCAAGATAAATTCTTAGTTGCGATGGATCTTGCACACAGGCAAAGGCTACAGGCAGCATGGCTAGAGGTGTGGAGCTACCCAAGCTTCTTGGAGCTCAGATGACTTCATCATGGATCTCAGATATTGCACATGAAGCTGAAGAAATTAGTGTTTGTGCTGCTAGGTTTTAGTCTTACTTTGGTTCTATTTGCCCTTGCTATGCCCCCATTTCTCCTTTTTAGAAAGGAAATGTTTATTGTATCCCACTATAGGCTGTAAGCATGTAACTTGTGTTTTGATTTTAACAGGGTTTACAGTTTGGAGTTTGACTTTATTCATAGATGAAACTTCAGACATGGTCTTTTGAACAGTGTTGAGAGTGGCCAAAACTTTGGGGACCTTTGAGGTTTGACTGAGTTCATTTTACATCATAATATAGCCATGGAATTATCAGGACCAAGGGCACACGGTAATTGTTCAAATGTGAAATGCTCCTCGTAGACTCATGTGTTTGACATCTTAATTCCCAGTTGGAGGTGTTATTAGAGAAGACTGTGATACCTTTCAGAAGTATATCCTTGCTAAAGGAGTCACTACAGGCAGGCCATGAGGTTTTTAGCCTGAACCTGCTACTTGCTATCTCTCTCCCTCTCTCTGTCTCTCATTCTATCTTTCTCTACTTTCTCTCTGCTTAAGTGAGCAAATTATGCCAGTTTTATTCTCTTAACATGCTTTCCTTGACAAGATGGACTGTACCCTCTGTAACTGTAAGCCAAATAAACTACTTCCTTCTCCAAGTTGCTTCTGGTCAGGTATGTCCCTATAATGAGAAATAGTTGATAAAGATATCTCAGTGTGATTTAAACATGGACTGACATAAACAACATTCATTGAGGCCTCATTGTGTTCTAAGGCTGGAATAAACATTGACAACATAAAGATGATTACTGTGTCCAGGAGCTTAGCCTCATGTGTGAGGAACAAAGGGATGGGATGGCATGCTAGCCAAAATGTATGTGCTGTTTGGGATCAGATGGAAGGAAAACCATTAAGTGTGGGGTTGGGGGAGGGGTGGAGAAATGAGAACCAGTTGAGCATCACCAACTGAAATGTTCTAAATTACAAACATCTTTTGAAGGCTGATTACTTGTCTCAACTGGAGAATTCCACCTCTCTTATTATAGGTCATAGTAAAAATGCAAGTGCATCAAAAATTCTGCACAAAATTAACTTTATGCTATGTATATCAGATTGTGTGTGTGTGTTTGCACAGAGAACAAATACATTCTGTGCTGAGACAAAGATTCATCATCAAGACATATTATGAATATGCAGTGGTTCAAAAGGACAGGTCCTCCATAGATTCATGTGTTTTGAATACTTGGTCTCAAGCTGGTGGCAATTTGGAAAAGTTGTTTTGCCTTTCAGAGGCTGGACCTTGCTGAAAGAGGTGTGTTACTAGGGGCAGACCTTGAGGTTGATTAGTGAAGCCCACTAGGTTTTCCAGGACAAGTTTGCTATAACTGGTATCTCCCAGCTGATAACAATAAGACCTGATGCCCCAGCTATCTGTTCTGCCATGCTTCCTACCACTTCTGTGATGAAACCTCCCCTAGAGACAGGAAGCCAAAATATATTTTTTTCGTCTTTGAATATTTTGTTCCAACAATGAGCAGACAACTGTGAGTATATACAAATATTTCAAAATACGAAACAATTAAAAAGTTGAAACAGTTCTGGTCCTCATTATTTCAGATAACAGGTATGCAACTTCTATTAAGTGATACTCAGGCTGACTTTCAAAAGATGAAGAGAGACACACCAGGAAAATCAGAGAGGAATGGAATACAGAGAAAAGAAAACAGGAAATGAAGGGCACAATAATTCACCAGAAAGTTCAGAAATTAATTCAGAATAGGTAAGGGTGATTGATTAAGTTGGAAAGGCACACAGAAGACAATGATAATTTAGTTCATTGGGATGGAATAGTGGGGAAAAGTTAAGAAATGTTCAGTAAATAAGATTGGAAGAATGGGGGGGGGTGGTAGTGAAGGGATGACATGTCCACAGTCATTCCTGGTTTTCTTATTTGCTGATGGAACAGTGAGGCCATCATTCACCATACAGGATGGAGGAGGAAGAGCTCTCCACTCACTGAGGAATTTTAGACAAGGATTACCAACAAACAAACAGAAAGAAAGCTCTGGGCAAAGTAAAGTAAGTGTGCAAGGAATGTTCTTGTGTTCGTCCCCAGCCCGAGGCTGCACACAGGAAAGGCTTGACAGTCACTGGTGTATAGGCGGAGTAAGGGTGAGTAAAGGGTGAATAGCTTTGACTTGGAACAGAATGGAAGAAATAAATCAGAGTATAGATACAGTAGCTATCCTGAAGCCTGATGCATTGGCATAACTGTTCCTTCGCTGACTGCTGAGAGCTCAAGGAAAAGACAGCTTTCCTTTAAGGGAATTTCTCTGCTAAAACTCCCTCAGACCAGAGTTCTCAGATCAAGGGTTAAACTCCTTGTAAAGATGCCATGGGGACCAGAGCTGCACCCTGGAAAAGCATGGCTTCCTCTGCCTGTGTTTTCCCCTCTGCAATAGAGGTGGGAATGTGAGGCTGATATTAAGTAGTTTCTCAGTCTTTTCATGACAGCCTACCAAGTATTATCTTTGAGCTGGATTCAGAATTATAGCAGAAGGATTTAGAGCTTGCATCTACTTTGTATGGGCCAGAAGTCACACTTTGGTGGCTTACTGAAGAATAGTGGGAGTGAGGTCCTCACCTGGAGGGGAGAATTTAACTATCACTGTCATCAGTGATATTTTGCCAGGCTTCAAGATAGGAACTCAAAAAAATAAAATAAAATAAAACCAGCACAAGGCAATGATTCCCTGGTAGTCATGCAATGATTCTTTCTACTTTTTGGAAAGTGATATTTGTGTTATCTAGGACAAAGCTAAGTTTCCTTAGCAAATTCGGTATTTCAAACATTGTGTCCTATTTTCTTGACACTCCATATAATCATATAATCATACAGATCAATTTGAATTATGGTATATCAGATTTAAATTCTTAAAATGCTTTCAAGTAGAAGAGAGATTACACTTATGTCCTGTGTTAACAGAGGCAGAAATAAGATTATGCAAGTAAGTCACAAAATGGAATTTTTTGTTCAATATGAAGACCATAATTAAAACAGCTAAAAACAAACATGTTACTCTGTGAGATAATAGTTCCTTTTTAAGTGTAGGGTTTGAGCAGATGCTAAATGACCATTCACCTGTTGTTTTGAAAAGGAGGTTTATATAAGGAAGCCATGATTTTCTTTAGTGTTCTTTGCAAGTGTATATAGTTATTATTCTAAGATTCTTCATGAATAAAGTGTGAAGTCCAAGGTAATGGTATATCTAGTTGCAGGGTCTGCAATATTTTTAAAACATATATATATATATATATATATATATATATATATATATATATATATATATTATTTTGCAGGGAGAAAGAGGGAGAGAGAGAAAAAATGGGTGCACCAAGGACTCCAGCCAATGCAAACAAACTCCAGACGCATGTGTCACCTTGTGCATCTGGCTAACGTGGGTCTTGGGGAATCAAGCCTGGGTTCTTTGGCTTTGCAAACAACCTCCTTAACCACTAAGCCATCCCTCCATCCCAGAGTCTGCAATCTTTGTTAACAGAGAGCCGGGTAGTAAACACTTTTGGATCTGGGCATACCATGATCTCAGCTGTAACTCTACTCTGTTGTTGTTGTTGGGAAGCTGTTGGAAAGAAATGAGCAGGAATGAACATTACAGATATGGTATATGCCCTTTGAGTGTGAGTCCCTGAGTCTGGATACCTGGATCCCGTGTTGAGCCTTATGTGGTATCCAGTGTCTCTAATCACAGTGCAATTAAGATGCAAAGGGAGGTGTAGGCAGATTTGCCAGGAGATTCGTGGGCCAGCAAGCCTGGAGAACATGGCAGTAGGTGACAAGGCGGACGATGAGGACACACATGCCCAAGTGGTCCTCTGACTTCTGACTGCCATAAATATTCTGTGGCATGTACACGTTTACCCCTACTCACACACATGAACATGCACAGACACATCCTCTCTCTCTCTCTCTCTCTCTCTCTCTCTGTGTCACATGCACACACACACACACACACACACACACGCACACACATGGGCACACATGAATCCTCATTACTGGTTTTCAATAAAACTTTATTTACATAATCATGTGGCAGGTGAGATTTGATCTCCAACAAACATAAGAGTAGTCCTGATAATTTGTGATGATGCTATTTTACTTGGTCACAAGAACTCTGCAGATATGGTTCTGGATTTTGTGATGTCGAGATTATCCCAGATTACCTAAGGATGGCCAGTGTAATAACAAAGATCTTTGTAAAAGGGAGGCAGCAGGGTGAGAGTCAGTCAGGGAAAATGTAAGGAGAGAGGCCAGGCTCAGAGAAAACAGAAAACACTCCTTTGCTGGCTCTGGAAAATGGAAGAAAAGAGTCATGTGTTAAAGAATGTAGATGTCTTTCAGGAGCTAGGAGAATCAAGATGGGATAGTCTTATAGTCTCCAGAGGGAACACAGAGCACAGGTTGGCATCGTGATTTTAGCCACCTGAAACTAATTTAGGACCTCTGACCTCCAGTGTTATAAGATAATAAATTCCTGTTGTTTTAAGACACTAAATTTGTGGTAATTTATTACATTGTCAGAGGAAACTAATACACCCAGTTTAGCAAGAGAGTAGAACTGAACCCTGATGTACTGATGTCCCGCTCAGCACCATGTCTGGCATGTCACAGAGACCATGATGACAATACATTAAACTGGCATTTCATGGAGGCTCATGTGTAATCTATATTAAGGGAGAATATATGGATCAGGGACTGTAAGCAGTTGCAAAAATGATGAGAGTTTTTTTTTTCCTCTGTAGCTCCCTTTCAACTAATTGTATAGTTCCATCAAATATAGTCTGTTTTCTGTTCCTGTACATTGGAGGGCTACAAGACTGCAGAGGTTCCAAGCATGGGCATCAATTGTCTTTCTATACTTCTCTCTACTTTTTTTTCTTTCCTGAAAGTCACCACCACATGAGCAACCCAGGCTAGACTGATAGATGATGAGAAGCTTGAGGTCCATTGCCCTCTGCCATTCCAGATAACAGTCAGCTGTTTAACAGAGTCACAAAGGAGTCTGAATCTTTGAGGCACATTCCCCAAATTTCCATTATCACACCATAAAAAGATATCAGTTAAGAAGAAAGTTGTCTGATTTTGTTTGAAGTCATTGATCTGCTTCTCAGAGGAAAGATCCATCGAGATCAATTGGTACTAGATTTGTGAAATATGACCAGTGCAAATCTATGACATGGTATTCAAACATAGAATGTCTACAGAATACCCTAAATATACCATGACAGAAGGATTTTCCTTTATGCTTTAGCTAGCTAAGCCTTATATCCCTGACGAGCCTAGAGTCTGAAGACAATTAGTTTCATGTGTGGCAACCTGCAAGAAATTTTAAAGAAGCTAAACTGTAACTAATGACTCTTGAGAACTTTCATATTTAGGGGAGAAACCTTTAGGGTTGTGACAGGCAAAAGTTATATAAAGAAATAAATTGTGAGACACAAGAGGAACTCAGGATTCTTTGGCTATGCAAGAGAGAGTAATCACTCATCTTAACTTGAAGACAACCCAGTAAACATAGTTTGTCCAATACACATATCTGAGGTGAATTGTTTTAGGGTGGGACTGATAAAAGTATAAATTTTTTGTTTCATTGATTTTCTCCAGTGGGCAGACTTTATATTTCCTGTTTTCACTGGTGATGACACCTTGTTTGCCTCATGTGTCAGAGGTGAAGCAGCAACAGTTATATCCAGAACAGCTTTCATACATGTTCCTCATCTGCTCAGTGACTTTAAAGGAATGAGCCACATGAATAAAAAAAGGCAAATGGTTTCCAGACATCATAGGAAGTTACTGTTGATTTCTGTTATTGATGCCACAGCTTGGGGTCACACTATTTTATTTCTTTTGCCCTCAGGAGTATTAAAAATGTGTTGAAAATTAACCAAGAGAAAATAAATGTAGCAGAAAATGCTATACATAATAAACAGAGCATAAATACAGAAAGGGATGAATATGAACCTTACCA
The DNA here is from genome assembly GCA_036346955.1 of Dipus sagitta. Lineage (NCBI taxonomy): Eukaryota > Metazoa > Chordata > Mammalia > Rodentia > Dipodidae > Dipus > Dipus sagitta. The sequence goes on from CM070770.1 coordinate 316,332,968, forward strand.
AGAGATTGATAAAGATTTGAAGAACTTGGAAATAGAAACATCACATGAGAAAATCAACATGTGTTCCAAATTGCTCAAAAAACAAAATGACACCATTATTTTCTCCTTTTTTAACAACAAAATTTGTAATCTATTGCAGACTTTGGAAATTAATAAATTTACATTGTTGAGCATCTAACCACAATCACTAGAGTTCAAGGAGATTGAGTTGATTTAACCTAGTTTTTTTTCTTAATATTATTAACCTTGACATAGTTACATTTCTATACTATATGTTTATTTAGACTGTAAATGAACTTTTTCAAGTAGCCAAAACTTCATATATATATATATATATATATATATATATATACATACATATATATATATATATACATACATATATATATATATATATATATATATATATATGAATCATATATAGGTATATAGGCTAGGCTGCCCTTGAGTTCCTGATCCTCCTTCTGCCTCCAGTTCCTGAGTGCAAAATTATCTACATGCACCACCATAACCGAACAACACAGATTACTTATTCTACATCAAAACCCATGTGTGTGTGCATGTGGAGAAGACAGAGAGAGAGTGCAGAATTCATCAAAGACCCAAAGACATACAAGAACACTATAATTCAAGAAAAAAATTGAAAACTTCAAAAGAGGCCCATTTGATCCTTTCTCAATGATGAGTGCACTCAACTAATACTCACTGTCACTTTTGGAAGAACTTTTCCTCTGTGACCTTCGGTGAGGGATGCTCTCCTTTGTAAGATTACCCATGTTATAGTGGAAAGAGACAGCAGAGATCATCAGTGAAAAAGGATGGTCAACTCGTATCATAAACAGCCCACATGACTGATTTAGTAAGACACAAATCAGGCTAAATTCCTGGGCCCCATGTGGGTCATGGGAAGCTTCATTCTATTTTCAGAGAAGCTTTGTTATATATAGCGACTATTACTTCCATAGCTCTTCCCACTGGTGGCCTACAGATTCTATTCTACTTAATACTTTAGTAAATCCTTTCCAAACTGAGAGTTTCTGAGTCTCATTCAAACACTAGTGGTATGGATGTGAATAGACATTTGAAGATTTATATCTGCTCCATTCACACTGTTGAGGGGAAAGCACATGCTAGTGTACAGATCAATGGCAGATAGTATGAATGGTGCAGACCCAAGAGGGTAATAGCATATTCCAGAGCCATTAATATGAACGCAGTGGTTGAAGTCCTGGATGTACAAGAGACAATTGAAGAGGGATATTAACACAACCATCAAATAAAAGACATATCAGGCAAGTATAATCTCTAAGACCAAGAGGAGAGATAATGTTCAGGATTGATGAGGAAATGATTGCCTCATTCAAAAACAGTGAATTAAGAAAAACAATCAATACTTAAAAAATATTTTATTTATTTGCAAAGAGGCAGAGAAAGAGACAGAGAATGTGCATGTCAGAGCCTCTAGCCACTGCAAAGAAATTCCCTCTCATGTACTACTTTGTGCATATTTAAGTGGGTACTGAGGAATTGAACTCAGGCTGTCTGGCTTTGCAAGTGAGTTCTTTTAACCACTGAACCATCTGTTTGGCTCTACCCCCATCTTTTTTTAAAACGTATTTTTATTCAGTGCTCTTTGTAAAATCTTTCTCTGACCCATTACATGTACCAGTGAGGCAGTGAGGCTACTCAATCCACACTCTTCACCTGGTCATAAAATGATTGTGCCACATGGCTTCTATGGTGTTCTGGTGCAATAAGTTGCCTCAAGTTGTCTTACATCACAAAACAGATTAAACACAAAAAGTGTCATGTCTAGTCCTGTGGTCAAGTTAACCTTCTAAATGGATACTTTAAAAAATAAATGTTTGGGGTTGGAGAGATGGTCTACCAGTTAAGTGCTTGCCTGTGAAGCCTAAGGACCCTGGTTCAAGGCTTGATTCCCCAGGACCCATGTTAGCAAGATGCACAAGGTGGCACATGCATCTGGAGTTCGTTTGCAGTGGCTGGAGTCCCTGGCACACCCATTCACTTTCTCTCTCTCCATCCCTCCCTCCCTCCCTCTCTCCCTCTTTCTCTCTCTGTCTGTCTCTCTCAAATAAATAAATAAAAATAAAACAAATATATTAAAAAATAGACTTTTTTCCTACTATTTTTTTTTTCTTTGCTAGGCAGGAAGTCTTCAAACTATAAACACAGGTACCCAAATGGCCCCTTGTCTTTTTATGATACCTTTCTTTTTGCATACAGGCATAGGATGGGGAGACAATCACTGGGTGCACACAATCCAAAGCACACCCTTGCCTATGTTCAAAGCTAACCTCCCATTATGGGAAATTCTTCAGTGAACTTTCTACTACTTTGAAGTTCTCTCGCCTATAGTTTCCTCATTCTCAGATTCATATCCATTCCATATACATTCTTACTAGTAGAACAGCTCATGACAATCTTCTTTGTTTTCTCAGGGCCTCTTAGCTCTCTGGGTGGCACCTAGCAGAGTCATTAAGGAAAGTCATATCTTTCTGCTTCTATGGCCTCTGGAGGTCCTGAGCCTGATTGCTGTGACAATAAGATTGTGGAGCATAGCTTCCCTGACCTTCCTGGCCAGACCATCTGTCCCCACTCAGATTTTCTAAGTATAAGAGGTATACCTTCCTTGGCTTTCCCACCTGTAGGAGATCTCCCTTGCATCACTCAGTGGGTCTATAAAGACTTTCCAATGTAATAAGACACTCATGAAAAATGTCACTGAACACTTGTACATTCTGTCCAGGGAAACTCTGTCCTCTGATTCTCTCTCTCTCTCTCTCTCTCTTTTAACCCATACCTTGTTACATATTTTACCTTTGATTTGGATGAGTAGTTTAGGTGGCTGTAGATATAATTCAGTGTTATACCTGCCGAGCATACGAAGGACCTTAGTTTTCATCCCAACATTACTATCCCCCAAAAGGGTGTCATCTAGTCCTTGGCTGTGTATATTTTGGCTAATGTATATATGAAGGCTGGTGGCTGAGAAAGAGATAGGAAGAACAGAACATGAGAATCTAAGAAAAAATGTCCTTAAATGCTACCACAGGGGTCAGAGACTATAACATTCAGGTTTCAAAAAGGCAGACACAGTCAAGAACAAGATGCTTAGTGTGCAGACAAAGAAGATGAGTAGTGCATTTTTATTCAGTTGCAGCCAATGAAGAGGAGGTTTAGTTAAACTAAGTGGAGGATTTGATGAAGCAAGATTCAGGAAGGAGGAGGTGAGGAGGAAGAAGAAAAGGAAAAGGAAGGGCAAGAGAACAACAGGAAAGGATTGTATCAGAAAACTGGGCATTTAAAAAATTTATATTTATTTCCTTTAATATTACATGAAGACTAAGTACAAATGAAAACATACCCATAGGGAAGATAGAAAGAAGACATTTAGTATATTTATTTTTGCTTCTACTTCATCTATGTAACAGAGGCCTAGAGAGTCTATAGGATAAAGGCCAGAATCAAAACAGCAAACACTGGCAATGGCTTCAACAGGACAAGAAAGTGGGGGGTTGGGAAAGGTATGCAGTGGTGGGCTTCTAGTCAGTGTTGCTTCAGGGCATTTAGGCCACTAAGTCTCCACTGCTTCAGAGCATTAGGAAGGGTCTTGTTGCAGCCAGCTTGACATTGCTATCAGAAATCACCTGACCGAGAGCAGCTTGTGGGGGGGAAAAAAGTTTATTTTTTCTTACAAACTTGAGGGGAAGCTCTATGATGGCAGGGAGAAATGATTTCATGAGCAGAGGGTGGACATAACCTCCTAGCAAACAGAAGGTGGACAACAGGAGAGTGTGCCAGACACTGGCAAGGGAAAGCTTGCTATAATATCCATAAGCCCATCCCCAATAGTGCTTTCTCTCCAGGAGGCATTCATTTCCAAATCTACATCAGCTGGGTACCTAGAATTCAGAACACTTAAGTTTATGTGGGATACCTGAATCAAACCATCACATTTTGTCTCTGGACCTCTTAAGTTGATGACTATCCATGATGTAAAATACAATGCAGTTGGTCTATCTTTAAAAGTCCCCTTAGGTTTTATCAAACCTAATGGTGTTCAAACATTTCCATAGTTTGAGTTCTTTTAACTGAGCCATATTACCAAAACCTAAGCCTGAAAACAAACAAACAAACAAACTAAAAAACAAAATGATACAAATAAACATTCATATTGCAAAATATAGCTTTGGGCATAGCAAAGAAATATTCAACAAATACAAATTTAAAACAGGGTAAGCATCAAATTCTGTAGCTCCAAGTCTAACAACTCTAGTCAGTAACAAATCTCCAAGTCTGACAATTCTAATTAGCAACAAGCCTCTGGAGATCCAATTTTATCCCTTCAGCTAGGCTACTCAAAGTCCTGGAAAAGTTTATCTGGGGCAGGCAGCTCTGCTTAGCAGCTGTCTCATGGTCCTGGCATCTCCATTCGGTCTCCAGTGCAACCCACGACCCATCCTCATGACTCCACTGGGTCTCCACGCAGGCAAACCAGCAAACCATGGTCATTTCCAAAACACAAGACCATGTTGCAAATTCAATGGTCCTCTCTTTTCTGTATTTCTTATACCCTATAATACCAGGTGGGATGTCAATTTATTAATCTAGGGGAAGAATAAAGCAGACTTTGAAAAACAGGACACTCCAGCGAAGACTTAGGCCCCTTCAAAAGACTGCGTTCTTCCTGTCATTCCGATGCAAATCAGTTGGCCTAATCTAAATGGTTGTAATCTCTCAATTATAGTTGAATGGGCAGCAGTTTCACCCCAAAATTTCACTTTTTCTATGTCATATCCCTCTGCTCACAGTAGTCCATTTCTACATAATGCAATCCTGCACAAATTCTCAGGACATGGGCATAATAGCAAGCCTCTCACACACCGTGCTTCTAGCCCAGTTCAGGCAAAGTTCTTTCTCACCCTCATAAGCCAAACCTCACAGTCCATAGTTCTTCCTTCATTCAGGTCCGACCAGAATATCCCATTAAGCTATTTGTACAGCACTGTAAGGTGTCTCTTAGGCCAAGGCTTCAAATTCTTCCACATTCTTCTTGAAAACCAGATTTCAAGGGCCAAAGCCATACAGTCAGGTTTCAGGCATCAATGACCCCACTCCTGTTACCAATTTTATTGTTGCAGTCAGGTTCACCTTGCTGGCAGAAATCATGTGACCAAAATCAGCTTGTGGGAAAAACGGTTTGTTTTGGCTTACAGACTTGAGGGGGAAGCTCCATAATGGCAGGGGAAAATGATGGCATGAGCAGAGGGTGGACATCATCTTCTGGACAACATCATGTGGACAACAGGAGCATGACAGTGTGCCAAACAATGGTGAGAGTAAACTGGCTATAATAACCATAAGCCCATCCCCAACAATCCACTGCATCCAGGAGGTGTTAATTTCCAAATCACCATCAGCTGGGAACCTAGCATTCAGAATATCTACATTTCTGGGGGACACCTGAATTAAACCACCACAAGTGTTTTCTCAGGTGATGACTCAGCCCAGCAGAAGGGAGGCACCTTGAAAGCAGAATAAAAATGGTTGTAACCAAGATGAGGAATAGAATACAGTGAAGTTGAGGGTAGGACTGATCAAAATGGGATCCACTGGGAATACAAGAGTAGAAATGAAAAGAAGCCTCTAGAAACAGGTTAAGTGATGGTTTGGGGATGCCTGCATTGGAACCACGTAATGTACCCACAGGGAAGTACATATGGAATTAGGGAGAATTGAGCAATATAGTCGACGACAATGCTAGGGTTGGGATTAAATGAATGAGGAGGCCATTTACCTGAGAGAAGAGGTGGGGAAATGGTTGGGATACTGAAAAGAATTAGGGATAAGAAAAAAATTACTATCTCCAATTTAGTCAACTTTTCATCATCATTGTGAACATCTGAGATAATTAACAAGTGGAAAAATAGATTAATTTTAGTTTATGGCTTTATAGATTTCAGTCCACGACCTCTTGGCCTCATTGCTTTGTGCCCACAGTGATGAATTATGGTAGGAGTATGGGAGGGAAGAAAGAAAAATAAGACATTTGCCTCGTGGCTCTGAATTAAAAAAAAAAAAAAAAAGCACAATGAGGAGGCTGAAGTTCTACTGTCTCCTTCAAAGACATTAGCTCAATGGCTTGACTACCTCCATATATACGAAATGTCCCATCACCTCCCAAAAATACCACAGTGAAGATCAAGCCTATAACATAGCATTTCAGATCCAAAGTAAAACGATCAAAGTACTCAAAGAATAAAATCCAGAAGGGAAAAACTAAGACCAGTAAGTATGGAAGAAATGTATTTCCTGTCCAAGTTCAACTTATAATCGTATAAGGGTAATTTCCTTCCTGAGTCAATCTTACGCAAGTCAGCTTATTCATAGAAATGCCCATAGTTACTTTGTTTTTTCACTCTTTTCAAACCTACTCAGCTTTTTACATTCTGGCACTTTGTGTCTCCCACACTGCATACCGCCATTGGCCTCTTTGTTTCACTAAATTCTCATTTCTTAATGATAGCCTCATTGCCTTCCAATAACGTAGGCTATGCCTCCTTGTTCGGAGCTTTCCCTTTCCTCATCAATTTAGGTGAACATTTCGATCCACCTTCTAACCCAGGGAGGCCAGCAACAGCCAGAGCCAGGCCCCCAGCAGGGTGATGGATGACTGTTAGCAGCTTTTGTGCCTGGATTAAACTGATATAGGAAGTGCGGTGAAAAGAAAAGAGTGAAACTGAGTGAAATAAAGATCAGCCTTGAATTTAAGAACATTTAAGGGTATAAAAAGGTGCTATAGTGAAAGAGGTGAACAGTTCAGCTATCTCTTGGTCACTGAGGAGGGCTTTTATTTTGATAATGTTGGGAGGAATATCAAGGCGATCAGTAAAACAGATTAGAGGGAAGGACTGTCACACAATGCCACTATTGATGGGCATAAGTGTTGCAAAATGCACATTTGATTTGGGAAAATACTTTTCTCTGTAGAACTAGAGAGAAAATAGGACATTTAATGACCAAAGTGCAATGCACGGGGACAAGAAGCCGGAACACTGCCTGGGAATCTGCACAGTAATCATTCCACATAGGCATGAGAAGCATAAAAGCCACACCTGGACAGGGACTGGCTCCTGCTTTGCTACTGATGTTGTGAAAGTGTGTGCGTGTACACAGCTTTTAATGTGGGTTCCAGGGCATAACAGTTACCTTCTCATTGTTGGGACAAAACACTTAACCAGAAGCAGCTTATGGGAAGAAAGAATTTATTTCTGGTTTACAATATCAAGAAGTTTCATTGTGACAGAGAAGTTGTATCAGGAGCAGATTGCTGGGCAACACATCTGTACAGCCAGAGAGGAAGTAGAGAAAGTGAGCTTTCTATTAACACCCAGTGGGGCTGGACTAATAAACTTCAATACCCACCCTTAGTGATACACCATTTCTAGTAAGAACCCTCCTCCCAAATCCTCCACCATCTTGAGGTACACACACACACACACACACACACACACACACACGTGTATGTGTGTGTGTGTGGCTGAATCACAAACTCATGAGGTTATTGGGGACATTTACATTTAAACTACTACATGGTGAATTGAACTCAAATAGTGTCAGCCCCAATATTTAAGCAGCAAGTGATCTTAAATGCTGATCACCTCCTCAGCCCCTCACAGTTCTTTGAATCGAACATTTATGGCACCATGGGCTCTCTTTCCTATTATGGGTGGAGTAAACAAACAGAAGTAGGAAGTGAGATGGGTGAAGAGTGAAAGGGAGTCAGCGTAGCACAGTTTGAGAAAGAGACAAGTGATGGTCTCAGCCTAGCAAGGTAGGAAATCTATGGCAATGAAAGCAGAGCACCATGGACTTACAAATATAATTTAAGGAGAACAAAGATTATTTAAATTAGAATCTTACTGAAAAATTTAAATCAAATTCAATCTTTAATAAAGCTAAAATGAGCTATCCTAAGTTCATTTGCAATTATCCTATTACCTAGTCTATCCTAATGGAGGTATTCTCAAGGACAAAAGGCTGACAATGGGTCAGTGTAGTCCAAAGATTCCCAGAGATGGATGGTGTATATAATTCAGTGGTAGCACTAATCACCAAAACTGCATATTCATATTCAACATAAAAATATACTTTAAAACTAAATTTAAGAACCCGGGTAATCTTACACTTTTGACTAATAATAAATTCTATTTAGTAGCTGGAGAGATGGCTTAGTCATTAAGGCCCTTGCCTGCAAAGCCTTAGGACCCAAGTTTGAATCCCAAGTGCGCACATAAGCCAGATCCCTAAGGTGGTGCATGCATCTAGAGTTTGTTTGCATTGGCTAGAGGTCCTGAAATGCCCATTTTCTCTCCCTTCATCTGCCTCTTTCTCTCGCTCTCTCTCAAAGAAATAAAATAAAATAATTTCATTTAAACACACAGAAAAACAGATTGGGCTGCCACAAATATCAATCAAACATTTGTTCTTTTCCCTCACATAGGTAATATTATAGTACATCATTAAAATATATCAATGAACAAAGACAAGTGAAGCCCATGAATATGCAGCAAATAATCAAAGCATTAACATCATTAGTTTAAGAATGTGCTTCAATCATTAGAAAAAAAAATCATGTAATGAAGTGCAAAGTTAACTTTCTCATTGGCCAGACTTCAAATCTGTTTTAGGAAGGCAAGGATAATTGTAAATTAATACAATAAAGTAATAAGCAAATAAGCAATAAATTAGAAAGCCATATAGATCACAGCATGTATGTTGGCTACTGCAGCCTTTCTACTTATGTTGACTGCATGTATTTCTATCTACAAATGTCTGTCTGTCTTTCTGTACACATAAGGTGTAACTTTGTGAAGGAAAACGCTTATTTCATTCAGTATTACCTAGCTACCATACAGGGTACATCTATCATTGCATGGCAACTCACTCTGGGAGATAGTTAATGATAAATATTATATTTAATAGATAAAATGTCAAAAAATAAAAAAATAACAAAAGAAGAGTCTATAGAACATATTCTTTGAAGACTACCAAAAGTTGTTGTTAGTAAGCAAAGGAAGAGGAATTGCAGATAACGTAAATAACATTTTATTAACCATTCTTGCAGAGATTTACCTTCCAGTCTGAGGATCAAATCCAAAGTAATGGTCTGCACATTGGTCACAGCTTTGCCCAGCAGTGGAAGCATCCTGGCAGGTGCACTGCCCAGTAAGACCATCACAGATATGGCCAACTGCACTGGCTGTGTGGCACAGACATGGCAGGCAGCCAGTGGCAAGGCCAGGAGAAATATAAAAACCTGGAAGCAAGTGAAAAAATTTAGTTACATCTTTTGCTCAGTCTTATCAGATAATGTTTGATTTTGATGACACAGAGAATCAGAAGACTCTCTTGGGCAATAACTGGTCCCAGAAATATAGCTTGTCTTAATGAGAGTGTCAATTACCAGAAAAATCGAGTAAGTCATTTACATTATATCTGGATGTATCCCAGGCAGTTGAAATTTAGTCTACTTAAATCCTACATCTGTTCAATTATAAATTGCCTCTCCCTTACTCACCTCCAAATGGTCAGTAAATAGTGACTTATACGACATCCCAGAGACGTGTTTGGTAAGAAACCAGATGAAATGCTGGTTTCTCAGATACATTTGCAGGTTACAGAGGTTTTAGTAAAGATATGCTCCTTCAATGTTTGCTTAAGCCGAAACATTATTGTCTGAAATTCAACCTTAACTGATCAGCCCTGTTTTGCTAAATTTTTTAATGCTTGTAGCTTCTACTTCCCTCACTCACGACACTTGGTACAGTGCCTCCTCAGAATTAAGGTGCTTTGCTCTCCATCCCCACTGCCACCTCTCTTGTAAGTGTTACCTCTGTTTTCACAGCTCACGTGGTGCACCAGAAAACTACAGCAGGGGCATTACACTCATGATCACATTCAGTTCTCATGCAGATGTTGCCTCCATGTGTTTCCTCAAGTGATGGAAATAACAAATAACCCAGACAGGTTTCACCTCAGGCCACCCAGCTCCAAGTCCTATCTTATACACCGGTGATCTTCTTGTCTCCCTTCAACCTATTCTTCAAAAATGTAGTTAAACTATCACTTTTGAGAATAGTTTTAATGTCTTATTCCTCTTAAAACTATTGGATGGCTTCTTTCTGACCTCAAGAAAAAAATCCAAATCACTAGCATAGTCTCTAATCGAAAACTCAAGTCCTATCTACCTTTCTAGCTTCTTCTTCCAGCTCATACCGAAATTAGTTCACTGCAGTCCTCTCTCCCTCCCTCCCTCCGTCCTTCCTTCCCTTCCTTCCCTTCCTTCCTACTTTCTTCCCTTTCTCCCTTCCTCCATCCTGTTGCAGTGAGATTCATGTTGCTGGCAGAAAATAACCAACCAAGAGCAGAGTGTGAGAGGAAATGTTATATTTGGCTCACAGACTTCAGGCGGGGGGGGGGGGGGTTCCATGATGGCAGGGGACAATAATGGCATGAGTAGAAGATGGACATCACTCCTAGCCAAAATCATATAGACAACTGCAACAGGAGTGTGTGCCAAACACTGGCAAAGGGAAGCTGCCTATGAGACCCATAAACCCGCCCCCAAGTAAGTATCACCTCCAGGAGGCTTCAATTCTCAAATTGCCACCAGCTGGGGACCTAACATTCAGAACACATAAGTTTATGTGGGACACCTGAATCAAACAACCTCATTATGCCCCTGACACCCATAAATAATAACCATTCATGATGTAAAATGTGTTCAGTACAACTTTTAAATTCTCCATAATTTTTATCAATCCCAATAATGTTCAAACATCCCCACACTCCATGGTCTTTTAACTGAATCATAATACCAAAATAAATAAATAATAATAATAATAACACAGAATAAACATTTGTGTTTCAAAAGATGCCACTAGGCACAACAAAGAAATACTCAACTAACACAAGATATAAAACAAACAGGTCAAACATCAAACTCAGTCACTCCAAGTCTGACAACTATAGCCAGTAACAAGTCTTCACATCCAGAGATGAGTCTCTGGAGTTATAATTCTGCCTCTCCTGCTAGGCTTCTCACAGTCCTGGAAAATTTCATATGGTACCGGAAGCTCTCCTTAGTATCTATTCCACATTCCTGGCATTTCCACTGTGTATCCCCTGCAACCCACAGTTTATCCTCATGGCTCCATTGGGCCTCCACACAAATAATCCAACAAGCCTGCTTCACAGTGGCCATAGTCATTTCCAAAATAGAAAACCATGTTGTAAATTCAGTGACCCTCTCTTTCCTGCATTTGTTATACACCATAGTACCAGGTGGGCTACCAACTTGTTAATCCAGGGGTGAATAAAGCAGACTATGAAGAACAGGATACCCCTTCAGCATCTAGGCCCCTTAAAAAGAGTCTACTTTCTTTCTGTTGTCCCAGTGCACATCAGCTGGCCCAATCCTAATGGCTATATTCTTTCAAGCAACTGCAGCTGAATTGGTAGTAGTTTGGGCCAAGATACATCAATCATGTTTTTGTTGTCATTGTGTGCCATGTCTCTCTGTCTACACCAGTCTATTTCTATGATATGCAACCCTGCACAAGTTTGCAGGACACAGGCATAACCACAAGCATCTCACACAAACTGTTTGTTGCCCAGTCCAGGCAAAGGTTTTACTTCCCCTTATAAGCCAAATCTCACAGTTCAAAGTTCTTATTGCATTCAAGTCCTATCCACATTCCTCCCAAAAATCAGTTCCAAATGAGCAAAGCCACAAAGTCAAGTTTGTAGCAGCAATAGCAGTACTTCTTGGTGCCAGTTTTAACTGTTGCAGTCATGTTCACATTGTTGGCAGTAAACACAAAACCAAGAACAGCTCTTGGGAGGAAAAGCATTCCTTGTTTGTTTGCTTTTGGTTTTGCTTTTTGGCTTACAGACTCAAGGGAAATCTCCATGATGGCAGGGGAAAATTATGGCACGAGCAGAGGGAGGATATCACCTCCTGGCCAACATCAGGTAGACAACAGCAACAAGATAGACAACAGCAACAAGAGAATGTGCCAAACAGTAGCAAAGGGGAGCTGGCTATAACACCCACAAGACCACCACCAAAAATACATTAACTCCAGGAGGCTTAAATTCCCAAATTGCTACCAGCTGGGAACCTAGCATTCAGAACATGTAAGTTTATGGGGGACACCTGAATCAAACCACCACACATCCCTTCCTTCCTTCTTACTTCCTTCTTACTTCCTTCCTTCCTTTCTCTCTTTACCCTTAGCCATGTTTTTGGGTGCATAATATGTATTATTCATGTGACATATGTGGTATGTGGAGGCCAGAATTGACATAGATATCTTCCCTGGCATTTATATGTGTGCTGAAGATCTGAACTCCCATATGTATACATTCATTGTATGACAGCTAGAATCAGGTGTCCCCAATAACCTCATAAGGTTTGAATACTTGGTCTACAGCTGGTGGCAATTTGAGAATTGTAGCCTTGCTGGAGGAAGTGTGTACATTTTGTCCACATAGAAATACTATAGACTGTAATAAAGAAATGGGAGAAAGGGACCACTGAAATCTAATGAATGAAGTATGCAAAATAAAAATTAGTAATACAAATTTAAGATACTTAAAATATTGGTCTTGGTGAGGAGAGTAAACATAAACATAAAAGAGATCCTTCCGTGTCCCCAGAAGACACAGTGAAAAACAAAGAGTAACTTCAAAACTCTACAACACAGTGGCACTCAAGTTGAGTTAAGAGAAACCAAAATTGCAATAAGTGGTTGTTTTCTTTGTCCTAGGCCCTCTCTGTGCTCTCAGACAGCTTCAGTAGCAATCCAAAAGAAACCACTGTTTTCAACACAGGAAAGAAAAAGGTCAAAACAGGGACCATCCCATTGGGTGGCACAGACAGACGCCATCATTTCCATAGTACTCCATAGACAGATTATGATGTTTCTGCCCATCCACAAATAGAAAGTTGCCTTTCTTTAGGCTTCTATAAATGGGATATGGCCATACCAGTGAGTTCTGGGTCCTCATGGGATCCATGCCATGGATTTAGAAGGCTTCTCTTTTAGCTCTTTTATATTCAAGGCCAATATGAATATAATATCTTGTGTAGTTCTTGTGGGAAAGTACCTACCTCCTTAAATTCATCACAGTGGCATCATGATTGTACTAACAGCTCTCCAATTTGAAAATGCCTATTAGCACAGATACTTAGAAATGGAATTTATTTGTAGTTATTGCAATAGCTTTAAGCCATAGAGAATTCTGGAACAATTAAGGATAACTTTTATAAGAAATGATTCATTAGATAAATCTATACCTACAAAGGGGGGGTGCATTCTGACACACAAGATTGGATAACTCATGTTGCGGAGAGTAAGAATTGCACAGTCAAATCACAAATACAAGTGGAGGAGAACCAACACCCCCCACCCCCACAAAAAGTGTTAAAATCATCTAAGGAGGCTGAAAATACCTGCAGGGCTTCCAGGAAACAGCTGTGTTGGAAATGTCTTTGGGGTTAACTTCCCTCTCCTCCCAGGACCAGGATTGGAAGGCTAATCTCCCTAGTATTTTAGTTGTCCTATTTTGAAGCAGTTCTAATCAGGATGACTCAGGTAACTTCCTGCTCACAGATTCCTTCTTGCTTCGTCTGAATGTGCCTAATTCTAGACCATTACCTCTCTTTTGATGACTTCCAACTATAGCAAACAACATTTTCTCTTCCCCTCTGTTTAAGCTTCCACTCCTGAGTATAGCTTAAAGATAAGTGACCTTAATTTTTTCTTCAATTCCACTCATTTTTGGTCACTCTCCATTAGCTCTACTTCATGTCCCACCTTTGTATATCTGACTAATTTTAACTCATCCTTTTCAGATTTTATTGCTTGATGAATGACTTTGTACTGTATCCTTCAGCATAATCACTAGGCAGTGCTAAAATTTTGTGTCACGTAGTATTGAGAATTCACATGTATAGGGCTCCAATCAGTCTGCTGAAGCTCATTTTACCGTTGCATTTTGGAAACTACTGCTCTCAAAAGAGACAAACCTCATGTAGAAGACAATGAGTCACTGAAATACAGAAAAGAGTCCCCTATATCATATAAGAGTACTGCTTCATCTGAAGACCCTCATGGAACCCATAGAGTTCAAGTTTATTAGCAAGGCAGTTGGTATTGCTCTACCGAGGCTGTTTGCACAAGCACTGTACCTGTCCCAAGCATAAACGAGAGCCCATTTCCTAGAAATGTCCCTCCTGAGTACCATGAACAAGTCAGCTTTGCCCAGGTCTCAGAATGGGAGGAAGAAAACAAGTTTAACCTCTAGGCCATGCTCAGAAAAGGAGGCCAACTCAGTGGCTAAGCACCAATTACAAGCCATTTAGGAGGTACTTCTCTCATCTTAAACCAGAACATGGACACAACACTAACAGATGACTCTTGGGAAGAATCTGAGGCTCACCTGTACTATGCAATAGGCTACTCTTGATTTTTTCTTCATTTCAATGCTTTTAATAAAGTACTGCTAAAGTTATTACCCAAATGCCAAGGAACAAATAAACATAATACTATTTAGCTTAATACTCTAAGATTAACTCTTTCAATTAAGTTTGGTATGCTTTAAGTACCCTGCTATTAGACCCTCTTCCTGGGGTACTGTTCTTGCTTCAGGTATGTTGTTAATTCCTATTTACTTCTAAAGACCAGCTCTACACATCAATTTTAGTTAATGAATGTTTAAAACAAACCTTACGTTTCTTTAAAAAAAAAAAAAGTCACATAGTTTTCAGGGAAGTACTCTGGGTTCAGTCCTAGATTTATAAACTAAATTGGAGTGCACTGCTCTGCTATTATCTGGTGACTATGTCCTAGAACTATTATGCACATTACATGGGACTGTACAGATGAAGATCTGTGACAGGGCCAGGCACACCGTGGAGACTCCGAAAATGAGATGCCATCATCATTGAAATTGTCATGTGTCAGTTTTCCATGAAAATGGATTTTTTTCTCTTTCTCTCTGTCTCTGACACACACACACACACACACACACACACACACACACACACACACACATTTCCCTGCCTAGAGAGTCCTGGTTACAGTCTATATTCCTCATATTAAGATCCATTCCTGACAATTTATCAAGGAGGTGGCTTCTATCCTGAGACTTCTCTCTCTCTGTGCAGAAACATAACTTCGGAAGTTATTTCATAGAATCTAGCACATGTGGTCTAATCATATCTCAACTTTGACGTGCTGGTTCTTAATAGATTACCAGCCACTGGAATCCAGTTCCATTGGCAGGGTCTTCATCCCGCTGTGGTTTATGAGCTTATTACTTAACTGCTGGGTCAGGATGCCTAATGAAAGAAGATACTTTGTTTTACTTTCTAATAGTCTGCAGGACTTATAAAATTAAAAAAAAAGAATAAGTGCTGGAGGAAGGCATGAAACATTGTCCTGTTAGTACAGTGCATGTCATAGGCAGCTCTTTCCTTTATAAATTAGCTTTTATTTTATTCCAAAGCCACAGAGTCCTCGATAAGCCCCCTCTGCCTCTAGTTTTCAAGGACAAGAGTGGGTCACTAGCTCAGGGTGTCTTGACATCCCTGTGAGCCTTTCTCGGCCTGGCCCTTGATTAAGTGTGGCTGCTGATCATTGTGAGGTCACCTAGCACTGCAAAAAGGCAGCCGGGAAAACATATTCAGTGCTCTACTTATTAGTGTGGGGATGTGTACATTCATATATGTACACACACTCCAAATAATTTTAAATTAAAGCATTTTTAAAATACTTAATGGAGGTTAAGCAGCATTTTTAACCTCTGCTCAAGTTATTGAATGGCATATTAAAACCAATGTGGCTCTAATGTACCTTCTAATGTGCACTGCTGCTTTAACAAATTGCCTATAAATTTTAGTTGAATTAAGCCTATTCTTTGTACATTCATACTAAGGTTAGGTTAATAATACATGAGATTTCATTATATGCAGCTTCCTTAATAATGTTTTTAAGAAAGTGGGACAGGAATCTATGCATGGTTGTCTAGCATGGGCCAGTACTATTTACAATCCCAGAGGGAAGCAGGGAAAACCTTAGGCTTGCCGGTTAATTTCCCTCCTAGCTGTACTTCTCCCATGCCCCATGGCTCACACACACCCAAGAGGAGTCTCTCCCCTCTGGTACATTGTCTGAGAATCAATTGCATTTAAAGAAGTAGAACTAGAACCTTGCATTACAATGTCTCTGTTGTTGCTCAGACTGCACTGGTGGTCATTGCAAATATCTGTGTGTATTCTCCATGCAAGTCTCATTTTAAGGGACTACACTAAGTATACCATGGGTGAGCACCACCAGAAACTCCACAGATCCATTCCATGTTTGATTTTGAATTAACTTGTGGTCATTCATTGCACACTTGGGATCTGCTTACTGTTGCCAAATGTTGGCGTCTTGAGGGGAGCGCCTGGTAGAACAGAGACTGGGCCGCACATCTTGTCACAGCAAGAAAGTTGGCTGAGTTCTTGCAAGGGAGAAGCTGGGCTATAACTTCTCAATGTTCTCCCTCACCAGCACACCTCCAGCAAGTTTCCACCTCCCAAACAGGCACCAGCAGGAGCTCAATCACTCAAAACACATGAGGCTTTGGGGCATATCAGATTCAAACCACCATAGCTAGGTCTTATTCATGCCAATAATGAGCCAAGTGAGACAGACATGTGTCAGACATAGACAAGGAAAGCCTATGTCTTTATTTAGCTGACATTTAATTAGATTCTCTATGTCCATTTTACCACACAAAACATTCAGAAAACCAGAATTGGGATTTTTAAAAATTTCAAAACTTTGGCATGACTCTTGAAGCCTTCACTCAAAAGCCTAGAGGAAGGAAATGCTTTGTTATGGTGATTTCAGAGTTTCATCAAAAATTAGAGAAGGTAGTCTGGGAGAGATTGCTTAGTGGTTAAGGCACTTGCCTACAAAGCCTAAAGATCCAGGTTCCATTCCTAAGTACCCAGTTTAGCCAGATGCACAAGGCGGTGCATGCATCTGGAGTCTGTTTGCAGTGACTAGAGGCCCTGGTGTGCCCATTCTCTCTCTCTTTCTGTGTCAAATAAATAAATAAATAAAATATTTTAAACAAATATATTAAATTAAATAAATTTTAAAACTATTTCAAATAGATGGCATTCCAGCACTTGGGAGGTAGAGGAAGGAAGATCAGCAGTTCAAGGTCATCCTTGTCCACAAAGTGAGTTCAAGGGCAGGTTTGTCTAAGTGAAACTCTGGCTTTAAAAGGAGGGGGGGGCATGGAGTTCCTTTCTGGTGTGAAAGACAGATAAAAAGAAGGTATGTGTCAGTAGGAGATGTACTACTCACATCAATGTACTATTCACATCAATTACCATCCAGTCCATGGTGTTATTTCAGCTAGCTCATAAGACGGTTCTTATATCTCAAGATGAATAGACTATTTATCATCTCTTTCCTGTCTCTTTGGACTTGATACCCTGACTCATACCAAACAGAAAGCGGTAGTTCAGTCCCTTGGGCGGGATTTCTGCCTGTGCCCAGCATGACTGTGTCCTACCCTTCCCTGATGGACATATCTCCCTTCTAAATTTGTTCCACTTTCATTTCACAGACTCATAACTCTGAGCTTATGTGGGTCAGTAGGCAATAATGAGAATGGTTTCTAAGTACCTTATGGCTATTGATACTTATCATAATATCATGACAAATTTACATCATTTTACTTTTTTAAAAATCATATCAATACAGAGGAAGAATCATAGATCAGGCCATTCCTCCATTGGGAAACAACTGTAAAGAAAGGGTCCTATACAGTGAGATTAGATCATAAACATTTTATTGATGGGATGGCACTTGTAAATAATTGTAGATGTTTCTCTGTGATGCCAGAGTAACTAGACTCTTTGGTAAAAATATTTATCTAGGTTGGTTAAGAAATTCAATTTATCATCTGAATATCTAACATTGTATAAATAATAATCAGCTCAAATTTTTCTATCTGGAAAATAATATTTGTTGTTCTTAATTAATTTTTGAATAATTTGAAAAGATTTGTATTTAAAGTAAGGGTTATCTCATTTGTCCTGGTGCTAACTTACTCTCCGTTGGAGAATCTGCTTCTCTTTTTCAGATAGATGTAGACCCTCAGGAGAGAGCCACCCCATCATACCTCAAAAGGGCCCCGGCTGAAACTAAGAAAACTTCGAGAAACAAGCAAGGGGGCTGTTTTCCTGATGAACCGGACACCAGCACAAGGGGGAAGGAGATCAGCATAGAGAAAAATCAACTCCTACCAAATCAGAGAGCCAGAGCCTCAGAGGCCCTCAACACCTCATCACTGAAGCAGACCAAAAATGAACCCAACATGGCTCAGGGAAATTTTGCAGAAGAGGTGGCGGAAAGAATGTCAGAGTCACATGTTGGGTCATGATATGCAGAGACATTTAGCTTACCCATAACTGTGGGCTAACTCCACAATGCATGACCCGTATACCTCAACAAGGAGGGGCCAAGGGGAGGGGGTAGGTCACGGATGAGCCTAATAATGGTACCAAACTGACTGTATTTGCTGAATACGGAACTGACTAATAAAAAAAAAAAAGTTGGTTATGAAATAGGGATGATTGAATAGGATTCATCTAAAGTGCTACTCCCACATAAATACAAAATTTAGGTACAAGAAAACCTTGATTTAGGATGATATTGTGTATATGTATATACATGTATATACATATACATATGTATATATGTCTATATGTATATGTAAGTAGAATAACAGATTAATGGGGGTGAAAAGGATGAAGTGAGGTCAAGGGAAGAGATTGAATAAAGAAAGGTGGGAGGGGGGCTAATTAAAATCTAAGAGGATTATACATAAGTCATATGGAAACCTACTTTTTTGGACAATGGAACACACAGGAGCCATATATTGTTACTAGAAATTTTTCAGTGCCAGGAATGGGATACCTTCCAGTGAGTTGTTGGCCAGAGAGGCCTCTGATGCCCCTAAAACATTACAAGCAATTCCATTGCCATGGCCCTTGGTTTCCCACCAGGAATAGATGTTAAGACTCTATTGCTGAAGACTCCACATACTTGGGCTGCAAGATCACTGAGCAGCCCTGCTGGAGCTGAGC
This sequence comes from Dipus sagitta, assembly GCA_036346955.1. NCBI lineage: Eukaryota > Metazoa > Chordata > Mammalia > Rodentia > Dipodidae > Dipus > Dipus sagitta. The sequence goes on from CM070770.1 coordinate 316,352,211, forward strand.
TGAAAATCTCCTCCACGCATACCAGATGACAGAAAACTGGAAAAAGCCACACTGCATACAGTTCAGTGGGAAAGGGAGAAATCACCAGTGAAGATACCCAACAGTGGACACTGTAAGCCTTATATTTGGCCAGCCAGGCCAAATGAGCCAACTGGTGCCAATAATGGCACATCTGTTATGGAAGAAACCAACCACCCTCTAATTTGACTGGAGGCCTGATAGGAGGGAATACATCTCTGATACTGAAAACCTACAATAGGAGTAGTCATGAGCCCTAGGGATATAACGTCTGCTGGTGTCTGGTTTAACATATGTACTATACTTACCAAACTGCCCAGTAAGCACTTCTCTTAATGGTCATACCCATATATTAATGTTACTCTCACTTTTGGTTAGAGAACCTTCTCTTTTCAGATGGTAGTGACCTTGCAATGACTCAGAAAGCACCATGGTGCTAATTAGAAGTGACAGAGAAGTGCTCAGCACTGAAATATCTCAATCACACCTTCCATGGCTCAGTTCCATTGCGAAAAAGGTGGCAGAAAGGATGTAAGAGCCAAAGGAAGGGTAGGACACCTTACAACATACACAAAATTGCCTGGATATGCATGATCTCACAGTGTCTGACACTACCCACACAAGACTATCATAATAGGAGGAAAAGATCATGACATCAAAATGAAAGAGGGACTGATTGAGAGGGGGATGGGATATGATGGAGAGTGGAGTTTCAAAGGGGAAAGTTGGGGGGTGGGGGAGAGAGGGAATTACCATGGGATATTTTTACAATTATGGGAGTTGTCAATAAAAATTTTAAAAAAAGGAAACCTTGACTTAAGTAGTTAAATCATTTGGATTACATAAATATAACAGTTATGTTGAAGATGGTTTTTTAGAAAGTACAAATGAGAATCAGCAGAATCATTTGTTACCAAGTATGAAAGGGAAAGTCAGTGTATACTAAAAATATATCACAGTTGTCTCTTACCTGGTAGACACTGATTACACCTTCTTCCTTGACGATTAGGCAAACAGAGACATTGGCCACTGATTGGGTCACAAATGGTTCCAGGCAATGTCCCCAAAGAGTCACACTCACACATCTGGCAGCCTTGAAGATTACCCTTCGTCAAATTGTACCTGTGAGGCTCACACTGATTGCAACGAAGACCTGTCACCCCTAATTTGCAAGGACATTGCCCTGTTGATTTATCACACAGCAGAGTGCCACTTATTGTTCCAGCCTTGTCACAGTTACAAGACACACAAAGGAAGGAATTGTTTTTCTGTAGGTGGAAGTATCCCTCCAAACATTCATCGCACTGTCGCCCTCCAAAGTTGGGCTTACAGATGCACTGCCCTGTCTCGGGGTCACAGGAAGTTCCAGGGTGGGACCCAGCTGCATCGCAGTCACAGGCCTTGCAACCGGTGATATCCAGCCCATAAAAGTTTTCTTGGCAAGTGTCACATGTTAGGCCTTTGGCTTCTCTTTTGCATTCACACTGGCCAGAAAGTGGATTGCACAGTTGATTCACTGATCCAAAGATGCTACACAAGCAGGGTTCACATCCTTTATCATTAAAACTCTGGAGAAATTTATACCCAAAATCACAGTGATCACATCTAAGCCCTAAAAAGACAATATATAACAGGAGGTGAGGGTGAGAGAATTAGCACATTCAAGACAGCAAAGGCACAAAAAAGGCATCTCAGACATTTAATATAAATATAAAATATAAGCAACGTGGCATTGGGTTGATCATATACATAAAATGATATAACAATGTTCAGGGGAGGTCTCAAAACATTAAAAATTAATTATTAATTTAATGTAAAGCAAAATTCGGAATGCAATTATTTCTGTTTCAAGTGCTGGGGCTATTCTCCATTTTCACAAATACTAAAATGTTAACAAAATGTGTTTATTTAAGAGTATAGAATTGCATGTTACCACATTAATTATGCTGTTTAGAAATAAAACCTTGCATTAAAAGACTTAGTAACATGTTAATCTGTGTACAATGTTGCAGTTAGACATAATAAATGGGTTCTGGAAGTTTATTATATAGGATGATTGCTATTGTTTCAAATAATAACCTCTATAGTTGAATACTGATAACAGTTGTTCCTGTTTGTCCCCTACATATCATGTTGTGTGTGAGGTAGCAGATACGTCAAACAGCCTGGATTAATGAATTCATAATATGTCCACCTGTAAAAACATTTCATTTTACCCTATCAATATGCATAGTTTTTATTCATCCTATCTTTAAAATGCTGGGGAGTAGGAAAAATAAAACTAAGTTGATAACTATTTTGGGCCAAGAACATATACACTTACTTTTACATATAACACACTAAAATAATTTTAATATAAATAAAACTTAACTGTGATAATTTTTTATTTTAATCCTTTTGCATTCTATATTTCACCATTTTCAATTAATATAAATTATGCTCTCTGGCTCATAAAGCAATCATATTGCTTGTCAAATTATGTGACTTAGAACATACCTCTGATACACTAAGTAAATCTGTTCTTTGTTATATTACTCTTTAAAGGAATGCATGTAAACATTTTACAAATGGAGAAAAAGTGTTTTGTCACCTAAACTTACATCTCTGACAATTTAGGTTATTCTTAAAAAGAATATTATAAAGGAAATGATTTGTCTCAATGAAATAGTAATGTTTAGATACAAAATATGTCCCTTACATAGTCTTTAAGTCTCCACAAAGTTATGCCTACATGCTATTAAATCAACTGATACATTTATTTTAAACCATAATTGCAATACAATTAGTCCAAAAATGAATCAAACATATATTCAGAAACTCATCTGTAGAAAAGCATTCCTAAGCTGGAATAAAAGCATGGTATGCATGTATATATATGGATAAAACCCCAAGAACTCCAGTGGAAGGCACTGTTCCTTAACAGTGATAAATGGCTCACCTAAGGCATATCATTTAATTTCAATAAGGAAAATAAAAAAGGACCACTATTGCTGCAAATTTTAAAAATAACTGTATTGTTAACAAGAATTATGACTCATTTTGAACTATTAAAATTGGTCTACATGGATTCATATCATATCAGTTTTAAAAATATGCACAGTGCTTATTTGAATATGCCATACATATTCCTGACAGGTAATCTATTCCTAACGATACTCAGGAAAGCCTACGGGGCATCACACTCAGTGTTAACAAGTACAGGCGAGTAGGCACACTTGGCATTTAATTCACATTTTTCTCCCTTTTTTACTCTAGATGAATGACCTACTTTAATAAAATTATTGGTGCTAATGTATTTTACTGGTGGTAGAATCATTAGTAAGACTTAACAGTTTTGTTAGCTCTAACAGTTTGCCTTCTGAATTATATACAACACACCCTTGTGTTTTCTAACATTTTTTGTTTCTTACTATCAAGGTAATGTTGAATAAGGCTACTTACTAATAGCATCAGGAAAAAAACATTTATATATATGTCAATTTAATGTTTTTATTAAAAACATTTCACTTAAAGAAATTACTCTAAAACAATTAGAATAATATCAAACTGAAAATTTAATCTTCATAAAATATATATTTATATTTTCCTGCAGAACACTACCTGGAAGAAATAATAAATTTAGTAAATAGTAGTCAGCAAATGGCAGACAATTAATGATCTATTTAAGGTAAACTCTATTTTTTTTTCACCCCATGCTCTGGAATCAAAGTATCACAGGAAATATTTCACTGAATAGAGAAGTATTATTAAAGGTCTTGGTTTAACTTTTGGTTTCACATCTTGAATTTAAAAAAAAATGTTTCACATAAAGGGCCAAACAATGCCATATAGATTCAAGTCAACATCACTCAAAAGACTTTTAGGATTTGATGCCCCTTACAAGTTAGTTAGAGTTTCTCTTTGAAAAATTGGTGCTTGTGTGTTTTGGGTGCATAAAGACAAGTAATGTTATGTATACACTTTTATGTAATCTTTTCTTACGCTACAGAGAGCTTATATAATACTATTAGGCAGGTCTATAAATTTCATTAAATTAATCAAAATGCTTGTGTACCAGAACAATGTAACATGATCTTTGCATATTATATGTGAGAATCAGATTGAGTTATGTCACAGAAATAAAAATTTTATTTATAAATATATATAATTATATATTATAATATGTATGTGTATATATGTATGTGTGTGTATGCATTTGTGTATGTGCAATCACGTGTATCACTTCCAGCTATGTTTTTATTAATGTGAGGTTCAGGTCAATGTTAGAAAAACTATGGAGGACTTGGTGTTTTGAATGACAATAGAAAGGCAAAGGTCTTTTTTAAACTTCTTACAGGAACCAAGGCATGTTCTGTTACAATATGAGACTCACTTCATCAGGAAACTTTCCTCTCATAATATTCTCATATATCAAAATTTCAAAGTGCATTATGTATCCAGTGCATTTTGGGCACTTGATAAATTTTGTCCTTATGTGGCGGTGGTTCCCCTCAAAAATGTTGGATGTAATAAATTGCTATAATCAAATCTAATTTCTGAAAAATACCTGTGGGAGTAACAAACAAAAAAGCACGTCTTGTATAAAAAATGATAAATAACACCAAAGGTAGCTGTTTATTATAATCAGCTTGGTGCAGAATTACAAAATTAAAATATGTGGCCCTTTATAAGTAACCCTAGCAATACACATGATCTGTGGAATTATGTTGACTTACTTTGCATTTCATAGGGATAGTTCAAAGAATTTTAATAGAAAAAAATGGAAAGATTTATCACAAAGGACCCTGTAGCACAGAATATTTTGAAAAAAAATCCATTTATTTTGGTCTGTTAAGAAGCTAGCATGGAAATGATTTGCTTAGAACTCATTAAGTGCAAAACATTTTGAAAAAGTGCTAATTTTCTAAAAGAAACATCTATGCAGTAAGCAAATTATATTTTTCTATGACTTATTAGTATAAATCCATGTGAACTATTGCATGTACAGCAAAAAGAAGCTTCTAAAAGGTTGATTAAACTAAGCATCAAGTTTAAGTTTGATAGAATTATTAAGTTAATCATTTTTAGACAGTTAATTTCACCCAAATTATTTTTTTTCCAGCCTGCCCTGAGCAAGGAGATTTGCTTTATCTTCAGTTCAGAAATCAAATAGAGGATTCTATTCCAGATGGTAATAGAGGTGTAGACTTGTACATTACACATACCAATAACGTTTGCTTTGCACATGCACTGGCCTGAATTTTGGTGACAGGTAATATCTCCATCCACGGTCCCAGAGGGATTGCAGTTACAGGGGCTGCAGCCATCAGAATCCAGCGCCCGGAGGTCGTAGAATCCATCCTGGCACCGGCTGCACTGTCTGCCAGAAACATGTCGCTTACAATCACACTGCCCTCCAATCTGGGGAAGATACGGCATGTTGTAGGATGATGAACATGTCTATTTTTAGATAATTTGCTCATTAGGTACAAGACAGGGAGGAAAGGAGAAAAAAAAAAAAAAACTCTTGAAATGTTAAATAGACAAGAAGGTAAGACAGTATTTTTACTCCTGACACAAAACATGGGAAGAAGCTTCACGGGGTGAAAATTTAGAACTGAACGAAAATAAGTCCCCGTAGAAGTCAGTCGTACATGACTAACAGGGAGATGTGGAATTAGCATTAAGTACTATATAAGGAACTCAAAATATAGACATGTGCTTCTGAAAATAGAAGAGAGCCAGCAGTTAATTTAGTCTTCACTAACTCTAGCCTTCAGTATTATCCCTCTCTTTTACTATCTTCTTGGTCCAAACTTACTCTATACATGCCAGGTATTTAAATTAAGGAAGAATCTTTCCATGGTAAGACAGTCCCAAATAAGTGTCAATGATATTTAAGGTTGTTTGTTAGTAGCATTCATATTTGCCTACAAAGACCAACTCTGATAAATGTTTTTACACAACTCTCCTTCAGGATAGTTCAGTATTTTTTAAATTCACATTAAGTATAGTCAGTCAGTTGGTTAATATTATTGTAAGTATTGCAAAAATATGTTTAGGACATTTTGAAGCAAAAATATTGTTTTTCCTCTACAACCTGTTTCATTAAGAACATATGTTTATGAAACACAGAATTAAAAGTCTAGAGTAAATACTTAGTGGGTAAGAGCACAGTTATGTGATCACATGGATCAGAGTTTGAACCCTAGCACCCACATAAAATACTGAGTGTGACTGGGCAAATCTGTAACTCCAGCCCTGAGGGGAACAAAGAGAGAAGGATTGCTGGTAGGAAGTCTAACCAAAAGTCATTAGGACCTTCAGTTTCTGTGAGATACCATGTATCAGGGCAGTATGGTAGAAGAATGATATTGGAGAACAGATGATGTCCTGGCTTCCACATGCATAAACACTGGGCATGAGTGGTGCACCGATGGGTCATGCACACACACACACACACACACACACACACACACACACCTCCAAAGCATAAGAAAACAAAGAATAAATTTCAGAAATTCAGTATTAACTTGGGACTATGAGACACATATGATGATATAGACATCAAACATCTCAGAGTTACTGGTACCCTCACTCACTGTTTTCATTTCAGTTGGATCGAGTCCTACTAGGCATATTTAGAAGCAGGATTGACACAGAAGGATGTAAGCTATTTGTGGAAAGCTTTGTTTTTATTTACTTTTAATTTCAAGGAAATTAAAAAGTATCACATGATATTTGAATGTGGTTTCAAATATTCAAGGAAAGATTTACAAATTAAAGATTATTAAAAAAAACATAGGGCTGGAGAGATGGCTTAGTGGTTAAGGAACTTGCCTGCAAAGCCTAAGGAGACAGGTTCAATTCCAAGAATCCATGTAAGCCTGATGTCCATAGTGGCACATGTATTTGGAATTACTCTGCAATGGCTAGAGGCCCTGGTGCACCCATTCTCTCTCCTTCTCTCTAACTCTATCTTTCTCTCTAATAAATAAATAATAATAAAATATTGCAATATATTACTGCCTCGATGTTCTCATTGAAAATTAGGGGCTCACTGGAATCACTATGTGAGGACAAAATAAGACATCAGATATCAAAACAAACAAGTCCTAAAAAGAATGGGTTATATATAGCTGTAGGCAATAACCCCGGTATCCAAGACATCAATAGGCACAGAAAAAAAATGAGTGTGTACTCTTAGGAACCTACTTTCCCATCTCTCTTCTTTTCTGGCACCATAGAAACTAGTCAGTTACCCAAGAAAAGAGACTGGGATATGCTTTATCCTGTAAAAACAACTAGCATTTATTGGTTGTTAAATGTTATCTTGTGCTATGAAAACCCAACAGGCCCCTGTTTAATACTTCTAACATTTCAAGTATATCATCCAGTAAGTTGGGGTGGAATTTCTGCTGGTGTTTTATATACATTAATTCTGTTGTCCCAATAGATAACAAGTACCTCACAGATTGAACATATAATATATTTTTGTCATGTATTTTGTTAAACTTTTCATCTAAATTATTTTCTGTCCCTACCTGAGATTGCTTGTTCCCCAAAATCTTGGTAGGAATGGCATTCACCTCCACATCACCTCTGTTGAAGGAATGAGTGCTTCTTAATTTTACAAAAATTCTATGGATATTGCTTCACAATCTCCCTGACTCAAACTTTCTGCTTCTGCCTTGTTGGAATTTAAGATGGTGAGAGCCTTCTGAAAGTTCTACCCTTACCATCGTGGCCAATGAATGTTTCAAGTTTAAGAAAAGCAAACTCTCATTTGAAGAAGGGGATTTAGTAAACCTTACTAAAATTTAGGGCAAACAAGGTAAAAACCTGTGGTTTATATTATTTTCTTAGTTTCCCTAAAATCACAGAGTTTCTTGGGCTTCCACATCGGCCACCACTCTGTGGCTTCTCTCTCTTTACTTTGCCCTGCTCCACAGCATGTCTGCTTTGATTTTTATACCCAACTCTAATAATTTGTTTCACAGAGAGGTAGGTGGGCAGGTAGGGGAGGGTAAGAGAAGGGATCTTATTGTCTAGTCCTCAAGATGCATTATATCATGTGTATTTTTTCACGCGATGCTTTATTCTTTTTCTTTTAGCACGAGAGAAAGAATGGTGGGCATATTTGGAATTTTCTTCATGTTTCTTGTTTCTGGAATGTTATTGAGCTTCTTGGCTCTGTGAATTTTTGGTGAGCAATTTTGGAAGCTTAAGTGATTTATTTTTTTGAATATATTTTTTTGTTCTCCAATCATATTTCTCTCTTTCAGGGGATCAAATTAAATATATATCTAGTCTTTAAAAATTGTTTTATAGTTCACTGTAGTCATTTTCATTTTTCAAAATAATTCTTTATTTCTATATTCTATTTTGGTTTGGTTATATAAAAATGCTTTAAGTTTGGTAATCGTTTCTGCAATGGATAACATAGTATTAATTTTCAACAGTGTATTTTCATTCAACACACCATGATTTCTTCAACAAATATTTTATATGGGTATCATTTTACCATAAACACCTTTATGCAGTTTTTTATTATGTAGAATTTAATTATAGCATTTGCTGTAAAATGCTTGCCTAGTGATTTTGCCATTGGTTTCACTTATGGGGCAGTTTTTCAAAACATATTAATTAATTAATTAATTAATTTATTTATTTATTTATTTATTTAAGACAGACAGAGAAAGACAGATAGAGAGAGAAAAAAAGATTGGGTGCACCAGGCTCTTCAGTCACTGCAAATGAACTCCAGATGTATGCCCTTGTTCATCTGGCTTAAGTGGGTCCTGGGGATCTGAACCTGTTTCCACTGGCTTTGCAGGCAAGCGCCTTAACCATTAACCCATCATTCCAACTCTGGGGAAGTTTTGATTGGGAGATCTTTACCCTTATCCTGGGATTGCACATTCCTCATCTGGTAATCTCACAACTTTTCACAGTGCTAAGCAAGCACCTGTCTTCTATCCTTCCATATTACACCCTCCTCAGCCTTCCCTGCATACAATGATCTGATGAATACTTACAGAATATCCTCTTTAGCTCTCTAAAATTATTTCTCTGTGCTCCCCTCTCCTTTCTGAAGTCTCTATCTACTTTGGGATCCTCAAGCTCTCAGCTCTCTCTCTCCAACTTTCAGAACATTTCTGAATCTACCTAAGTTCTTTCACCCTGTAGCATGGTGTATAAATTCTCTTAGGAAGTAAACTGGTGACATTTTATGATTAATAGAACTTATTTTCCTTGTCACTCAGGACCTTTTACTCATTGTCTTACTCCCCAAAGTCTTGCAAGCAATTAATATAACTTGTTCATACTTTGATTGTTTTGGGCGGTGGTAAGATAAATTCAAGTTATATTACATTTGCTTGACTGACAGTAGAAGTTGCCAGATTTTAATCTGACACCAACACACCAAGAGGAAAAGTAAAGAAAAAAAATGCATAACTGAATTTAAAAAAAATATATGAAAAAAATCTAGAGGGAATTCTTCAACTGTGTCTGGTTGCATCGTAGGTGGAGTTATTGCAGCTCGTTAACATAAGCTTCGGGTTCTAAATGCAAACAAAATAGAGCTCCAGAGAAGTTTGCCAGAAGTATCTCTGTTTGCAGTTCTCAAGGGAAAAAGGATGCAGTAATCAAAATCTTATGCTACCTTTCACTGTTAAAGAACGATCTTTTCAAGTCCACCTGAACTAGAGTCCTGAATCTTCAACTACCCTGCTTGTAATTGTAAATTCTCTTGAAGACACACCAAAACATAAGAGAATTTAGATAATAATTAGGAGAAGCACATGGCACTGAGATGTTGAGTAGCCTAAGAAATGACCCTATAAATAGGAGGATTTAGGCACAAATTGTAGCTGTGCATGTAGATTGGAACAAAAGAAGTAAAGAAAAAGATCAATTGCATTGTCATTACACTGTGAGAACTTGTAGCACAACTGTAAACTGAAAGGAACCCTGGGACACAGAGGAGTTGCTTATATCTCATTACAAGTGGCAATGCAATCTAGGGCCTCTCCTTCTGCCCACTGCCTCCCATCTATGATATGCCATGCCTACCCATGCCAGCCTTCCTGATAGTAAACTCCTCTTACATTAAGACATCTTTCCTCCTTTACCACCTTCTAGTATTTATTCCTACCCTCAGATCTGATTTATTATTTTGTTATATGCTTATTAGAAAATACTTGTCACTGTTTCAATACAAGCTACCCAAAGTCCAAACATTTTGGTGTCTTCATATCACCCACTCACCCAACAAAGTTTTTTGCATGAATTAAGTGTTCAAGAATTATTTAGAGTAAAGGGGGCTTTTAATTTTATTCTAGTACTCCTTTGCTTGCAATGCTAATACTATCAACACTATTTCTGAATGCCTGCAATATTGCAGGCATAATGTTATGATGTCTTATTTATGCTTTTCTACTCATTTATAAATAACCTGTGCAGTGCTACAACTACTGTAGCAACATTAACTGCCTTTTCCAAAATCAAAGGGACAATAAGGGACATGGCCTAATGAAAAACTGCTAGTTCCAGGACCTGCTTATTTTCTATGCTATAAAGCCTTAGAATATAACTAAATTCATATCCCAAGTCTCCTCTGATAAGTGATGTAAAGTTCTGAATCATTAGAATTAAACTAGTCACAGCATATGCTATATCCTGAATAAGTTAAGTCAGCATACCTCCTTGTTTATTGATGTATTGAAATAGCATAATTATATCTTCTCCATAGATCTGCTCTCTGAATTAATGACACTATTAATGTAAACGGATTCTCCATCATATCTGGACCATGGGGAGTTTATATACTGTTTGGGAAGAACTATCCCTGTGTATGTTTCACACTGTTGCTGAAAGAAATTGTGGAGAGGAAATTAATCAAATGATTGATAATGAAACTGATTTTCACCCTTATAAAGTATATAATGGGTATGGAACCTGTAAATGCAAATTAATTTATAGTCATTGGCAGCTGGCTCAGGACTATCAGGACCTGGCATGTTCCATTTTTTGCTCATTCTAATCCACCTACAATGTATCATTTCTGTTCCATAAATACATCACACATGCAGCCACCTGTATTTAAGGTTTGCAGAGCTGAAACCTTTGTCTTCCTCTCCTTCAGCATATTTCCACACACCTAACTCATCTCCTTCAGGTCTAGTCGCAAATGTCATCTACTGAGTAAGAAGATTGTGTTAGCTATTTGCAAATCTGTGCTCATAGCCCCTGTGATGAATTTCCCATGTCTGACAGGCTACAACTCCAGCTGCAGCAACAGGGAGACAATAGGGCAAAGGAAAGTGGAGGCCATGCCTGCATCTGTCATGAGCTTAAATCACACTGGAAGAATCAGCCCTGAAGTGCAGATGGGAGTTTGTGAATTTTGATATCATTGTTATTGGTTACTAGTGTCAACATACCACCTTATGATCACACCCAGGACATGTCTAACTCTGGACAATAGAGGTAAAGTCAGCTGGCCCAGGCTATGTGGCAATGATGGGTATACACATTTAAGTGGCAACTGGAAAGAATGTTAGCAGATGAAAAGAGTCAAGTATTGTAAAAATTATCCTGGTTGGCTCTTTCATGTGTCCTTTGTATTCACAGATGGGATTTTCCCAGATAATGTAAAGTATTAAATACCCATACATGAATCCATATATGAGAACATAGTGGGTCTGTGCTTAAAGAACTCATGAAGCATGGTTTCAAGATTAGTTAAGTGAACATCATTTTTGTTCTTGTTTTCACTCACTATTCTTTAAGTAACATGACATAGTCATTTAATATAGCAAACACACACATCATCATGAACACTCATTTGGCTGTTGGCAAGGAAATGGAATGTTCTACAAATGACATGTTCTTGAAGAAATCACTAAATGCCAATGAAATAATGACTTGTCATTAAAGAAGTGTTGATCATAAGGGCCTCATGGTCCCTACCCTGAAGGTTTATAAATTATCACTACTGTAATAACCCCTCCTAATCTGAACCACCTTTTCCTTCAGAATTTCCACCGTGCCCCAGAAACTGCAGATGGAATGATATCTCTGAGTATGTTCCTCTCTACGACATCATTAGATAAATTGCCATCAAGTCAGTTTTCTTCCACTCTCCTAGGATCTCCTAGGTGATTGATTCCAAATCCTGTCGAATTGACAATCAAGACTCACCATCACAATGTCTGCATTCAGAATCACCCAAGAGGCGTCCCTCCATTGCATTACCAGCGCACTCTAAATGCCGAGACGTGGCCTCTCCAGCCTCGGAAGACATTCTTGATACAACCCTGTAACAGCCCTAGCACCTGACAGGGAAGGTAGGTCTGAGATTGAGCCTGCAGCTTCTTTCTACACTGAGAACACTGTTCTCATGAGGCTAATGCTTGGGTTTAAAGGGCTTCATGGAGGACCACTGTGGTAATGGAGAGTGACATACTGGAGAAGGGTCTTGATGTCTACAAAGTAACTTATGTGCCAACATTTCACACCATACTTTCTGTAAATAATAGCTTTATTTCCTTCTTGTGAATATTAAGAATTTAATTTCTTGCATGTTTCTCTGTATTTAACCTGTGCTATGGAGCAAGTATCCTTAGATATTCATCATAGGTAAAAAAAAAAACATTTAATATTTATTATGAATGCTATTGTTCAATTTTCAGACAGATGGTTCAGTGTGCGGAAGTTTTGATGTGAGTATACAGACAGAATTTGTCCTGAAAGCATTCAGGGTACTCTGAAAAGTTTTTGTGGACTGATGTGGGATTGTTGGGGCACTGCATGTGTATAGTTAAGTAAGCCTGAGCTCCTGGACCGTGGCTCCCCTGATATTGCTGGTGAGCTGCTTGGACCCTACAAGTGTTCAGTAAGGCAGTGAGAACCTAGGGCCTTTGTACATCAGCCAGGGCCCTGATGAAACCATAGAGGTACCAGCACGATGAGCAGCAGTGCTGCTTCCATGGAGAGCCTGACACACTCCCAGGGTGATGGAGACATATACTGAGGACACTTAAGACATACCAAAGCAGAAATCCAGAAGCTTCTGAGAGTTCAACATTAAGGTAGACTTAAAACATGCCCACCACATCTCAGGGAAATTTGTGGAAGAGGGGAAAGAAAGTTGTAAAACCACAGAGTGGAAGGGGCTTTCCAGAATCTTTGGCCTTTCAATGACTGAATGCTACTCACATCTCATAACCCACAACCCTATGGAGAATATCAGAAATCTGATTGAGGAGGGCCCTTAGCAGAATGGTGACAGGGAGGAAAGGAAATGGTGGTACCAACACATGGTGTGTCCATACAAATTTCTATTAACAAAATAAAAAAGTAACATCAAAGTTCAGACAGTAGTGTGTGGCTAAGTAGTAGGAGGGTTTTTGTTTGTTTGTCTGTTTTGTTTTTCGAGGTAGGGTTTCACTCTAGTATAGGCTGACCTGGGATTAACTATGTAGTTTCAGGGTGACCTCTAACAGCGATCCTTCTACTTCTGGCTCCCAAGTGCTGGGATTAAAGGTGTGTGCCACCATGCCCAGCTAGTAGTAAGAGTTTGATAGATGCCAAGTCATTATTTCAACTACTTGTTTAACAATACTTCTGGCTCTTAAAATTACTGAGTTAGCTATCATGAGTGCCTGGCCTAATAAGTTAGCAGGCTACTAATAATAAAATATCTATTTGGCAACATAGTAAAAAATAAAAAAAAATTCCAAGTAATGGTAAACATAAGTTTTCTGTATATATTGAGGTGATTAGGTAGGATTTCTCTTTAATTACCTTTATATGGATTAAAACATAAAGTGTACTAATTAATTATATCAATTACATGTATAATTATTACATTAATTCAAGTGAATTTCAAATAATAAAGCAACTGCATTCCCATAATATATGCCAACAAGTTATGATGCATTATCCTAGTATATACTGAAGATTAAGTTTGGTCATTACTTTAAGGAATTTTATAACTATTTTCATATGGAAAATTTTATATAGATTTTTTTTCTTTAGATAGATTTTTTTTTATTTTTTCTCAATTTTTATTAACATTTTTCATGATTATAAAAAATATCCCATGGTAGTACCCTTCCCCCCACACTTTTCCCTTTGAAATTCCATTCTCCATCATATCCCCTCCCCATCTCGATCTTTCTACTTACATATATACAATACCAACCTAATAAATACCCTCCTCCCTTCTTTCTCTCCCTTTTATATCTCCTTTTTAACTTACTGGCCTCTGCTACTGAGTTTTTTCCTTCTCGCACAGAAGCCCAATCATCTGTAGCTAGGATCCACATATGAGGGAGAACATGTGGCACTTGTCTTTCTGGGCCTGGGTTACCTCACTTAGTATAATCCTTTCCAGATCCATCCACTTTTCTGCGAATTTCATAACTTCATTTTTGTTTACCACTGAGTAGAACTCCATTGTATAAATGTGTCATATCTTCATTATCCACTCATCAGTTGAGGGACATCTAGGCTGGTTCCACATCCCAGCTATTATAAATTGAGCAGCAATAAACATGGTCTTTATATAGATTTTTAATGCTTTGTCAGTTTAGGGGATTATAAGGAGAGACAGACCCTCACTACATGAGCTGGACATTATGTGCTTTTCCTCAGTTTTTTTTTTTAATGTTGATGTGATAAAAATAAAATATTTAATATGATTCATTCTTGGTATGCTATTGGAGTACAAACCAGTGAGGGCAACTTGGTATAAAATTTTACTTGTCCAAAAGCTGGTTAGTTTGTTCATGGTGCCTCTTTTCTTTCTTCTCCTTACCTCTCCTCTCTTCTTCTCTCACTCTTGTTTTCCCTACCCCCTTTCCCTTCCATCTTTCCTTCATTTTTTTTCAAATTTAATGTCCTTATTAGATTTTCTCATTCTTAGGTTTATATTACTGTTCTATTTGTATTTAATACTTTGTGTTCATCTGTCCATTTTATTTTAGAAGTCAAATTCATGTACAGAGATTTGTTTGTAATATTGTTATAACACTTTTGATGGAATGCATGATAATGTATTCTAGGAAGTCTGATGTTGGTAATTTATAGTTTCTCCTTTTGTTAGATCAGTTCATCAATGCTATCAAACTTTTTAAAGGATCAGCTTATTCATATTTACTATTCATTGACTAATTTCTCATTGGCTAATTACCTCTTTTTTTATATAATCCCTATTCTTCTAGTTATTTTGCATTTAGTCTATTACCCTTTTGGTTCTTATCTTTACCCTTGTTCTGAAACAGTCTGCTTCTCCAATACGGGCTGCTACTGGTTGGCAATCTTTTTCTTTCAACTTCACTTGCCCTTTGAGCCTGCCCTTACAGGTTCTTAAGAAACACTCACTGAGCTGTGCACACCTGCAATTCTAGTCCATAGGAAGTGGAGTCATAAAGATTGTGACTTCAAGGTTTGTCTGGGATACATAGCAAGATATTGACTCAGAACACCTATTAAAGACAGAGAAACGCTGATGGAGACCCTGGCAGGCTTAATCTCCCAGGAAAGAGCTAGTGTTGAGTGTGTGTAGGAAACTGTGTAGTGGTGCAATTACATGCTATGGAGAACAGGTGAAAAGTGATAGACAAGGCAGGTACCAATGATGAGATAAGTTGAGAAGGAGAAACAGAAGGACTCACAGCTTAGAAAGATGAGTGGAAGCAGAGCTTGGGCTAGCAGTTCTCTCACATATTGCCGATGCAACTTCCTGAGAGGTAGTAAAAGACAGGAGAAGCTGCAGAAGGAGACCAGTGGGCTTTGACATGAGGTTGGCGCTTGGTCAGGAAAGAGGTTTACTTGGCTTGTAGTCCTGCATGTTCAGGAGCACTGCACCAGTGCTGGCTCCAGAGGACCTCATGGCAGATGGCATCAAAGTGACAGGTGTGTGGACAAGCTGAAGAACTCACACAGTCAGGCAGTAAGCCTGACAGAGCAGGCAAGAAAGAAAAAGGACCTCCAACAGGCCCTATGACTTCAAGGTGCCATCACCTCTTGTCATTAACATATTACTGGAAATCTGTTTAAGAGATAGTATAAAATACTATAGAGATTACAGATGTCAAAATTTTATTATATTATTAATAATTGTTGTTATTATTTATTGCTTCTGTGGCAGAGCCACATGCAACTCAGACTTATCTGAAACTTTCTATGTAGCCAAGAATCTTTTGATTGATCCCACTTCTACCTTCCAAGTGCTGGTGTGCCCCACTATGCCTGGCCTAGAAATCATAACTTTTACTTATTTGTTGTTAAGTGATAGTTATGACCCCAATATTTGTCCCAAATGGTTCTCCCTTCAATTAAAAAATACTGTGATACATTTATGGTTATTTCTTTTTTCTCATATATATGTGGCATATTTAAATACTGAAGAAAACAGCATATAAATCTATATTAAACATGCCCTCTGTTTAGAAGTTTTGTCCTTTTTCTGTGTGCAACTAAATAACCCAGACATGAAAAATTAAAATGTCAAGTCCAGGAATCATGATTCTGCAAAAGTCTAATGGGTGATTTTATGAGCAATATCATTGGCTAATGTTAACTTAAGCGATGGGAACTTATTTGGCTACTGTCATAATGAACGCCCAGGACCCAGTCTCCCATGTTTTCTTGGTCAAACATCCAGTTACTGTAAGGGACATCACTTTACTATCAAAGAAACAGTCTTTCTAAGTCAGGCCAATATTATTCATACTATCTAGCCTATCACATTAAATGTTGTATAGAGTCTAATTTCAACAATACTATTGTAAAGCATAGATGATCTATCTTTTCATGTGCATTACTACTGAGGCTTATAAGGAAAATTATATCCTTCTTTCTAGACAGCATTCTCTTCTTATCAGGGACCTGCTCAGCCACGGAGGTTGCTCCCAAGGGTGACTTCATATATCCAAGAAAGCTACAATGTCTTCTGTCCTTCAGATTCTGCCACTGTAGAGAAGACTCCACATTAATGAACAGGCTGACTTCAAAAGGTGCACATTCTACTTCAAAAATAAATAAATGAATGTGCAGTAGAAACTGTCACATATAAACGTGACTTACCAGAGAAAGCTGGTTGAATACTGTACATCACAGCCCTTGTTTCCATGTTATTTTTTTGTGATGCTGCACTTTGTCATTTTGCTCAACTGTCGAATGTATTCATTCAAGAAGAAAAGCTTCTATGTTGGTGCAAAACCAAGATGCCTTTTCTTTTCCCTCCCAGAACACCAGTCATTTGTCAGACTGGTATAGTTTTAGAATTCCCTCCCCCCATCCAAATCGCTGAGGCGGGTGCTAGGAGATGAAACTCTGAAGCCCTCATGAAGGACCGGTGCGTTCTTCTCCACCTCCAGTGTTCAGGATGGAAAACATGCAAAGAGGCCCCCACAGCTGCCCTTCCCAGCACTGCTTACATACTTGAACGATTTTAAGCAGAAGCAATGTAATTATAGCCCCCTTATTTCTCAAAGGGGTATAAATTCATATTACATCATCTTTGACTTTCCTTCTATGGTAGTTTAAGTTGATTTCACTCAGATTTCAAAGTACAACTTATAAAAGATGTATACAGTATATGTCACCATTTTAAATTTGTGTACTTATTTCATTAACACCATCTGAATGGCACGGTGTTTCAGTATGGCTTTGGAATTTACTCAAAAATTAATGCAGTAGTTAGTACAAAAGAGCAGTTTAACTGTAAAAATATGAGATCTTAAAAGAGCATCTATTTCTGTCATGAAGATATATATCTTCAATGTCTGTAATGCTGCATGAAAAATATACTTTTAGGAAAGTTAAATAATTTGATTTTGCAATTTTCTTGTATCTTAACAAAAATAATAAGATTTGTCACCAACTTACATAAAAGTTCTAGTTAATATCATCTTAAT
The DNA here is from genome assembly GCA_036346955.1 of Dipus sagitta. Classification (NCBI taxonomy): domain Eukaryota; kingdom Metazoa; phylum Chordata; class Mammalia; order Rodentia; family Dipodidae; genus Dipus; species Dipus sagitta. Next base: position 316,370,141 of record CM070770.1, read on the forward strand.
CAAATGGACAAGTGAAAATGTACATTCCACTTGAAAGAGTAGGACCTAAAGTAATGAAGATGAACATATATCAATAAATTGAAAGATCTTTACAAAGTAGACAATTTTATTGGTATTTGTAAATTAATAGATTAAATTATTAGCATACACTGAGCACAAAGGGACATATATGAACACCAACTAAACCTCCATGTCGGGATGACATTGTTTCCAATTTGCCACCAAACAGTGTTCACATTCATTCCTAAATATTGAGGGATTTGTAAGAGAACATTTTGGGATGAATGAATAGATAATATATACATCGGTATAAATTATAAGACTGGATGTATACTTAAGATATATATATGATTTCCTTTCAAATTTTGTATTGTCTAAGTAGGCACCAGAAACAGTGATGTGGCCACATGTTTAGGTCACATGTTTAGATAAGATCCCTGTGTCTTCAACCTGAAGTTGTACCCAAGCTTTGGAAATAAATACTTTATTATTAATTATGTCATCATTGATTTGTTACATAACTTCTCTGAAGCACAGTATACTCAATAGATAATGAATACAATGGATGCATTCATAACTATGCCACTGTTGTGATCTGAATTTGAAATGTGCTCCCAGGCTCATGTGCTTGAACATTTGGTTCCCAGTCAGTGGCACTGTTTGGGAAAGCTGGGCAACCTTTAAGACTTTCTTGAAAGTAATAACTCTTTTTTTTAATCCCCTGTTAATATGTGCTTTAGATGTTTCTCTGTCTTGACTTCGGCTTCAGGGCCTTCAAGATTCAGAGGCTGGCAGCATTGCTTCATAGCATTCACAACATCTTGGCATTCAGACAAGAAGAGAACTACATTATTTCTTATGGGAGACAAAGACAGCATGACATATCTTATGGGATCAGACTAAGTTTCAAATGACAAGTGCCAAAGAGAAAGCTCCCTTGCAGAACGCAGAGCATAGCACAGCTATGGAGGCAATTTAGGGCTGGCGGGATTCCTAAATTATTATAACAAAATGAGACTTGAACTACTGCCTAATTTCCTTGTATATTCCCAAATATTATTAAGGATCACAACTGCATGAATGTGAAAAATGTCCTTGAGTTCAATTTTATAGCTTATAGTACTGACATTGTTGAAAACTTTTTAAGCATGCATTCTAATCTCCCATTAAAACTGAAAATGAAAGTTTTAGAAAATTTAGTATCAGTTGAGTACAGCTTTATTGATACAATATTTCTACACAATAAATGATATAGTTTATCTCGGTTCTCATTGCATGAGTATGTAAAGCCCTAGCTTCAGTCCCCAGGACCATACCCAAAATGATCTTCTAGGATACTAATTTAAAAAATTCTATAAAAGGGATATGGAGATAGCTTAGCAGTTAAGGCACTTGCCTACAAAGCCTAAGGACCCATGTTTGACTCTCCAGATCCCATGTAAGCCAGATGCACAAGATGATGCAAGTGCACAAGGTTGCATATGTGCACAAGATGACACATGTGTCTGGAGTTTGATTGCAGTGGCTGGAGGACCTAGTGTCCCAATTCCCCACTCCCTTCTTTCTCACAAAAAATTACAAAATATTCTATAAAACTCTGTATGTTAACTTTGTTTGGTCTTCCAATCCGTGAACACAAAATAGTTCTCCACTTGTTAAGATCTTTGCATCCTTTTTACCAGATTTTATTTTAGCATATTAGTTCCATGTCTTAGCTTTGAAATAAAATTTTTAAAATGCTTTTTGATTTCAAATAAAAATTAACATTACATTTTTGGAATAAAAACACTTAGTATGTCAATCTGCCTTTGCAGAGAAGGGATATGATGGCTTTATTTGAAGGAGATCTCAGAGGATGCTTGTATGAGCTGATGACATCAGGAGCTGAAAGGCCATAGTCCTCTCAAATGCTGATGCCATGAATTCCTCTTCCATAATTCCATCCATGTATCAGACCTACCACATGAGAAGTAAGGGATGGGGTGGGAACATGAACTGGAGTCTGGAGCATTCTGGAGAAGACTTTGGTGACTTGTAAGAGCAGATTAGAGTGAATGTTTTCCCAGCTTAAAACTAGACTGTTTTATTCGTTGATATTATTATTAAATATTTGTAAATGAAAGGTTACCCACAAACTGTCTACCACTCCTTTTAAATGGTCTTTGAACACACATTCATTTTCAGGAAAGTCAGGTTTTAATGTTTTACATGTCTGAATTGTACAGATTGCATAGGAATTCATGTGGACTCTCACAGCTAAATGAGTTGAATGACTACATAGACTTCCACTAGTATGTTCCAAAGTAACATAGCCTTAAATCTTTGAGGATAAATATGTGTTCAAGTGACAATTTTATATAGAATGCTGAGAGGTTTTTTGGGTTTTTTTTTGTTTATTTATTTATTTGAGAGCGACAGAGAGAAGGAGGGAGAGAGAGAGAGAGAGAGAGAGAGAGAGAGAGGAGAATGGGCACGCCAGAGCTTCCAGCCTCTGTAAACGAACTCCAGATGCATGCATCCCCTTGTGCATCTGGCTAACGTGGGTCCTGGGGAATTGAGCCTCGAACCGGGGTCCTTAGGCTTCACAGGCAAGCGCTTAACCGCTAAGCCATCTCTCCAGCCCAGAATGCTGAGAGTTTTTAAATGACCACTCTAAATAGCAATCTGTGAGGTAGTTGGGGCAACATGGTTAAATAAAGATTCCTTGTTCCTTTATAGTGGCTGGGATAACATTTCTGACCAGAGCAGTTTAGAGAATTAAATAATTTATTTTGACATTCAGCTTTGGAGGATAGGGTACAACACAGCAGGGCAAGCTGGCCAGAGCAGGCAGTTGGCATCACATCATTAGGTCAGCAGAAAGAAAGCAGAGAGTGAAGAATGCTGCTGCTCAGCCATCTCTCTCCCTTGAATACAGTCCATGACCCCAGCCCATGGAATGGTGCTTCCTTGTAGTTAAGGTGAGTCTGCTCACCGTATGTAGGCTAATAAAGATAATCCCTCACATGCCCAGAGATTCTAGGTCCTGCGACAGCCACAGAAAAGAATAAAAATGAGAAAAGCAAAATTGAATGTTTTGGAGAGTGATTGACGGTGAATTCTGTTAATCAGAAAAGAAGTAATGGGGGCAATAAACAGCATTAGAATGCCAAAATGTACCTAGATAAAACAAAGAATGAAGCAACTTGCAGCCTCAACCCAGCTTCTTTCAGGCAGAGAACCCACACTTCTGGAGAAAGTAAGCAGTGATATGCCAACACTCTGAATGGCAGCTGTACACTGGCAGGCCTAAGTGCTGGAGAAGTCCACAGTCCTCTTAGGCTTTTACCCACAATGGGTAGCTGGGGAGATTAATAATAATTGTTCCAGTTCAATGAAGGGGTCTCATTCAGTCTGTAGAATCCAGTGTGCTAAGGCAGCCACAGCTAGGGATTAGCATGACTATGGGTTTACAGCTAATTCTTGGTGCTTCTAGAAGCCTGAGCTGGTGCCCAACTCACTAGGTAGAAGAGACCCTAATTGTATCCCATAGCTTCAGGACTAGTCACTTCAAGTGTCCACATATACAGGTACCTCAGGAAGTAGGGAAGGTCTCATTCCAGCCCAAACCCACCTCACTGGACAGGTGGATACCCTTGGTTTCACCTATGCCCACCTGCCCATAAAGAGCATGGGATGGGAAACCCCCAGCCGTCACAGCTCTGTGCACACAACTTGTAGTGTTTCAAATCCTTGGCATCTTCTGCACTCACACATCGCAAACTAGCATATGTCTCTTTCATAATGCTCAACATTGGGACAGCTACTGCTGCTTCAGAAAGGTACAGTATCAGATAAGCTACCTTTGTACACCAGGATAAGGTCTCATCCATGTTCAACATGTCAAGAAACAAATTCCAAGGCCACTAGACTACTTACCAGATTCTTTATAAGACATAGGGACATCCTAATCTATGTTCTGATGATGTCAGGGTCAAAAGCACAAGAACCACTCAGATTCAAGTTACAGGACCTCTCAAAGGTGTTCTCTATGAACTATATCAGCAGGTCATGACTAACATTGTTCCCAGCAAAAGCCTTGTCTGAACACACACTTGGGTATTAACACAGGTCTTAATCACAGTTTACAAACATAGGATACTGCTGGTTTAAAGATACCACATTTGAAAATCATTTTAAAACCAAAAAAGAACATCCTTTGTGCTCACACAGCTCCAAAACAGTAGCTCGCGGCACTACAGGCTTAACTATGTGCATAGTGACTTCATGAGCCTTAGACAAGGTCTCCTTAGTGCTGGAAAATCTCAAGTCCATTTTCATTATGGAGCTCTAGAGAATTGAACATGTAGGTGCTGCAGGCTTAAGAAGCTCCCAAATTTATCCTAGTGAGGCATAGAAAGGTCTCTATAGCCTTTGCCTCAGGAACCATGACTAATCATGTATCAATAGGTTTTTCCAGGGGGTTCTTGAGGATGGACTTCTCCACACCTTACTTAGTGAAGAGCAGCTTCTAACATGAACTAAAGAGGCAGCAGAGCCTAACAGTACAGACCCTGGGCTTGAATACTTTGGAGCACAAGTCATGTAACTACCTTTATGAAGCAACACAGTCTGAAATCCTTATAGATTCTGTGGACATCAATTAAACATGAAGCCACAAAGAATCCACACTTTTGAGCATGCTTGAAAGCAAATGAGAAGTACCTACCCGACTAATGGGACATTATATTCCTGGTACAAAAGCAACCCAATAAACTTAGAAGAGGCCCACAGAAAGCTGGATGAACAGATATTAGCAGAGAGGCACAGGAGACATGGAAATAGACATGACACTGAAGAACAGTAAGTCTCAAGGCACAGATTTCAAGTGAAAAAATCTATTAAAAACCTGAAAAGATGATTCAAAATGATGAACATCTGGAAACATGGATAGGGATAGTAAATAGATAGACAATGGAAAGAAATAAGAAAAGAACTCAGGATATATGAATGCAATCGTCTCCATAAAGAGGGACAGCTGAAAATATTTTGTCTAAGATTGGTAACCAGACAAGCATGGCCACTTTCACCAATCTCATGCATTTAAATCAGCAAGGGTAAGAATGACAAAGAATAAAAGCATTTAAATTAAAAGTTACCTATGTCTACAGATGACAATATTTTATATAGACAAAGCATAAAAATTCCTCCAAAAATTTCTATAAACTTATAAGCCAATTCAGCAAAGTTCAGTATATAAAATCACCATGAAACGGTTGTATTTTCATACACCAATAATGAATAAACTCCAAAGGACATCAAGAAATCAATCCCAAGTGAACTGAAATAGCTCAGTTGGGAGAGTGTTTCATGGAAGAGCAAATCCATTTCATGCCCAACAGACACAAAATATTTAAAAATATGCTGTACAATGAGAAGTATAGAAACTTGATGAGAGAAAAGGCACAGGACACAAAAAGGAAAGTCAGCCTTTGCTCATGGATCATAAAAATATTGCTAAAATGACCATTCTATCCCATTCATAGACTCAACACTGTTTCTATGAAAATATTAAGAACTTTCTTTTCAGAAATAGAATGATAAAGTAAACTTATATTTTCTGTGAAGACAGAAAAAATACTGAGAATACTCAAAGCAATCCTGAACTATACAAACAACCAAAAATGGTAGATATATCACTATACCCATATTTAATATATGCTACAAAGCAATAGTAATCAAAACAAGAGGGTACTGTATGAAAAGAATCAGAAATCCACATGACAAAGCAAATATTTCCAAAATAATCAGTCTTCATACAACAACATTCTAACTTTTGTGCTGGGAATTGGAGAATATATACTATGTCAATCCTCTCATCATATTAAAATTCAACTAAAAATTAATCAGACACCAAACACTTAAATATGAAACTTTATTGTGAAATTACTCCAAGAAAACCAGGGAGATACTTGAAGACATCATCAGAACAAGTGATAACTTTAGATAGAGCATAAAAGATACAGGCAACAATGTAGAAGTAGACCAATGAGATCGTATGAAATGGACAAGCTTCTGCAGAGTAAAACAAAGAATCAGCAGAATGAAAAGAAAGCCTATGGAAAACACATGTCCAGTACTTACCCGCCGAGGTAGTGAAAACTGAAAGGTAGCAATATAAGATCCGAGAAGCAGCACACTATGAAATCAGCTAAGATGTGGCCTACAGAGCTAGACAATTTTCAAAGGAAAATACAATGACCAAATAGGTGTAAAACCAGGACCATGATGGAAATATGAATCAAAATGACAAAAACTGACTTTCACTTTAGTTAAAATAGTTATTATAAAACTCCAAGGACAACAAATGCTTGTCAGGATGTAGTGAAAAAGAAATTCTTGCAAATTGTTGATAGGAATGAAAATTAGTACAAATGTGTAAAAAACAAAAAAGCACATCCTTTTAAGAAACTAAAAGTAGGACTACCATAGAATTCAACTACCCTACTTTTGCATATATACTCAAAGGAAATGAAGTAAATATACCAAAATGAGATCAGCCTAGTCATGTTCACCAGAGCACTATTCACAATAACTAAAATACAAAGTTAACCATCTGTGGATGAATGAATAAACAAATATGGTACTTACAAACACTGAAATATTATTTAGCCACAAATAAGCATGGAATCTTGACATCCTTAGCAGTCTGGATAGAAGTGCAGGTCTCTATGCTAAGTAAAGTAAGGTAGGCACGAAAAAGCAAAGCATGCTTTAGTTCATTAAGAAGTGTCTGTGTCATAAGAGAGTAAGAATCAGATGCTTTTTACCTATAGCACTTTAGGGTAGGTATTTATTAAAATAACTTAGGATATATTTGAAAATTATTAGAATAATACAGAATTTCCATATGATAAAACGATTGTACTGGGTGTAGTGGTGCACACCATTAATCCCAGCGCTTGGGAGACTGAAGTAGGAGGATCACCATGGGTATGGGGGAAGTCTGGGTTAGAGTGAGACCCTACCTCAAAAGAATAACATAAAATATTATTAACATTTAAGACAGAAATGCTTATTACCCTGAGTTTGTTATTACACATTGTATAGGTATACCAAGTTACTGTAAATGTGTACCGTGGAGATATAAAAATTATGTCTCAAAGTAATCCCTGTGTTCAGATTAAAACACTCTCTATTTATTCATCATTCCCTATAAATATTCATTGTGTGGTATTGTATGGCTGAAACAGGTTTTTGTTAGAGAGAAGAAAAAGAACAAATCGTTTTCATAGAGACTATAATAAACTGCCATGGGATGATATGAAGGCTACTGACCTGAAATGTTGTGTGACTGGGAAACAGCAAAGCTAGCACACAGAGATCTATTGATTCATGAGCTGAGACTTGAAAGACAAGAGAAAGACAGCCATGCTGGACATCCACGAGGAATGCATAAAGATGAGCTATCTGAAGGTGCTGTCTGGCATTGCTACTAAATAAATGCAATTATATGAATACTGACAGCTTGAGATCTAGCTCAGTGGAACAATATTTGACTCCCATGCTTAGGGCCCTGGGTTTGATCCCCATCACTGGAAAAGAAACCTTTCTGAGAAAATAGCCCCTCATCAACATACAGTTACATACTAGAAATCTTTGTTATTCTTTTAATCCTCAGTGTCTATGAAGAACACAATGTCCTCTGCTGAGTACACTCTTCCTGTTATGAAGGCTTTAAAATTCTTATTTTGTCATATTTTGTATCTTTATTTTTAAAATTGGGATATCAAAACTACATTTTAAAATTTATTTTAATTTATTTATATATTTAATTATTTTGAAGGAGAGAGAGACAGGCAGATAGAGAGAATGGACATGCCCGGGCCTCCAGCCACTGCAAAGGAACTCCAGATTCTTGCACCACTTTGTACATCTGGCTTATGTGGGTGCTGGGGGATCAAAACTGGGTCCTTAGGCTTTGCAGGTAAATACCTTAACTGCTAAGCCATCTCTTCAGTTCAAATATTAGGAATTTTTATAATCATATTTTTTTTTACATTTTTGTAAGTTTATTTGATACATAGGCTTTTTATTATTTTATTTATTTGTTTATTTGAGGGAGAAAAAGAGGAAGAATGACAGAAATAGCTAGAGTATGGCTGTTCCAGGGCCTCCAGTTACTGCAAATTAACTTCAGATGCATGTGCCACTTTGTGCCTCTGGCTTTAAGGGACTACTGAGGAATCAAACCAGTGCCATCAGCTTTGCAAGAAAGTGCCCTTATCTGCTGAGCCTTCTCTACAGCCTTTTTTTTTTTTTAATTTTTGAGGCAGTTCTTGATATACAACGAGGACTAGACTTAAACTAACTTGAAATTGGAATCCTTCTGTGCCCACCTTCCAAATGCTGGCTTTACAGCATGTGCCACTCATCTAGCACTTTCTGAGGTTTGCTGGAAGCTATGTGACAAACATATTTCGACATGAGCCTATCATATTTACACTCAAACTTGAAAATTTGCTTTATAACTGGGCTTTATCTTATGTACCCAGTCACTGTATTTTCAACTATCTTAAATAATATGTATTATTAATATCTTAATTATTACAATCAGTATAATCATTTGGCTAATTTTTCAGATATTTCCCTTACCTGTTGTCATCTACTAATAGGTTCAGAATAAGTACCAACTTCATCTGGAGAAAAACCCACTTATACGTTGACTTTTTATTTCTCTTGAGGTAGATTTTATGTACCTAGATTAAGTGGGATCCCATTCATGTAAGTCAAAGTCTGTGATGTAATAGAAACCTTATTACTTTAATTTTTATTTGAGAGAGAGAAAGAGGCAGATAGAGAGATAAAAAGTGGGTGCACCTGGGTCTCTGGCTACTGCAAATAAATTCCAGATGCATGCACCACCTTGTGCATCTGGCTTACATGGGTCCTGGGGAATTAAACCTGGGTCTTTGGCTCTGCAAGTAAGTGCCTTAACTGTTAAGCCACGTCTCCAGCCCTTTTTTTATTTTTTGTTTATTTTTATTTATTTATTTGAGAGTGAAAGAGAGAGAAAGAGGCAGAGAGAGAAGGGGAGAGAGAGATTGAGAGAGATAATGGGTGCGCCAGGGCCTCCAGCCACTGCAAATGAACTCCAGATGTGTGTGCCCCCTTGTACATCTGGCTAACATAGCTCCTGGGGAATCGAGCCTAGAATCGGGGTCCTTAGGCTTCAAAGGCAAGTGATTAACTGCTAAGCCATCTCTCCAACCTACCAGCCCTTTTGTTAAAGAGAGAGAGAGAGAGAGAGAGAGATATTAAATGGAAAACCATTTGAAAGTATGAAAAAAATCCAGTGTATTTGCAAGTTCAAGTTAAAGGCTAGGTTGGTACAAGAGATTGAGAATCAGGGGTACCATAACTTCAATTTAGATTTCATATCAATAACTTCTGTAGTACCCTAGTCTACTTAATTTTGATTTAAAATATCCTTATATGTGAATTATTTGTTAAAAAATCTCATCCCAAATGATTTTAAGGTTTATATCAGATTTTCTCCCCAGTTTATATAGAATGATCTTAACATTTACAAACTTAATAGTAAAATAAATATTTTCTTTTAGGCCAGGGATGATAAGTAGTACTATTTCATGATAATCAGATCACCATGTGGCATCTGCCCAGAATGGCCACCTCTAAATGCAGACACTCTCATAGGGCCTCCTGCTAAACTTAGTCTTCAACTCCACTGGGCCAGTGTCTTCCAAATTAATCTCTGGCAGAGAGAGGGGTTGTTTTCCTTCAACACTGACACACTCACCTGGTCACAGAGGAGGCTCCCATTCCTGGAGCCAGCTGGGTGGCAGTCACAGGGCATGCAAACATCCACGGCTGAAGGATCTGCACCAACTAGCCGGAAAAAGTAATCCTGGCACTGCTCACAGTTCCTTCCTATGTCAGAGACAAGGTGTGCATTAGGACATCCCGTTCTTTTCAGTCAGCTGCGTGATTCATACTTGAAGACTATTCCTTTGAGGGAATTCTGTATTTTCTGGGTGTCCACTGCACTGCTCCTTTCCTCTCTGCCTGCCAGTGTGGTGATCCAGAGCATGGGAGACAGTGAACCGGTCACACAGTGTGCCTGCCTTACCTCATCGGACCCCCATCTGCTAGGTAATATAATATCACACTTGTAAAAATTTGGGCTTGCAAAGGTGCAGACAATTTTAAAGAATTTGTTTCTAAATGTAAAACTATCTCAAGGGACTAAAGCACTGTGACACATTTCTACATATGTCAGAAAGAACACTTAAAGACTCAGAAGCAAATAGGCATGTTGAATTAAAAATATTTTTCCAGAAGAGGATTTTGTAAAATAGAATGCTTTCAGTATGATGGATTGTTCTACAATTAGCATGATTTTTTTAAAAGTAATTTGTGTCGTGTATGCTCATGTATGTGCATGTAGGGGTGGGTAAACATGTGTGCCAAGGCATATGTTTGGAGGTCAGAGGACAACAATGGGGTGTTGGTCTTTTCCTTCCTCCATGTTTGAGACAGGGTGGTTCTTGTTTTTGCTGCTAGGAAGGACAGGCTAACTAGCCTCCAGATTCAGGATTTTCTTGATGCCACATCCACACGGCCGTAGCAGTGTTGGTATTACCTACACATCTGCCATTATGTGTCTGGCTTTCTCTGGGTTCTGGGTCAGCAGGCTTGTTGAGCAAGAACCTTTAACCACCGAGATCTGTTCTGCCCTGGCATAAATTTTAAAAATTCTCAGCTACTTTTACCTTCAAAATATCAAAATGGAAATTCATTATCTTTATAGGTACCAAGTTAACTTTATAATAAATATTAGAAAAGTTTAACGTACTCAGTGTATTCTGATACATTACTGTGACATCATTTGTTAATTGGAAAATTTGCATTGGAATTTTCTATAATAAAAACTATACTACAAGGAATTCCAAGAATAAAAGGGCTAGCATGTAAGAGAACTGGAATGAATGAAAATAAACCCAAGGCTCTCAGTTTTCCCATTAAAATTATGTACTCTCCTCAGATGCTACTGAACTTGGCCCAGTATTAGAAAGCTAGATAAATAATCCAGTAAAACTTTCATTCTAGTGGACATTAGATATGGACTAATTAAATTTCCCTTCTTGCTGCCCTTAGTCCTGTAGTACTACAAAAGTACCTTTCTCCTCCCTTCTTCAGGGCATTGGTAACTGGAAAGGATGCTTCATCCCCACTGTTGTTGCCCTGTCTTAGCACCTTTCAGTGACTTAGCAATTGTTCTCTTTCCACTGTACAATATTTCAAAGGCAAAAAAATCATAGTCTTATTCATTTTCATGTCCTCCACACCTGACCCAGCTCTTACAGTACTGTTGTTTACCAGGAATTATGCCATTCATCCATTGGTGCTTTAGAGAAGTCCTTCATGATCTGCATACCTGCATTGTAGTTTATAAGTACAGAGGTTGTGTATGTCTGCTTCTAACAGTTTTCTCTTTAGGAAACAGTAATTGTTAATGACTAGTCAAAATATTATTTGATCACAGCACCTGTAGAGAATGATTAACATCTCCTATACTTAATATGCTTAAAAAAAAAAAAGATTACCAGTTTCCATGCCAGATCTGAATGAAGTAAACATCTCCATGTGAGAAATCAGTCATAAAGGAGATAAGACTTTTAAAATGGATTAGGAAAGTGATTTCAAGGATTCATGTATTCAAACTTAAGGATACATGTGCATATATCCATATAGGCAATCAAACTAAACATGACGAAGTTTGTGAGGTTTCAGTGATGTTACAGTTAACAATCTCTTTCCTGGGAAAAAATCCTGACCAAAAGAAACTAATGGGAGGAAAGGGTGTATTCTGGCTAACAGACTTAGCAGAAACTCCATGATGGCAAGGGAAAGGATGACCTGAGCAGAGGCTGATTTCATCCCCCAGAAAACATCAGGTGGACAGTAGCAAGAGGAGGGTGTACCAAATACTGGCAAGCAGAAGCTGGCTATAGCACCCATAAGCCTGCCCCAACAATACACTGCCTCCAGAAGACCCCCATTCCCAAATTTCCCCCAGCTGGAATTCAGAGCACATGAGTTTATGGGGGACACTTGATCAAATCACTCCAGATGCCTGAGGAACTGACTTTGGTTTTTAGATTTAATATTAAGAAAGCACTTTCTTAAATAAAATACAGGTGCATAACTTAGAATATTATGCACTTGGGACATTGTGCATGATATTCTGAATTATGGAAGCATGGAACCTGGCTTGGTTACCTGTGGTGTGATGCTGGCAGTCGTCACACACACCGCCTCCCCCTCGCAGGTGCTCTTCAGGAAACGGGTCCACAGAGCTGTTGTAGTGGCAGCTCCTGGAGTGGCCATGGCACTGACAAGGCTTGCAGTGGAAAGGGTGACCCGGATGTCCTCTTCTGAAAGGCTTGTCATTGTAAAGAGGCAAGCAGCGATCACACTGGGACAAGGAGATGATGTCAGGGTAAATAAGAAGCTGTGATTTCCAACTTACATACCAGCTGCTGGCAGGAAATGTGAAGGTAACACTGATGAGTTAAAAGCTAGTGACCATTTTATCTTGAACATTGTGTTATAAGTGAGAATAAAATATATCATAGACATGAATTCGAAGTGCTCTGTGACTTTGAAAAACATGTCAAGAACCCTCCAGTTGTAACAGTAATGGAATGAAGATAGTAAAATAAATACTAAATTAGTATTCTGCTATTTAAAAGATGACAAACTTGTCAAATAGCACTGCTTAATTCTCAGACATATTCAAAGTACTTTAAGTACTCTTATGCTGTATTACACAGCAATTTACATTATCTAAGTTTTGGTGAATTGTCATTTTCATTTATAAGTTTTTTTTAATTATTTCATTTTTAAGAAGAGAATATTCAATTTTATTATTTTTGGTTGGCATACAGAGATTTAGGGATCCTTCATTCTGGCAGTTTCAAAGCAATTTCTGTTTTGTTTTCTTGATTCCTATTGCCCTGCTATCCTCTCCTTCTTCCCCCAGTTCTCCTCACTCCATATCAGATGTATCCTTTGGATTTTCCCACCCTTGCTCTTTCCAATTACATCTTTATCTTCAGCTTTGGTTAGGGTTCTATCTTTACAGACTGAATTCCCATTTTCACCCCCCACCATGATTCATGCCTCACATGTTACACAATAAGCCCTGCATATCGGGGGGGGGCAGCTTTTGCTCTTTCTGAATATGAGTCACTTCACTTAATATGATTCTCTTCAAATCCATCCATTTTCCTATAAATGTAATGATTTTATTTCTTTGTAATGCTGAATAGAATCTCATTGTATACATGAGCCACTTCTTCAATTCCACTCATCTGTTGGTCAGCATTCAGACTGATTCGAATTCTCAACCATCATAAATGCAATAAACATCGGTGGGCAAGAATCGCTAATAGCATGTGGTCCTTAGAGTACAGGCCCAGGAGTGATATAGCTAGGTACTATAGGAGATCTATTTCTAACTTCTTGAGTAACTTCCCCATTGACTCCACAATGGCTGTACTACTTCGCACTCCCCCCAGTCATGAATGAGGTTCCTCGTCTCCCTGGAACCTCACCAGCACATTAATGTCTATTTTCTTGATGATAGCCATTCTGACTGGGGTTAGTTGGCTTTTCAAAGTTGTTTTGATTTATATCCTTGATGGCTAGGGATCTGGAACATTTCCTTAAGTATTTACTGGCCATTTGATTTCTTCTTTGGTGGACCGTCTATTCATTTCATTAATGCATTTGGTGATTGTTAGGCTTATTTTGGGGGTGTTTAACTTTTTCAGCTCTTTGTAAATTCTAGTAATTAGTCCCCCGTGTGAAGTATATGTGGCAAAGATTTAGCCCCATTCTGTAGGCTATCTGCTTTGTTAATGATTTCTGTGTAACTTGTTAATTTCATGTAGTGGCCATTTGTTGATTCTCAGGGTTATTCTTTTTGTTATTGGAGTCCTATTCAGAAAGCTCTTACCTATACCTGTATTACAGAGAAGGTTCCTTATTTTTGCTCTCAGTCTTGCTCTGTTTCTGGTTTTAGGTTGAAGTCTCTGATCCACTTTGATTTTGATATTTGTACTGGACAGTGATATGGATCTAATTTAATTCTTCTGTATGTAAATATTTAGTTTTGCCAGCCAAATTGTTGAATAAGCTGTATTTTTTCCACTGAATATTTTTGGCCTATTTGACAAAGAAGTGTGAATTTATTTCTGCATTCTCTATTCTGCTCTGTGGGTCTCTGTGTCTGTTTTGGTGCCAATACCATATTATCTTTATTACTATTTCCCTCTGGTATAATTAGTGATTGGGTGTTGTAATACCTTCGGCTGTGTTCTTTCTTGTTAGTACTGTTTCGGCTGGTTGTGGTCTTCTGTGGTCCCATTTGATTTCCTGGATTATTTTTTTTCTAGCTCTTTGAGGAATGTCATTGGAATTTTGATAGGAATTGCATTGAAAACTAAATATTACTTTTGGTAGGATAGCCATTTTCCTAGTGGTAATTCTTCCAGTTCAGGAACAGGGAAGATTTTTCAATCATGTAGCTTCCTCTCTGATTTCTTTTATAGTGTCTTAAAATAACCATTGTGAAGTTTATATATACATGGTTTTTCAAGGAACACTCCTACTCTAACCGAGGCTGGCCTTGAACTCACAGTGATCCTCCTACCACGGCCTCTCCAGTGCTGGGATTAAAAGTGTGAGCCACCACACTTGGCTGAGATCTTCCATATTTTTGGTTAAGTTTATTGCTAGGTACTTATATGTTTTAGTAACCATTGGGAATGGAGTGTTTTCCATTATTTTTTTTTTCTCTTTGAGTTCAGTAGTGGTGTAAAAAAAATGTTACTAATTTCCAAGTGTGGGTTTGGTGTCCTGCAAATTTACCAAAAGTATTTATTAACTCTAGGAGTTTTTAATTGTAGAATTTATTGTGATTTTTTAAGTATGGAATCATGTCATCTGCAAATAGGGATTGTTTGAACTTTTCCTTTGCTATTTTTATTCCTTTGTATTCTGTTCACCTTCATGCTTTCAGTATTGCAAATCTTCCCTAAGAGTTCTGTAGTGTAACATTTTGAAAATAAATTTTCCTTCATGATCTCACTTTGGCAATGTGTCTATGGGATCTGGAATGGTAGCAGTGACTATTTTTTTCAGAACTTCATTGAACTTTCCTACTGTTTTTGCTATTCCCACCACTTTCATTTTTGTCAACCATTCCCTTTCTTTGAACACCCATAGTTCTAAAGTATGATGCAGACTTATCACAACAAGAAGACAGGATGCTTCTCTATCTATGAGTAAAGTGAATATAAATGTGTAGCATCCAATTACCCACCGGCTTTGGGAATGGAAGTGTGATTGGCTGCTGCTCATGATGTGCATCTATGATTGACATGGCAATTTGTAGATGGACAAACCTGCAGCTGCTTATGTGATATGAGATAAAGGACATAGAAAATAAGAAATCATTGATGATTAGATTACCAAGTCAAGATGTCAACAGGAGACAATTTCTTCCCAAATTTGTATACATATGTAGTTTTTCTTTTCAGAATTGGATATATGTATGTGTGTATATATATATATATACCATATTATTAATTAGTCCATTATTGTCAAATGCAATGTATTTTACTATATTGTTTTTCAAACTCCGTAAATTAGTTTGATTACCTCTTCTAAAATTATTCATCAGGTTTTCTGTAATTGTATCTTTGTAAGAATATGAATATATATTAGTATTTCCTTGAAGCTAGAAGAGATAAAATGATATAATTAGAGTATTAGAAATATTTTTAAAGATTTAGTGAAATGCAGCCAACTTCAATTGAAAAATAATTTTAAAAAATTAAAGTAAATTATATTATACAAATATTATCTGAGATTATCCATTCTCCCCAATCTCTCAACATTAAAACTGTAGTAATCTTTTCACAACTTTGATTTAAAAATATGGATCACTGTTTTATTATGAATATAAGGCCAGTATTAAAGTAAAACTTTCTTTACTTCTTGTTTTTTTATAGTACTTTTGGAGAGAATTATTCACTTCATTTTTATATATTCATTTTTCTTATATAGTTTTAAAGATATTATAAGATGATGGAATTTCAGTTTATTCAAAACAATGAAGTTTTTTGATTATTTTAATATACGTCTTTATATATCTTCTAATTTTTGGACAGAATTTCCTACACAAAAGCTAATTAAATTTCTATAGTATTGATGAAGTCATGTATGTTTTTTGTCTGAGATTAATAACATTGCATCAATTGATGCTGATTTTATTTCAGACAGATTTTTATCATTTTAAATAAATTTTTATTGCATAGAAACAAGATGAACTTATTTTAAAAAATAAATTAAAATTAAATTTTATGAATGTTCTGATTTAGTTATTTGGCTTGTTGAGATGACAAATGACATAACAAGTTAACAGTTTGAATGGGATCTACTTAAGTATAGGAAAGTTCAACAATATTATTAATCAATATTTCCAATTGAAACTATTTAGGAGTTTTGCATCATTCTCATAAAAGGGACTTCATATTTTGATAATGATTTATTAAAATTATATGAATTATTTAAAATAAAGTTATTTACATTCATAAAGTTAATTAAAAAAAAATATTTTGAGGCAAGCCCGACAGACTTGCTTTTCCTTTTATGTTAGAGAACCAGAGAGAAAGAGAGAATAGGTAAGCCAGGGCCTACAGCCACTGCAAGTGAACTCCAGACATGTGTGGCCCCTTGTACACACTTGCAACCTTGCACCCTTCATCACCTTGTACATCTGGCTTATGTGGGACTGGAAAGTCAATCATGAGTTCTTAGATTTTGCAGTTAAGTGACTTATTTGCTAAGCCATCTCCCCAGCACCATAAATTTCATTTTTAATATATCAATTATCAGATAATTCTCATTTGTACACAAAACTGACTATATCATATAAAATCATATTAATGTAAATTATGTCAATTCAAGGTATGATTTCAAACAAAGTATTGACAGGCAATGTAGCATTTATCTATAATCAAAGCATATGGGAGTTGGAGGCAGTTGAGTTGTACAGTACATAAAACACTATCAAAAAGTACGTGTATGTGTGTGTGAGTGAGGGAGAAAAAGAGAGAGAGAAAATAGGTGAATCATATGAAGATTTCAGAGGATTATTTTTCTTGTAGTTCATGTACTATCAAATATGTAAGGCACTTCCCAAAATGGCCAGACTATACTAGCACTATGTATTAAGTCACAAATCAACATAGGTGGCCCATGTAAAATGTTTTCTCCCTATTTATCATAAATATGGTCCTTTGGGACTAGGTAGACCTCTCAGTGTGTCAAGTTCTTGCAATGCAAGCATGAGGACCAGACTTCATGTCTGTAGCTTCCACGTAAAAGTGTGGCACGCCAGCATATCTACCATCCTAAGGCTGGGGAGGTGGAGACAGATGGATCCCTGAGGCTTGCTGCCTAATTTGTGTGGCCAACTCAGTGAGTTCCACGTTCAGAGAGGGACCCTATCTCAAAAAACAAAAAAAGAAAACTCTGTAAAGACCCCAAAGTAAGAAAATTGTTTTAAAATTTCACCTCTTAAAAGAATTTGTTTTCTTTTATTTATAAGAGAGAGAGGGAGAGTGAATGAGTGAAGAGGAAAAGAGGTAGATAGAGAGAGAGTAAGAGTGCCAGGGCCTCTAGCCACTGAAAGCGAACTCCAGATACATGTGCCACCTTGTGCGTCTCACTTACTTGGGTTCTGGAGAATCTAAGCTAGGTCCCTCAGCTTTGCAGGTAAGCACCTTACACATGAAGCCATTTCTCTAACCCTCTTAAGAGATTTGACACAAATATTTATAGAGAAAAGTGTTCATAATTCAGTCTGTATTAGAAATTAAGCTCAACTAGCATACAGAATTTAATCCTATTATAGATAAAAGGAGAATCATCTAAAGATATAGCTGGGGATCTTTGAGAAAATAGATAGTACAGTTTATTTGCAGTAAGAATAAGAGGAAGTCTGGATGGACATTCACTGAGGATGTATAAGGATAACAAATGGGAGGTCAGGTTCCTAATGAGTTTACTTTTTATAATATTATTTTCCACAGTGTGTATTTATTAATAATGCATCAAATTGATGACAAATGAAATGCAACTATGCAGACGGTTATAACAAAGTTATATACCACTTTCATCATTTTTTGTAACATGGCATTAAGAAAAGCTAAAAATTTTTAATTTCATAGATTTCAATGGCACACAGTTGAGAGAAAAACACACAGGTTTTCTTTACAAGGTATGATGAAAGTGCTAATC
This sequence comes from Dipus sagitta, assembly GCA_036346955.1. Lineage (NCBI taxonomy): Eukaryota > Metazoa > Chordata > Mammalia > Rodentia > Dipodidae > Dipus > Dipus sagitta. The sequence goes on from CM070770.1 coordinate 316,388,516, forward strand.
AGTTATTAGTAAAAACATAACAATATAATATAAATAATTTCAAAGAAGTAAGATATAAAAGCACAGATTCTATTTAAAATTTATTTAGAACATAGACAATTAATTGACTCACTGCAATCTACTTTGGCCTGTAAGCCCATGGAAAATACTGTACTATTATCAATTTATGTAGTTTGCAAAAGCAGATAAAAGAGAAGGAATGTTTTGTAGTGTACCCTTTCATTTTAAAGTTTCAAAATCTATTACATATTGGTTCAAACATCTATATTTCTTTTTCAAAAATTTTTATGTTTGTTTATTTATTTATTTGAGAGTGACAGAGAGAAGGAGGGGGAGAGAGAGAGAGAGAGAATGGGCAAGCCAGAGCTTCCAGCCTCTGTAAAGGAACTCCAGATTCGTGTGCCCCCTCGTGCACCTGGCTAAAGTGGGTCCTGGGGAATTGAGCCTCGAACCAGGTCCTTAGGCTTCACAGGCAAGCGCTTAACTGCAAAGTCATCTCTCCAGCCCCAAACATCTATATTTCTTGACAACTCCATGCAGAAAATATAAAGGAAATTATGCCAAAATAGAAGAGGTAAAAATTGGTAAGAGGGCTGAGAGAAAATTTTTGAGTTTCTGTCTCTCTGTACTTTCAAAGAACTTGAGGTTTTTATTTTAAATATACAAATATATATGTATATGCATATAGAACATATTTTATGCAGTTCCTAGGGCAAATAATTTTCCTAATTAGTGTTTACTTATGGCGCATTTGACATTTTAGTTATATTTCTCTTTCTTCTCCAACAAATAGATTTCTCCAGGAAATGTCCCTGGGTGCTCAAATTATAAGGTAGATAATGACTCTTCCAGGGTCATGAGACGTGATCACTGAGCTATTTAACTGTTTTTATATTAATAGTTTCTTAAATCAAATACTTTGACATGGTCAGGCAGGAAAATCATAGGATAACCACTGAATCTAGAAGATGTTGATGTTTATGACATTACCTTCTAATGATACACAAAATTTTTCTCTCTTCTGCATCAAATTTAACTGGAATCCAGTGTTCTTTCTTCAGTATTACAGACCAGCCAAGATTATCTTTCAAAGACAATCCACAGGCCCCAAATATTTTTATCAACTCAATTCCTGTCAGTATCAATTTTTATCATTTCTTTCCTAATGCCTTCAAATGTACAAAGTACAAAATTAAATTAAGAAAAAAGTAAAGTAATTTAAGTATAGGAACTACTCATTTATTCAGGCACTTATCCAACAATCTTAAGTGCTTATTATGTATCTTTGTAGAAAGGAGAGAAGACATATCCCTCAACTCAGTGTGCACATAGTTCAGGGCATGGTTGGGAGCTAGGGGCAGAGGCATTCCCGCAAGATGCTCACAATGGACTTCAAGTTTGTAATGATGACCGTGAGTCATCAGAACACTTTACATGTCCCTGACATTTACAGGTTAAGAAAACATGAAAAATCTTTGAAAAAATTCCAAAACTGTATTAAACATCTCTAAATATGATTTTTTAAGGCACAGCCAGAACATTTTTATGACCATCAAAACAATGTGAAACAAATGAAATAACTGTTTTATTTTCCTTAAATCTAGTATATATTTTCTCATAACCATGGGTACTACCTTAAGTAATTAATCATTTATTGATAAAGGGGCATTATTTACTGTAAAAGTTTTTGCTATTGTTATAAACTATAGTAGTATATAAACTATCACGTTGATCTGTTTTCCTAGTTAATATTGAGCTTCTGGAAGCATAGGTAGATTTCGCTAATCTGATGAATTACAGCATAAAGACCAGCACACGTTATGTGCTCAGGTAATGGATACTGAGCGTGGGAAGGAACAAGTGGACACATTTATCACTAACTCAGTAAGAAAGAGACAATAAAGCAGAGTGGAAATTATTCCATTTTCTATACTAAACAATAAAACACATACATCTTCCTCCGGGTGATACTTACATGCAATAATCGCTTTTGAGATTCATGGGGTGCAGCCTCCCTGCTTCATTATCAACTGACTGGATTTTCCTAACAATTAAGAGGTGGGATTTGCTCTTCCCTCCATTTACCAATTGGTAAAAAACAAGCCAAGTGTAGGAAACGTGTCTGTGTTCTGCTCATGGTTGATGATCCATATGAGTGTGATAAATACTTGAGTGGAAGAGGCCAAGTGCTCTCTGTATCTGTGCTGTGTTACTAGACTCTATTATTTTTGTTTAGTTCTATTTTACTAATTTGGAACTTTACTATATGAACATATTACACATTGGTCATATTCTCATCAAGTTATACTCATGTTTTCTCTCTCATGCCCCTGCTACTGAGGTCTCTTCTCCATGGAGTTATCAGTGTCCACTGTGGTATCATGAATATACTCATCAGTGTCTGGAGTATGTGATGTCCCAGACTACTTCACACAGCATGGCTCTTACCTTCTTTCTGCCCACTCTTTTACATTATTCCTTGAGCCTTGAAGGACATGTTATATGTGTTTTATAGCCTCCTACAAAGACTCCATTTTCATGCAGCTAATTTTAATTCAACTGCAGCACAAAAGTTTGGGGGAAATCAATCAAATTCTACCTGGTCATGCTCACCCTTGAATTATTGTACAATTTCAGTTGACAAATTCAAAACAGCCACTGTACTTTGTCATTGTGAAGAAAGAAATGATCAGATATTTATACAGAGACATATTTCTCAGTAACCACCTTCCCTGGCTAAAAATTCTTATATAGTCACTGTTCATGTATTATATACATTTTTCTACTTTCTATGTACTGATGTTAAGTAGAATAAATTAAGTAACCCCAAGTAGTATTGGAGAGCAGTATGGTATTTGTGATATATTTTTTTTTCTACAGGTTCTATATCAAGTTGGGAGGGGTTCCTATACACTCCATAGTTGTTAACATGAATGATTCTTAGTTTGTGTCAAATGTGTTTGCTTTGTTGATAGGATACTTGCTATGGTTTTGCCACAGTTTTCCCTCATTGAAACTTAAGCTGAAATTTGTTCACCATTGTAGTAGTGCAGGGACTTCAGGGCATTGAGGTAGATGAATGTTTTCATCATAATACTGGATTAGTTCTCTAGCAGATGGGTTAGTGCTTGTGAAAGTAAGATATTGCAAAGCACCTAGCATCCTGTGTCCCCTGCACTTCCTCCATAGGCACCTATATGCTCTTCCCTTTCATGTCATACATGGAAGTTGCACGAGGCTTTTTCCAAAGCTAAACAGGCCCAAGTGCCCTTCTCTTGGACTTCCAGAATTGTAATTCAAGGTAACCTTTCTTCTTTTAGGTTACTCAGTCTCAGGTGTTCATTATTTCAGAAAATTACTGAAGTATCATGTGAGGCATCATGTTAGCCTGTTGATGTGACATATTATGCTAGTTGATTTTGGAATTTGAATTAACCTCTTGTGTTGGAATAAATTCCACCTGGTTGTACTACTCAACTAAGAACAACTTCCTTATGCATTGTCAAGTTCAGTTTGCTAGTATTTTGTTGAAGATTTCTGCTCATATGTTCATGAAAAATATTAGTTATCAGGGTTTATTTTTAAATTTTTCAGTTATTTGAGAGAGAGAGACAGAGACAGAGAGAGAGAGAGAATGGTAGTACAAAGACTGTTCTGCTAATGTAATTGAACTTGAGGCACATGTGCCACTTTGTGCATCTGGCTGTACATGGGTACCCAGGAATTAAATCCAGGCTGTGAGGCTTTGTAAGAAAGCACCTTTAACCACTAAGATACCTCTCCAGCCTCAGGTTTTAGTAGCACTTTTATCTGCTTTTATTATTATAGTGTTGTTGATAATGCAGAACATTTTCTGATCCTGTTTTCTGATCTATTCTGACAATCTTTTTTTTCTTTTAATTGGTGCATTTAATCCACAATGCTGATGGTAATTACTGTTATTGTGTGAATTTTTGATACATTTGTTATTGCTTTCTATTGCTTGCTTTCCTGTCTATGTCTTTTAGTCTTTTGTTCTGTTTGTTGTGGTTTAAATTTTATATGATTTGATTTTCTAGCAGTTGCAGTACTCACAAGTAGTCCAAGTGTACCTTTACAAAGCCCTGTGGCACTCCCAGGGCAGGGCACAGACCGTACGACAGTGAAGTAGCCCTGGTTCCTTTCTCCTATGACTGCATGGTTGTGTGAGTAACACTCATTGAACATGTGGTGCTATCACACATGCATCAGGGAAAAATAAATTATTTTCTCTTTACTTAGTTTTTCTGCTTTTTTCTCCTGTGAACAGATCCAAGTGACCTATCATTTTTACACACTCTGTAGAATGAACTTAAATTATTATGGCAGGTTTATTGGAAACAAATTCCTTTAATTTTTGTTAGTTACTATAATAAAATACTTTATTTCTTCTTTCACTTTTGGAGACTAATTTTGTGAATTAGAGAATTTTTTGAATTATAGAATTCATGGAGTGTGTTTCAGTTGTAAATGACCCTATGCCTATGAGCTATGAGTTTTACAAGTACCTCTCACATGAGTTGAGTAAGGGAAAAAATAGCTATGTCCTTTCTCTAATAGTGATTATTTACAGCTATCTTTGCATTTCTATACCTCACTTTAATGAATAGCATTTAATGTACTCAAATATTACCTATATTTACCATCATACATTCATATTTAATATGCTCAATGTTTATCAATATATGCCTCTATGCATTAGTATTGAGTATGCTCAATGATTATCAATATCAAACTTGCTGGCTGGTTTATTATTTGTTTCTGCATATCAGAACTTCATTTAAGAATAAAATATTTCTTGACAAATATATATCCATTGAATTGTTTTTCATAAAAATCTATTTGTGACCAGGCGTGGTGGCATACACCTGCAATCCCAGCACTCAGGTGGCTAAGGTAGGATGATCGCCATGAGTTTGAGGCCACCTTGAGACTACATAGTGATTCCAGGTCAGCCTGGCCTAGAGTAAGACCCTACCTTGAAATCCGCCACCCAAAAGAAAAGAAAAGAAAAAAATTGGCTGGTGACACTATTGGCATATACTGGATTTGCTAAAATATATTCTTTCTTGTCTGTCTGCAAACAAAATTATGTAGTGGGTAGCTACTTTTTCTCTGCATGTCCAAAGTGCCCTCCTCTCTTTGGGATCCAGCTGTAGGCATTCAAAATGATATCGTCACCAAATTGTCATAAATCCATATATTCTTGTTTGGCTTTTCTTTGTGGATGTTTTCAGGATCTACTTTCACTCTTTGGTGATCATATGGTGTGTTATGTCTAATTTAAGCATGCATTTATTTCACTTAGCTTACTCAGGATTCAGAAGAGTCATGCCATCTCTCAAGTTTTTCAAACTCTTTCCCTCACAAATGTTATCTTTCATCATTTTTATGTTTGAATATCTCTGCCAGGTTGTATTAACTTCTCCCTAGGCGCAAAACCTATTTTTTTCTTTTTTAAAAATATTTTTATTTTATGTACTTGTTTATTTGACAGAGAAAGAGGGAGAGAGAGAACAGGCATGCCAGGACCTCCAGCCACTGCAAATGAACTCCAAACACAAGCCCCCCTTGTGCTTCTGGCTAACATGAGTCCTGGGGAATCGAACCTAGGTCCTTTAGCTTTACAGGCAAATGCCTTAACTGCTAAGCCATCCCTTCAGCCCCAAAACCTATTTTTCGTGCTTTCTTGTTAAAAACTTTTCATGTACATACCAATCTCAGGGAAGGAAACAAGTGCAAGTAGTTTTTTAAAGATTAATAATATCTTCATGTATTTTTAAGTTTCTGACCTTGGATCATTAAATATATTTCAAATAGGTGCTACACTATAAACTGCCTGCCTGCTAGTTAAAATGAACTAACTCCTACTATCATGAATATTAAAATATAAAAAGAAATACATTTAGAAGGGAGATTTATTGTGAGCAGGGAAAATAAGTAATGGTTAAAGCATGATGTATAATATAAATATGGTGCAAGTTACTCATGATGACTCATACTTTTGGATTTTAGTTCTCTAGAGAAATACATTTTTTAAAATAACAGGAAATGGTCATTTACATAATAAGCCTTGCAGAGTGTGATGTTGGCACCATTCAAGTTATTGAAGAGTGGGAGGGCTTATTAAATAAAATGTTTGATGCTGGCTCTGCTATTTGTAATACTAACAAAAATGCATACTGATAGTTTGATTGTAGTTAATTCATAAAATCCATGATTAATGTTATAAAAGGGTCACAAACTAGAGCCAAGAAACAAGAGAATCATTCATGGTCACTAATGAATTGCTCTGTGCAGGCTTGGCTACCCTTGTAGTAATGATGTCACAAAATGATGAAAGAATCGCTGAGTAGCCAGCAAAGTGCCCTGGCTTGGCCAAGACACTGACCATTGCATCACTCTTGGCCAGAACCCCTGAAAGGTGAACACAGCCATTGGAGGAAAATGAAAAGTCTTAGGGTGGCAAATTTTACCTCATATCATTTTTCTTAAAACTAGATTCTCTCAGCATTTGAACTTTTAAAGCCAGAATGTACTAGTTAGTTCCAGGTGAAGTGGCAAGCACCACTGGTCCAAGACCTTGGGAGGTAGAGGCAGGAGGACCAGTAATTCAGGGGCCACTTTGGCTACATAGTGAGTTTGCTGTCAATCTAGCTACATTAAATCCTGACTCAACAAAAGAAACTAATAAGTCCACAGCACACAAAAGAGGGAACCAACTTCACAGATCAACATAGATGAGATAGAAACTTACCACAAAAGAGATATTTTAGACAGAAATACCCTGTGGAGTGGATAATACTGTACTCAGAAGCCATAGTTTATTGCAGAAAAATCCCAAGACCAGGGATGGGACACCTTTAAGTGAGTTGTATGCCAGGAAGGCTAACAGAAGACCCCAAAATAGTAGAGGCCACTGGCCAAGAGGACTGGAATGGCAAGACTCCACTGCTCAAGACACTATATGCTTCTGTTGCAGGGTACTGATAAATCAAGCTGAAGCTGAGCTGTAAGCCTCCTTTCTGCTGACTAGCTGTCATAGTGCTAGACAGTGCTATGAAGGCTGCTGGTGGAGAGTAGTCAACAGTCTTAACCAGCAGTGAGCTCTGCAAGCTATGCCACTGGCCAGCCAGGCAAGAGGAACCCATTGGTTTAATAGTGGCATGTATGTTATTGGGGAGTAACAACTGATCTTTGATTGGATTTGAAGACCACAGTTTTCATGTGTAATACTGAAAATGTAATCAACAACCTTTGGTTGGGAATTTTATGAAACCTGGGGAAAAGTGACTACTGTTGTTTGGGTGAATGTATATATTATGACTACCAAATTGCCCTCTAACTATTTAGGACCACACCCATAACACTAGTGCTGCTTTCGGTTTGTGTTTAGAGAAGCTTCTCTTTTAAGATGGTGACGAGTACTGTTGAAACTCAAAAGTCATCAAAGTGCAAAAAGAAGTAACAGTTGAATGTTCAGCTCTAAGTGAGACACCTCTTTCACCCTTTCTAAGGCTCAGGCACCATAGTAGAAGAGGTGTCAGGAGGAACATAAGAGCCAAAGTGTGAGCAGGAGTTTTCTAGACAGTGTGGCCAGTGCGCTCATGACCTCACTGCTGCTCTTGCCACTTGCAGGACAGCAGCATGAAATGGGCCCATCAGTACATTGTCATGGACGATGGAAGAGGGCAAATAAATGACATCAAGTAGAAGAGGGACTAGATGTAAATAGGAAGAGGACAGGAGACAGTATCAGATAGGATAGTTAGAGAACTAGAAGACAGTTTAGAGCTAAGCAGCTATGCTAGCCAAATACAATATGCAAGACCAGATTTCCGAAATTCCTGAATATGATCATGCTCCTCTGAGCTGAGACTACACACTTTGGCGGTTATAGTGAACTAACAGACTGACCAAGTAAAACACGAATCATTTATTGTGATAAAAGCTAATGTCACAATGTTCAGGGAATGATCTGTGAAGGAAGGGAGTGGAGTGATATTTCAAGGCCTATGTAAGGAAAGAAATTATATTGAGTAATTCCATGATGTGAGTTTTAAAACTTGTGAAACTAATCGATAGTTAAAGACAACAGATTAGTGATTTTCTGGGATTGAGGTTTGGGGTAGGTGGAGTGCTGATATCTAAAGGGTCCAAAAGAATGTTTGGGAAAATTGATATTCTATATCCTGATTGGTGTGGTGGTCACTAAAAAAGTAAACATCTGCCCAAAGCCATCAAAATATAGATATTTAAATGAACGCATATTATGGTATGTTAATCATGTATCAAGAAAATTGATTTGATGAGAAAGGTACACTGATGATTCTTGAAGATGTTACTGTGGATAAAATGAGTGTAGGTATATAAAACCTATATTATTCCTTGTAGTCCATGTGAATCTACAATTATCTTGGCATAAAAGAGTTACTTTATCAAACAACAAAACAATACATATAAGCGGTAATGCCTGTTATCAAAACTAATCATTTGAAGCTCTGTTTTTCATTTGTGAGTTATCTAATGATTAATGTGAGTTCAATGCCATATAATCCCAAGTTCTACTTTGAAATGTTTAACTCTGCTTGAAAGTTAATGAATAGTATCTAGTCTTTTGAATTTGTTTTGCCTCAGATCAATCCAAAAAGAGTCTGAGCAAATTAATCATTACTGCTTTAGACATTCTTAGGAAGAAATATAACAAGTAGTCAAAAAGTGTGTCATTACTTTTTTTGGTATATATCATGTATTAAAATCAAATCCTTAAATTTCTAATGCAACACAAAAATGTGTCAGAGTTTCTTGGAGAATGTTAGTAAGACAACAGAGGAGCCTCCCAAAGGGAGTGGCTTAGCAACACCTGAATGTCATGAGTAAACAAGACAGTACTGAGTCCAACTTTAAGTTCATTTCAGGATCAGCAGGGTGTCTGGTAATTAACTGAGTGCTTCATGACAGAAGAAGACAAATGCATTAACAAATGGTGGAGTCACATAAATGGGCAGCTGACTGTGCTATAATCAGAAAAGTTTGTTTCATAGTCTGTTCATTTATCAAACTGTCATATTTCTTTGTACGTTTTCTAATCTCAAATGTCTTTGAAGTCTAGAGGGTTGACTTGAGGTCACCACGATGGAGGGCCGTAGGTACACAGTGGATGTGTTAACAGAAGAAAGCACAATACCCTGCGAGTTAGGTGTCTGTTGCCCCCCGTCAGCCAGTTGTTCTCATCATGGGAAGGCATGGACACACTGACAGTATCTTCTGATTAGGGAATGTCAGAAAGTTCATGTGATTTTTTTTCTTGTTGTTGGAAAATAAATTCAGAACTCTATAAAGTATTGCTTCCACTCTTGAGCCACATTTTTTTTTCAGAACTTTCTGAAAAAGTAGAATGGCAACCTACTCTTGAATGACCGTTCTCCTCCTTCCTTTCTAGTTCATTCATCTTCTCTTCCACTAAAAACACTTGCTCACAGAAAAGACACTTGCCAATATCTGGCATATACTCAAGGCGTACATTTTCATGGGTCTGCCAAGTGGCTGCAATATAATTCAGAAAAGTCATGTTTATTGAGTAATATTATTAATGGTTAGCACAATACCATGAATTGAAGACATTCTTTTTGGATCATATCCAGGTCTTTAAAAAGAACATAGTTTCCAACAGGAAATGAATGGATTACATTAAAACATATTATTTTAAAGTTGAATAGCATGAAAAGGACTTGACTAAATTTATTTTCAGATGATTTTAAAGCAACTTTTCTTTCAGACACAGAAGACTCACATGCATAAAACGAGTTGGAACAATAACAAAATGGGAATATGACACTTCTGAATGCTTTTATCAAATCACTTGCCACTTTTAGCACATTGTGGAAAATATAACAAGATTGAGAAACCATTCAACTTAATGCCATTTTGACCTTTCCATTTCAGCTGCATTTGCCAAAACTTTGCTAAGTAAATTATATTTGCAGCTTTAAAAATACAGTAAATTCATCAATTATCAAAACATGACAAGGAGCTGGAGACATAGCTCAGCAGTTAAGATCGCTTCCTATGAAAGCACAAGGGCATAAGAGGCCTGCGAGACTGCTCGAGTTCAGCCCTAGCCCTGCATAAATGCTGTGTGTGGCCATGCATCTCTCTAACTCAAATCCTGTGTGGAATGAAGACCCAAGAATCACAATTGTCTGTGAAAATGTGGGAATTTTAGAGACTCCAGCTGAAGCAAGGATGGGTAGGAGAGAGATGAAGTCAGACGTCCAAAGTGCATCATTTGGGCTACTGCAGGCAAGAGCACCCCACAGCAGTTGAGCTCATGGGGCCCTGCAAGGGCACACACATGTGCACATACACACACACTATGGAGCCACTTATCATGTACACACATGCACACAACACACGCACCACCTACCCACTTACCATGCAAACACACACACACACACACACACATACACACACACCACCTGCCCACTTACTATACTCATACACACCACATTACACACATTACACACATATACAAATTAAAAAAAATTACAACGATTAAAGTAGCCTGGGTCTACTTTTTCATTTTTTTTTCTCCCAAAGATACTGTCTAGATAAGAAATGTTCTAATATGTTCTTAGTCTAAATCATATTTGATTAGATTAGCCCACTCACTCAACATCCAGCAGTCACCACCTGAGACCAAGGCTGAAAGCTCTAACTTGACTTGTGAAACCAGTCATGGACCTTTATTCAATTAATGCCTCTGTTTTTAAAGAGAAGCATGAAATTACCCATGAGTCACAAAATATCAAACACTTCGATGTGGGAAGTTACAAAGAATAATATGAGAAAGGGCATTAAAGATGCAGGGAGCTCAGTAGTAGCCTGTGATAGGCTATGTCATCTCTCCTGAGGCAGGAGAAATGGAAGAAACGGAGCAGAAGGAGGAAATGAGGATTTTCATCATGAGGAAGGATACGCCAGTAGCATAGCTCAGCCTGCATGCACTCAACACCCTCACTTCATGGCTCCTTAGTAAATCCATCCAGAGTATTTTTTTTTTAATTGGGTTGTCAGTGGGTTGGAAAGAAGAAGCAAAGTTAATTTAAAAAATCACTGATCATAAGAAAGGGATGAAGTGATCTTAAAGGAGGCCACAAGAAGACAGTAAATATGGACAGGAAAATGTCCATAGGATTACATAGTGGCTTAAATAAAATCTAGAACAAATCAGCAAAATTGTAGACACATATTGATGTCTCATAAAAAATAAATCAATCAAGGTGGTCAATTTTCATTCTGGTAATAATATTGTAAACTATATAATTAGGCTTATTACAATTAGTTTATTTATTTACTTATTTATTCATTCATATATTTATTTATTTTTGTCAGGCATGGTGGGGAAGACGTGTAGTCCCACGTACTAAGGCAACTGAGCCAGGAGAACAATGAGCAAAACCAGCCTCAGATACAAAGAAACTTTAAGGACAGCTTCGGCAATTTAGCAAGACACCATCTCAAAAATAAAAGCGAAAATACAATGGCTAAAGAAATAGTTTGGTGGTCAAGCACTAGCCAAGCATGTTCACAGCCTTAAGATCAATCTCCAACACAGAAAGACATAACAATAGTCTTGTGTTTTATGTCACGATAAACTCAGCAAACCAAATTCAAAGATGGCAAACAATCGAAATCCAAATGATGAATATGATTTCGTCTTTAAAAACAACTAGTGGGCCCTGAGGAGATGGACTCAGATGGTAAAGTGCTGAGTACACAAACATAAGGACCTAAGGTCAGATCTCCAAAACTGGATAGAAGTCTGGGTGTGGTTGCACGTGCCTATAATCCCAACACTAGGGTGGTGAAGACAGGATACCCAGAAGTTGCTAGCTAGCTTGCCTAGCTGAATTGGCAAATTCTGGGTTAAGTGAGAGAGATCCTGCTCTTGATGATACATAGATAGATAGATGATAGATAGATAGATGATAGATAGAGAAATACAGCAATAGAGGAAGAAGCTTGATGTTGACCTCTGAACTCCACACACATGCAAATGTACATGCATGCTACCTGTACGTACACAGTGTATGAGCCCATATATCTATGCACATACATTTACCAAATAAAGAACTATTTGTTATTGTGAAGTAAAAACACATAGGCAAAAATGAGCGGCAATGCTCAGAACTAATCAGGAAATGAATCTAAACTAGAAAACAAATCCAGAATTAGAATGGGTTTGGGGTTAAGCACACCACAACAGAAGACCGGAACCAGGCTTGACTCCAGGTTGAAAAGGAGAAGCAAGGGTACATCACAAATTTGCTAAAAGACATCTTCACTTTATCCACTACTGAACATACTAGTGTACCTAATGTTGTAGTCAAAAGCAAATTAGGCAGGATTAAGTCTCTCAGAGGGCAGAAATCAAGTCTGTCAAACCTTTAGAGATAAATTATTTTTTAAAATTTAGATGCTTCTGGGCTGGAAAAATGGCTTACTGTTTAAGGCACTTGTCTGCAAAGCCAAAGGACCCAGGTTTAATTCCCCAGAACACACATAAACCAGATGCAAAAGGTGGTGCATGTGTCCGGAGTTAGTTTGCAGTAACTGTGGGCCCTGGAATGCAATGCCCATTTTCTTTCTCTGTCTGCCATCCCTTCTTTCTCTCTCTCTCTCTCTCTCTCTCTCCCTCTCTTTCTCTCTCTCTCTGTGCCAAATGAATAAATACATTTAAAAATAAATATTAAAAAGGTTAAAAAAGATGATTCAAATCTGTCCATCACCTGTCACTGCTAGTCCTCCCCTGTTCAGAATTTTAGATATTTATATGACAGAATATGTCATCAGTTGTCTCCCGAGCTCCATGTGTTTTGCTATTTCTATATATGTTTCATTTTCTTAATTTCAATTTACACTTCAAAAAAAGTATCTTAACTTCCATCTTTATAGGTTTGGTTATGTTTACATTTCAGTGGTTAAACTATGTCATGCATTAAGACCCTGTCTTTATTTTCTTTCATCTGTCTAAAAGGTCATTTACCAACAATTCTCTTTGTCAGCAGAGTCTCACTACTGCTCTGTCCATGTATAGATCAGCCATCAGGGATACTGATGTTCAACATGTCTATCAGCTAAGATTTCTCAGGTATTTAAATAATTTGGGGGGCTGGAAAGATGGCTTAGCAGTTAAGGCACTTGCTTGAGAAGCCTAAGGATCCAGGTTTGATTCCTTAGTACCCATGTAAGCTAGATGCACAAGGTAGCACATGCATCTGGAGTTCTTTTGTAGGGGCTGGAGGCTCTAGTGCATACCCATTCTCTCTCTCTCTCTCAAATAAATAAAATAAAAATAAATTGAAATAACTTTTCCACTTACCTGCTATTCCTAAAGACACAGATAAATGTATACTTACTACTGAACTTGCCTAGTTATCATGGATAAAGTAATGTAACATAGTCCCTTAAATCATTTCACCACATATTTTCAAATTAATTTCCTAATTTTTAAAAATATATTTATTTATTTATTTGAGAGAGAAAAGAGGGAGAGAGAGAGAAAGAAAGAGAGAGAGAGAGAGAAAAAAAATGGGCACACCAGGGCCTCCAGCCACTGCAAATGAACTCCAGATGCATGTGCCCCCTTGTGCATCTGGCTTACGTGGGTCCTGGAGAATTAAACTGGCATCCTTTGGCTTTGGAAGCAAACACCTTAACCACTAAGCCATCTCTCCAGCCCAATTTCCTAAAATTTCTGATACAAACAATTAAGTCATCTTGATTGTCTCCAAGGCATTAACAATGCTTTGGACTTAATGATCTTTCTTTCTATAAAAATTCCTTTGGTCAACAAAAATTTATATGTTGATATCACATATTTTATTGTCATTTCCTATCAGCTTTCTCAAACAAGCCATATGTTAGTCAATATATAATGCAAACAAACAAAAAACACTCTGAAGGTTTTTTATTTCAGCTATAATTTACTGGGGTTTGATTAAATACACAATTACAATTGCATTGATAACTATCCACTTTCTCTACAAAAGAATACTCTGTAACAGTTGACATTTTAGGTTTATATCAATTTATTATCTGTATTCGGAAGCTAGACTAAAATTAGAAGTTCTAGAACAGGTACACGTCACTTCCAATTTTCTATTAGGCATATCCACATAAAATAACTCACATGCAGCCCTTCAGTGAAGCTGTCCTGAGAGCAGAGGCATCTGTATGGCCGGCTTGTCATGTCACAGGTATCAGCATGACCATGGCACCAACACCTATGAATGTGACCAACGCACAGGTCCTTAAAATCCAGTCAATGGGAACACAGTTAAGATGCCATAGACATATATTCTATGTGAACCCCGTAAGGGAGAGAAACAAGTTTCCTGAATTCAAAATTTTATCTTCAGCTGTATAACAAATTTATGACATGGGTGTCTCATTGATGGCCTAACCTCACTGTCTTATGAAGGCAATGTTCCAACCATCTCCAGAACAGGTGGGACTGTGTAAACCTTTCCCAGCCACATGTCAAGGGAATTTGTTATCTGTAGCTATTCAAACTACAGTGAAGAATGAATTGCAGGATTAAGTTAATTAAGTTAATTTTTTGTCCTTTGTTTCAAATTGATTTACAGAATATTTAATAGTATGAATTTTGTTGTGTTATTATATAACAAGTCAATATATATTGGCATTTTAGTGTCTTTAAATAACGTCTCTTAGTTTCAAGGCATACCATTGACAAGAACAATCCTTTAACAATATATCCTATATGTACCTTGCCACATTGGACATTGGGCTACCTAGATTTATAGCTAGCTTTTAAAAAATTCTGGAAGTTATGTCATTGATTATAATTAGAAGTTGATAAATAACTCAGAACCCAGCACATTTTTTTTCTAAAGGATTATGAACTCAGGAGGATCAAGCCTTATACTTACAAATTATCCATTACTGTAGCTATAACTCAGAATGTTGCTACTTCTGTTTTATGTCCAGAATATTTGAAAATTATTTCCAGAACAAATTAGCAAGAAAGTATTATAAATTACATATAAATTAGGTTTAGAGTACCATCCCTTTCTTGTAGTGCTGAGGATTGAACCTGAGCCTCCTATGTGCCAGGAAAATACTCAACCACTGGGGCACATTCCTAGTGCTCAGGGTGGTCATAATTTCGGAACCTAATAGCTTTTAAAAACCAATTATATAACAATGCTATATAATATATAGAAAATCCCAAAATAAAGTTATTTGAATAGAAAACATTTTACATATGCATCTCAGAATCTGACTTATTCTAAAATTTTAGTTAGTACATTTTTAAATATGTGCAATAAAAAAACTCATTGAAAATGGTGATGGGGAAATCACACTCCAATCAGAATGTCAATAATGAACCATACCTCCCACTGATGGTGATTTCATCCACTGCATAGTATCTGTGTTTTGGGTCAGCTGAAGTCTCTGTTGTATAGTACTGTCCATGGAAGTGAAACCTGATTTGTGTGGCTTTCACGAATTCCTGAAGTGATGGACTATTATAGAAGTCATTATACCCAGGACGACGCTTCGGTCCAGGTGCCAGGATACTCAATGTGATATTCCCATGGGAAAGTGGGGTAGAGCTATCAGTGAAGGAAATTTGATATCATGAACATCTATTTATATATTTAATCCAATAGAAATCGCCACTTGAGCTATTGTTACACAATGTCAGTAAAAGCTTAATTCTCCAATTGGAGAAAATAAAGATTTTCATGTATTTCACATGCAAATAATGTCAAATTGTCGCAAGAAGCCATGCTGCACATCCCATGAGAACTTAATGCAAGTTCTCATAAAAGCAGACAAAAATCAGAATAGAAATCACCGATAAGACTGTAAAGAAGACATACTGTACTTACTCTAAAGTCTTTTACCAGAACATTAAACATAGCATAAAACTCAACTTAGAAACTAAGAAAGTCAAAGATAGAGCAAAGTCTGCCAGCCTCATGAGTTGGCTCATCTATAAGTTATTAACCACCAGTTTAAAAATATTATTTGCTTTTAAAGCATTCGTACTTAGAAAGCTGAAGGCAGTTGATGGAACCAGGGTTGTCTAATTCTCCATTGTTGTTCATTCCAAAGACACTGCAATTCTGAGCAAAATACTGCCAGTCCTCCCAGGCTGAACTGCCCTCCTTCTTCCTCTCTATCCGGATGGCGGTGGGCAGCGGGCTGAGGAACTGGAGGATGATGTGGAACACCTGGGGATGAGAGCTTACTTACTACAACTGAAACTTGCATTGGGCACATGAAAAGAAACCAAATCACAGAAATGTTAGACTCACATATAAAGGCTCACTCCCCCTCAGCTATTGTGATCAAATACTGAACATACGCAAACCTCAGTTATGCAGCAAAGCAACAAATTCCAAAATTATATATCAGTTACTATTCTCAAAGCTTTGAAAAATCATGGTAGAAAATATTAGTAGTGGTCTGAAGACATGAGCATGGCTGGGGTCATGGCTTCCTGTGTAAAGTGCTTGCTGCAAAAGCATGAGGATTTTATTTTAGAACCTCAGAACCTGCATAAGCGGCAGACATGGTGGCACGTGCTTGTGACCCTCACACTCAGGAGGCAGAGATAGGGAACTCCCAGAGAAGTTGGCTAGCTAAATTGGCTGAATCAGTGGCTCTGGGTTTGGTGAGAGATTTTGTCAAAAATAAGATGGAGAGAGATTGAGGAATACACCAATCATCCACCTCTGGCCACTATGTGCACTGTGCACTTGTGCACACACACACACACACACATGCACACACAGGCATGCACACACTCATCCACACACATGAACATCTGTACATGAAAACCACACATTCTTACACATACCGAAACAAGCCCTCAACAAAGGAAGGGCTTCTATGAAATTTGTTCTTAAGTTGTTATTTAGAATAAGCACTTCGGTTTTTCATTATTTTATTCTCAATAAAAATAATGTTCCAATATTTCATGAATAACATTTTGATACAAATCACCCAAACTTAAACATTGCAAATCATCCTTTAGTGATGTAATGTTCAATTACCTAATTCACTTCTTTGCCACATACTGGGTTGTATTATATCTACTACAAATAAAAATGTCCAAGGGTTAACAGTAGATACCTGTGAATGTGACCTTATTGGAAAATAGGGTCATTACAGATCTAATTAAGTTAAGAATCGCAAGATGAGATCATTCTGGATTAAAGGCAGGCTTTTTAAGAGAAAGAGTAAGCAAAAATAGCAGTATGAGGAACAAGCAAGAGGGGTCTGCTCCTTAAAGTTGCGCGTCTGTAAACCAGGAAGCTGAAGCAGATTCCAGAATCTGGAAGAGGCAAACAGTACTCTTCTCCCAGAGCCCCTACAGGGATTGCAGCCCGCCAACACTTTGATTTCATATTTCTGCTATTACGGACCAGACTGTGAGAGAAACCATATCTTTGTAAGACATGAACTCTCTAGTAGCCAAAAGAAAACAATGCATGCCTCTTTGTTTCTGATTACCTCATACTGCCCATTCTCCAAGTCCACTGAAATAGCCACTCCTTGACTGAGTTGGGTAATGTCCGTGAACACGTGGGAAACCCATGAAGTACCAATGTCGTTATCATTGATGAAGGAGAGAGGGTGGGCTTCAGGACTCAGGCGCGACACGCGGTGGCCGGTGGTGTCTTTTGCGCCGTTGGGAATGCAGTACCGCTGGACCAGGGGGTGCACGCGAGGATGGCTGCCCGGGCAGCGGCAGTGGGGCTGGGTGTGCAAGTGGAGCAGCTCTCCAGAAGAAAGTTCCAGAATTTCTCTGTTAAGAGTCAAGAGGGACAAGGTAGGGACAAATGGCTTCAAAGCAACAGGGACTCTAGGGGCCCGTCCTACACTCTTCGTGCGTGGAGGGGCAAGCACGTTTAGCTTTAGCCGTTTTCTGCATGGAACACAAAACAAAATCATTCTTGGAAACAAGCATTCTCCTAAATGTGACTCAAAGACAGTTAATTTTTAAAGTACTAACTTTATTACATCAAAAAGAATTCGTCTTGGGAGTTGGTTCAGTGGTTCAAGGCACTTACGTACAAAGCATGATAGCTCAGGTCCCATTCCCGAGTACACACACGGAAGCCAAATGCATAAAGCTGGAGTTCATTTGCAGAGGCAGGACATCCTGGTGCACGTATTCATTCTCTCTCTCTCTCTCTCTCTCTCTCTCTCACACACACACACACACACACACACACACAAATATTTATTTTGAAAAAGAAATATTAGGCAAGCCTGCTGTGATAGACCTGTAGTCCCAGGTTCTTCAGAAGCTGAAGCAGGTGGGTCACAAGTTCAAGGCGTATTTCAGCTACAGCATGAGTTCAAAGATGTTGTGGGAAACTTAGTGAAACCCTTTCTAAAAATAAAAAATAAAATAAAACCCAGAGGACTGAAGTTACATCTCACTGGTGAGTACTTGGTATGAAACACAGAATTCAATATCAGTATCAGAAAAGAGGGAAGGAGAAGAGCAGGAGGGTGAGGAAAAGAAAAATAAGAGGAAGGAGAGGAGGAGGAAGAAGAGGAAAGGAGGGAAGGGCACATGCCAGCCCCTTTTCATTATCAAAGACTTCACTTAAATTTGACACTGTGCCTATTTGTCTGATGCAGAAGAATATCATTTACTTAAAGTTTAAATTGAGTTACACTGAGAGTTAATGATAGTATATAGAAAATAATGAGATATAGATAGCATTTCCAGCTCATCGATGAGAAAATGTAAGGAAACATGTATCATTTTATTTCCTTTTTTTCTGAGTAAAGGGACAGAAGCCAA
Organism: Dipus sagitta; assembly: GCA_036346955.1. Lineage (NCBI taxonomy): Eukaryota > Metazoa > Chordata > Mammalia > Rodentia > Dipodidae > Dipus > Dipus sagitta. The sequence goes on from CM070770.1 coordinate 316,407,393, forward strand.
AGCAATTTGTCAACAGTTTCCTGTGACTCATCTGAGAAGACGCTAGCTTCCTGAAATGTTTCAATGACTTTAGATCATATGCCAACTTCCAGAAGTCAAGCAAGAATACCATTTGCAGGCAGATATATTGATTTTTCTCATTAAGGCAATAATCCTGTTCTAGATGAGATGAGTCATTCTACTTTTAGGCATTCTTCCATATCACCCCTTTCCAGACATTTCAGACAGGCAAACACCAAAGCGGGCTCCTTTTCATATCATGGAGAGGAAATGTTCGAGCCAGCTTTCCAATCACTAAGCCACTGGAAATGACACCCTGTATAAATTTCTTTGATGTTTTACAGCTGACATCAGGTTTTGAAAGGGACTCAGAGCCACTATCCACTATGAAATCTGTGTCCTCTACCACAGGCAACTTTCATTTCCAAAGAATTGTCCCAACACTCTCAGCATTCTAAACAGGTGATCTGAAAGACTGCAAGCCTAGAGGTGGTCAATGTCTTTCTGTATAACATCATTCTTTAAAATCTATTTATTTATTTATGAGACACACACACACACACAGAGAGAGAGAGAGAGAGAGAGAGAGAGAGAATGGGCATGCCAAGGCCCAACATCATTCTTTACATGGGAATCTCCTGATTGCATAGACAAATGGAAAAGGTATTAGTTGACAATGAACGTGCCATAGGCTATGGCACCCCTACATAAGCCAGTCCTAGGTTTAGGGAACTCAGCACACTAATCATACATCTCCTTTAAAGAGGAATACATGTCCTCCTTTTGAACTTCAAAAAAGTAAAGATGATCAACTCATCCATGCTGTTCTACCATCAGGATATACATTAGGGACCTTCAGAATGCACTTCACATATGCGTTTCTGACCAGATAGTTCTATGTCTATATAATTTTGTACAGTGTAAATGGAAAAAAATGTAATTGGTTCAAATATTTATTACTTCTTTTAATAATTTTATTTATTTTGTTGGAGATTTTGTTTGGGGTGTGCAGAATGGGTGCACCAGGGCCTCTTGATACTTCAAACAATTCCAGATACATGTGGCATCCAGCTGTTCTTAGGTACTGGAGAATCCAACCCAGGCTGAAAGACTTTGCAATCAAACAACATTTCCACAGCCCTAAATATTTGTTTTTTTACAAAATTTCCCTTCTCTTGGCACAGTTTTATATATTTAAATAATTAATTATTTTATTGTTCCATGTTCTCTAGTAGTTGTTACTTCAGAAAGCAAATTTTAAATGGCACGTATAGAATTTTTAAACACGTGTACTTTAATTTCTATACAATTCTCACAAAAATGAATTTTCGTAGAGAAAATCTGATGTATCGACTCTGACCAACTTCATAGTATAAGAAGATAATGACTGGACATCTTTAGTGAATAAGAATAGATTATGGCAAAGCAAACACTTCATCCTTAATTAGTTAACATTTGCCAAATGTTATAAAGATGAAAAAGCTTTATGGGAGTTTAATTTAAGTAAATTTAAACTTATTCTTACATATTTTTTTTGTATTTCTGGTGTGTGTGTTTGTGTGTGATGTACTTCTGGTGCTATTTGTATGTTGTATGTACATGTGTGTGCAGATGTGTGCACCGGATGTACACACATGTTGAGGTCACAGTAAAATGTCAGATGTTCTCTTCTCTCTCCCATATTATTTCCTTGTGATGGAGTTTTTCAATGAAGCTGTAGCTGCTGCTTTTGGTGACACTGGTGGATCAGCAAGCCCACATGTTTCTTCTGTCTTTCCTCCCTCAAGACTGGGGCGCTAGGTATGTGTGTCCATGTGGCCTTTTCACGTGGTCACTGAGGTTCAAACCCAGGTCTCCATGCTTGTGTGCCAAAATCTCTTTCCTTCCCAGTCAACCCCCAGTTCCTATCCTTACACTTCTTAATCACATCTGCTTACCTGTTTGTAAGGGCCACTTCATAAAATCGAAAATCTTGCATTCTTCCAACAAACTGTTCTAAACCTGTAAAATATATGTATATAATATGAGAAACATGTGTGCCAAGAAATTGCTGAAAAAAGTTCAGCTGATATACCTTTAAAGTTATTGGGTCTGGAGAGATGGAAAAGTGGTTAAAGGCACTTGCTTGCAAAGGCTGTTAGCCTAGATTTGATTCCCCAGCACCCATGTAAAAACATGTGCACTAAGTGTCACATGTATCTGGAATTTGTTTGCAGCTGCTGGGAGCATTGCTGTGCTAATGTTCTTTCTCTGTCTGTGTATGCCTCTTGTTCTCTCTCTCAAAGAAATAACTAAAATATTAAAATATTAAAATACTTATTCATTTGAGGGGGGAGAAAGAAAGAGAATGGGTGGACCACGGTCCTTCATCCACTGCAAACGAAATCCAGACATATGTGCCACCTTGTGCATCAGGCTTGTGTGGGTACTGGAGAATTGAACCTGGGTCATTTGGCTCTGCACACAAGTGCCCTAACTGCTAAGGCATCTCTACAATTGCAAAGCAAAATATGTAAAAACAATAAAGTTCTAAACTTTGAAAAATGCCCATATCAGCATATTTTCAAACTATTGCAATTAACCCATGTCCCTTTTCTAATTCTACCTGAGTGACAATGATCAGGTTCATCTCAACAGATGTTGCTACGGGACCCTGACAGAAAGTGAACACTCTGTGCATGTACCTATCAACCTAATCCATAGCTTCCAGTCTCCAGGAAAGTTTCTCCCTAGTTTATAAATCTGTCGTCTAATTAGCCCTGAATTTGATTGACATCTATTTTTTTTTTACCTGCAGTTTCTCAAATACCTATTCTGACAGGAGGAGAACTGGCCACTTAAGCATCCCACCCACTGAGGCTTCAAACTTCAGGATGGGTTTGGACCATCCTTTACTAATATTAATTACCTCTGTAGAAAAATCTCTCAAAAATGTGGGCAAATTTAAAATCTGTCACTCACAGGTTGTAAGTCAGTCACATATTTCCACAGTGTGCTAGCTCAATATCACCAATTCATCATTTTGTGAGGATTCTTCCAAGCCAACCAGATTCAAAAATCAGTCTTCCTTGCCTTAGAAGATGTTCAAAGTGTAGGTAAATATTAGCCTTGAGTTGCATGGTATAATTAATTTATTTGATAATTGCTTAGAATTTACTCAAGCAGATGTCAAAAGTAGAAATAGAGCCAGGTATGGTGGCACATGCCTTTAATCCCAGCACTTGGGAGGTACAGGTAGGAGGATAGCCATGAGTTCAAGGCCACCCTGAGACTACATAGTGAATTCCAGGTCAGCCTGAGCTAGAGTGAGACCCTACCTCAAAAAACAAAACAAACAAAAATGTAGAAATAGATATATAGGGAAGAATATTGTCATATTCTGACTCAGAATCGTGCCCCAGTATGCTAATGCATGAACAAGTGGTCTCCAGCTGGTGGTGCTGCTTTGAGAGGCTGGGAGAGCAGGGATGACGAGTTAGACCACCATGAGCAGGCCTCTAAAGGTTATATTCTGGTTTTTCTTTCCTGACTCTCTGCTTCCTGGTCCACTGTGATGTGGGCAGCCTCTGTCACCCACTTCTGCCACCATGAACTGAACTGCTTCTCCATCCCTTTCTCACACCAGTGAAATAAAACTGAAACAAAACCATGATCCACAATAAAGATTCAAGGTGTCAGTTGTATAGTGGTTAGCATAGCTGCCTTCCAAAATGAAGATTCAATCCTTTTAAGTTGTGTGGTGGTTTGAGTCAGGTGTCCCTCATGAACTCATGTGCTATGAATGCTACGTCCCAAGGTGGTGGCCATTTGGGAATTTGGAGTCTTGCTGGAGGTGTGTTATTAGGGGCGAGCTTAGGGTGTCATAGGCAGCTCTCCCTTGCTAGAGTTGGTGCACTCTCATGCTATATTGTCCATCTGCTGGGGCAGAGGTGATGTCTAGCCTCTGCTCATGTTATCCTTTCCCCTGGCATCAGGCATTGTGGTCAGGACAACATAAAATTAATGAAGATAATTTACTACTTCTTAACTTTTATTCCATTAGTAATTGAAAGAAAAACTTGGAAAAATGTAAAAATCTCACTGGAGTTGGATCACTGGAGACTTAACATAGGATGAGACCTAAAATATATTACCAATTCAATAATTACATGTTTTTTTGAACTTAACTTTGGATTAGTACTGAATTTTCTAAATGGTTATTTTTACAATGTTTTGTAAACTAATTGTTTCTCACAGGCCTTGAAGACAAGAGGTTATAAAGAATGTTTAGCTCAGTGTTGCTACATATCTTTGGTGGTAAGTTGGAGAAGACTGAGCAGAGCAAAGGTGTACCAAATTAATAAAACATGGAGACTACACTTAGAATAGACTCAGATATCAATTTCTGAAGAGTGGGAAGGAACTTGTGAGGAAGACTCAGGTGTGCCAAAAGCATATGCATCTGTTTGAAAGAGTGTACTTATGCCCTTGTGGGTAGATATTCTGTATTTTCAAATATTTACACTTAAATAATATACGACAGAGTGAAATATTTTGTGTTTGAACACTTCTTCACAAAGATAAACTTTTTCAATTGCTAAATTAGAAAAAAAAATGTTCATTTCCAGGCTCTCCCTTCCACCTCCTCTTCTCAGTCCTCTGTCCGTCCCCCTTCCAAGCTGCGCCCATAGGAAGAAAGTTGTTCTGGTCCTCAAACACTAACATTTCTGTAGCTATTGCGCCTCCACTTTTCCCGTCCAAAGCCAGATAACTTGGTCAGGACTTGGTCAGGGAATCAAAGTCAGGCCAAGGAAGAGTGTGGTGGAAATGAGGAAGCAAGATATTTGAAACAGTTGCTATATTCATTTTAATCTTGTCTAGAGGCCCCAAAATGTCCCTGACCTTCCTTTGAACAGAATGCTGAGCAATTCAGTGCACGCTTGTGTATTAGGAAATACACTATTCTGGACTGAACTGTGTCTCCACAAAAAAATATAACTATTTAATTTTGAATATGAGATTCTTTGAAAATAGGGTCTTTGTAGATGCACTCAGTTTAGAAGTTATTAAAGAAGCCCCAAGTATGATATTAAGCTATATCATTTATACCGTGAGGAAAATGTTCAATAAAGGAAGACAGACAGAGCAAAGGCCTTCAAATTCATATTCTCTCTCTCTCTCTCTCTCTCTCTCTCTCTCTCTCTCTCTCTATATATATATATATATATATATATATATATATATATATATTCTGTTTGTCCCTCTATCACACACAAACACACACGCACACACACACACACACACAGAGAGGTGTTTAAGCTGTATAAGAATAAATTTATGAGAAGTTGAGAAATGAGTGGTTTGCTTTCACTTTTTTTAACTAGATTATATCTTTTAAATATTTTATAGTATTCTCCCAGTCACAATCCTCTTGTTCTAGACGGTTGGTACATGTTAAGACCTGGTCTTTAGAGAAGTTTCACTGATTCTTTTCTGAAAATAAAACATGAATGCTGTAGCACTGACGGTGAAGATGCTACCACAGACTCCAGACTGTAAAACTAAAATGAGTTTTAAAGGTTAGAAAACCCAACTTTTAAACTTTGTACGTGGCAAAATATATTGAATTTCTCCCTGCACCAGGATTTCCCTTTAGCCATTACTATAATAGAGGAAATGAATTCCAATTCATCAGCCTGGCCAGAGAAGCCTCCACTCCTACCCTTCTGTCTAAGGACCATCACTCTTCCCTCAGGTGATATGGCACCCCTATCGCTCTTGTCTCCCACATTCTCACCTCAACACTTCCAAATAAACATTAAAGCATGTCGCACATCTTTTCACAACCCTCCAATGGCTTCTTATTTCACTGAGAATGAAACCAAGAATCCTAGTCATATACTATACCACTTTTTATCAACTTGTAATTCCATTGCTATTGGCAAGTTCTTGTCTTCCTCTGCCTCTCTCTCATTCTAATCCAGGGCACTGGCTCCTTGTACTTCCTTTGGCTTGCCAAGCACATTGCTGCAAGGACCTGTGCACTTGTATTGCCCGCCTGGAGCACCTTGCACTAGATGACTCCACTAGTCACCCTCTTTTCTCATTAAGACAGCTTTCTCAGGGAGGTGTCCTTTTGATCATGCCTTCCCAATAAAATCCAGCCATGTTCTCCAGCCTGATTCAAAGTTTCCATTTTTTTTTTTTTTGCTACTTTGATTGCACCTTTTGTGTTCTAAGGTATTATATAAGTTACTCAGTTACTATATTTAGACATCTCTAGAGGCAAGCTCTGTGGAAGCAAGAATATTCTTTGATCACCTGATGTATCTTTGGCAGCCATGAAAGGACTTGGCACAAATGGGCTTCCAGGAAGTATTTGTGAATGAATAAGAGGATAAAAGTAAATGCAATGAAGTCACCCTGGTGGTTAAAGCCACAGAGAAGGCTTTGACAAGAGCATCATTCCCACTGTGTTTCAGTGACAGTGCACTGTTCAAACTCATGGAGAATGGTCCACTATTTGTTATGATCTGATTCATTGATATAAAACATTTCCCTCTGAAGTTATGTATAAGGCCTTTTAGGCAATATTTTATACTGAGAAAACCAGTTGTGTCATATGGATGAATGTAATAAAATTAATTTTTCTCCTTTATGTTTCTGTTTATAAAAATTGGAAATAATGGGCTGAAGAGATGCCTTAATGGTTAAGCTGCTTGCCTGGAAAGCCTAAGGGCCCAGGTTTGACTCCTCAGTACCCACATAAGCCAGATGCACAAAGCAGAACTTGCTGCTGGAGTTCATTTGCCATGGCTCAAGGCCCCTGTGCACCTATTCTATCACTATCTGTCTGGTTCTCTCTCTCTCTCTTTCTCTCTCATAAGCAAATAAATAAAGATATTTTTGAAATGGGAAATAACAACTGTGTATCCTAAAAGTCCCACTTATATGGTGTTAATGGAATCCATGTTTCCTAGAGGGAGGAACCATTCCACTGAGATGCTTGTTGAAAACAGTCAGTGGTAATTGCTCATCTTTTTTCTAACTTGATCAAGATTATACAAGATACTAAAACTTAATAATAAATGCAATAAATAAAAAGAAAGGTAGGATTAAAATCGTACACTAATGCAGAAAAAGAGGATAGGAGAAAAATAAAAGGATAAAAAAGACAAAAAATCCAGAAAATATAGAGCAAAATAACACTGTAACAACTGTATTGTAAATAGTGTAAAGAAAGTGAATCAATCTGGTTCACAGTAAGCAGATGTTGGCAAAATGAACAAACAAATATGATCCAAAATAAGCTAGTCTTTAATGATCAAATTTTATAATCAAGGAAGAAATAGTTTGATAGTTAGAAGTGGAAAAAAATAATGGATGGAGATATGGCTAAGTGGTTAAGGCACTTGCCTGCAAAGCCAAAAGACCCAGGCTTGATTCGCCATTACCCACGTAAAGTCAGATGCACAAGGTGGTACATGCATTTAGAGTTCATTTGTGACCCTGTGGACTCATGTGTTTAGGTACTTGGTCTCCATCTGGTGGCACTGCCTGGGAAGGTTGAGAGGCTTTAGGAAGCGAAGCCTTGCTAGAAAAAGTGGGTCACAGGATGGTGGTGTCAGGCCTTAAGGTGTTATATCCTGGTGTACTTCCTGTTGACCTCTGCCTCCTGACTGTGGATATAATATGAGTGGCCTACTGGTTCTGCTGCCTTGCCTTCCAGCAATGAAGGAATGTAGCCATTTAAAACTGTAAACCAGAATAAGCCATTTCCTTCCTTAAATTGCTTTGTGTAAGGGATTTAGTCACAGCAAAAAGTAAATAACTAATAGTCCATTTAAAAACTATTTTTAATTAATTTATCATAATGCTATAGATGAAGGAAATAAAGACTAAAAATGAGGCCAGGCATGGTGGTGCACACCTTTAATGCCAGCACTTGGGAGGCAGACGTAGGAGGATTGCCATGAGTTCGAGGCCACCCTGAGACGACATAGTGAATTCCAGGTCAGCCTGAACTAGAGTGAGACCCTACCTTGGAAAACCAAAAAAAAAAAAAAATAATAATAATAATAATAATGATAATAAAATAAAATAAAAATGAAAAGAAAATTTTCCCAGGCTAAAATGTATCATAAATTGGATAATCAGGACAAAATATAGTATAAGGAAAGAAAAATATAGACTCAATTTCTCTTTTAGCCATAATGCCCATGTCAGATATTAACAGATTGAATACGCCATGGTTTAAAAAAATGTTATATCTGAATTCAAAGTCCTGAATAATCAGGAATAAGTGGAAAACAGCTTAAATTTAAATGTTTCTCCATTAAAGTAATAGCAACTTGAGGATCCTCATTATATTACTTCTTTTTAATATTATCACAAAAATTCTTAGCTCAAACAGGTGGATTACACCTATAAAGCTGGCATGTGGGAAACTGAGGCAGAGAATTGCCAGGAAATCAAAGCCAGTATGGGCACCAGAGTGAAATCTAGACAGCCTGTGTTATACAATAAGCAATATCCTCTCCCAAATCATATGTAATAATCAGGAAAAAGAAAGCAAAATAGCAATAATTAATATAAAACTATTGTTTGTAAATTATGTGATAAAAATACATTTTAGAAACAAAATAGAGAATTAGTGAATTTATAAAATGGTAATAAAAATAAAATGATGGACATCTGGGTTGATTCCAGCACTTAGCTATTACAAATTGAGCCGCTATAAACATGGTTGAGCAAATCTCTCTAGCCTGTGGTTTGAAGGTTTTAGGGTAGATGCCCAGTAAGGTAATAACTGGGTCTGTTGGTATCTCTATACTCAGCTTTTTCAGAAGTCTCCATATTGCTTTCCAAAGTGGTTGTACCATCCTACATTCCCACCAACAGTGGATGAGTGTTCCTACTTCTCCACATCCTCGCCAGCATTTATTTTTTTTTTGATTTTTTGATGTTTGCTATCCTTATTGGGGTAAGGTGGAATCTCATAGTTGTTTTAATTTGCATTTCTCTGATGATTAGGGATGATGAACATTTTCTTAAGTATATGTTTGCCATTTCTATTTCTTCCTCTGTAAACTGTCTGTTCAGCTCTTTGCCCCATTTTGTGAGTGGGGTGTTTGACTTCTTACTGTGTAATAAGAATAACTAGAGTCTTATGGAAATGAGTGTATCATGAAAGCAACTCTCTTGAATAAATTTTGTAATTTCATAGCAATAAAATAAAATAAAATAAAATGATACATTAAAACCCATACTTTTATATCAGAAAAAATAATCAAGTATAAATTTATAATAAAAGAAAATATTGATAAAAACACAAATGCCTTGAAAATTGTGAATTAAAAAAATAATAAAATACATCAGTAACATTTTATGCAGAAACTTGCAGAACCACAGAAGACTTAAATGGAATGCTAAACAATGAACAAAAAGATGATAATTCAACCTAAAAACTAACTTAAGCCTTCAGTATACTGTTAAATGATTTTAATAAAATTATAGCAAAAAAAAATCTTATGAGGTATTTTCATGAAAAGTAACCCAAAATCATATTTGGAAGAAATTAACCTAAGAATATTGAAGACTAGTCAGAACAATGCACACTATAATGTAGCAAAACATAATAAAATGTGATCACTTTTGGCAGGACCTTGATTAATTAACCTCTGAAACCAATATGAAATTTACTATCATAAAACTATAGCCCAGGATTAGGGGGACTTACAAATCAACAAGAAATTCATGGATATTCAACAAAAATCAATGGGATAACTAACTACGTACCAGTAAAAATCCGCTAAAGTTAAATCGCTACTTCAACCATAACACAACAATTAATTTCAGAAAACAAGTCTAGTAGATTATACCTCTTATACCAGGATAAAAAAGTGTTTCTTAAATAAGATCAAAATGCACGACGTGGAGACTGTGCCAAGAAGAGCCAGGACGGTGGATGAGAAGTGAACACCACTTCCCCGCCATCCTGTAGGGGACTCCAGGGACATTTGGTTTTGGAGACATAGAACAAGAAAGAAGGTATTATTCCTGAGCCTGAGATATTTCAGCATTATTGCAGAAGGGACTGAAAATAAGTGTAAGAAATCAGTATGCTGCACAAAGGGTTTAAAAGGTCACTTCTCCACAGACAGTGCTGCTAACAGAGTCTGAGATGAAAGGTGTTGCCGAGAGCTCATGTGCCCGCTAATCATACACCATGCAACTGCTGGGCTTAGAACACAGAGCAAGCTTCAGTTTTCAACACTGGCAATAAACGGACTTCAGGAAAGCCAAAGAAAACAACTTTGATAATGGAAAAAGTTTATGAGCCAGGGATGGTGGCTCATGTCTTTAATTCCAGCATTTAAGAGGCAGAGGTAGGAGGATTGCCATGGGTTCAAGGCCACCCTGAGACTACATATTGAATTGACTACATGTTGAATTCTGAGTCAGCCTGAGCTAGAGTGAGACCCCACCTCCCTGCCTCGGGAAAAAATTTTTTTAAAAAGCAAAATAACGATAGTGTCAGACCTACAAAAGGTTATAGGAAATTTACAGGAGGTTGCCCGCTGTTCAGAGCCTTACTTTGGGACCAGTCAAGGACGTCATCTTCATCCAGAAGAGAGTAGCAATGGCTATCAAAATAGAGTGGGCTCAGGATGAAACATGGAGTGTGTCAAGGAAAGGAAAGTGTGCATGAGAGATAATGTAATAGTAGTTTGACTACTATGTCAAATATAAATGTAAAATGTTGCAAGAGATCATCACTAGAGTGAGAGCCTGATTCAAAAGAAAACGTTTTTAATGATAAAGTTATAAAATCACTTTCCTGCACTGTCCCCTAACTCAAGATTATATATTTTCTTTTTATAACTAATACAGATATTTATTCAGCATTGCTATGAGACATTCAATACTTGTATAATATAGCGGATCAACTCTAATTATCGTGTAATGAACTGCAATCTTAATGCTCTTTCAGTATTCCTCCTTTTTTTTTCTATTCCATTCGCCTGTGTGAATTCATCAGTTTTTATACTATTCTATTTTTTTTCTCACACCATTCTCAAAAAAGGCTTTCTCATAAAAATAATCATAACAGAGTTAAAGAAAAACATTTTCTTTATCTATCTGAACTTAAGAACACACCTGTGGGACAAGATAGAATTTGTTGCACACCAGCTCTAGATTCACAAACATGCATCCTTTGATAAGTAGAAGACTTAGAAGGAAAAAATGTTGTTGGAGTTAGCTTTCTCCCCATGGGCATTCACTTTTATAGATACTCAACTAATGCACATTTACCTCTTAATGATCAATGATGTTAAGAAGGTATTATCCATTCAAACATATAATGAGAAAATCCTCACGTTCAATAGGAAAACAGGAGTCTGTTAATCAGTCATTTCAGAAATAGTTCAGAAAAGTTGATTTATGTGGTTCTGGTTTTATATCCAAAATCTGGAGTTGTGATAGTTGGTAGCCACAGAGACATGGCTCCTCATACTTGAATACACTAAATATATCTTCAACTGGGAGAAAATATTCCTAGAAAGGAGCTGATGGACCTTGATTAATAGTCTAAGGTATTTCTACATATTCAAAAGTAACCATGAACAAATTGGTTATCATTAATATGTGCGGAGGTTGATCAATAAAAAACTAGAGACAGAATTCAAGAAAATCTCTCATAGCTAGTCCTTGTGTGGTAAATTGCTACCTTCGTTTTGGGTGTACAAAGAGAGAGAACAATGTTCAATCTATGCAGATAATATAGAAACCATATATTTTGTTACTGAGTGTGTGTGTGTGCATACATAGACACACATGTGTGTATCTGTTCGTGTATTGTGAGGGTGCATATGCACATATATGCTCTTGTGTGTAGAGGTTGGAGGACAACCTCAGATACTGTCCTTTGGGTGCTGTCTACCATCTTTTGAGAAGCAGCTTCTCATTGGTCTGGAACTCTTGAATTAGGCCATACTGGCTGGCTAGTGACACCCCCGCCGCTGCCCCACCTAGGAATTCACCTGTCTCTGCCTACCCAGTGCTGGATTATAAGTGTGTGCCACCATGCCTGGACTTTTAACTTGGGTTCTGAGGAAGAAATGAGGTCTTTATACTGGCATGACAAGCACTTTGCTCACTGAGCCATCTTCCTCATTGGAAAAGACAGTTCCTGACCTGCTTCCACTACACACCCTCTTAGGCAAGCCTGTGTCTGAGGTGGTATCTTGCTCCAGAATGGAGACAGGAGGTAGGACTGACCATGCCGAACAGCACCTTTAACCTAGCCTGTGGGGATGTCTTGCACAGTTACCTTTCCTGAATGAAACCATCTTGGATATGGATAAAACTATGGAAGACCATGACTTAATTTTTAATTTACAAAGGGAGCAAGTGAGAGAAGACAATGATTTATAATAGGTGCACAGGAACATTTTGTACCTCTCTCATTTCTGATTAGAGAGGTGGCATGGATCCTGGCTCATTAGGCAGCAGTAATGAGCCCGTCCACATGCCATCTCTAATTAGAAAACAGATACAGTAGGTGTGAGCCTACCTGGAGTGGATGAAGTCAGGATAGATATTTTTTTTTTAAATATCCTTTCCTCCTTCCAGCCCTAGATGCCCAAAAATTAAAAGTAAAAAGTATAATGAAAACTAAGTGATATTTGAAAGAAAACATTTTCTAATTACCTGTTTTCTAGCCACAAGAGAGAATCATTTTTCACACAGTTTAAAAATAAATATCATCTTCAATTCATGCTGTTCTTTGAAGCATTAATTCAATATTTAGTATGCTAAGATAGAACAGAGTCAAATCATTTCAACCCTGCAGAACAAAGGAGACATGTTTATGACACTATTGAATACCTTTAGAAACATTTTTGGTGTAATAAAGCATTCTTGGAAATACTAATGGAGATTAAATATCAAAATAAGTTTTACAAGGTTTAATGTGTTATTAAAATTTGTGCAGGCTGAGCACATTTAAATTTTTCAATATATTAATTTGCTGAAACTAAGCTTCTAAATACAGAGGCTCTTTAAATTTTTGTGTGTTTTTAGGTTTATCTTGAGCTGAGTGGATATAAATAAGTGACACGGTCTTATGCAGGTTTTATTTTTTCTTATCATTCTCTACAAAAGCATCTCATTGCTTCACAGTGAGAAAATAGCTCTTCAAAAAGTTAATAATAATTGAAACTACCTGGGTATTTATATGGTAGAACGCTCGGGGGAGATTTGACACAGTGACCCACTCTATCACCCAGGCTGGCCTTGACCTCATTATGGAGCCTAGTTGGGCCTCTAACCTAGGATCCTTTGGCCCCAGTGCAGGGATAATGGCACAGACTGCTACACTGAACTCTTGTTGGCACTTATTACTAGTCAATAAGCAATCTATTCTAAATAGGTTTTATCTCCTATAATTTTCATGGTAGCCTCTTATCTAATATATTAAAGTGCTATTTAATAGATTAAAAATCAGAGACTGAAAGAGTAAATATTTTTGATAAAAGGAATATAATTGGATGCAATTCAATACTGTTTAACACCAGAACTTGCAAATTTTGCCATTTTTTCCCTCTTCAAGCCCTTTGGTAACATTTCGAAATGTGAGGTGCATATGTTAACAGCACCTCACTAGCAATGGATGTATAGAGACCAAGAACATGCTTTGTAACAGGATTTCAGAGCCACTTAGTGTTGTCTGACTTGAGCTTCCATTAACTGGTGGTGACACATGCAGAACAGCCACTGTTTTATGAAAAAAATACAAAATATATGCCTTCTTTCTTAAATGAGACATAATTTTAAGTAACTAGTCATTGGGAAAATCTAAAATTTTGTATTATTTCAAAATTAGTAATAACACATGTGCATATCTAAAGAACAATTCTAAAGCCATGTGCATATTATGGATAAATTTCAAACATCTGAAAGACTTAGAATGTCTGTGATATACAAAATTAAAAACTAAATTCAAAAATTATATTATATATAATTTCATGAACAAAACCATTCGACCAGAATCCTGACAGCATCCAGACACAGGAATTCTCAGGCCCCGCCACCAGGTGCAAAATGCCTCTGACAGGTAGAGCTCAAAAGCTAGACTAGGAAAAGAGAGAGAAAATACTCTAACAAGAAAAATCAGAAATGAAACTGCAGACATTGAGACAGATACCATAGAAATGTAACAGGTCATTAGAAATTAACACGTATTACTGCATGACAACTGATATGGATACGGGCACATCCTAACCTAACACCTGACACAAACTAAATCATGAGGAAATAAACTGGAACAACAACCCCCAAGAGTGAGTCAGAAATAAAAAACCCTCCCATCTAAGAAAAGCTCAGGACTAGGAAAATACCATTTAAAGAACTCTTGCTTGTTCTCCTTAAGTTACAGCTATAATTTGAGAAGGATTTTTTTCACACACATTGCACAAAACCAGCAGTGCTTTTTATACTAGCTACTTTTCTTCTCACTGTGGTAAAATCTCTGACATAGCAACCTAAGGGAGAAGGCTAGGTTCTTATGGTCTATCACAGCAGGGCAGGCCTATCAGGAAAAGTGACTCCACCCACATATCCTGTTTATACCAGAAACCTCACAAGCATGATCTTTACTGTCTGCACACCTAACAGCATTCTTGCCTTCTGAACTTCCATCAGAATTGCCCATTAAGCTCTGCTACAGCAATCTGTCTGAGTAATTTATGGCTTGACATGTTCACATACTTGAGGATCAGAAAACAGAGAATGGGATGGAAAGTGAGGCCAGGCTCTACCCTTTAAGGGAACTATTGATCCACCTCTGATCACTAGAACTCACCTGCTAATGCTTACATAGCTTTCCAAAACACCACCACGAACAATGTACCCCATCTTCAAACACATGCACCTCTGTAGAAAATTTCAAATCAAAGCCATAGCATTACATGCCTGTATCCACCAGGGCCATTTCTATCTCATAGTGCAGAATGCATTCAGTCCAACTATGAAGGTTTCTGTAATTTTGTATTGTTCAAAGGTCCAAAACATCTTATGAGAGTCAAGGTAAACTATAGGTTAGCTCACATAATCAAGAAGCAAGTAACATGTCTCCAATATATAATAGTACAGAGAAAACATTCTCACTGCAAAAGGAAAGCATAGGTTACAAAGCCTGAGACTCAGCAATCAAGCCATTAACTCTGTACCTCCAAGCCCAGTATCCAGGGCATGTGGCGGCATCATGTGGGCTCCAACAGGCTTGAGAAACACCAGCCTCCTTACAATCCTGCCATTTATCTCTCTTGGGCTGGATCTTCTCAGCACATGCAATTTTCCGAGGCCAGCATACCATGTTCCTGGCATCACCAGCATCCTGGAATCTGCACTGCTTCTTACACTTTACACTCAGAGCTCCATGGATTCATAGTTTTGCTCAGTAGTCCCACACAGGGAATCTGACACACAGGTTTTTTTCAAGGAACTTCGTGCAAGGACCCAGAACAACATAATTTGAACAGCAAATTTGGCCTGCCTACAAAACCAGTAGCTCATGAGTAACACCATGCCATTTTACCAGCCTAAAATACCATTTGTCCCTGTATACCCCAGTTACAAGGGTCCCTCTGTTCTTGTGTGCCTCAAAGAGGGAGAAAAATTTCTTTACTTGGCCTTGTTGAAACAAGGCTCCAAAATTTCTGACGCCCATGTCTTGGCAGAAAAGTCTTTCAGGTTTACATTTTTAGCATCTAGAATCTTTAGTTGTGGGGTCTTGGCTTCAAGGCATTATTCTTTTACCAGGTGGACAAGTGCTTTGTTTCTCTTTAGCTGTCATTGTCTCCTAGACAAACACTTCTTGCTGTACAGCACTTGCTTTGTCTACAGCTTCCAAAGCACACATAGCACACTCTTTACTCTGAAAATGAACATATTTTATACTTTTCTGCTTTGCTTTTTTCCCCCTTTGGGTTCTTTCTACCCATTAATTTGACTCAAAGCAGTTATTAACAACCGCATTACAGCCTGATGCTATGAAATTTCCTTGGTCAAATTAATTAGTCCATTACCTTTTAATTCAACCTCCCTCACAATGTTCAGACACAGGCAAAGTATAGCTGGATTCTTTGACAACTTGAAACATGAATGACCTGTGGCCATATTCCCAAGGGAACCCCTGTTCACATATGAAACCTCACAAGCATGATATTTACTGTCTGATCATCTGATAGCATTCTGGTCTTCTGAACTTTCATCAGAATTGTCAACTGATCTCTATTCACAGTAGTCTCTCTGGGGTTCCTTTACCTTTCAGTTCCAGACTCTTCCATATCCCTCCTGCAAACCAGTTCCAAATGCCTATGCATTGCATTGTCAAGTTGCTTGTAGTAATAACATGGTACCAATATTACACATTAGGGACTTTTCTTATTACTGAGATCCATTACTTTCAGAAGCACCTCAAGGTAGTTGTGTCAAGCATAGCAGAACAACCCCTTGGGCATGTTAATGGGAGCTTATAGATGTTACTGCTCCCATGGTGGCAGACCACGAAACAGAACACTCAGATATAAAACACAGGTAGATATCCCCTTCAACATCTATCCCAGGGACCCACTTTTGCTAGCTAGGCTACATACCACTAAGATTCCATGATTTTCCAAATTAGCGCCACCAGCTAGGGACCAGGTATTCAAATATATAGGCCAGTGGGGAACATTTCAGGTTCAAATCATGACAACCTGATATTAAAACCACATGAGAACACAACTAAAAAGACAACTACACCCTGATATACTTAATTAAAATGAGCAGTTAAGGCATTTGTCTGTGAAGACTACGGACCCAGTTTCAGCTCCTCAGTACCCATGTAAGCCAGATGCGCAAGATGGCACATGTATCTGGAGATCATTTGCAGTGGCTATAGGCCCTGGTGCAGCCATTCTCTCTATCTGCTGTTTCTCAAATAAATAAATTAATAATTAAAAAAGAGAAAATGCTTTAAAAAAGATTCACCATGAACGAGTGAGTTTCAAGCCAGGGGATTTCTTCATGATGGTCATGGCAGACAAGCAAGGCACATGGACATCAGCATACAGTAGACCATGCTTACTAAGCCAGAAACTATGATTATGTTGAATGGGGTGAAGCTCAAAACTTTCTAAGATTTGGGACAAGAAAGGATAGCAACTTTTAACACTCTTGTACATTACATTGCTTGAAGCATTAAAAAATAAGGACTCAAAGAAAAGAAAAAGGGTATCTAACTTGAAAAAAATAGTCATCAAATTGTTACTGTTTGCAGGTGATATGGTCTTGCACATAAAAAAAAAAACCCGATACTCCACTAAACACTATGAGAACCAATAACTGATACCAACAATATTGTGGTATGTAAATCCAACAAAAACTTTAGTACTTCTTTTTGTTTGTTTGTTTTGTTTTTGTTTTTTGAAGTAGGGCTTTACTCTAGCCCAGACTGACCTGGAATTCACTATATAGTCTCAGGCTGGCCTTGAACTCACAGTGATCCTCCTACCTCTACCTCTCAAGCTCTGAGATTAAAGGTGTGAACTACCATACCCAGCTTAAAGACTGTAATATTCCTATGTGTCAGTAGAGAATTATCAAAAATAAAAGTCAAGGAAGCAATTGAATTTCCAATAGCTAAAAAAAAAAAAAAAAAAAGCCAAGATAGAAGAAAAAATAGAAGAAACTTTCCATGATCTAGGAATGGGAAAAGACTTCCTGAACAAAACCCCAGTAGGTCAGGAACTTAAACAATCACTCAACCATTTGGATTTCTTGAAGCTGAAAACTTTCTTCAAAGACAAATATACAATAAGCAGAACCGATACATTACCCACAGAATGGGAGAACATTTTTTTCTGGCTATACAACTGAACAGAGACCTAATTTCTAGAATCTATAAAGAACTCAAAAACTTAAACAATTAAAAGTCAAATAGCACACTCACAAAATGGGGCAAATAACTGGACAGGGAGTTCTCAGAGGAAGAAAAACATATGGAAATACACACTTAAGAAAATGTTCATCATCCCTAATCATCAGGGAAATGCAAATTAAAACAACCATGAGATTCCACCTTACCCCAGTATGGATAGCAAACATTAAAAATTCAAATTAAAAAAAATGCTGGTGAAGATATAGAGAAATAGTTACCCTCATTCACTGTTTGTGGGAATATAAGATGGTACAACCACTATGGAAAGCAATATGGGGACTCCTAAAAAGATTGACTATAGAGTTACTAACAGACACAGTTATTCCCTTACTGGGCATTTACCCTAAAAGCTCCAAGCCTCCATCCAGAGAGATTTGCTCAAGCATGTTTAGCGCTGCTCAATTCATAATAGCTAAGAGCTGGAATCAACCCACATGTCCATCATTAGAAGAATGGATAACCAAGATGTGCCGTATCTACATGATGTAATTCTACAAAGCAGTAAGAAAAAATGACACAATGAAATTTGAAGAAAAATGGTTGAACCTGGAACAGATCATTCTCAGCAAACACACCCAATCACAGAAAGACAATCAGGCATGGTCTCACTCATCTCTGGCTCCTAACCCGAATATACCCATGATGCTGACATACCTAATAAGCATCTCAAGGACCAGACAATAGGGAGGGTGGGGTGGGAGGGGAGAGGATGGGAGGATGTGGAGGACACAAAACTGACCCAAATAGCAATGGTACCATAAATTTCTACATCCTAAAAGACAGACTAAATGGTTGAACCTACAGCCGGTCCTTAGAGGGAACACCTGAATCACAGGGCCCTGGAGAGGGTATGATGAAGACTAACCTTAATCTTCTCATGTTTCTCCCTCTCTCTCTCTCTCTCCCTCCCTCCCTCCCTCTTATCTCTCTACTATCTCTTTTATATTACCTATCTTTTACTTCCTTTTTTTTCCTTGGTGCTGGCTTGTAACTCCCAGTACCAGCATGCAGTTGACATCCACAATGAGCTGTTGATCAGAGAGACCTACAAGGTTTCCCAAAAGAAGACAGACTTCTGTCAGAGTACTTGATGAGTCACTGAAGGTTAGTGGTAAGCCCATACTGCCAAACACATACAAACCATACTGCTGTTGGTACAGAACATGGAGTGACCTGGCTAGAAACTTACAGAGAGTCAGTCCCCAGACAGTTAGCTCATCTAGTGCCAGAAAGTGCTGTATGTGGTACTGGGGGAAAATGACCAACATCTGTCCAAGCAACTATTGGTCTAAGCTACTCAGCAGCAAACAACCTGACGTGATGTTCACACAAGTGCAATAGTGGCACACAGCCATGGTTGGTAACCAGATGTTCTTGATTTGGCCAACTGATCCACTCAGTGGAATAGAACCCATAGCTGGAGTATTGGGGAAATGAGCAAGAGTGATGCTTTCTTGATGAAGCCAGTACCAGCACAAGGATGAAGGAGACTGACACAGAGAACACTCAACTCCTACCAACCAGATATCCAGAGACACAGAGGCTCCCAAGAGCTTATCATTGAAGCAGACCTAAAAAAAAAACCATCATGACTCAGGGAAATTTGTGGAAGAGGCGGCAGGAAGATTGTTAGAGCCACATGTTGGGAAGTTATGCGTAGAGACATTGCAACTTCCCCATAGTTGATGGCTAACCCCACAATGCACGACACACATTCCCCAATGAGGAGGGTTCCTTTGGAGGGGCAGGATAGGGAGGAGGCAAACGATGGTACCAACATGGCTGTATACACACTGTGTACCTAACTAATAAAAAATAGTAGAAATAATGTTAAGCAAAAAGATGAAACAATGGATAATACTAATAATTATTAAAGAAGTTGAGGACAGCCACAGGGTGAGACATCATGCCCAGAGGCATTCCTTCCTCCCACAATAACTGACTACTGTTCCCACATGGCATAAACTACCTCATGGGGAATATCTGCAACTCTACTGAATAGTGTCCCCAGTAGAATGGGGACAGGGATGAGGGAAAAGAGGACAACAACACATGATGTATCCATATGAAATATCTTATTAATAATAATAAACATATAAAGAAATTGAGGACATAAATAAAATGGCAGAAAGATATCCTTTGTTCATAGCTTCAAATAATAGAATTTATTAATGTCTCCATAGCACTGAAAGTGGTACAAGTTCAATGCATTCCCTTTCAAAATACCAATTACATCCTTCACAGATATAGAAAAATATCGAACCAACACTGTTTATGGAAGCACTGGACTTCAAAACAAATTATAAAACTGTGGTAATCAACACAGTGTGGTATGGCCATTTAAAACAAACCCACAGCCAATGAAACAGAAGCTAGATGTAAACCCATCTACAGCCAATTGGGTATTTATGGAGTGTCTAAGAATATATGATGAGGGCTGGAGAGATGGCTTGGCAGTTAAAGGCACTTGCTTGCAAAGTCTGACAGCATGTATTCAATCCCCTGTATCCACGTAACGCTAGAGGCACGGAGGTACATGCATCTGGAATTTGTTTTCAGGGTCAGGAGGCCCTGGAGAACCCAAATACTCTTTCTCTTCCTTCCTGTCTGTCTCTCTCTCTCTCTTACCCTCTCTCTTTTTTATTTCTCCCTCAACCTCTCTCTCTTAAATAAATAAACAAAATTTTAAAAAATGAAATGAAACAAGACAGTCCTTTCAGTAATGCAATTCAGGAAAGTGGGTTTTCACATACAGAGATGTAAATATTTAAATAAACAAAAAAATTAATATAAAAATAGAACTACCACCCTCAATAGGAGAATTCGGGTAACATCTGGTAAGGAGAGCCCTGGAGAGTGTGGAATGAAGCCTAACCCTGAAACATTTGGCTCTGGCCAGCAATTCCCAGTACTAGAAATCAGTTATAGCCCACATTGAGCTGTTGATCAGAGAGATCTATGAGGTCCTCAAAACAATGCAGGCCTCTGTCAAAGCACTTGATTACCACCCACCTGAGGTAAAAGGTAAGAAAGACCCTATTGTTGAAGATATCACATGTTGCTAACACAGAAAATGAAGAGATCCAGCTGGAATCTGGAAGGAAGGCAGTTTCAAAATAGTTCGCTCATATAGTGCTAGAAAATGCTACATGAGCTGCCTGAGAAAATGGCCAACAATATCATGAGCAAACATGATGTACATACCTGTGAAATGGTGGTTCTCAGTCTAGGTGGGTAACCAATAGCTTTCTTTTATTTATTTATTTTTTTTTATTTTCTTTTAAATATTTTATTTATTTATTTGAGAGAGAGAGAGACAGGAAGAGGCAGATAGAGAGAAAGAGAGAATGGACATGTCAGGGCCTCTAGCCACTGCAAATGAACTCCAGACACATGCACCCCCTTGTGCATTTGGCTCATGTGGGTTGTGGGGAATTGAACCAGCGTCCCTAGGCTTCGCAGGGAAACTCCTTAATGGCTGAGCCATTTCCCCAGCCCCACCAATAGCTTTCTCATTGGCTAAGATAACTGCTCAGTGGAAAGAAGGAACCCATAGGTATAACTGGAAGCTGAGTCAGCATCTTCTGGAGACCAAGATTATGGCCTCCAGTGAAAAGCTCCCACCAGTTTGTGGCCAAAAGACAGGATACATCCATCAAAATCTCTCCAAATTAGCACTGCTTATCCTCTTAAAACTATGCTGATCTCACTCTCCACAGGAGAATCTGATTTTCTTTTTTAGGAGGTAGTGAGAACAAAGGACAACCAAAATCTATGAACAAGACATGGAATGATAGCTGACTCCCTGGCAGGAGATAAACTACCCCTTGCACCTCAGCTAGGGCCCAAGTGAAACCACAGAGGAATTTGTGAGATGAACAATAGTGATATGTCCAAGGCAAGCCTGACAACCTGTGTCAGGTTGATGGAGACAGACACTGAGGATACTGAAAACACTCCAAAGCAAAAATCCAGAAACTGTTGAGAGCTCCACACTAAAGTATAGTTAAAACTCACCCACCACTGCTGATGGAATTTTGTGAAAGAGGGGCAAAAATGATTATGAGAGCTACAGAGTAGGAGGGCATAGCCAGAGGAATCCCCCCACCCCAATGGCTGACGCTGCTCTCACAACTTCTAACCTACAACCCCATGGTGAATATCAGCAATCCCACTGAGGAGGGTCCTATGTGGAATGGGATACAGAGGAGAGAAATGATGTTTCCAACACATGATGTGTCCATATATAGTTTCTACTTAATAGCAATTAAAATGATAGAAAAGAATCAATACAAAAAATAGAATTACCATATGAACAATCCCACTCCAAAGATCACTGGTATATTATGGCATGGCAGAATAGTTATAGAAAATATTATGTTGTGCACTTTAAAAGAAGAATGAAAGAAATGATATTGGAAAGGTTTCACCATTAACAATTGACTATACATATGTGTGTGTGTGTGTATATATATATATATATATATATATATATATATATATATATCCTGATTAAAGAGTAACTAGTATATACATACATAAAATGGCACATAGGCGGTGTGGTGGAACATGCCTTTAATCCCAGCACTCGGGATGCAGAGGTAGGAGGATCGCCATGAGTTCATGGCCACCCTGAGACTACATAGTGAATTTCAGGTCAGCCTGGACTAGAGTGAGACTCTGCCTTGAAAACAAACAAAGAAAAAAAGGCACATAGTATGGCGCACTGGTGTATATAAATTTATGCTTTTATATAAGGGTTATATTTTTATATTTTAACAAAGCATTAATACTCTATTATTCAGTATTTGTACCACTTGGTTATTTGCCAAAGAAGTTGAAAACTAATGTTCACAAGCAAAGAAAGAAATTATTTAGAACACCCTAACTCATAGTAGCCAGAATTTGGAGATAACCAAAACACCTTCAGAGGGAAGCAAACAGTGAAACCTTCATAAAATAAAATGCCGTTCAGTCCTGAGGAGAAATGAGCTAATAACGCATGAAAGGACGCGTAGAGAAAATAAGTGCATGCTGTTCAGTAAATAAGAAGGTGATAGAAGACTACAAAGAGAACCTGACACCAACAAGGTGACATTCTGGAAAAAGCCAAGTGGCAGTGGTAGTGGAGAGGTCTGTGGCTAGCAGTAAGCACGAAGAAGCAAACAGCTGGAACTCAGGAGCATGGGGGGGGGGGGCGCTGTCTTTCCACAGCAGGCATGAGTACAGCAGGCATGAGAGGAGAGTACCTCAGGCATGGGAGTACACCACTGCCCCAGGCGGAAGCTCCACACGCAGCTCCAGATCAACAGAGAGCTACGGTCCTCTGGAGTGTGGGGGACGTTCAATCGAGGACCATCAAATAAAATCAAGTCACCAGTCTAAAAGGGGGTAATGTTCACTGATATAGATGAAATGATGGGAAACATTATCATGGTTTGGGCAAGATTTGACATTTTTTTAAATATCAATTCCCCCAAATTAACTTAATGACTTAAATACTTACGTAAAAATTGAAAAATAATTTAAAATTTAGAGTAAAAGCCAAGCCAGTTGTGGAAGGGAAAAGAGTTAGGGTAAATTACATTAACAGATATCAAGACAATAATGAAGACACAGTAATTAGAACTAAATATTTTGACCCAGGAACAGGAGGTCATTGGAATGGAGAATTCAAAATTTAAACCTTTCTTAATATACAGAGACATCTGCTTTATTACAAAGTCACCACTGCAGAATGGTTAAAATAGGCTAAAAACTTCCTACCCTAATTGTTCAGGTGAGAAAACAATGAAACTTTACATTTACATAATATTTAAGTAACTATCGAATATAAAATACATATTTAAATTCGAGATGAAAAATAAATCTTCCACAAAAAGTATTACAGAAAGTCTTCATTACATCAGTACAAGTCAAAGTATTCTGACATTAAACACAAGACATACTAAGCATAAAAAAGAATTTGTAAATCATATTTTTATTAAAATAGGGAGGCACTGTTTATCAAAGACTAGTATTGTGAGAATGAAACAAGCATTTCCTAGGAGACTATATTTGTCATTCAATTATTTATCAAAAATACATATTAAAAATATTATAGGTCTTCTATAAATTAGAAAAAGACAAACTACTCAATACAGTTGTGGAAATCCCTCATGAATAAGTACTTCATAGACAAGCATATCAACCTGGTAAATAAGCCCATGAAGAGATGCTCAGTATCACTAACTGTCAGGAAACACACCATACACTAACAGAATGACAAGTAAAATAGTATTTACCAGGCAAGCTAAGGATGTTAGAAACAGCCAGAATTTCAAAACACTGCTCATTGGAACATGCTCTTGAGAAAATGATATAGAAGGAGTTCCTAAAGCACAAAGTAACACTGAATTGCTTAGAACAGAGCTGAGTAACATGAGTATTCTCTACATATTTGCTTCATCATGAAGAATAAGCACCATTCATACTTGATGATAGAGGTATAGCACACACTCACACACACGCACATGCTAACATACACACACACACACACACACACATATATATCTCTCTATATATATATAAATACATATATGCCAAATGTGTATATATATATATATATATATATATATATATATATATATATATACCATATGTGTATATATACATACATATATGTGGTATGTATGTATGTATGCATGCATACATGCATTCTATTCTGAACACCCTACAGTGGGCATTTACTGAGAGACACTCTGAGTTATCAGAAATATTCTCTGCCTTCTTTTCCAGAAGACAGAGATGAGAGAGACACAGGTCCACATGACTATTGAAATATGTTATGTTCCAAATATTTATATACTTTCTTGCTTGCATATTTTGACTTGAATAGACATTTCAAATGATATTTTCCAATATTTGGGCTACAAAGTTAGAAGGGCATCTGAAAACTGGCAGAATCATATGTAGCATAGTATTCCTAATAACAAGTTTTACAAATAAGTAAAGATGTACAGCATGTAGTTATGTGCACATTACACACACAGAAAAATACACAAATTAAGTGTAGATTCTGAAGATTTTGAAAACTGCTGCAGTTCACCAGCGGCCAAGCCATTCTCCATCAGCATCCAATGACGTTTACCACTTAGAGTGGCAAGTATAAAAATGGGTAATTTGTAGGGCCTCGTGTTTAAAGAAACAAAGGTTGTAAATTCTCACATCCTTTCTGGAGGTAGTCTGTTGCTATGCATTAAAATAACCTTTGTACTATATATTAAATAATAAACTGGTCATATACTTCAAAATGGTCCTTCAGCTTGTATGAATTTATCTTAGGGGAGTAATTATAAAAGCGTTAATAATAGTATCGTGTGCCTATATGATTTAGGATGTAAAATGCATGGTGTTTAGCACTGCAGTCACTCATTCAACAAACAGTGGGTATCCAGTGTATGTCAGAAGCTTGAAAGTGCATGATACCTTGTATGACACCATGTCATTGACCCTCACACTGGCATTGTAAGATACCACATCATCATCAACACCACCGTCATCATCTTAAAGTTGGAATAACTACATTTTAGAGACAGTAATGGGTTTTTGCAGGTCATATGTTTACTATGTGGAGACATGTGGGTTCATCTAGGCAGACTGGTGGCAGCACAGAACAGACTCCCAAGGAATGGTATAGTAGTTTAACTGCAAGCATATATGTACATGTATGTATATGTATATACACATATGACATTTTCCATGAAATAATTGCTTAATGATATTGCAATACTAGAATTAACCTAAATCTTCACTATAGGAGCTTGTTGAAAAGTGTTACAATGGACAAATAGGGACGCAGCCATCTGAAGTGAGTCGAGAACACTGACACAATGGGCGGCATGGCACTGGGCTGGAGCGAAGGTTTATTTTTAGAGGGAGAAGAGCATATGTATGTATCATCAGTTCCTTTTTGGAAAAAAATATTGTATTTGTAACTACATATCTCACTGCATGAATTAAAAATCTGGAAGAATAGAAGAATGTTAGTTATATTTCAGAGCATAGAAGTACATAAACTTTTTTTTCTATTTCACAGAATTCTATCTTTTTTGATTTTAATATAATGAGCATGTATTACATAATATACTATTTTTAACATTTTACTTATTTATTTATTGGAGAGAGAGAAAGTGAACAAGCTAAGGCCTCCAGCTGCTGCAAACAAACTCCAGATGCATGCCACACCTTGTGTATTTTGCTTACGTGGGTCCTGGGGAACTGAACCTGGGTCCTTTGGCTTTTCAGGCAAGTGCCTTAACTGCTAAGCCATCTCTCCAGCTCCTATATTGATTTTGAAAAGGAAGTTTTTAAAGACCATTGGAATAGATATTTCAAGATTATTTTCCCTTCTATTTTTGTTCCCTTGAGTATCTTCCTAAACTATATTGTCCCATAAATGTGAGAATATATGAACCGTACAGTTCCAGCATATCACAGAATAATATGTGACCTCAGCGTCTATTGACTACACTTCCATTGTAGTTTAGCAATGCCATCTAGACAGAGGAATATGAAGGGGAAATGCTCATATGTTGTTGTTTTTGAAATAGACCTGAATAGAGAGGTTTTCATTTAAATTTTTCCGTGGAGTGGCCTCCTAAAGATGTATCCACCTTGTATCTACAAATGTGCCTTGTTGGAAGAGGGGTCTTTGCAGGAGTAATTAAGGTAACGGTTTTGAGATGAGCCTATCCCATATGGCATGAGCCCAAACTATGATATTGACCATCCTTAAAAGGAAATGTAGGGACAGAAGACAGAGAAGGCCACTTGAGGATAGAGTGAGCTATAGAGTCACAAGAGGAGTGGCAGTAAGAGTAGAATCAGCCACCTGGGGAGGTATGACCTGGAATCTCCAGAAGAACCTCGGAAGGACCACACTGCAGAAACCTTGATTCCAGACACCTTCTCTCAAAATTATGAGAGCAACTCCTACTCTCTTTTGCCACCATGCAGTTGGTGGTCATTTGCTACATGGTGCCTGGGAAATCAATTCACATAAATAGTCAAAATGCATTTTCTTATGCTGCTAAAGGAGAATGTAATTGAAACATGCATAGCATCCTGATGATCAAAGCTTACCATGTAATGTATGTCCTATTTGTACAGCACTGGTGACAGGATCTGAAATGGGGCCACGTAGGGTTCTGACATCATAAGCTGTGCCGCCCTTTTCCAGACCATCAATAAAGAAGTTGATATTTGTCTGATGCACCTGTAAGAAATTATCACCATTACTACAAGTGTATACATTTTGCTCTGTTATAACCACAATCCGGAATTATTTTCAAGTTATCTTCCCAACTTCTCAACTTTATTTTATCGAGAAAATTGAAAAATTATTATAACAGCAAAACAATCTCTCTGTATGTTTATAGAACTAGATATAACCCCACACATTGTGATCTTGGGGCTATGATACATCCCAGGACACTCACAGATATGTGTCATGTTTGTCCCAGAAAGGTAACAACTCTGATCACATGCTTTTCTATGTTCTTGAGTAAATGTTATTTCTTTCAATGATAAAGTTATTATGGCCTTATTTGGAAAAAAAAAGTAGAAATGAATACAAGGAAAAATAATCAAAACTAAATCTACTAAAGTCGGATGTATAATTATAATTCAAGTTACTAGTAAACAGTTACTTGTCATTGGGCTGGAGAGATGGCTTAGCAGTTAAGCACTTGCCTGTGAAGCCTAAGGACCCCGGTTCAAGGCTCGATTCCCCAGGACCCACGTTAGCCAGATGCACAGGAGGGCACAAGTGTCTGGAGTTCGTTTGCAGTGGCTGGAAGCCCTGGTGTGCCCATTCTCTCTCCCTTTTTCTCTCTCTCTCTCCCTCTCTGTCTGTCGTTCTCAAATAAATAAGTAAAAATAAAAAAATTAAAAGTTACTTGTCACAAAAATTTATTTCAGTAGGTATTAGTATCTAGTTGATAATTTTCAGATATTCTTTCCCTATATATGCTAAGCTAAGGTTTTGTCAAACATATTCAAATCCAATTAATCAAATAGTCTAACAATTGTCTACTTAGAGCTAGATAATGTCCTTATAAGTGGCCAGATATTTTTTAATAGAAGCCAAATAATTTGGTTTTGTGACTAAAATGTCCCTAATACAACCTCACAACTCTCATGTAGTAATGCAAAAAAGTACCTTGACAACACCGTAACCAATAAACCTCTATGTGTTCCAATAAATCATTATTCATAGCCTGATATGACCTATGGGTTGCAGTTGCACAATTCCTGAATTATGTCATAAATATGGGATTTTTTATGACATAACTCCTGAACCATCAACTAGTCAAACGTCTGTGCAGTACTTCTAAGAGGTTATGGGTGAACAAAAATCTCCCGATTGCATATAAATCCTGACTAAGTAAAATCAGCTGTGTTGACCTCAACTTTAGTTTCTACAGATAGTGTTTCTGTAAGAGCTTCTTACTTAAATGTTAAAGGAATCCCTGACACTTAAGAACAGGAATGTAATTCAAAGGGCAAGCGAAAGGCCTGGCAGAAGGGAAGGATTGAAAAGGAGTAGAGAGATAGAGACTTAATGTTATGCAATTGAAAGGGTAGAGTTAACAAAGATCTGTCACAGAACAGCATTCCAAATGGCCCAGTATGCATATGGAGTTACAAGGATGCATCATGGTAGGTTCACCACTGCAACAATGTGCTGCTCCGGTGCAGGACTTTAATGGTGGGGAGGACTACAGGCATGTGTGGGCAAATTATGTAAGAAATGTCTTTACCATCTACTCTGTGTTTCCAACCTGTCAAAAATATTTTTAAGTGCCCTTCTGTTAAAAGAAACTTGCATCAATTAATGAAGTTAAACATTTATTCTATGGCATCTTTAAATTACCAAGTGAATTGATATCATAGATACCCCTTTCAAAAATCCCCCATTCTTAGGACAAGTAAAACAAAGAAATATGGAAACTAATGTCATAATAACTTGTTAAAGCTGACTTTTTTTCCTAAAAAGTTAACTAACATATACTTTTTCTGCATGCTAAACAATGTGCTCTCATTCTAACATGTTCTATTTTAAATTGGCTGACGCAATACCACATTTGAGTTAATTTTTAAAACAAAGATTAAATAAAATTAAAATATACCCCTGCTCCTCATGGGCCTGGATCTATTTCTCTGTGCTCAATAGTAGAGCTGCAATATTTTTTTATTATTATTTTTCTTGCATCCCATCTTTTATAGCCTGTTACTATTATTTGGTGTGTGACTGTTATCATTATGAAAGATACAGGCTTTCTGACTTTGTTATTTGTCGCATCATCTCATGTTTTACAACATCTTTACGCAACATGCAGGGCACATGAAATATAACTAGTGAGAAGTTCTCCCAGTATTAATGCATAAAAAAGAATGTGGCTCCATCTCTACTGTCTTTACCCAGCCAAACGCTGACGAACAGCCAATTTTCCTTTATCACATTAGCACAGCCATGAGGGAAACACATTTGTTCTAGTCAGCCACACTAAAGATACTATTACCAATCTCACATATACATGCTTTATATCAGCAGTATTCTCAGAGCATGAGGAAGCCAACCATATATTAACACTAGCATGACAGTTTATTTAAGAAAAGAAAATTGTCTCTGTAGAGGGACAGAAGTTAGAAATGTATGGCTAAAGCTTGGTGTCACTGGTCTAATAAAGGTAATAATTCTTAGGCTTTCTTTATTGCAGGTAACACTCCTGTGACACTTCTGTCATATCATTCAAATAAAAATGTTGTCTTTTACAAGTTTAAGTGTACCTTTATTTTGAGTCAGATAGGAAGCATGTTTTTGATTTTCTCTATTCACTGTATTGTATCCATCGTCAGGAGTTCAGGACCTTCTTCTTTTTTTTATCAACTCATCACATATTTGCTCAGTAGAAGAATTCAGTGTCACTTGCAGTGAATTTCATATGTTTTCACTTGGTCAGTGCTTAAAAATGATTCACGGTGATCTCAAGCCACTCTCTCCCATTGTCCTCTCTCCTCCCAACAACCTTTCTATAAATAAGATTAAATCTTATTTATATATGTTATTTATATATATTATATGTGTTTTATGTTCCCTGATTCTCCAAACTATTTTACAATTCTGATCTGGGGCCCCATCACCCAGAAACATGAGCACTGTGATGTTTCTTTGTAATAGCTCACCCTGATGGCCCCCTTGCCAGTTATTGAGAGGTATAGGAATATACACGGTGGGATTTCTGATTTGTGATGAGAAAGGATTCCCATGAAGCCACCTTCCCATCTCTCCCTTTCTCTCAGCCTGGAGAGGGGAGATCAGTCTGGACATCTCTATCCATGTGCTTTTAATGAGTAAATCAGCAAAACCCAGGGCAGTTACATAGGGCTTCAGTGGCCCCAGACAAATAAGGTCCATGACCCTGACGGAGAGAAGGTACAGATGAGCAGGTCATTTTATAGCCTTTATTCTTTGAGAGTTCCTTTATTTATTTACTATTTAATTTATTTCTTTATGTGTATGTGCACTTGCATGCCTGTAGAGACCACACCTTTTTGAGATAGGGTTTCTCACTGGCCTAGAGCTCACTAGTTAAGTTATACTAGTAGATCTGCTAAGCACCAGGGATCTGTCTTTACCTCCCAAGTGCTGGGATTACAAGTGTGTGTTGGTATACCTTGGATTTTCACACGGATTCTAAGGATGGAATTTAGATCCACATGTTGATTAGGCACAAACTCTACTACTTGAGGTTCCAGCCCTTTTTTTCTCTTTAACGTTTCGTTTCTTATTCTTTTTTAACCAATTCCTTGGTCAAGTGTTTGCCTCACAATAGTCTGTAAGTCTGTTTTGATGCATACTACATATAAACATAATAAAAAATATCTGACACTCTCCTCTTGTTACCATACCTGACTAGCAAGGAATAGAGTCCAAAAGATATGAACAACAGGCATGGTGGCCCAAACCTGCAATCCCTGCACTTAGGAGGCAAATGCAAATGGATTGCTGTGAAACACTGCCTAATAAGTGAGAAACAATGCAGATATGAAAGATGGAAATCACATATTAGCTGAGCAGTTAACAACAGGAAATTTATTCAAGCCCACCCAGGCCAGAGCACAGAATCTTGCTGTTATATGTTCCTTGCAAAGCCAGATCTGTGCAGCTATTCTATTTCCGCTGGTGAACAACAACCTTTAGGACCAAGGGTGGACTGGAGAAAGAATGCAGTGTGTAGTACTACTGGCCTGCTGGAAAAATAGGCTCATGTCACCTATGTCTTTTTGTTTTAAACTGGATTTGAGAAAACATATGACCACTACCCACAATGGCTTTGTATCAAGAAAGTCACAGTCCTTTCTTTCAAGTAGCCTATTGGCATGTACATAGAATAATCATAAAAACTAAACAGTGTTTGAATCACTGCAAAGGACAAGGGTGGTTTTAACCTTATGTACTGAACCTTAGTGAGGTCAATGAAGCACTGTCTTTCTAAGAGGTTTCTCTGAGATATAACGGATTCACTTATGTTCTCCACTGTGGGATTTACCTCCTAAGAATCAGATGCACATATCCCACGACAGCAAGTTTTCCTAATGTAATGAGTCTTACCTTAAAGCAAAACCAGTTTAAGCATCTTAAACAAGCCCTTTTAAATAGACTTAACATGAACTGGTTTGACGATGCATCCTAAATACATATTCACCTCCACAAAGTGATAATGGATTACACAAATATAATGAGCAACATTTTGAGTATTAAAACTTCAATAAATAAAGAAAACCACCGTGCATGAATGTGAAAAAAGTATATGGGAAAAAAATCTTACACTTCTGAAATAGAAATTATCTTGAAATAGAAATTTCTATTTCTAAGTGAAAAAGGATTTGCATAAAGATCCCACAATACTATCTATAATTCTTAAGCACAAGGCAATTTATCCAGGAAACCACATAAGGTTATTTTAAATTATCACATGTATGTTTTAGTTCCACAGCCTGAGAACACATGAGCTCTCATCCTATCCCGAATTTTTTACATCTTAAACCTAAAGTCTCTGTATTTTTTTTCTAATTTATCTTAATTTTATTTCTTCCATGCACTGTCAGCCAACCTCCAGGCTTATAACCTTAAGGTCATCCAATTGGCTTGTGATTGTGGCATATTTAATACTATCCTTATGATTCATTGAGATTATTTCCATAAGTGCATTTGCCTAAGATTTAGTATTTTTAAAAACAAGTAGCTTGGGTATTATACCTTTCAGCAATCCTTCATCATTTACTCAACCACTCATTGAAAAATTAGAAGGCCAGACATTGCTCTAAAAAGATGATGTGTACTTTTACTTTTTCCTCAGAGCAACCCAGGGTAGATTTTCTAATATTTTCATTTTAAAGAAAAAAAGGTTAAAACAAATCATGAAGAATTTAAAACAGAACTTATTAAGGGTTCTACACAAGTTTGGTTATTGCCAGAGCCTGATTAAAGCTGTCAATTTTAGTCAGTCAGTGAGATCCAGTTAGCAGTTGAAAAGTAACAGCCATTTAATTGATTGAGTCCTTCTACTGGATCTCTCTACTCTTACTCTAATGAGGAATCTACTGCAAGATAGCCCCTCCCACATGGAGCTGACAGGGCCCATGGACTGTTTCCATTTACCTTGGGCATAACACCCCCTTGACGTCTTTTGCTGCTCTCTACAGTGGTAGCTCTTCACGTTACCAGTGAGAGCAAACTGTTCGGCTGCTATGCCTCTACAGACGCAGAAAACCATTTTATTCTGGAACAGCATTTACAATTATAAAGGATAGAACTAAAGATATCTCCTGGTAACTTCAATTCCCAAGCCCGACTATAACACATTAAACAAATCTAATCCCCTTTCCATGTGAGGGCTTACATAAGTGTAAGAAATGTAAAGAGAATGCCAGTCCGCACCCAAGTCTTTTTCAGGATAGCTTTGGTTAGTTTCCGTGGCATTTAAATATAGCATAGTTTATAGCTTCTCTCTTTTTAAAATTTGCTTCCAGGAATGTTACAATATCTAGGTATTGTCTGAACCTTCAAACTGGTACAGAGCTTAACTTGAATCAACCAGTAACTAAAATACTATGTTTTATATGTTTGTATATAGGGGTGTGTGTGTGTGTGTGTGTGTGTGTGTGTGTGCGTAGATGCACTTAACTGTTGTCCAGTATCCTTTTCTATAACTCTTCCACCTTATTTTCTTCAGACAGGATCTCTCACTGAACCCACAGTTCACTAATTTTAGCTAGGCTACCTGACCCCAGCAATTCTCCTGTCTCTGTTCCTATCAATGCTTTTTTTTTTATTTCAGAGAGAGAGAGAAACAGCAAGAGAGGTGGTGCCAGGGCCTTTCCACCACTGTGAATGAACCTCCAGACACGTGCACCCACTTGTGTGCATGTGCAACATTGCATGCTTGTGTCACTTTGCATCTGGCTCCATGGGACCTGGAGATTCAAACATGCATTCTTTGGCTTCCCAGGCCAGTGCCTTAACCACTGCTAAGTCATCTCTCCAGCCCGATCCTGGCTTTGTCTATGGGTGATGTAAATTGAGCTCATGGATTCATGCTTGCACATTAACCACTTTTACCCATTGAGACAACTTCCTCAACTCCTAATTTTTTTTTATTTTTAATGCTGATAACACTTCTAAGTTATATCTGCCCCATATGGTATACATGTGTCTGGTTTTATAAGCCTATGGGCAGGAATTCATATTTAAACATGTTCTAATTCATCTTGTTAGAACGTAGCCATCTACTATCAAAATCTTTTTTGGATACTGTTTCTCAGCCAATGTATTTACCATCATTCTGAGAACTACATCTTTTGCAAATGTGATCCACATGCTTTAGATTCTGGGCAGAGGTTAAACACATAAAGATTGATTGACAAATTTACTATAAGAAAATAAAATCACCAACACAACATACACTATGTTACAGTTTAAGCAATAACGAAAAGCTGCAATTTTCTTTTAAAATATTTTTACTTTTATTTGTTAATTTGTGTGTGTGTGAGAGAGAGAGACAGAGAGAGAATGGGCACACCAGGGCCTCCAGCAACTGCAACTGTACTCCAGGCACATACCCCACCTTGTGCATATGGCTTACATTGGTCCTGGGGAATCGAAGCTGGATCCTTTACAGCTAAGCCATTTCTCCAGCTCAAGGTATAATTTTCTAATGGATTCTGTGTCAAATTCTTCACGTACTTCTTAGTGCAACCTTCTTAAGAAAGGATTGCTTGGGCACAAATAAATGCTCTGACCTATTAACTATGCTCTTTTAAGCTAAATTTATACAAATGCTATAAAATAAAGACTTCAGAGGGTTGCTTTGGCAGAAACCAATTGTGTGGGTTTCACAGTATTCAGAATGCATACAATGGGCATGTGTACTCGCTACTGGCTTGACCACCTGAGTAACTGCTTAAATTTCCATTTAGTTTGGTTGAATGTGCCAGAACTCATGCACAAATACCTTCAAGTTTTCTTTCAGTGTGAATGTCTCATGAGTAAGAGTTTTCAGCACTCTTTTCCTCTCTGCCCCCTTCCCTTACCTCTCCCTGTATCACATACCCCACTCAGTTTTGTGTTGGTTTTTTGTTTAGTTTTCTTCTCTATTTCGGGCAATCTAGAACCTTGACATAATCTATAGGCAAAGCATATATGTATGATATTTAGACATTAGTGTGATATTTCAGGTTCACTGTTCTTTCCTGATACTATGAAACTTCTCATATATTGTAGTACTCCAAAACAGCATAGAAATGTCTTAACTTCCTCTCCTGTATCCTGGTTGAATGTGAAAATCCTATTGCATGTCTTCAAGAATAAAAATTCTCCTTCTCTACTTCAGGGGAACCAGTAATTTGCTTATGTATCTGAGGGAAATCTGTCAATTGTCTGATTTATCATTGGTTTGACCTAGAAAAATGGTGATAGATCTGGACCATTTTCTGTAGATCTTTCATAGGAATGCAAACAATTCAGAATATTTAATTTATTTATTTGAGAGAGAGAAAGGGGGAGAAAGTGAGAGAGCACCAAGGCCTCCATCCATTGCAAACAAACTCCAGACACATGTGCTACCTTGGCATCTGGCTTATGTGGGTGCTGTGGCATCAAACCTGGGTCCTTGGGCTTCCCAGGCAAGTGTCTTTGTCACTAATCCATCTCTCCAGCCCCCATTAAGAATATTTTATAGAAAATATTTGAGGAGCGAGGACATGGCTCTGCTTTTAAAGAACTTACTTGGCAAGCCCAAGGGCTGGAGTTCTGAACGTCATCACCCATGGAGATTCTTGGTGGACATGGGGCCCAACAATAGTCACAGCAAGAGGAAAGCAAGGGTATGGCTCCCCAGGGGAAGATGCCTAGTTAGAGTAGCTAAATTGGCAACCTTGGGCTCAGGTGAGAGGTCCTGTCTCAATGAAAGTGAAGCATGATCAAGGAAGAAACCGAATGTCAACCTCTGGGCTCCACATGCACACAAACACACATGCACACGCACGTGCACATGCACACACACACATGCATACACACACTCACACACACACACACACCAAGATTTTCTTCTGTGCCATTTGAAATTTAGCATCAGATGTAATAATCCAATACTCTTGAGTCCTGTAGTTCATATTTGCTACAAAAGCAAAATATAAGCATCAAAAATCTGAAAATTGGGCTCAGTACATTCCCAGTATCTTAGTCTCACGGGCCAGTATTTTTTTTTTTTTTTTGCCAATTGTCCCTCAAAACATCCTTTATAAAAAACAAATCAAATCCAGAATCCTATGTAATGTTTAGCTCTCACTTATTTTAGGTTGTCTGTGATATGAATCAGTTCCTGAGACTTTCTATAATTTTCATGATGGTAACACTGTTGAAATTTCATCACATTTACTTATTTATTTATTTATTTATGTTTAATTAGTTTTATACTCAGTGAATATAGTCAAATTGGTACCATTGTTAGCCTCCTCCCTTCTATTTTGTACACCGCTTCTCAAGTGAATTTCTCTGTTTCCTTGTCACTATGCACAGGTGATACATTGATCTCATTACATCACATTTGCTACATCATTTCTCTATGTACTATTATCAAAGATAGCTTTAATTCCCTGCATTAATAGGATACTTTGTAGGCTCTACAGTATTAAATACATTTTTCCAAACTAAGGAAATGTCTTGGTGGTAAAGGACTTGTCCCAACTTTTACGAACTGAATTTAGATCCCCGATTCTGTGTAGAAGTGCGAGGCGAGTGACAGCTCCTGTAATGACAGTGCTTGTGAGGTGGAGGCAGAGGGTCCCTAGGACTGGCTGGCTAACGAGCTTAGCGAAGTTTGTGAGATCTAGATTCAGTGACAGTGTCTGTTTCAGAGTAAGGAAGACCCTTGACATTGACCTCTGGACACTACACACCTATGTACATAGATAAACATGCATGTACTCTCACACTCATATCATACACACATAAAATGGCCTCTAATATCAGCACTTGGAAGGCACAGGTAGGAGGATTGCCATGAGTTTGAGGCCATCTTGAGACTACATAGTGAATTCCAGGTTAGCCTAGGCTAGAGTGAGACCCTACTGTGAAAAGAGAGAGAGAGAGAGACATTTTCTACATTGTAATTTAAAAAAATACAACGTTATGAGCAGATAAAAAAATTCAATGCAGGGCCTGTAGAGATGCCTTAGCAGTTAAGCTCTTGCCTGTGAAACCTAAGGACCCTGGTTTGAGGCTCAATTCCCCAGGACCCACGTTAGCCAGATGCACAAGGGGGCGCATGTCTGGAGTTTGTTTGCAGTGGCTGGAGGCACTAGCACGCCCATTTTCTTTCTGTATCTGCCTCTTTCTCTGTCTGTTGCTCTCAAATAAATAAATAAACATAGATAGATAGATAGATAGATAGATAGATAGATAGATAGATAGATAGATAGATATAGATATATAAAATTTCAATGCAGCTGAGTGTTGTGACTTACATCTTTAATCCCAGGACTAAGGACACTTTCAGGTAGGCAGACTTCTATGAGTTTGAGGCCAGCCTGAGACTACATAGTGAATTGCATCCAGGTCAGCCTGGGCTAGAGCAAGTCCCTCCTTGAAGAAATATGCATATATTAAAAAACACATGAAGGAGATCAGCACAGAGAAAAATCAACTCCTACCAAATCAGAGAGCCAGAGCCACAGAGGCCCCCAACACCTCATCACTGAAGCAGATCAAAAATGAACCCAACATGGCTCAGGGAAATTTTGCGGGAGAGGGGGTGGAAAGAATGTCAGAGCCACATGTTGGGTCATGATATGCAGAGACATTTAGCTTACCCATAATTGTGGGCTAACTCCACAACAAGGAGGGGCCAAGGGGAGGGGGTAGGTCACGGATGAGCCTAATAATGGTACCAAACTGACTGTATTTGCTGAATACAAAACTGACTAATAAAGAAAAAAAAAACACATGAAGCTATAAGACTTTGCAGAATATAATGCATTATTCACAATGTTTATTTATTTATAATTTATTGCCATGCTGAGGACTGAAGTCATGTATGGTCTCATCCATGCTGGGTTTTGAACTCTTTTTAGCTCAAGAGGAATTCAAACTTGCCATGCTCCTGCCTCACTTCCTTTAGTAGCTGGCATGAATTCCCCAAAACACTGAATTCTATGTCATATAGACATGTCGCTATGGGATCTATGCCACATTGCCATTTCCATTATTTTTACCACATGCTTTCTTTCTTTTCTTCTTTTACATTTTTTTTATTTATTCATTTGCAAGCCAAGAGACATAGAAGAGAAACAGACAGAGAGAGAATGGACACATCAGGGCCTCCAGCCACTGCAAATGACTCCAGATATGTGTGCCATTTTGTGCATCTGACTTTATGTGGGCATTAGGGAATCAAACTTGCATCGTTAGGCTCTGTTGGCAAGCACCTTAAATGCTGAGCCATCTCTCCAGCCCTACATTTCTGCTTTCTGACACATGATATTTCAGGTATATTTTGTGCCTCCCTGCCTTATCCCTGAACAGTCACTTCCTCAAGGAGTCAGTTCATTTCAATGATAAATGGCATTTAAAAACAAAAATTTGGTGTTAAGCTTATTATGCAGCATAAATGACATTGCTCCCATACCTTATCTCTCTCCCTCTGAGTGGATACAGGTAGAGACTGTGTCTGGAGATGGATGATAGGTGAAATATAGATTAGATAAAATGCATTTCTATACATATACAACTATGTATATATTATGCACACATAAGTATATGCAAGTCTCTATAAAAAACATTCTAACCAACACCCTAATTCATTCTTGACTTTTCATATATATGACTTTGTTCCTTTGTGTGTGTGTGTGAGAGAGAGAGAGAGGAGGGGGGGGGAGTATTGTCATGCCAGGGCCTCCTGTCCTGACTAAAGAACTGCAGATACATGAGCCACTCTCTGTCTCTGGCTCTAAGTGGGCATGGGGAATTGAATCCCTGGCTGTTAGTCTTCGCAAGCAAGTGCCTTTAACCACTGAGCAATTCCCCTCAACCACCTTTAACTGCTTTGTTAAAGAGGAACACTACCTTTTCCTCAATACACATTCAATACACTTATGAGACTAATTCTCCCATATCTAACCAGCTTCTATTTGGATCCTCTGCCCCTCAAATCATCTACTGACACAGTGGATCACTGCACACAATGTTCTCTGGATTACTTTTTGTGCACTGTGTGGACCTCCTTTGCTTGATAATTTTCTTTTCTTGTACCTAAAGCCACTGAAGTGCCCAGGATTTAGTCCTTATTCATCCTCCCTGTTTCTACCTTAGTAGTCACTTCATCCGTGATTTTAAATAAATAACACCTAGGTTGGTTACACACAGGTAACTATTTCTAGGAAGTTAGGCTCCAACCGAGACCCCTGTAACCATCTTCTTATTCAACAGTTCTTTTAGATTTCCACCAGAAATTTAAACAGAAGTGCTACAATACAAACCATTTTTTCTTCCAAATCCCTGCCCATCTTAGAAGATTGCAATTCTATTCTTCAAGATACTCAAATTAACATCTTTGTATTTTTCCTCATCTCATTTTTTTTCTCTTGTCTCTTATCTACTCAGAAAATCCTGAGGTACAACTTTCAAAGTCCATTCTCTCTTCACCTCTTCTTTGACTATCCTGGCCCATGTCATCATCACCTTTTTTTTAGAATTTACAAAAAAAAAAAAAAAAAAGCTCATTGTGGATGATAGCCCCATGCTGATTCTGGGAGTTACATGTCAGTGCCCACTAAGAAAATGAGGAAAAAGATAACTAATATACAAGAGTTAGAGATAAGAGAGAGAGAGAGAGAGAGAGAGAGAGAGAGGAGAGGGGAAGTGAGGGAGGGAAGATGCTGAAGATTAAGGTTAGTCTTGATCATACCCTCCCCAGTGTCTTGTGGTTCAGGTGTTCCCTGTAAGGGCCTGGTGATGGATCAGCCATTTGGTCTGTCTTTTAGTAAGTAGAAAATTATGGTACCATTGCCATTTGGGTCTAATTTGTGTTTCCCACCCCTTTGATGTCCTCCCCTCCCTCCCCTTCCATCCTAGTGTCTAGTCTAGGAGGTGCTTGCTGGGTATGTAAGGTATCTTGGGTAGATTCAGTTTAGGTGCTAAAGATGAGTGAGACTATGTGGCGATTTTTTTTCTGTGATTGGGTAAGTTCACTGAGAATGATCACTTTAATTTTTAAATATTTCTTTGTGTGTAGACTTGCCAGTGTCACACTGTGCATGTGGAAATCAAAAGACAACCACTGGCTGTTTGTCTGACCTCCTAACTTGTTTGAGACAGGGTCTGTCCTGTTTAGCCACAGGGAAGGCCAGAATAGCTGCCCCCATGCTTTCCTGCCTCTGCCTCCTCTTACTGTGGGTACACTCGGTTTACAGATGGGAGTGCCATTGCACATATGGCTTTCTGAGGGATACAAACTTCCGTAGGCGGGCATGCATGGCGAGCACCTTACCCACGAAGCCATCTCCCCAGTCCCTCCTCTAGATTTTTTTTAGGTTGGTATTATAACATTTATTAAAATAATGCTGTGGGTTAATATAAACAGCAAATAACCAAATTATTAAAGTGGAAGCTATGTAAGATCCCAACTAAGACCCAGAAGTGTCTAATGTATTCATCCATTAGCTAACTAAAAGCCCAAGAAAGACAAGACACCCAATATAGTAAAGTGCTGCAGAACAGTTGACAATATTCAGTTACCAAAATTGTGGATTTTGTATTTTGTATTCTTTTCTCAACCAAGAAAAAAATATTTTTTGAATGTTATATAACATACATATGAAACAAGATAGAAAAATGTATTGTAAACTTATAGCAATGGCTATCAATGCATTATCTTACATGTTTCTCATTGGCTATGCATTTTTTACAGTGATTGTTTGTACCCTGCCTAACTTGTTACTCTTTGCTGAATTCTAGAGACTGCAGCCCAAGAATTCTTGTAAAAGCAAAAGCAGATCCTGTCTCACCTTTGCAAAAGTCACCCAAAATGGTGGCAGCCTGAAAGTAAAATCTATCAAGTCCCAGAGAAGCAGTCTGATGACTCGTTTTTACTTCTGCCTCCTTCCTTCTGACTTTGTTTCTACTCACGTCTGCTACCTCATTTCCTTCTCTGTTTCAGGTATTTCTTCAAATATCACTTGAGTATAAAACCTTTCCTATCTCCATCTACCTAATCAATCCAGTGATAGCCACATCCCTGCTCACTTCCTTTCTTCTCAGCCTGTTCTTGTCCAAACACTCCACTGCTCATTCCCTCCTCTTCTAAGTTTTAAAAAGATTTTTATTTATTTGCAAGGAGAGAGAGAGAAAAAAAAAAGGGGGGGAGGATGGGCGCACCAGGGCCTCTTGCCATTGCAAACAAACTCAGACACATGCACCCCTTTGTGCAGATGGCTTGTGTATGAGTGCTGGGGAGCCAAACTCAGGCAGTAAGGCTTCACGAGCAAGTACCTTTAACCTCAGGACATCTCCCCAGCCCCCACTCTTTTAATTAGTCTCTTTTCTGTGCCTAGAACATAAAAACCACGAAAAGGTGCTGTATTTCCTTTTCATATTTAATTCCCCGCTGTGCCTTCATTGTCTAGACAAAAATTAACCACTGGAGGGGCTCTCACTCAATGTCCATTGAGCAGATGAAGCTTGCTCTCAGCTTAATAAGGTGTAGACTGGTAAAGAGTGGAAAGTGAGTAAATGAAGAAGAGGGAAGCAGAAGCAAATATGAAGTTATTCCAAGCTTCAAATGGGTGCTGAGTATTCCACGCTCTTCCCATCTTTTATCCTGTTGTAGTTTAAAGATCTTGTCAGGCTTCATTTTGATTCTAGAACCAGACAAGCATTCTGCATAAAATAGAAAGTATTTTTCACTCACAAATCCCCATCTTTTCATGTACTTTTAGTAAAGTGAAGTTTTTTTGGACAGAGTCTCTCACTCTGTAGCACAGGCTGATCTGAGACTCATACAAGGCTGGCCATGAACATGTGGCAATTTTTGTGCCTTACCTCCCAGCTGCTAGGATTTTAGGCATGAGCCACTCTACCTGTATTAAATGAATATTTTTTTCTTCCATTTTTATCTTTTATTTTATTTTATTTTATTTTTACAGTCAGTTT
Source organism: Dipus sagitta (assembly GCA_036346955.1). Lineage (NCBI taxonomy): Eukaryota > Metazoa > Chordata > Mammalia > Rodentia > Dipodidae > Dipus > Dipus sagitta. The sequence goes on from CM070770.1 coordinate 316,449,110, forward strand.
GGTACCATTATTAGGTTCATCCGTGACCTATCCCCTCCCCTTGGCCCCTCCTTGTTGAGGTATATGGGTCATGCATTGTGGGCCCCGGCTGAAACTAAATGAATATTTTAATGTTATGAATTTAAAATCAACTTTCTCAGCCCCCAATCACTTCTAGCTACATATATATGTATGTATATATATATATATATATATATATATATATATATATATATATTCATATATTAAAGGAATAAAGTAACTATAACAAGACAGCAGTCAGAGCAGTCATCAATCAAACCCTCAATGTATAGACAAATGAGCATTTTTTTGTCCAGTGCAAATCCACACTTCACATTAGTTCTCAATGGCTATCTAAATATGGCACACAGCATCATCTGAAGTTCCCAGGACAAAGGCTATGCCTGCACTGAACAGTCAATAAGGCTGAATGACTGAGAGTCAGTGATTATGGGGAGTTGGAATGTTGCAGTTATAAAGCCAATTATCTTAGCTGTCTTATCACTTATTGCACACTTCTGCAGGTCACTGTACATCCTGGTGACTATCAAGTAAATCATTTTGTTTTTATTTATTTGACAGAGAAAGAAGGAGAGAAAGAGAGAGAATGGTCACACCAGGGCCTCCAGCCACTGCAAACGAACTCCAGATGCATGCGCCTCCTTATGCATCTGGCTAACATGGATCAGGGGAATTGAACCTGGGTCTTTTGGCTTTGCAGGCAAATGCCTTAAGAGCTAGGCCATCCCGTCAGCCCAGTAAATCCTTTTGAATGGATAAAGAGATCTCTGGCCTCCACCAACTTGAAAGCTGTGAATTTCAACAAATCGCATTTGAGACCATCACCAAAGACTTACCTGTAACTTTCCTACCTTATGTTTCAAAAATGCATTTTAGAGGTATTTTGATTTATGATTTTATTTGTTCTGTTATTGAAAATAAATCTGAATGATACTGAAGAAGAAGAAAAAACTAAGAACACAAAACAAACGGCCTGGCACTGTTACCACATTGTCACATGGAGTTTGGGAGAGCCTGGATCTGTGTTCCTGAGCACTCATAAGCGGCCCCTCACAGATTCCCTTTGAAGCAACAGATATGTGTTTTGTGCCATCAGTAATTAGTAAATAGAAGTATAGTCCTGAAACATAATCCAAACAAGACCAAATGCTTACTGAGAGTATATATGAGTTCCTCCTGCTAACTTTTGTTATATTTGTGGTGTGTGTGTGTGTGTGTGTGTGTGTGTGCGCGCACACACACACACAAGCACATATGGAGACCAGAGGACAAATTCAGGTATTGGCCCTGAGGTACACCATCCACCTCTCTTGGTCTGGAGATCAATAATTAGGTTAGATACCTGGTCAGTGAGCCCCAGTCTCCAACTCCACAGTGCTAGAATCACAGGCACTTGTCATCATGCCTAACATTTTTATATAGGTTCTGAGGATTGAACTTAAGTCTTCATGAATGCAGTGCAAGCACTTTACCAAATGAACTATTTCCCTGGCCTCTCTATTAAGATTTCAATGATCCTATTGTATAAATGGGCTGATTAATGTTATAGTCTTAAAAAGCATGCTTTCCCATAAGTACTCATCTTTTAGGTATTTTATGTCATCTTAGATTTTCTTTTAGCTCCAATGACAGTATGAGAAAAAATATCTAAAATATGTTTTAGACTCACTAAATGAAGAGGCTGTTTTAAACCAAAGGAAAATATGAATCTCAGAGCAATGGGACATGAAATCCACTGGGCATTGCTGTATCCACAAAGGCACTCTAGAAATGAGAATAAAGTCTTCCTAGTGACCCTGGCTTAAAGGTCTTAAAGTTCTTCTCTCTACTTTTCTCCCAATTTGTCATGAAGAATAATATATATTTAAATTGCCTTGAACAACATGAAAAGCAGACTCTATTACATTACCGTTCTTTTAAGGCAAAGATAGATTAGCCCTAAACTTACAAGTGGCTTTGGGACCAATACAGAATATTCAAGAGTTTCCTATTTTATATTCTTTACAACCAGGAAAAAAAAAACTCATGCCAAAACTATGTACAGAATAAATACTTTTTCATCATCATGTGGAGATAACTTCATGTTGGAAATTTGATTGCCAATTTGAGTGGTGCTCTTGAAAATATTTATTTCTATATTTTACATTTTTTGTTCAATTATTAAACATTTCTTCACAAGCTATTTTCTTGCAGGTATGAAGCTGCTGCCTAAAACAATAAGTAAAATTTAAAACCCAAATATAGTGGAACTGTGTATTTAGAATATTTATTCTCTATTTGCAAAGCCTGGATTATGTATCCACAAAGGTTAGGAGAACTCAGAAGCATGAGGTCCACATAAAAATACTTGGTATAAAAAAACATTTCTATGTTGATTTTAATTATTATAAAAAGAAAAGTAATGAGCTTATAATTGCTTTCAGTCATTGTTTTAAAAGAGTCAGCAGTGAAGGGAGGTATTAAAGGGTGAAAAAATTAAAAGGTAAGGGTGAGAATTACCATAGCTCGAATATCTAATATAAAACTACCATAACATCTATTGTCTCTTATAGAATGCTTCAGCTAAGCATAATTAATAGCACTTTACATCTTCTAATATTGTAACAATGGAAGTTTATAAATTAGTGTGACTTCCTGCCCATGCAAACAAATCAGGTTGCAGTTAGAAATTGCATTTACTCAAATTAGAGTTGAGATCTCAGGACTTTTGAGCTGTTTTATTAAAGCATGAGTTGTGAGGAATAAGAGACATAGGGTTAACTGACTCTTACTGCCAGTCAATTCTCAGTTTAACGATTATCTTCTCAGAGAGCCCTATAGAAACACTCAGTCTTACATTACAACCTAGAAACTTTCTATTATCTAGTCCTATTTTAGATATCTGATCACTGTTAATTTAGGTTTTCTCTTTCTTTCCTCATACATTTCTGAACATGAACATGTGTGCACAGCCAATAAATAACACTAGTTCTAATCAATTAACTGTGCTGTTCCTAACACCTAGAACAAAGTTCTTTGGTTTGAAAATGGATTTCCTTTAGAAATTTTAACATAACCTTTTTTTTCTACTAAATTCTTTAATACCATCAGCTATTTATACTCAAAGATCATACATCTTTTTTTTTTTTTTTTTTTTTTTTTTTTTAGTCAGTTCTGTATTCAGCAAATACAGTCAGTTTGGTACCATTATTAGGCTCATCCGTGACCTACCCCCTCCCCTTGGCCCCTCCTTGTTGAGCTATACAGGTCATGCATTGTGGAGTTAGCCCACAGTTATGGGTAAGCTAAATGTATCTGCATATCATGACCCAACATGTGGCTCTGACATTCTTTCTGCCCCCTCTTCCGCAAAATTTCCCTGAGCCATGTTGGGTTCATTTTTGGTCTGCTTCAGTGATGAGGTGTTGGGGGCCTTTTTTTATTTGCAAGGAGAGACAGAAAATGAGAGAGAGAGAGAGATTGAGAGAGAGAATGGGCATGCCACTGCAAAGGAGCTCCAGACCCAGACTCATGCACCACTCCGTGTGTCTGGCTTTACATGGGTACTGAGGAATTGAACCCAGGTTGATAGGCTTTGCAGGCCAGCACCTTTAACCACTGAACCATCTCTGTAACCATAATATAACTTTTCATGTAATTCCTAGGTTGTTCCTTCACATCATTTACATCATCTGAAACTTCAGCATGGTTTTATCTGTAGATCTGTCTCCATGTCCCCTAGACTGGACACACTCACTGTGGGCAAGGTACACATAGCATTTCGTTTTCTCCTCATGGGGATTCAGTTACAACCGGATTCTGCCTGCCTGCCTTTGCATAGCCTTTGATCTCTACACTCCAGGGCCCAAACCAAAGTCAGCTGTGTGTACTGCTGGATAATGTGGAGGAGCAAACAGACTGTCACTCCAAGTGCTGCCTACAATTCCTGTCTGACTGTCACACCACATTTCTCTGCCTGTGGTCTGCCATCTCTGTTGCAGCACCCACAGCTCATGCTCCCTGCTTTCCCCTGACACAACTTTTCTCTCCCCGTGCACATCGCCTGAGGCTTTCCTTGTCAATCTCATTTCCTCTGCTCTCTACTTTCCCAAAATTCTAACTTTCATTTTAGTTCAATGATATTCTCTATATCCCATAGTAGTACTACTTTTATAATTTACAAATATCTAATCAGGTTAGCAGTATAAATCCTTTTCACTAGGAAAAGGAAAAAAAAATGATAAACTGTGAGGAATAGGTTCTGTGTAAGTATTTTTTTAACATTTTATTTTGTTTATTCATTTGAGAGAGAGAGAAGCAGATGGAGACAGAGAGAGAGAATGGGTGCACCAGAAGCTCTATTCCTGCAAACGAACTCCAAATGCATGCACCACCTTGTACATCTGGCTTATTTGAGTCCTGGAGAATAGGACCTGGGTCCTTTGGCTTAGCAGGCAAGTGCCTTAACCACTAAGCCATGGCTCTAGGCCCTGTGTAAGTATTAGATTTACAGCACCATTGAGATCTTCTCAAAATTTCACATTTCTATTTGGCTTTCATACTAGCAGAAATCAGTGCCTAAATCATTTACAACATCAATGACAGCAGTTGTCCACAGACTGCCGAGGATTTCTCTGAGGAACTAGACACTTACAAGGAGGAGAGAGTGTCATTCCAACAGAATCCAACCATAGAACCAGCTGACCTGAAAGCTGGAAAGGTTCTATTTCTCCAAGGAAAACAGAACAATCAGAAACCTGTGCGCACAACCAAACAAATCACATTTATCTCCCAGAGGACTACACCTCTGATGTGATAAACCGAGCTCAGGAGGGATATATGTGCTTCAATAAATCACAGGTGAATGTGACAGAATGACAAACAAAGCAAGTAATAATAGCTGAGCCACAGATATCCTAACTTTTTTAACATAATCATATACATAAATATGGCATATATAAAATATATTACATAATGTTATATTAATTGAGATTTATATTGGGTTGAGGTGAAAGTTGATAAGGTTTCCCATTTTATTTCAGGTTTTCATTAAGATTTTGCAAGAAGTGAGTGTATTAATGAAATCTGAAGATGGCATTAATTGGTAGGTACTGCAAGATTCTGGGAGAAACAAGAAAAATATCATAAAAGAAAATGCAAAAAACATAGGTACAGGAAAGAAATTAACAATGACACTCCCTCATTTAATTGGAAAGTAATTTGGATTACACATTCGAACTATCTCTTTCCAAGTAATTCGAAAATCTTCATGAACATCACTATTACTAACACCTGTTCTCCAGGAAGGAAACAGAGCTAGAATTGTAAAAAATCATGTACTAAAAATGCTAATAAAAAAAAAAAATGGAGCAGTGTGAGGAAGAAGTGAGGACAACCCCAGACCGACCAAAGCCGCCCACTGCTGCATCCCCGTGTTCAGCGCCTACTCCCCCCCCCCATGCCCAGAAGAAAGGGGAGGGGGCACTAAAAGACATAAAGCCAAGGGGAAGGACGAGCCACAGAGAAGACCTGCAAGGTTGTCTGCTCAACCTGCTCCTCTAAAGGCAGAGCCCAAGCCTGAAAAGATGCCAGCAAAGAAGGGAGAGAAGGTACCCAAAGGGAAAAAGGAAAGGCTGACACTGGCAAGGAGGGGAATAACCTGCAGAAAACGGAGATGCCAAAGCAGACCAGGCACAGAAAGCTGGAGGGGCTGGAGATGCCAAGGGAAGTGTGTGCATTTTTGATAAATGTGTCCTTCTGGTGACAGTACAGTTTGAAATACTATTTTTTATCAAGTTTTATAAAAATGCAGAATTTTGTTTCACTTTTTTTTTTAAGCTATGTTGCTGGCACACAGAACACTTCACTGTTTTTGGGGGTGGGGGAGGAACACGGGTCACTAACAGAAAGTCTCCCAAGCTGGAGTGATGGGAAAACACCTTTCCCTGCTAGTTTTGAAAGATTCCCCTTGGCTCTGGGGAGGAGGGATTCCCTTGTGTTGACACAGCAGCCAACCTTGGCACAAATGCCTTGTGGCATGAGAAAAATCAAAGTCCATTTTTATGTTCTCCCCTCCACCATCAGCATAGACTTAACTCCCTTAAAACCAGAGGTCTGTTGGGACCTGACCCCTTCACACTGGTTCTGCCCGTGTGTCAGATGACCCGGACTTTGCAGAGGCATCGCTGAGATGACGGTGTTCCTCACAAGAGCTGTGACAACTTTTCTAATAGACTGTGGATTTTTCTGATTATAAACCTTCCATTTTCATTTCATTTCTTGAAAGTCAGGGTCAGCTTGTGAAAACTTGTTAAAACAACATGCTCAATGTGAAATGTCAACCCTCACTCTAAACTCTCCTGTTCTGAGCATCACATGAAGACTTCATCGGATTTTACAGTGGCTTTCTGATTTTGGTAGTCCATACAAGAAGGGAGTTTGAAAGTTCTTGTATACTGTTGCTGAGTGTCTGCCCATGTCCTGCCTGAAATACCATGACTGTTTCTGAAAAGTATCTTTAATAAAGCTGGATACAGTTTGACTTGGAAAAAAAATTCTAAAGAAACCAAACTGTTTCTTTCTCTTACTTGTGGAAACTTAAGAAAGTGTATGTTATTTTGAAAGAAATTTCAGGTATCATATTTGATACAGTAAAGTTCAGAATAGGCTAACTGTGACTATATCTGTGGAGAAAAATAATATCATTGAAATAAAAACTTGGGAGAAAAGTTAAAAGAAAACCCAGAATCATTACTACATAATCATAACTACAGATTCAAAAATATAATTAGAATAAAAAACAGAATACTGACATGTTCAACCAACATTATTGGATGAGAGTACAAAGTAATCACCAGTGGAAAAGGAAACTGGGTTTAGAGTAAAGCAGGATTAAGTATAACTTGGCAAATTTGTGAATGTTCACTTGCTGCACAGAAAGTATTTTGAGCTTGTCATTAATCACTCATCTCTTTATTTTATTTTATTTTATTTTATTTTTATTTATTTATTATTTCAGGTGGGGGGAATGGACAAGCAAAGGCCTCCAGCCACGGCAAATGAACTCCAGATACATGTGCCACCTTGTGCATCTGGCTTATGTGGGTCCTGGAAAATTGAACCAAGGTCCTTTGGCTTTGCAGAAAAGTGCCTTACCTGCTAAGTCATCTCTCCAAACCAAATCACTCATCACTTTCTGTTAACAACATCTTTACAAAATTCACTCAATCTTTCAATTTATTCTTACATTGACCAGGTAACATGTGTTTTTCTATGCTCTGAACATATGTAAAGAACAAATTAGCTATAGTGAAATGTTAAAATTTACTAATTAGGAAAAGGAAGGGAGGGGGGTACTTAATAGGATGGTAATATATATATATATATATATATATATATATATATATATATGTGTGTGTGTGTGTGTGTGTGTATGTATATATACATATATATATGTATGTATATATATATATGTATATATATATACATGTGTGTATGTATATATATATATATATATATATACATGTGTGTATGTATATATACATACATATATATATATATATATGTAGAAGAATAGATTAATGGGGGTGAAAAGGCCCAAGTGAGGTCAGGGGAAGAGATTGAGTAAAGGAAAGGTGGACAGAGGGCTAATCAAAATCTAAGAAGATATAAATAAGTCATACAGAAATCTACTTTTTTGGACAATGGAACACTCAGGAGCCATAGATTGCTGCTGGAAAATTTTCAGTGCCAGGGATGGAATAACTTCCAGTGAGTTTTTGGCCGGGGAGGTCCCTGATACCCCCAAAACATTATAGGCCATTGCTGAGGCCCAGGATTAGATGGTAAGACCCCATTGCTGAAGACTCCACATACTTGGGCTGTAAGAGCACTGAGAAATCCTGCAGGAACTGAGCTGATAACCTCCTCCATGTAGACCAGCTGACAGAAATCTGAAAGAAGCCATTCTGCATTCAGTTCAAAGGGAAAAAGAGAAAATACCAGTGAAGATACTCAACAGTGGACACTGAAAGCTTTATATTTGGCCAGCCAGGCCAAATGAGCCAATGGGTGCATTAGTGGCATATCTGTTGTGGGGGAAACCAACTGTCCTCTAATTTGACTGGAGGCCCATTCCATAGGAGGGAATACATCCCTGATACTGAAAACTTAAAACAGGGTTAGTCATGAGCCCTAGGGGTGTAATATCTGCTGATGTCTGGCTAAATGTATACTATTCTCACCAAACTGCCCAGTAAGCTCTTCTCTTAATGTTCACACACTTATATTAATGCTACTCTCATTTTTGGTAAATAATCTTCTCTTTTCAGATGGCAGTGACCTTGGGATTACTCAGAAGGCATCATGGTGCTGGAAGAAGTGACTGGAGTGCTCAGTACTGCAATGTCTCTATCATACCTTCCAGGACTCAGGGTATATTGCTGGAGAGGTGGTGGAAAGAATGTAAGAGCCAAAGGAAGTGTAGGACTCCTTACAACATGCTGCCCCCAGACACAAAATGGCCTGGATATGCATGACCTCACAGTGCCTGACACTACCTACGCAAGACCATAATAATAGGAGAAAAAGATCATGACATCAAAATAAGAGAGACTGATTGAGAGGGGGAGGAGATATGATGGAGAATGGAGTTTCAAAGGGGAAAGTGGGGGGAGGGAGGGTATTACCATGGGATATATTACCATGGAAGCTGTCAATAATGAAAAAATTTTGAAGAAAAATTTGCTAATTAATATATGATAAAATGTACCATTGTAATAAATTTAATAGTACCAGTAAGAAAAAGTCCTAGAGAAACACAGGAGCAAACATCAGAGACTAAAGGAAAATAAGGACGCTTTTTACAAAGGAATTTATAATTTGTAATTGAAATATATATATGGAGTAGTGATAAAAAGGAGGAAGGGGAAGAAATATGCAAGGCAGGTACATTAGGTGAAAGCAAGAATGAAGGGCTTGAAGAGCTTGGAGGTGGAGCAGGAGGCCCATGGTTTTAACAAGGTGAGAAAACATTGTAGGTAACATCCCAGGTTTGTGAAAGGTCAAGAAACTATAGATGTAAGTGTGACATGTTTTGAAGATCTTGATCATCCCAAGAAGATATCTCCTTTCCCAGACTCCAATTCTAAATGATGGCAAAACTTATTCACTCTCCCGTTATACCATTCATACATTCCAATAATGTTTTTGAGAACTCACCACATTCAGGAATGATGCCAAGGCTGAATGAAAGGAGCAAGCATTAAAGGACACAAAATCTTTTACCTGAAAGTTGTAGATTTTACAGGAATATCTACCTTAAACTCGCTGAGGTAATTGTGATGATTCCTCAGAAATACTTAGAGCACTTACTGCTTAAAAATGAGATTCCTTGGGGGCCTGAAGTCAGTGAACAACCACTGTTCAGGAAGTCTCATTTGTACCTGCCACATCTGTTGGGTGAGGGGAGGTCTAGGGAGGCAATTGTGGAGTGAGATGGACCAGGTGATGACAAACTGAAGGATACAACTAGCGGGAAGCTGGTTCAGGAAGGGAAGAACGTAAGGAGAAACAGCTCCACCCATGAACACTAGGAACATATTTCTTAACCAGAACTACTCTAATTCTGCTGAGCCTATCTGTCTTTCAATTTCCAGTGTGCATCTGATGTGGGTCGGCTATGCATCTAATGTTCCCAGAGTGTACAGTTGACATTGCCAGAGTGTTCATCTGATGTTTTCAGTGTATGCAGCTGGTGTTCTGTGCACACGTACGTACGTGTGTGTGTGTGTGTGTGTGTGTGTGTGTGTGTGTGTGTGTGTGTTATCCATAGAAGTATCCCTCATTCAGGGGGACACATACTGTAGAAGCCTGGTAGTTACAAAAGTAGGTCCTCCTCTTTTACCAATCTCACTTTTGTGGTGGGTTCTCACAGTCGGAAACACTTGGGCATCCTCTGGCCAGCTGACAGTCACGGCAGGAGATATAATCTAGGGAGTCTCCAGAGGGTGAGAGAATCTATCCAGCCTACACAAGGCAAAGCGCAATGTAGTCAGTCACCAGAGGATCCCTGATATATATGGCAGGAAAATGGCCCTGTGAAGACAGCTTTGTTAGCTAGCAGACACTTGTTAAAGATGGACTCAGCAAAGGCATAAACCACAGGAAAAATGAGAGTCCATAAGTCAAAAGGACCTGCCCTTGCACTGTGCACATAACTGAATCTCCAGTTTCCATGAACCCAGAATAAGATACCCAAGTTCCTTTTTCTATTATTTTATTTTAATGTGATTTCCGTTTTATTCTTTTCTAAGCATTTTGCAGGATTTTTACTACATAAACTTTAAAAATGTATCTTTTATTCTTCATGCTTTAATTTGTATGCATTTTTTCATTTGAAGGCAATATTTTTATTTATCTTTAAAATTTTTTGGCCAATGTGTTTGCTCCCCATTCTCCTTTTCTAAATGTAGTACTATTATGACTTTTCCTTATTGGTGCTTTTAGTATTCTTATTTTGTATTCCTCTTCTATTTAGATATTTTTGTTTTTGAACATTTTCAATTTTCTTTTTTCAAATTACTTGTCCTTTTCTTCTCCATAGGACCTTTTACTTCCATTTTCCTTTTATTTATTTAATTATTTATTTAACCTTGCCTCTCTTTTTCTTCCCTTTCCATGTCTCTTTTATTTTCTTATCCATGTACTATGTCCACACTTACCTTACATAATTTTATGCTTCATAGCACACTCTTTAGATGTTTTACCATCTTTTTCTATGGATAGTGGTGATTTCTTAGTGGACTATAATTGATTTTAAGTGTTATGATTGTCTACTTGATTTGATTTGAAATCAGTGAAAAAACACACCTCTGGGTAGATCTTGGAAGACATTTACAGGAAGGACTATCTGAAGGCAAAGACCCTCTTTCAGAGTGGACAGCACCTTCTGGAAGTAGCTCATCCATAAAGAGGTCAGAGGAAAAGGCTGTAGAGCCTGCTTGCCCCTTTAATTTTTGCTGTCGAGTGTTTCCCCCATGGTTGCCATCTTGCTGCTATTGCTATCCTTCCTTGCTAACAGAACCTGATTTGTGCTGCTTGCCAATGTGTACTGAAGACCAAAGACTAACCTCAAATGGTCCAGACCTTTAGTACAATCCTGGGAATGCTGAGGCCTCCAGCTTCATGGACTGAGCAGCTACAGGGACCTCAGCCTGTCTAGTGTGCAGCCATTGCTGGACTGCCTATCCTGATCATGTAAATGGAACTAATAAATCTCCTTTTGTATACATTTGTTCTCTTGCTTCTGTTTCTCTAGAGAACCTTGACTAACCCAAGTGTATGTCTATATCTTTTGCAGGTGGATGCTGTTGCCACAGCAGTCTGTTTCCTCCTTGCTCAGTGGTGCTGGGGTGTGACCCTTTAAGAGGAGCTACTCAACTTGAAGATCCTCATGCCTTTTGCAAAATAAATCCTCTGGAGGAGATCTTCACACATACAGCACATGAAGCACAGGATGGAAATGTAAGAAATATGAGAAAGAAAGGCAGTATAACCTCTCCAAAGATCCGAACTATTCAACTGCTGAGCTATACCATGCAGAAATAGGGAAAATGACAGATAAGGTTTCAAAGCATGCTGGTATAAATGATTAGTGAACTAAAAAAGAGAAAGCAAAAAGCAAATACAAAGAAAGGTAAAACAAGTAGATAAGTACAATCCAGGCCCTGCTGAGGAAAGTCAGTAGACGAAAAAGTCAGTGCATGGATGAGGAAATCATTAAGGTAGATAAAGAAGTCAAAAATATGGAAGAAAATTTTAGCCAGGAAATTGAGACTTCAAAAAAAACAATAAACATTGGCAATAAAAATTCAATGAATCAGATAAACACATGGTAAGTGTCATTAATAGACTCAACCAAGCAGAAGAAAGAATATTAGGCCTGGAAGACAAGATTGATGGGGCACTGCATTTAAATATCAATAAGGAAGAAATAAATAGATCAGCATGCCTACAACATCCAATAGCTCTGTGTACAATCAAGAAACCAAACAAGACTCCATAGGCTAAAAGAAGGAACTTAGATATAATTATCAGGATAGATAATCTACCCAATAAAATTATCTCAGGAAATTTACAAATCTAAAGAAAGTAATAAGCATTTAAACCAAAGAGATATTTAGAACCCCAAATATACATAAATATACAAGAATCTTTCACATGTTCTAGTCAAGATGTCAAAAAATATAAAACAAACAGGCTGTAAAATCAAAAGTTGTAAAGAAAAAATGCCAACTCCCTGAAAAGACAGAAACACAGTAACACCAGATTTCTTGTTAGGACCCTCAAAGCTAGGACAGTATGGAAAGGAAGATTTCAAGTCCTTTCAAGTCAATAACAGCCAACCAAGACTGTTGTATCCAGCAAAGCTATCTTTATTTTTTTTTGAAGGGTGAAAACAATGATTTATCATAGTACATAAATTTCTTTCATACATTTAAAAAGGTTTCAGATGAATATTTAGTGTTCCACTTGTAAATTAGATTATGTATCACAAAATAACAACCATATGGTTATGTATATTTTTTCTGTTCAAGTTAGTAGTTTTAACACGTACCATTGAGAAACAAAAATAAAAGCAACTAATTTGAATTGAAAATAATTTCTATATTAATAATTCAAACAATTTCTGATAATTGGAAGAAATCTTGAAATGAGGCATGTTTACATTTTCATTCTTTTATCCTAGTTCTGTAAAAGTTCTTTAATACAGTGAAATTAAATCAGAATTCTTCTTTAAAAATCCTACAGAAATCATTCATTATAATTCCTAAGTCATTACTTAAATTGCTTCTAATATATCTGTTTCTTCTTCTATTAAAAATATACAATCTTGGGGTGGAGAGATGGCTTAGCAGTTCAGGTCTTGCCTGTGAAGGCTAGGGACTCTGGTTTGAGGCTCTATTCCTCAGGACCCATGTTAGCCAGATGCACAAGGGGGCCCACACATCTGGAGTTTGTTTGCAGTGGCTGGAGGCCCTATCTTTTAAAATTAATTGAGAAACAAGGACATTTCAAGAAAAAACACAAACTAAGGCAAACCATGACCACAAATCCAGTACTGAAATACGTACTCACAGAGTACTGTACACAGAGAGGAAGAACGCACACCTCAGTCAGAGAGAGCAGGAAAAGCACTTTTCATGGGAGGAATGGCTGAACAAGCAGGAGCTAGGATAGAATCTATCATGTCCTACAGAGTAAATCAAGAAGCCCCTGACACGAATTGTAAAGAAAGTGAACAACAAACAAGAATCTGTGCAAACAGAAAGACAAGCAACAGAATTACAGGAAATAGTAAATATCTCTAAAAAATAACCTTGAATATCAAAGGCTTCAACTTACCAATGAGAGTTTCAGACTGGCTGACAATATTAAAACAAACAAACAAACAACAACAACAAAATACCTAGATGTGTCTGTTGGCTCCAAATACCTTGTTGATAAACACCCACAGCCTGAGGGATAGAAAACGGAAATGAATTTTCCAAGAGAATTCAAACTGGAAACACTCTTACCAAGCTATTTTGATAATTGCTATATTATATTTCAAGTCAAAGAGATAAAGAAGTTCACTATTTATTAATTAATAACAATTAATAAACAACAATTCATTAAGAAGATGTGTAGAGCTGGAGATATGACTCAGAGGTTACAAACACTTTCTTCCAAAGCCTGACAACCCAGGTTCAATTCCACCATAGGCACATAAAGCCACAGCCACATGCACAAAGTGGGACATGCATCTGAAGTTCATTTGCAGTGGCAAGCCCTGATGTTCTCTCTCTCTCTCTCTCTCTCTCTCTCTCCCTGTATGCAACTAAATAATAAATACAATTTTCAATAAAATTATAGTAATTTTAAATGTATATCCACCAATGTTGGCGGCACTCATTTCAGGAAATCTCAAGACCAGATGGATTCCCTGACAAATTTCACCAAAGCTGTCAAGAAGAACATGAACACTCCTCCAATTTGTCTATAAAACAGAAAGGCAGGCAACAATGCCAACATCATCCTATAAAGCCAGTAGCACACTGATACCTTAGCCACAGGAGGACATAATAAGCAGAAATGTAAACCAAGTTCCCTCATGTACATCGATATAAAAATTAGCAATGAAAGAGAAAATACAATCAGCAAAATAAGATAATATACTATGAGTACACTGTGTTCACACAGTGGTTCACAGTTCGTTCTACATACCCAAATCCATGAATATAATTCAGCACATAAAGAGACTCAAGACAGAACTCACATGACCTTATCAATGGATGCCAAATGGCCTTGAAGAAAGTCCAATACCCCTTCATAACAAAAGCCGTGAACAGGGGCTGGAGAGATGGCTTAGTGGTTAAGCGCTTGCCTGTGAAGCCTAAGGACCCCGGTTTGAGGCTCGACTCCCCAGGACCCACGTTAGCCAGATGCACAAGGGGGCGCACGCGTCTGGAGTTCGTTTGCAGTGGCTGGAGGCCCTGGCGCGCCCATTCTCTCTCCCTCTCTCTATCTGCCTCTTTCTCTCTCTGTCTGTCACTCTCAAATAAATAAATAAAAAATAACAAAAAAAATTTTTTAAAAAAAGCCGTGAACAAACTAGTAATACAAGAAGCATATCAATGTAATAAAAGGCTTCATAAAGCAAATCTATACCAATATTCTAATACATAGGGGAAAACTGACAACATTTTCCCTAAAATCTGGAAAAAGACAGAATGCCCTCTCTCCTTGCCTCTTATTCACTTGATGCCCAAAGTCTTATCTAAATAAATAAGGAAAGAAAAGAGAAAAAGTATACAATTGGAAAGAAATAAGTAACATTATCCCTATTTGAATATGTCATTGATTCTGTACATAAAGACCCAAAAAAAAGATTCCACCAGAAAACTCTCATCTGATTAAAAAAAGAAAAAAAAACTTTTAGCAAAATAGCAGGATATATTGTCAATATACAAAAATCAATATTTTTTCTATGTACTAATAACAAGCTCATCAATAAGAAATGAGAAGGAAGCCAGGTGTGGTGGTTTGGTTCAGGTGTCCCTCATAAACTTAGGTGTTCAGAATGCTAGCTTTCCAGCTGATGGAGATTTGGGAATTAACACTTCCTGGAGGGCGTGTATTGTTGGGGGTGGGCTTATGGGTATGATAGCCAGTTTCCCCTTGCCACTGTTTGGCACACTCTCCTGTTGCTATGGCCCACCTTATGTTGGCCAGGGGGTGGTGTCCACCCTTGGCTCATGCCATTGTTTACCCTGCCATCATGGAGCTTCCCCCTTGAACCTGTAAGCCAGAATAAACCTCTTTTTTCCCACAAGCTGCTTTTAGTTGGATGATTTCTACCAGCAATGTGAACCTGACTGCGACACTGGGTATGGTGGCACATGACTTTAATCCCAGCACTTGGGAGGCAGAAGTAGGAGGATTACCATGAGTTTGAGGCCACCCTGAGAATACATAGTGAATTCCAGGTCAGTTTTAACTAGAGTGAGACCCTACCTCAAAAAAAAAAAAAAAAAAAAAGAAGAAGGAAAAAAATCATTTACAATAGCTTCAAAACTGTGTGTGTGTGTGTGTGTGTGTGTAGGAATAAATCTAACTGGAAAGTTTTACCTCTTCAGTTCCTAAAATGAAGATTTGAAGGCACTGAAGAAAGAATTTGATAATACTTGAGAATGGAAAGACTTCTGTGAGAGAATGTAGGCATAATTAATATTTTGAAAATAACTAAACTGCTAAAATATATGCATATTATATAATAATTAGCCCGAAAACTTTGTAAATAAAATATTTTAAATATAATACATTGCAGTCAGGTTCCCATTGCTAGTAGAAGTCACCAAACCAAGAGCCATTTGTGGGAAAAAGTGGTTTATTTTGGCTTACAGCCTCTAGGGGGAAGCTCCATGATAGCAGGGAAAATGATGGTATGAGCAGAGGGTGGACTTCACTCCTGGCCAATAAAAGGTGGACCATAGAAACAGTAGAGCATGGCAAACACTGGCCTTGGGGAAAATGGCTATAACAGCCATAAGCTCACCCTCAACAATACACTGCCTCCAGGAAGCATTGATTCCCAAAATCTCCATCAGCTGGGAACCTAGCGTTCAGAACACCGAAGTTTATGGGGGACACCTGAATCAAACCACCACATTCTTTCCCTGGTCCCCATAAACTGATAACCATCCATGATGTAAAATGCAATGCATTCAGTCCAACTTTAAAAGCCCACATATTTTTTCAATCCCAATGATGTTCATACATCCCCATACTCCAAGGTCTTTTAACTGAGCCATAACACCAAAAAAAGAAAACAAACCCAAAACCCATAATGGCACAGAATAAACTTTTGCACTGCAAAAAGATGTCATTCGGCATAGCAAAGAAATACTCAAACAATACATGATTAAACAGGGCAAACACCAAACTTTGTATCTCCAAGTCCAACAACTGAAGCCAGTGGAAAGTCCCAAGTCTGATAACTATAACCAGCAACAAGTCTCTGAAGTTCCAATTCCACCCCTCCAGCTAGGCTACTCATAGTGCTAGAAAACTTCATCGGGGTCCAGCATCTCTCCTTAGCAGTCATCTCATGGTCCCGGATCTCCACTGGGTCTCCATTGCAATCCACGGTTCATCCTCATGGCCCTACTGGGTCTCCATGCAGGCATCCAGCAAAGCTGCTTCACAATGTACATGGCCATTTCCAAAACACAAGACCGTGTTGCAAACTCAGTGACCCTCTCTTTTCTGCATTTCTCATACTCCACAGTACCAGGTAGGGTGCCAATTTGTTAATTCAGAGGGGAATAAAGCAGACTTTGAAGAACAGGACACTTCTTGAGCACTCAGGCCCCTCCAAAAGAGTCTACATTCTTCCTGTTGCCCCAGTGCAGGTCAGCTAGTCCAGTCTCAAAGGTTGTAATCTCTCAATTGCAGCTGAATGGGCAACAGTTCACCCAAAGACTTTTCTTTCTGTGACATATCCCTCTGCTCACACCAGTTCATTTCCATGCAAAGCAACCCTGGACAACTTTGTAGGACACAGGCATAACAGCAAGCTTCCCACACAAACTGCTAGCCCAATCCAAGAAAAGCTCTTTCTAATCCTCATAAGCCAAACCTCACAGTCCATAGTTCTGACTGCATTCAGGTCTTGCAGCTCAGAACAGAATAGCCCATAAAGCTGTATTTTAGCAGTGCTAGGCATCTCTTAGGCCAAAGTTTCAAATTCTTCCACATTCCTCTTAAAAATCAGCTCCAAAAGGCCAAAGCCACACAGTCAGGTGTCTAGCAGCAACCCCACTCCTGGTACCACTTTACTGTTGCAGTTAGGTTCCCACTGCTGGGAGAAATTACCCAACCAAGGTCCGCTTGTGGGAAAAAAGAGGTTTATTTTAACTTACAGTCTTTATGGGGGAAGCTCCATGATGGCAGGGAAAACAATGGTATGAGCAAAGGGTGGACATCACTCCTTGGCCAACATAAGGTGGACCATAGCAACAGGAGAGTATGCCAAACACTGGCAAGGGGAAACTAGCTATAACACCCATAAGCCCACCCTCAACAATATACTGCCTCCAGGAAGTGTTAATTCCCACTTTTCCATCAGCTGGGAACCTAGCATTCAAAACACCTAAGTTTATGGGGGGCACCTGAATCAAACCACCACATAATACCATCTCAAGGTGAGCTAGAATGGTTTTCCAATCAATGAAGAAGATATTGGCAGTATAGTGACTTTAGTAGACAAGCACAGAATCACATTAGTACACAGTAACAGCCTTTACTGATCATCAAATGTTAAAATCTATTTTACAGCAACATTTGCAAAATGTGTCACTTTGTCATTAGTGCCCTGTGCCACCAGAGACAGAAATAGAGAACCTTATCTTAACATTTAACCTGAAGGGACATTCCCATCTGCCCACCCACTGAATAGTGTCAGGCTCTCCTGACCATCTGACCATCTATCTTTTCTTTTGGGGTGGGGGAACCTCCTGAGAATCTAACTTGTGTCACACAGCACTAGCTTTTTCCCCGAATGACAATATTGGAGAGGGAAAAGACCCTTGCCCAGGACTTGACTGCAGCCTTCACTGAGAAAGTTACTTGTCTACTTAAAGTTAACAACTGGATTTTTATGAATTAAACCCAATAACCTTAACCATAGCCATTTCTCTTAAAAAAATGGTCCACCTTTCCAATAAAGCAAAAGTACACAAAAATGTTTCCAAACTGAGAAGAAAATTCAACAAGACTATAACAAGAAAAAAATGTACTTTCTTTTTTTTTATTTGTTTGTTTTTATTTATTTATTTGAGAGTGACAGAGACAGACGGAGTGAAAGAGGCAGATAGAGAGAGAATGGGAGCGCCAGGGCTTCTAGCCACTGCAAACAAACTCCAGACATGTGTGCCCCCTTGTTCATCTGGCTAACGTGGGTCCTGGGGAATCGAGCTTCAAACCCGGGTCCTTAGGCTTCACAGGCAAGCGCTTAACTGCTAAGCCATCTCTCCAGCCCAAAAAACGTACTTTCTATTAACAGATTATTCTAATGTTCTCCCTTCTTGGGTTGCCTGTATAAAACAATATTTGAGGACCTTCTTAAATATTTCCTCTATTCCTAGAACCCCACTAGTCATTTATAGCAACTCTGTGTCAGGTTGTTGCTTGTGTAGCTAACAACATTGCTATCTAGGTATTGCTTATTTTTAAGAAAATATTTTTGCAATTTAGATATTAATATTTTGACTTTGAAGCTATGAATTTACAATAGAATTCCAAGTGATTTAAGTCTCAAAAGATGTCTTTTTATTGGGAACACAGCGGACAAGATAGCTTCTTACTTTTAACCTAAAAGTAGCTTTCTACCTGTCATGAAGCATTTGTACAGGGTCTTGTTCTCAGTCAGACCAAAATGCAAATGCCATGCTAACAAGGGAAAACATCAAAGATCGCCATAGGTGGAGGAGCAAGAGCTGCAGTTTGTCTGCAGAGCCTGCATAGTGGATGGCGATTTCTAAGCACTGAGCTATTTTCTGAAGCTCCTAACAGGGTATGTGCCGCTGCTTTTCTTGTAAGGTATCCCTGCTATTGGTCACTTACTATGAAAGTCTTCTCTTTTCTCCCCATAGGTATCCCTCAGTTTCAGAGTTATGGAAACCATCCTCTTAAAGGGAAAATCAGTTTTAATCAAATCTGACTGATTTTCACACTTATGTATATAATTGTGGAAAAAGTTTACAATCAAAATACTGGCAGATGGAATATAAAACTATTAAGATACCAGAGAGTCATTTCTTGACTGTGTAATATAAGTTGAAAGAGAAAAATTCTTGATTGGAATTGGATAGTTTATAATGGCAAGCTAGTCTATAATTCTTATATATCGAGATATAGGAATACATTTGTATATTTCTGACTTCCTACTTTGCTAATCCCCACATGCAGAACAGTGATGCTGCAAACAAAACTTTTTTTTTAATGTGGTGAAATAAAATCCCCTGACCTCTGTCTAAACAGTAACTAAATATTAGTATTTGTGTGCATCACCTAATGTTTTAAAATTCAGGAGCTATTTCCTATGTAGAGAAATAAGAACTCATTTTACTAAGGAAGGAATTAGTCATTTTATGATGAAAGTGTTGCTCGTGTTAGGTCCAACATACTTCTATCAGTAAAAATATAATTCTGGACATTTAATTACTTATAAAATATTTCTCCAAGGGATAAATTTATGAAACAGGATTTATCTCATTATAATAAAACAAATTTTAATTTTTAATCTTATATCTTATACTCCTGTAGAGCAAATTGTTAATCTCTTGTTCATTAACTTCTTAACCTGCTTTCTTCCCTCTACTTACATACCTTCCATTAATTTCTAAGTGAGATTTACATGCTGCCAGGATTTATAGTTAATGGAACAGAAAGTAAACATACACCATACCTGGCCTACTTTCTTACTACAAATTTCAACCACATCGTAATAAAGAAAGTATGATGCTTCTAACCTGCACATTCTTGCCTCAAACACATTATGTTACTTGACACAAATGTTTATCTAAGGATTTTCCCTTTAGACCCACTGGCAGTAATACAGTTTTTAAGCTACAGCCCCATTTCTCCTGCTGCTTACTTATCAGATGGACAAAATAATACTGACTTTCATTTACATCTTCTTTCTCCATTGTCAGCACATTTATTAGCTGTCAGTAAAAGAGAAAAAGAAAGAAAATGACTGTCAGATTTAAGAGAGTTAAAAAAATAAAAGAATGCCAGACTAATTTTGAGAAATATTTTAGTTATTTGAGCATTAATTTTACCCCTGGGAAAAATGTATATCTACATGATTTGAATTGTTCATTTTCAAATTATAGGTTCTAAAAAAGAAGGAAATCCGCAAGTAAAATGTATCTCCTTTAAAACCACAGTGAGGTCCAGTCTCATGCATGCACAACTGGCTTTTACTAGTCAAATAAAGAGATCCCAGGTTTTTTGCAATGTTATGTGTAGAGAGCAAGAGACTTGGGCTCCAATTATTAGATCTATACCTCCCTTCTGTTTCCTACCTAGCTGCTTAATGAGTTTAACATAACTGAAGAGTTGAGAATGAGGTATCCTGCTGACAATTATTTTACATCACATGCACTTATTTTGGTACTTGAACCACACATCTCAATTGCTTTCCATTCTAAATGGTACTAAATTTAGATTTTTTAAAAAAATATTGTACTGGATTCATACTTCAAAATTATTTTAGTGTAGAATTCTTAACTTCTATTAACCTTAAATGACCAAATATCCTGAAATGATTAATCCTATATGTAAATTTTTAAGAGAATTGATGAACGAAAATAATTGACAAAATAAATCCCTTAGAACTAATCAACAATCACTGGATTTAATAAAATTAAGGCTAGAGGGAAGTTACTTTTATTAAAATAGTGAAAATGAGCAATTAAAATATTGTGTCCAGAGATAACAAGTGGACTGGTGAGAACATCAGCTGTGAATATATTTAAATACAGACTTGCTCATGCAGTACTAGATAAGGTAAAAACAGGATATGAAATAAACATTAGGCATCAACTCTAAGCTCACTGTCAAGAGTCTGCCCAAGCTTCTAACCACAGAGTTCAGCTGAAGATAAGTATCTGTCAAATATCATCTGTGCAGTGAATATGCTTACGCTGGTGCTCCGAAGCAACCAAAACTGCTTTGGTTTTATTGACATTCAATTGCAAAAAGTTGCAGCTCATCCAGGCCAAAAGACAGTCTGACAAAACCAAGAGTGTTTCCAGTGACAGCAGGCTTTAAATAGAGATGCAACTATCATCAAAATACACATGGAACTAAGCCTGGGCATCCTTCAAAGCATGTTTTGAAATTGGTCAGGCAGTCATCCACTGGTCCATAGATGCCCCAAGATCTCATCACATCCTTCTAACATCTGCAAGCCTGCTCAGTTAACAAACCATTATTCATCTTTAAAAAAAATAATGAGTCTAGATTTGATTGACAGGTAAAGTCCCCCTGGATTAGTCTAAGAGTTTCCATTGCATTGTGCTTAACCTCACTTCTTCCCTTTGCAATTCGGCCTTCCCTTTTTCCTTCCTTTGAGACTTGCCTCCAGTATGTCTTAATAAATAATAATAGGGAATGCAGGAAGGAATGCAGAGGGTCAATTTTAAACAATGCCTTGCAGGTATTTTTTGACATGTATTGGGTTGGCATAAGCACTGCATTTTACCAACAAGAGAACTAAGGTGAACGAGGTTAAGTGACTTGCTTAGAGTTGTTGCCCCTTGGGCACCGTGACCTCTCAATCAGACTCTGCCAGTGCCCATATGCTTTTGTTTTAGGTCTTAATCCTATATTGAACAAATAATCCATCCACCCCTCTTCTGTCTGTACATATTTTCAACCAAGAAAGATATGTTGAATTCTAAGTTGCATGTGATGCTCTACTTGTCTTTGATTACTTATTCTCTATCACTCGTATCTCAGTAGTCTTATCTGCACTTGTCCATAGATAGTTCTAAAGTGATACATGTAAAACCCTAGACTCAGTAAGATACCAACAGACAAAGGTAGGCAAATGAGTAGTTTAATTTGTAAGGCTGTGTAAACACTGCCACCATTGGGGATAAATGCATAACTTTCTATATTATTTTTTAAAAATTAGGCTGGAGATATGGTTTAGTGGTTAAGGTGCTTGCCTGCAAAGCCTAAGGACACATTTTCAGCTCCAGGTCCCACATAAGCCAGCCTCACAATGTGACACAAGAGCAAAAAGTCGCACATGCACAAAAGATGGTGCATGCGTCTGGAGTTTGCAGTGGCTAGAGTTTCTGGCATGCCAATTCTCAGTCTCTCTGTGATAAAAAATAAAATAAAATATTCCAGAGTGCTTCAGTTTTCAAAATTCTCACTTAAATACCTTGTCTATCAATATCCCTTGTCTTCTCTCAAGGAGTTTTAGTAACCTAAGTGGCTATGTGGAAATCAACTGTGATATAATGTTTAAAGTACAGAATGGGTAGGCAAAATGTCATATGTATTAAAAATGTATCATGGTTACAGTTATACAAAATATGTGCATAAGGCTGGAGAGATGATGTAGTGGTTAAGGCATTTGCCTGCAAAGTCAAAGGACTTCAGTTCAATTCCCCAGGAATAATAAAAATATTTGTATATAAAGCTATATTGAGGCTAGGAAGATGGTTCAGTGGGTAAAATGTTTGGCCCACAAGGTGCGATGGTATGCACCTGTAATGCCAGCAATGGACAGGAGACGATAAGGAATCCTGGGACTTCCTGAGTGGCCAGTCTAGCTGAATCAGGGAGGTCTAGGTTCAGTGGAAGATCCTGTCTTAAAAATAAGGTGGAGAGTGAATAAGAAAGATCCTTGAGGTTGATCCTTGGGCACACATAAATGTGTACATATGTTAACCTTCACGTGCATGAACACTCATACATCCATGCCCAACGCACACATAGACAAAGGAAAAAACTTTCATGGATTTACATTACTAGTACAGCAAAATTTTGAAGGAAGTTGGCTAGGTTCCACTTTTCTGTTTTACCTTATTTTCTAAGTGTTTGAAAATGCTGGTTTAAAAGTTGTTTGTGATCTTTAAAATACAATTATAATAAAAATTATGTACAAAAATGCCTACCCACTGCTACTTGGTTCTTTTATCCTATGTATATCTTTTGAGGACAGGTACCATGGATTTACTTTACTCAGAAACCCAAAGACTTCATTAAAAACAATGCTTACATAGTAGATATCAATCACCTTTCATAGTAGTCAAAATACACTGTTGTATGGCAAAAGATTAGATTTGGTCACTAGGATATGGCCATATTGTTGATTTTGGCCCATGACTCCAATCAATAGAAGTGTGGTGATTTTTGTGTAAAATGTTCCATGGAGCCTCACGTACTTTGAATACTCTGTCCCCAGCTGGTAGCAGTTTGGGATAGCTATGGATCCTTTGGACTGTTGTTTACTGAAGATCGCGAAGTCTATTAGACCAGTTCACAGAGTCCTGTAGATTACTTCCTTCCTGCTGCTCTGATGAAATGCGATTCCCCACTTTCCTGCTCTGCCATGCTTTCTCAGTCATGATGAAACTAATCTCCCAAAACTGTAAGATGTAAATAGACACTTTACCCTTGTAAGCCACTACTGATTGGGTGTTTGTCCCAATATTGAGAAGGAAACTGCTCCAAAAATCATTCGGGCCAGTCCTGATTTCTACACCACATCTTCCTCCCTATGCACTTGCTCCAATCCAATACTGTTGCATCATCAAAGAACACTAAAAAACAATGACTGTATTCAATGCGATACATTCATTAGCAAACTCATTTACATAGTTGACCTAGGTTTCCAGCAAATATTTATAACAAAAATCAAAGAAGTTCCAAAAATACTAAAAAGAATATGTAAAGCAAAGAAATAATTGAGGTATGTAGGTAAAACCATTTAGAAGGCCATGTCCCAGGTGGATTTCTTTTAAAGAATTAAAAACTTATATGGCTCTTGATGCTTTCATTTTCCTGTAGAGAACGTGAGAGTCACTGATATTAATAGATGAAGAGTAATGTTGGCGAACATTGCAAATGAAAAAGCATTACAAGTTTTCTTTTTCCTTGGCATGTGTGTGAATTTCTGTGTGTGTAGCATGCATGGTATGTTGGTGTATGTGTGGTGTATACACATGTCTATAGATGCATGTGTGTAGTATGTGTGGCATGTTGGTGTACATGTGTATTTGTATGTGTGCATGTGTTTATTATGCATGGCATGTTTGTGTAGGTGTAGTGTATAAACATGTGTCTATAGATGTTCTTTCCCTATGCTCATGTGTATAGAAGCCAAAAGAAGACTTCAGATGTCTTCCTCTATTGCTCTTCCATCTTATTTAAACAAAAAAAAAAAAAAAAAAAAAAAGGCCAGTGAGTCTCACTGAACCTGGAACTCAGTGAAGTCCCAGTGGTCCTCCTGTCTGTCTCCCTCCTTGCCCACACCCAGTGATGGGCATACAGGCTTGAACCACCAGGTAATGAGTGTTAGGTTGGACCTGGGGTCCAGACTCTTGTGCAGCATTACCTGCAGAGCCACCTCCCAGTCCTCACGAGGGCCATCCAGCACTTTACCCTGCCTTTGCCCGCCACAGCTTAATTCTACACCTCACAACTGATCTTCAATGAGGAGCCCTCTTCAGCCTCACCTCACACCCTGTCAATCACAAGTAAACCCCTCTGGACAACGTGCAGCAATTACGTTGCAGAAGATTTTGAAAGGTGGTCCAAGGGAACAGATCGTGGTGATGAGCCCAAACCCAAAGCACTGAAAAGTACTAGTCCATAAAACCACCATGGGGAGATAGAAATACCCAGCACCCAACCAAAAGCAGCTTATGGGAGAAAAGTTGTGTGTTATAGCCAGGTTCCCCTTGCCAGTGTTTGGCACAAACTTCTACTGCTATGATCCACCTGTTGTTGGCCAAGAGGTGATTTCCAGCCTCTACTCATGTCACATTTTGCCCTTCCACCATGGAGTTTCTAGCCTGCAAGCCAAAACAAACAACTTTCCTCCCATCAGCTGCTTTGGGTTGGGCTCTGTGTGCCAGCCACGAGAAGACAACCGTGACACCTTCTCAAGATTTTAGGTACAGCCTCCTGTTGATTCATGCAAATGTGAATTTCATATAGATAGCATATGTTTCAATCACATGTTTTGATAATTTTAATTTGTTTTAAATATTTATTTATTTATTTATTTATTTATTTATTTATGGAAGAGGGGTTGTGCCAGAGTACCTTGCCGCTATAAACTCTAGACCCATGTGTCAATGTGCATGCCTGGCTTTTTGTGGGTAATGGGAAATTAAACTCAAGCTGTCAGGTTTTGCTAGCAAGCACACCATTACCCACTGAATCATCACTCCGGACTTTTCATTTTAATTTTTTAGATTATCTTTTAATCCAACTCTAGCTGGCCTGAAACTCCTGGTCCTCCTATCTGTGCTACCCATGTGCCCAGTATACTTCTGTGTTCCATTATGTCTGCCTACATTTTAATATTTTATTCTAGAATAATCTGCCAGTCTCCTCTACTACTTGGTGTATTTAGAATGTTTTGTTACTGATGGTCTATGTTTGTCTGTAGGTTTTTGTCACTTTATGCAAAGAATCATAAATGACACACAGAGAGGAAGGCAGCTAGAAACTTTTATTACATAGTAAAGTGATAGTACTTGATACAAAAACAGATAAATATGTAAAGAGAAAAAAGGAAATACACAAATTATTTTACTTCAACACCTAACTCTCAATAGTTGCTATTAAATGATATAAAGAAAATATCAAGGTTGCAGAAGATGTCAACAATCAATAGATAATATATATGATAACATGTGAGACAGAGAGGTAGACATAGAGAAAGAAGAATTTTTTTTTTGTCAAACCTACTCTTAAAAAATTTTGGTGTGGGACTGGAGAGATGGGTTAGCAGTTGTGGTGGTTTGATTCAGGTATCCCCCATAAACTTAGGTGTTCTGAATGTTAGGTTCCCAGCTGATGGAGATTTGGGAATTAATGCCTCATGGAGGCAGTGTATTGTTGGGGCAGACTTATGGGAGTTATATCCAGCTCCCTCTTGCTAGTGTATGGCACATTTTCCTGCTGCTATTGTCTACCTTATGTTGGCCATGGAGTGATGTCTACCCTCTGCTCATGCCATAGCTTTCCCTGCTATCATGGAGCTTCCCCCTCAAGCCTGTAAGCCAAAATAAACCTCTTTTTCCAACAAGCTGCTCTTGGTTGGGTGATTTCTACCTGCAATGTGAACCTGACTGCAACAGCAGTTAAGGTATTTGCTGGCAAAGCTAATGGACCCAAGTTCAATTCCCCAGTACCCACACAAGACAAAATGCACAACATAGCACATGCATTTGGAGTATATTTGCAGTAACTAGAGGCCATGGCACATCAATTCTCTCTCTCTCTCTCAATAAATAAATAAATATTTTTAAAAAGATTCTTTAGAAAAACTTTAGTGTGTGTATATGTGTATTAATGTTCATTCACCTGTGTGTGGCACACACATGTGTAAGTGCACATACATGCTTGTGTGTGAGGGGGCCAGAGGTTGACATCACATGTCTTCCTCTATCACTCTTCACCTCATTGACTGAGACAGAGTCTCTTACTTAACCCAGAGTTCATCAGTTTGGGTGGCCCAGCTAGCCACTGAATTTTGTCTCTGCCTCCTGAGTGCTAGGATAACAGTGGGCCACCACACCCTGTCAGATGCTTTGGAATAAAACTCTGATGCTCACTCTTGTCTGACAAGTGCTTTATCCATTGAGCCATATCACAACCCCCTTAAATGTACTTGTAAAGGAAGTTGTCTAAACTGAAACAAAATAATAGAAAATTCATATTATACATGGAGTACAATAAGAAATTATACATTTGTTTCAAATGAATGAGGAACATTTCAAGTTGAACCACTTCCTGAACCACTGGTGGAAATAAAACCTTTATGTTTTTACAGAATTGAAAGCATACAATGTGTTGTCTCAATATAATGGATTCAAATTTGAAGTCAGTAATAGAAACATAATTTTAAAATCTTCACATGTTTAGGAACTAGATGACATACTTATAAATAAATTAGGAGTCAAAGAGAAAGTTCCAAGACAAATAAAAAGTAAATGATAGGCCAGAGCCAAGGGAAAAAAAAGAAAGAAAAGGATTGGCAATATAAAAGAGCAAGAGAGAAGAGGGAGATTATCTTTCTGTGATTGGGTGAGTTAGCTGAGAATGATCTGTTCCAAATTCGAGCATTTTTCTTCAAATTTCATTGTGTCACTTTCCTTACTGCTGTTTAGAATTCTATCATGTAGATATACCACATGTTGTTTATCTATTCATCTAAGGATGGACATCTGGGTTGATTCTAGTTCTTAGCCATTATGAATTGATCAGCTATGAACAATTCACAGCAAACTCACCCAATGATAGAAAGATAATTATTGCATGGTCTCACTCATCTGTGGCTCCTAACTTAAATCTGTCCAAGATGCTGACATGCCTAATAAGCATCTTGAGGACCGGACAATAGGGAGGGTGAGGCAGGAAGGGAGGGTAGGGGTGAGGGTGGGGGACACAAAACTGGACCCAAATGGCAAAGGTACCATAAAATTCTACATCCTAAAAGACAGACTAAATAGTTGAACCTTCATCAGGTCCTTAGAGGAAACACCTGAATCAAAGGGCCCTGGCGAGGTTATGATGAAGATTAACCTTAATCTTCTCCTGTTTCTCTCTCTCTCTCTCTCTCTCTCCCTCTCTCTCTCTCTCTCTCTCTCTTTCTCTCTCTCTCTCTTCTCTCTATCTGTTTTATATTACCTACATTTTTCTTCCTTATTTTCCTTGGTGCTGGCTTGTAATTCCCAGTACCAGCATGTGGTTAATATCCACAATGAGCTGTTGGTCAGAGATACCTACAAAGTTTCCCAAAAGAAGACAGATTTCTGTCAGAGTACTTGATGACCCACCAAAGGTTAGTGATAAGACCCTACTGCCAAAGACACCATATGCTCTTAGTACGGATCATGTAGTGTCCTGGCTGGAATCTGGAAGATAGTCAGTCCTCAGACAGTCAGCTCGTCTAGTGCCAGAAGGTGCTACACAAGCCACTGGGGAAAAATGGTAAACATCTGTCCAAGCAACTCGTGGTCTAAGCTACCCAGCAGCAAACAACCTGATATGATTCTCACACAAATACAATAGTGGCACACAGCCATGGTGGGAAACCAACTTCTCTTGATTTGGCTAACTGATCTTCTCAGTGGAATGGAACCCATAGCTGGATCAGGGAAACAAGTCAGAACCATATCCAAAAAATGAGCAGTCACCATCAATTGTGGGCTACAAGAGGGCCTAGATCTACTAAATTCTCTCTAAAATAATAGTAGTTATCCCATTTATCTAGTGCTGTCCATTGGTGAATTTTCTTCTCTTTTTCAGAAGGACACAGAACCTGAGGAGAGAATCAGCCCATCTCACCTCACCATGGCCCCAGCTAAAACCATAGAGTAATTGGGAACTGGGCAAGAGTGCTGCTTTCTTGGTGAGCCTGATATCAGCACAAAGGTGAAGGAGATAGGCACAGAGAACACTCAACTCCTACCAAACCAGCAATCCAGAGACTCTGAGGCTCCGAAGACCTCATCACTGAAGTACACCTAAAATGATTCCAACGTGGCTCAGGGAAATTCACAAAAGAGCAGGCAGAAAGATTAGTGTCACAAGTTGGGACATTATGCACAGAGATTTCCTCTTCCCCATAACTGATGGCTAATTTCACAATGCACAATGCACATTCCCCAATGAGGAGGGTCCCTCAGAGGGGAGAGGACAGGGAGAAGGCTAATGATGGTACCAACATAGCTCTATACACAAGGCATACAAAACTAACAAAAAATAAAATAAAGCCAGGCGTGGTGGCACATGCCTTTAATCCCAGGACTTGGGAGGCAGAGGTAGGTGGATTGCTGTGAGTCTGATGACACCCTGAGACTACATAGTGAATTCCAGGTCAGCCTGGGCTAGACTGAAACCCTACCTGAAAATAAATAAATAAATAAATAAAAACTATGGTACTAACTAAAAGAACAGAAACAACATGAAAACATTTGTGATGCACCAAAGCACTGTGAAGATAGAAATTTATAGAATAAACTTATTTCATCATTATAGCACTAGGTTAAATTTTATTGTGTTAGAAAACAGGAAAGGTCTTGAAACATTAAATTCCTACTTTAGGAAACTAAAAATGAATAGCAAATCAAATCCAGAAATATATGGAAGGAATACATATAAAAATATCAAATTGGTTTTTATCAAGTATGTAACATTAGTTCATTATTTGAAAATTAGTAAATGTACTAAACCATAGTAAGAAACTAAAGATGAAAATTTATTTGATTGGCCATTTGAGAAAAAAATCCAACTCATTCATAATTCTGAAATCAGAAGGTAGAACTTCAATGTGATAATAAACAATTCTGTGACCCCTACAGCTGACATCATACTTAATGATAAAAGACTGAGTTATTTTCTCTGAGATTAAGAATAAGCAATAAAAATTTCTGCTCTAATTCAACATAATAGAAACTTTAGTGACTAGAAGAAAAGGAAAGAGAAAGAAAAATTGAGATGGGCAACAAATGTTCCATTACAAATGATGCGATTTCTTTGTAGAAGATCCCAGTAAGAATAGCCCCAAACACACCCTCATTTGCTGTATTATTATTAACAAAGGCCAAGGTTAACACCCAGCCAGTATCCGTAGATAAATGGATGCATAAAGAAACTGTGCGTATATAAAAGTGAATATTACTCAGCCATAAAAAAATAACATCCTGTGATTTGCAGTAGCAACATGGAAGGACCTGGAATGCATTATGTTAAATGAAACAATACAGATGCAGAGGGAAAATATTGCCTGTTCTCAGGTATATGGGGAGCCAAAAAAGTTGATCTCATAAAAATACCTGATAGAATAGTGGTTACTAGAGCCTAGGTAGTGTAGGGAGGAGGGGAAACAGAAAGTGATTGGATGGAAAGTACCAAAACACACTTAAATCAGAGGAACTAGTTTTAGCTAGTGAAGTTACTATAGTTAACAACAGTTAATTATATATTTTAAACCAACTATGGAGGAGTTTAAAGATTCCAGACACATAAAAGTGATAAATACAGCTAATTCCTTTGCCTTTTCTTTTCTACCTTAAGTTTGGTCTAAGCACTGACCTCAATTCCTTTCTACCAATTTCCAAAAGAAACAATACCTAAAATAGTTATATAGAACATTTTGTACAAAGTGGCCTGGGGTGACGGCTCTACAGTTAAAGGTGCTTGTTTATGAAGCATGCCAACCAGGGTTCAATTCTCCAGTATACACATAAAGAAGAATGCACAATGTAATGCATATATCTTACATTCTTTCTCAGCCCCAAGAAACCCTGATACACCTATGTCCATTCTCATTAACTCCCTCTCTTCCAAATAAACAAATTAAAACATTTTAAAAAATGGCTCTGGGTGGAGACATGGTTTAGAAGTTAAGGCACCTGCCTGCAAAGCCTAAGGACCCATGTTTGACTGCCCAGAACCCATACAAGCCTGACATACAAGGCAATGCATGTGCACAAGGTGAGCACGCATCTGGAGCAACTTTGCAGTAAATAAGGCCCTGGTGAGCCGATTCTCTCTTTCTTAAAAAATAACTAAAACTATTAAAAGTAAAACAAAATGGCTCAGTAATTAAAGGTGCTTGCTTGCAAATCCAACCAAAAGTTATCTACATTTTTAAACCCCTAAAACAGAGATCAAAATTACTTCATGTTTATACTTTCGAGGAGATCTGAATTTTATATCTAACATAAAAGCTTATGCATAATCTACAAATATAAATAGTTCTTGGATGTCACTAGATGACTGGAAAATTATCTAATCTATTATATCCTGTCCATTCTTGGAAATGTGATTTCTGTAATTTAATTTTTTCTTTGACCTGTATGAACATGTAGTAAAGTAGTAGTCTGAATACACATCCTTACTACATACCCAGGACTACAGAGCAACACAAAATAATTCTGAATGTTACATTTTAGAGAAATAACAAATAAATCAGTATAAGAAAAAATTAAACTACTCAAGTCAATGTTTAAATAATTCAATATTCCACATTCCATTAGGAAGTGATACCTCCTATAGGCCAAATTCTGCCATAGGTTATAAACATGCTGCTCTTCCTGACATTAGAGGGAACTGGTGATGTATAACCGAGAGGGCCAATTGGCCTTTTGGGCACAAAAAACTGCCCACAAACAAGCAAAAATAATGTAACCCTTATTATACTTGGCTTTTGGGTGAAATAATATGAATCACAATTCAACTGGGCAATATGAGGTTTAAAAACACTGCAATGTTATTTTAACCATTATAAATTTGATAGAATTACCACAGTGGCATTTTCAAGACTAGTGATTATAGAACAACCAAGTGGACATAGGCAAATGTTCTCCTTCTGTAGCAATTTTCAATTATCATGCCATATGGAATTGATATGGACTATGATGTTTTGGGGCATTTCTTTTTTTATATATTGTACATTTTATAGTTATTGCTGAGAATAAGACACATTCTATCTGAAATAAAGAGCTAAAATAATTTTCACATAGGGGCAGTTTCTAAGTTTATAGTTTTTAAATATTTTTAGTTATGTATTTGAGAGGAAGAGACAGAGAAAAAAGAAAAAGCAGACAGAGAGAGAGAGAGAGAGAGAGAGCATGGGTTTGCCAGAGCCTCCTGTCCCTGGAAATGGACTTCAGATGCATGTGGCACTTTATGCATCAGATTTCACAAGGGCATTTGGTAGTTGTACCTTGTCCATCAGCCTTTGCAAGTACCTTTAACCACTCAGCGATCTCTCTAGCCCATTTCTAAGCTTAGAAGTTTACTTATTCCCGGCTTGTTGTCTTTCTTGACTGAAGGTGTACCCACGGAAAAAGATTTTATTGGTCTTGTGTTTTGGCTGCAAAATATTATGATGATAACATTAGGACTTAGGAAAGGTAAGCACTAGTGTATGATATGTGGTGTTCTTTACCTGCACAGCACTGAACACGATTCTGGCTATATACACAGTATATTTTGTGTTTTTAGTAATTATAGCAATAGGGATACTAAATACATTAGTTTATAAATGGGTGAAAAAGTATATGAGCCAGGTTACAATATAATATGCCAGCAGAAAATCCCTAAAGTTTATAGATCTATGCCAGCAACTAAGCTACTATATTAGTCTTTTTCTAGTCACTTTTTTGTGTATGTGTACATATGTGATATTCAGATGTGGATATGTTCATATGTGTGAGTTCCTGTGTGTGTACATGTATACATGTGGAGGCCAAGGTAGATATTGGGCATCTTTCTTAACCATACTCTGTTTATTGAGACAGGATCTCTCACTTGAACCCAAAGCTCAATGGTTCAGCTCTTCAAGCTTTCCAGCTTACCCTGGGGATCCTCTGTGTCCACCTTCTGAAAGACGGGATTACAGGTGAGCTGCCACACATGCCCAACATTTACATGTGTCCTGGGGTCAAAACCTAAGTGCTGTATCCACTGAACCATTTCCCCACCCCCTGTGTCACTTCATGACCTTTCACGCTTTGCATTTGCCATGTATGGCTCCCATATTCTCCTTGGCACAGTGCCCTGCTTTACCTCCTTCTTCACCCATAAAAGGCCACTTGTCTTCAAGAATTAATTATGCACCTTGTGCATCTTTCCTAACATATCACAATTAGTATATCAAAATTAAATGTAATAACTCCACACTGTTACATGTCTGTAAGTCCATTCAGATAGACATTCAAGGATCCATCTCAGCACAGTGAGGACATAATTCCGTGTGGACATCACAATATCTATGCTAATGTCTTCTGTGAATGAGAATTATTACTGTGAGCGAAGCTCTGATGCATACCTGCTACACATCAAAAGTATGATTGTCTTGTAGCGTTTATATCTGGACAAATGAAATGCCCATGCCTGTGACCATGCACACGAGAACACTGAAATTTGTCAAGTTTTCCTTGCCTTTAACTCTGGAATCTTTTGTAACAAAGCCTCTACATTTAACTTGTAGATATTTTTTTCTCAGCATATTGACTATGTAATCCACACGACACCCAGTCTGAGGTGGGCAATGAGAGCGGCCTGCCTTCATCCTGGTCTGCAGGGAACAGGTTCTGTACCAGTGCAGCCAAGTAGTCTTCCCATGCCAAGTCTCCTCCTCCTCCGGCTCGCCTCTCCTCCCTGTCCCTGACATGAAACCTTTCCTTTCCATAGATTCCCAAACCTTAGCATGTTCAATAAAGTTCTGTAAAATATGACACCTATGTGTCCTGTCTTATACCCCTGTAGTCTAGCCAGTGGCCTTTCATGTATCGCAAGTAGCACATTCCTTTTAACAAAAGGATATTAGCACCATTCACCTCACACATACAGAATGTTCTCTCTTATTGCTTAGTTGAACCCTATGCATTCCTTTGACTACAAGCTGTCATCAACTGAATTGTGCCCTGTGTATGTGACATCTGGAAAGACAGGTGCCCCTTGAGTCACAACAGGGCTATCACCCTAATAAGATGTAAGCTGAGGCCATTGTAAGTCAAGTCTGCTGTTAATATTCCTACCCTACCAGATAGCCCACTGAGCAGAAGTGTGCTGTCACAGAGCATCATGAGAAACCTTCATGACTATGTGACAAGCTGGAAGCCATGGCTTGCTGTCATGGCCCAGGGTCCCAACGAAACATGGTAATACAGATTTCCACCCTAAGGGGAAAACAATGAAATGCATGCTTGCTATGGACTTTCTACTGAATACTTATCGCTTTCACAGCATCATAATATTGAATCAAGCAATGGTTGATTTGATGTAATCCAATAAGAGTAAAATAGAATTTATTTCAATACAACAGGTATTCTTTTTAAATTTTTTTGTTTATTTTATTTATTTATTTATTAGAGAGCAACAGAGAGAAAAAAGGCAAAGAGATAGAGAATGGGCACGCCAGGGCCTCCAGCCACTGCAAACAAACTCCAGACGCGTGCACCCCCTTGTGCATCTGGCTAACGTGGGTCCTGGGGAATCGAGCCTCAAACTGGGGTCCTTAGGCTTCTCAGGGAAGCGCTTAACTGCTAAGCCATCTCTCCAGCCCACAACAGGTATTCTTATAAGAAATGATAAGGTCAATTGCTAGGGGAAGACATCATCATGGCAGTGAAGGAAGCAAGGGTTGGAGCAGTACATCCAGAACATACAAATGACAAGGAAAAGGTAACAGAGCCCTTAAGTCGCCAAGAGGAGGGATTTCCAATGGTGTGGCCCTGACATGACTGTGACATCTCCCTTCCGGAACTATAAGACCAGAATTTCTATTATTTTAAGGCATATAATCTGTGATCGTTTCTTCAGGCAAACTTAGACAACTGCTATGCACATGTAACCTAATTTCTCCAAGTAAGACTCTCTTGATCTCTGTGAATGGATGACATAGTTATTCATAAAAGCCAGTGGCACTGATGCCAGTTATGCTTTGGCTTTCATTGGCAAGATACTTGATTCACTCATTAGTATTAAGTAATGTGTTCTTCCAAGTAGAATATAAACTTCATCACTTCAAGGACTTGTCAGACATTTCTGTATATGATTAAATTCATGCTGTAAGCTCAACAGGTTAGGTGTACATTTGCTTTTGACTGGTTAATGATGACCTAAGATTTGGAAGAATTATATACATTTTCAGGACACTATAATTTTTAATTAAGATATCCAGAATTAAAACCTTACCTACTGGTTATAATTGTATTTTAAAACCACATGTAAAATCTGTACAGATAATACTTGGACAGTTTTGCATCTCTCCACAGTCATCCAGAACCTCTTTTTGTCCATAGAACATAACAAAAGTTGGATCTTTGTGACATGGAGCAGTGATCAGGGTTGCTTCTTGAATAGAGTTGACTGCCATGAAGCAGAAACATACTACATAGAACTCTACATAAAATTACATCCTATTGAACATTTAAAACACTTGTGGCAATGAGAAATATAGCTGCAAGTTATTGACTACTTGTATAAATCATGTAGACAAATATTTTCATTAACAAAATTTGAAAATATGCACAAACTATATAATGAATAAAATGACATTTCTTGTGGGTTTCAAAGTTCTTAATTTTTTAAGATTTTTTATAAGGATGTAGGTTAACGGCAATTTATTATTTTGACTTTAGAGTCAGAGAAATTTAATATTTCAAAAATAGCTAGGTGGGGCTGGTGAAATAGCTCAGTGGCTATGGTGCTTGATTATAAAGCCTACACACCCAAGTTTCATTCCATATTACTCATGTAAAAACCAGATGCACAAAGTGGTACATGCATCTGGAGCCCTGGTGTGCCCATTCTCTCTACTTGCAAATAAACTAATAAAAAATTTAAAAATAGCTAGGTTGAGCTGGGCCAAGTGATGCATATCCCAGCACATGGGAAGAAGACAGAGGCAGGAGAATAGCTATAAGTTCAAGGCCAGACTGAAACTACATACTGAATTCCACATCAGCAGGGGCAAAAGGGAGTTCCTACCTCCCTCAAAAAAAAAAACAAAACCTAGATTATTGAAACTCCTAAAGGCTCCATTTTCTCACCTTTACAATGGAAAGAACAAAAACCATGCCATAGATCAACTACTAGTTTCTGAAAATTACACATGTAAAATGCTTAATATTATATACAAAAATCAGGGCTAGTTACAGAAGCTATTTTATAATTATTTAGTTACCAAAGGTGTTACTCAAATGACTGCATAGAAAGAGAAGGCCACATGTAGATCAAAATGAAGGCTATGGGGAGGTACATTCTGACATCTTATACATCTATAGAGTAACAGTGAATAGCACTGGAAATTATTACCAGCACAGTATGGGCAGTGTTCCCATGAAAATCACAAGACAGAGTGTTCTGAGTGAGGAGGCTTCCATAGCATAACTTCTTCATGGTCCTCCAAACACTAGTGATGTGAAAACACCTTATTAATTGTGCACATGGATAGTGACTGGGGGACTTGATTTATCTATTCTAACACATGTCCTTAAATTGCATTTCTTCCAGAACTTTCAGGAATTTTGCTTTTCAGACTGAATACACAGATCAAAGCAACATCCAGCAGACCATGATTTTACAACTCCTTTTCTTGATTCCTCAAGCTTGTTTCCCTTCATTGTATCAGTCTCAAACTGCTGTTTTTCACATCAGTGTGAGTAGAACCCTCAATGGCTCTTCAGTCACCACACCAGGAGCTTCAAAGTGGCCCAGAAACTGTGGACAACTCCATGGTGAAATTATTTCTTGTGATTAAACTGAAATATTGGCTCAGGTTAAATTTAGCTACTTGGGTCTGGAGAAGATGGCTTAGCAGTTAAGGCGTTTGCCTGCAAAGCCAAAGGACCCTGGTTTGATTCCCCAGGACCCACCTAAGCCAGATGCACAAGGAGGCACATGCATCTGGAATTTGTTTGCAGTGGCTGGAGACCCTAGCACACCCATTCTCTCTCTCTCTCTCTCTCTCTCTCTCACACACACACACACTCTCTCTCTCTCTCTCTCAACCTCTTTCTCTCTCTCTTAAATAAATAAAATATGTTTTTTAAAAATTAGCTAATCATTTTGTTAAAATCCAGGGTAATTTATAGAAAACCATCCACTCTGATGCTTTGAAAGTATGAGCCTCTCAAATGTGTGCAACTGTGTAAGAAACAAGACAATGTTCACAGGAAAATCTACAAAGTTTTATGTTGAAATTCTATGCCACTAAATGAACATGTTTACAAGTAATTTTAACTGCCAATCCATAGCAAGTTATTGTAATAAAATTGTTTTATATGTTCCAAAATTTAAAAATAAATATTCCTTAATAACTATGATATGTTCTGATCTAATAAGAAAATAAGCATTATTTAAAATCTGCTAATAGTATCAGTGATCCCAATTTTTTATTAAAAAAAGTATTGATTTTTTTTCTAATTGCGGTAGAAAAAGTATGATGCAACAAATTTCAGCCAGATATAATTTGAAATAGCCAATATATTAAAGACCAAAGTAAAATTTAAACTGGCAATCATGTCAGATTCAAGTCCCTGAATGAATATTAATTTAAAAACTAATCATGTTCCAACAGACCTCAGCTTCAAAATGTTAGTTATGGAACCAATGCTTTTAGATCTATCACTTTAATAATATTGAACATTTGCTGTTTGGGAAATTGGATCTCTTGTGTTTGGTATGTCTGACTCTTTCTGGCATCTATTTTTCCCAGAAATTTAATTATAATAAACAATTTCTTCTAGTTTGGGGAAGGTAGCCTTTTGGTTTTACTCATGGGAATCTGATATAAAGTGAATTATCTGAGGAAAAGTATGGGGTAGAACTGTTTATTTTATATTACCAGGTCTTTTAAGCCAAATTTTGAATTTGAGCTATTCCATGAGTAGTGATGTACCAACTGTTTTTACACACACATCAAATCCTCACAATATATAAATTAATTTCCTTGTTGAAGTAGAGGAGGAATGTAAATATGCATGCATATTATTGATGCTCTTAAAATTTGACTAAACAGATTATCAGTTAAAGCTTTCATCCTATGCCTAGCATGGTAGTTTGAGCGAGAAGTGTCCCCCATGGTCTCATACATGAACGGTTCAGCCTCATACTTGGTCCCCAGCTGGCAATCTGGGAGGTGTTAAGGGAGGAGACTCACTGAAGGCAGATCTTGAGCCCATCTCACTCCTTGCTTCTCGCCCTGCCAGCTGTTCTGGGAAGATGTGATATCCAGCCTTGGCTCCGCCATGCTTTCTCCACAGTGATGAACCCTCCCCTCAAGACTATAAACTGAAATAAACCTTTGCCGCCCAGAAGCTGCTTTTGTTGGGTGTTTTGTTCCAGCTGCAAGAAGGTCACTACAATACCTAGCTTGTTGGACGTCTTTATTTCAAAATCAAAAGAGTTTGGATGTCTTATATAACTTTGTAAGAATAAGTTACATTACACAATTATGAGTGCATGTATGTATATATGTATGTATGCATGCATGTATACATACACAGTTTGAATAATTAAAGATTTATAAGCTATATTTGTTTCTATCTCATCCCTCCAAATCTGCCAAAACACATTTTTTCTGAAGCAGCAGAAAACAATTTGCATCCATCTGAGCATTAATTTCTTTAGCTGGCTCCGACACACCTTAACTGCTTCCATAGTTTAAGTCACTGTGTCTTGTGTCATGCTGCATTTACTTTTACATAAAATTCTAGTGCAATCCTTATTACATTAATGGGGCAACTGAGTCAAGTGACTATCTTCACTTTATAGCATTGCATTATGGGAGTAAAGTTCTCAGTTCTTGATCTCTGCCCTTCTCATTGCTTCTTCCAACAAATTACAGGATGAGCAACATTCCTAACGAAACACCACATGGGTCCTTACACACACCATTATAACTGCAACACATCCACACTGTGGCGCAATGCAAAGAACTCTGCAGCTCTGAAAACTCACTCTCATTTTCATTTGGATGAACATAGAAATCTATAATGACAGGCCTCCCTGAATAGGTAGCAAATGAATAAAAGACTTATCTCAATGGGATTTTAGTTTATTATGATTATTTGGTTCTGTGGTTTTAATATGCAGTGGAGAATAACTTAAAGCTTCTGGGGAACAGGAACCATAAATGCAGACTAGAAGCAAGGAGGCTTTTCCAGCTTCTCAATGACTCAATCACAAAGAAGGCAGAAAATGGCTTCTCAGGGAGGTGGGGGTCTGCGGGTATGCACTGAAGTTTAATATTGGAGAGACAGGGTCTCAGAGAAAGCCGGAAACCATGGCTATTGGAACAGCAGGTGGGAAACAGCACATGGCCCTGAGTCCACAGGGAAGGAGGTGGACATGTCGTACGAAAAACTGACACTGAAATAAACATAGAACAGAAAGTGCTCATGTTTGTCAAAGTCAAAACATATCTGTAGGGCTGGAGAGATGGCTTAGTGGTTAAGACACTGGCCTACAAAGCCAAAGAACCCGGGTTTGTTTCCCCAGGACCCACTTAAGCCTGATGAACAAGGTAGTGCATGTGTGTGAAGTTTGTTTGCAGAGGCTGGAGGTCCTGGTGAACCCATTCTCTCTCTCTCTTTCTTAAGTAAATAAATAAAATATTTTAAAAACATATCTCTAATGTGGAATATCACAAGAAGGTCACACCTATGCTTTGGGAAACATGCCCCTACACCCCCCCAACTCATATCCAGTATTTCTATGCTGTCTCAGTGAGAGGAAAATAGGCAGATAGCTTTACTGCAAGATAGCCAGACAGGAAAGGGCCACAAAGAGGGAGTCAAAAAGATGTTACACTGCCTGCCTGCTCCAACAGAACAGGAATTCAGTGTCTGATCCAGTGTCATTCATCAGCTCTCTGGCCTCCTACTCAGGGTGCTGATCTCTTCCTGAGCCAGACCAATCAGCTCTCTCTCAAGTTCTCCTTGGCCTGAGGGTAAGGCCCACAAGGAGATTATAAATAGATCCTTACCAGGTGAGCAAAGCCTCTGGCTGCTCATCTCTCCTGAACCTCCAGGTCCCTGCTCTGGTAAGCCACCCCTTCTATCAGCCCAGTTGTGCTGAGACAGTGAGCCCTACTCCCACTTGGGCTCTCTACCCAACCCCTTGCCTTCCACATGGCAAGAGCTCTCTGTACTTTCTTCTCCTAATCTAATAAAGTATCCCTATGTCTTACCCTCTAGTTAATGGACTTTAATTCTTTAAATTCATAAGACAAGAATCTAATGTACCCTAAAATTATTGATGCACTGGTATATTGGTGTATTGATAAGAAACCCCCAAATTCCCATTTAACCAGCCAACATCTATGTAACCCTAAGGGAAGGCCACTGAATCAGGCTCAATGGAAAACATAAGCAAACAGAATCCAGCTGGAGGCAAAACTGAGTGGAACTTGCTGACTATTCAAGATTGGTGGTCCAGGGATCAGCTAAGGAGGTTAGGGAGACGGAGCAGAGCTGTCCAAATGCTGACAGTGACTAGGCAGCAGAGCACCACAGTCATGGGTTGTGGAGAGCCTGGAAAAATCAGAATGGTACCAAACTGACTGTATTTGCTGAATACAGAACTGACTAATAAAAAAAAATAAATAAAATTAAAAAAAAAATCAGACTTTTCACCCAGCACAGTTTGCTGCCTTACCCTTGGGGTGGGCTTTACGTGTGTTCCCTGAATGGGCATGACCAGCAGAGCTCAGTGTTAACCGAGTCCTGCAGTTACAACCAGTTTATTTTGAGTTAACCCAGCTAAATGTTTTTTTTTTTTTTTTTTTTTTACATTGCAACCCTGTTCTGCCCATCAGGAAAACATAGTTATTCCAACCAGCTTTATCAAGCCACTATCACAGACCAACTGATCAGTAAATCACAAAAGGGAGGGTTTGAATATTGCCCATCTTTTGTTCTCTGCCAGAGGTACATAACTCAGAAAGATAAAGACAGGAATGCAGATGGACAGAAGAAACAAAAATCTATTATTTCCTGAGTTTCTGCCCCAATAAAGTCAATTGGTACTTCTTTTCTTACTTTATTTTATTGTGACTAATCCTTTTTACTCAAAGCATCTAATCAGTTCATTGCATTCCTTTTATTATTTTCTTTGGTAGTTGGGGTCTAGTTGTCGTATAATTCTGGATCTTGTTCTCTGCTGTTATTCCAATGACTAGGTTTCCTCTTTCTACGGGGTGAAGGGTATCGAGGACAAAACTTCACGTCTGCTGTGTGGATGCTATTCCTCTGAGGGCCCAGGAGAGCCAGTGCCCCATGCTCTGCACACAGCAACCCCACTCAATGAATAGGGTGGCTCATAAAACCAGGAAGCTCCCTGTAATTAGCACCAGGAGCCCTAAACATCTGTACTTCATCTCTACTCCCACAACACACATCCCAGGTCCCTTTAGACCATACATCAATGATGAAATCAGAAGAGTATAAAAGGTATACCCAAACAATCTGTCTCTAGTACATCTATTACATCTATTGGAAATAGAAACACACACACACACACACATGGCCTACATTAAAAAATCTCTCTAAAACATAACCTAATAGTGTATTTCACAGCCTTAGAAAAATATGAATCCTTTCAAACCCCAAACCAACAGAAGGAATGAAACCATAAAGGTTAGAAGTAAAATTACTAGAATTATAGACTAAAAATGGGAGAGTATATCAGATATGCCTGAAATCCAGAGGGCTCTTAGGGATTATTTTGAAAACTTATTCTCCCATGAATGGGAAAGTGTAGAATAAGTGGAATATTTTCTAAGCAAAGATGAACTACTCAGATTGAACAGAGAGTATATAGAAAAAAAAATAATGTTTGAAAGTCTCCAACAAAGAAAATCTCAGGACAAAAGAATTAATTAATTGATAATTTCTCTGAGACATTAAAGAAGAATTAAAAACAATGATTCTCAAGCTATTCTATAAAATAAAAAAAAAGAAATGCTTCAAATTCATTATAGAAGTCAAGTATTGACCTGATACCTAAGGTCACCACCAAAAAAGAAAAAAAAAAAAAAACTGTTGACCAATAATATATTGGACGAACATAAATGCAAAAATCTTCAACAGAATATTTGCAAATAGAATTTGACATATTAAAAAGGTCACATATTGTGATCAAGTTAGTTTTATTTCAGACATGAATAGATGGCTCAACACACACAAATCAGTAGGTATAGAAGAGAATTTCTAGGCTTTCAAAGCCGCTAGCCTAGGTTTCATTCTTCAGTACCCTCATAAAACCAGATATCCAAAATGGTGCCCGCATCAGGAGTTCATTTGTAGTGACAAGAGACCCTAGTGTGCTCTGCTCTGCTCTGCTCTGCTCTGACCTGCCCTGCTCTGCTCTGCTCTCCTCTTCTCTCCCCTCCTCTGCCCTCCTCTCCCCTTCCCTCCTACCTCCCCTCCCCTCCTCTCTCCCCCTCCCCTCCCCTCTCCTCCCTTGTCCTCTCTTCTCCTCTTCTTCTCCCTTCCCATCCCTTCCCTTGCCGTCTCTCTTTCTTTCCTGTCTTTGCAAATATAATTTAATATTAAAAAAAAAAAAACATTTGGGCTGGAGAGATGGCTTAGTGGTTAAGCACTTGCTTGTGAAGCCTAAGGACCCTGGTTCGAGGCTCGACTCCCCAGGACCCACGTTAGCCAGATGCACAAGGGGGCGCACACACCTGGAGTTCGTTTGCAGTGGCTGGAGGCCCTGGTGCACCCACTCTCTCCCTCTCTCTATCTGCCTCTTTCTCTCTCTGTCTGTCGCTCTCAAATAAATAAATTTAAAAAAATAACAAAAATTTAAAAAAAAAATGCTAAAACATTTTATGACAAAAGTCTTAAAGGAAAAAGGTACAGAGGAATTACACCATTAGTAGCTAGATAAATAATAGCATGTTTTGAGGCCATTGAACATGGTCCTCTCTCTCATAATCTACCTTGGACTCCACCTCCCTTTCCCTTTGTAAAGGGAGGAGGATGGAGGTATCAGGGCTTTGTTGAAGGTAAGCAACTCGTTCCTGGTCAAAAGAATAGAATCTGAGTTTTACTTCTGGCCATGTGTGGAGGCATGACATTCTAAACTACCCAACACATTAGGTTAAAAAGATATACAATGTGCCTCAACTTTAAGTGTTAATCCAATTTAAAAAGCCAGGTGTGGTGGTGCACACCTTTAATTCCAGCACTCAGAGACCAGCCTGGAACTACAGAGTAAGGTCCAGGTCAAGCTGGGCTAGAGTGAGATCCTACCTAAAAATAATAAATAAATAACCCAACCAAGTCTGTCACTCACTCAGACAAACACCAGCCATCTTCTAAAGACATGCTAAGGAGAGAAGCTCTAAGGAGGATACTGTCCTTCAATATAACAGCTTACAGATGCACAATGTGTGTCTGTCAGCTTCTCTGAGTTCAAGAAACATAATACTTTCCTCCCCTCCTTTTCTAGCTTTTTTGTTGGTTGTTGGATGAAATCCTAACATGGTAGCTCTGACTCTTTGGGGCTTCTATCTCCATTTTCTCAGTATATTTTCTTTGTTTAACTCACTTCTGTTCTGTGGACACAACTTTTCATAGTCATAGGACAAAGGCCTTGGTAGAAGAAAATATGGAGAAATACCTCTAATGCAAATGGTCATATGTGACATATCCATTTTCAATGCTACAGTATTATAGGAAGCATTTCCTATAAAGGCAGGAATGAGACATAGATGTCAAGTATCATGAACTTTATTCGATATAGTTCTTGAAATTTTAGCTACAAAGCAAAGGCAAGAAAATGAAAAAGAAAAGGAAAGGGATATGTAAGGAAAAATCAAGTTATTCCCATATGGAGATAATATTATCATATCAAGAGACTCAAAAGAATCTATCAGCACACCTTTACATCAAACTCAGCAAAATAGTAGGATACAAAAATTAACAGACAAGAAACGGTAGCTTTTTATATACCAATAATAAAAATCTTAAGATAAAGAAATCAAGAAAACAATCCCATTGACAACAACCTCAAAAAGAATAAAATACCTAGAGTAAACCAAATCAAGATAAAAAAGATGTCTGCAATGAAAACTAAAAAAAAAAAAACAAGTTATGAAAATATAAATTCTGGAAGAAAAAAAGACTTGTCATGTCATGGATTAAAAGAATTAATATTCTTAACATGTCTGAAAGCAATCTATATATTCAATACAGCCTCCATCATAATGCCAATAATAGTCTTTACAGAAATGAAAAAAATTAACCCTAGAATTCATATTAAGGCAGAAAAGTCCTCAAATAACCAATGCAATACAAAACATATAGTTTAAAACTACTGGAGTTATTGCAATACCCAATAATCAGAACTATAATAACATTAAAACACTATCACAAGACAGACAAGTAGACCAGTTGTATAGAAGAAATATATCCATGCAACTACAGTCATAAAATTTGTGACAAATGATGCCAAAAAATATACAATGGCTAAAAGACATCCTTTCAAAAATGGTGCTGAGAAAACTAGATATCCACACAATAGAGAGATCTCTGCTTCTCCCCCTGTATAACACTCTCATTCAAATATGAGGAAGTTTTTAATGTAAAACATAAAACTCTGAAACTTCTGGAGGAAAACAAAAGGAAATCCTTTAAGAAATTGCCACACTAGGAACTTTCTGTAAAGGATACCAGGTAGCTCAAGAAATAACTGTAGGAACTGACAAATAGAATTGCATGAAATTAAAATGTGTATGCATAGAAAAGGGAACATTTAGGTTAATGAAGAGGCAGCCTAGACAATGGGAGAACATTTTTACCAAATATATACCTGACAGAGGATTAATATCTCGGATCTACAAAAACAACACAAAAATTTGACCACCAGAAAACAAGTTATCTAATCAAAAATGAGTAAATGAATGGAATAGATAGTTCTCAAAAGAAGAAATATAAGTATCCAATAAATGCCTGAAAAGATGTTCACATTTTATCCATCAGGGAACTGCAAACTAAAACACTGAGGCTTCACCTTACCTCAGTCCAAACGGCCTGACATTAAGAAGACACACAGCACGGGAAACCTTTATGCAGGACTGTGGCAAGTGCTAATCCGGCAGTCACTGGGGAGACCACTATGGAGGTGCCTCAGAAAATTAATAG
This sequence comes from Dipus sagitta, assembly GCA_036346955.1. NCBI lineage: Eukaryota > Metazoa > Chordata > Mammalia > Rodentia > Dipodidae > Dipus > Dipus sagitta. Next base: position 316,494,082 of record CM070770.1, read on the forward strand.
GAGAACTCATATATGTCCTAGAGATACCATTTTTAGGTACGTATCTGAAAGATTCTAAGTCACCACCCCATAGAAATGCCTCCATATTCATATATGTTGCAGCACAATTCACAAAAGCACAGCCAAGGTACAGAACCGGATTAGAAGCTCATCACTAGGCGATGAATAAAGAATATGTGGCATACACCTGGGGAGCTTTATTCAGCTGTAAAGATTAAAATTAAGTCTTTTGTAGGAAAATGGATTGCATTAGACATCATATTGAACAAAATAAGTTAGAATCTGAAAGACAAGATTTACATGTTTTCTGTGTTTTGTGTAACATAGAAAAAAATCCAAAAGGTAGTGAAAGTAGAATGGGAACAATAAGGAGACCACAGTAAGGAGAGGAGGGAGGACGAAAGGTTGAAAGGGTGGCTGTGAAGTACATTGTTTGCCTTTAGAGAAGTGTTACACTGAAATCCATTGCTTTCTATAATTAATATACACTAATAAAATGTTATCAACAAAATGTAATGCCCATGCATGTGACACATTCCTACATTCCTAGCACTTGAGAGACTAATGCAGAGGGATTGTGACTAGCCTGAATGTCAGTGTAAGTTACAAGCCAGCTTGGAGTACAGGAAAAAAACAAAAACAAACAAACAAACAAAAAAAAAAACCTAAAACTTTTTAAAAGTATAAAAGTATACAAATTGGAAAGACTAATTTGTAATCTTAGTTGTTAAATAGGTATGAGATAGTTTCATTAAGTCCTATGTGCTTTCACCTTTACATTAAGAAGGGAAAAATTAAAGATTTATAAGGGAATTTTGCCTGAACTAGGAAATGACTAATGTTTGACATGTGATGACATGATAATATTAATTCCAACAGGCATTCTAAGAGCACTCCGCTCCCAGGAGAGACACTCAAAGGTGGAACCTCTTCCCATTTAGATTTTGAACTTTCTTCCTGAAGGATTTCCTGTCCTGTTACTGCTCAGAACCGGGCAGCTTCGCAGATCAGGCAAAATACAGCCAAAACAGTGGATTTTAATCACTGTTGATAGAAAAATATGCAGCGAATGCTGCAGTGTTTTGGAATGTACAACTTAGTGTCTTTCTTTCCCAGTTTCTATTTCCTCATTCTCCCCACCACATGTCATTTGATTGCACTGGACAGTGGTGGCAATGAGCCACACACAGAGACAGGACAAAAGCATTCCCTATCTGCTAACTACTGGACAACTGGGAAGCGGGCAGTGAGGCCCAAGTCACGTGGTACTACCCCAGGGCCTGGCGCCAGGCGGAATTCCCCCTTTGCTTCAGGCCTGGTGTCATAGCAACACACGGAAACATTGTATCCAGTCAAGCATATTTGCTAAACCCATGTCCTAACTAAAACCTCTGAGTAGGCATGGTATATCAGTCTACTTATAGACTACTTTCCCAATGTCTTCCTAAAATCCACCACATTCCCTTCCTGCATTTATATTTTAAATTTTGTTTTAAGGCTTCCAATGCAATATGTGCTATGGTCAGGCAAAACAAAGATTTGTACAATATGTATATAAATTTCTCAGGAATGGTATCTACCTTGAAATAATAATCTAAACTAATTAATAAATAATTTATTAAATTCTAACAATAAATAATTTGAGTTCAAAAATAATAAAAAGCAAAGAAGGAGTTCCATGTATGGGAACAAAGGTGGGTGGTAGGAGGGGATTATAATCAGGGTATATTTCATATGTATATGTACATACATATGTGTGAAGCCTCTCACAAAAACGTTTAAATAATCAATAAAGTATGAAACTAGGGCTGGAGAGATGGCTTAGCAGTTAAGGCACATGCCTGCAAAACCAAAGGACCCAGGTTAGATTCCCCAGGACCCACATAAGACAGATGCACAAGGTGGCACATGCGTCTGGAGTTTGTTTGTAGTGGCTGGAGGCCTTTTCTCTTCTCTTCTCTTCTCTTCTCTTCTCTTCTCTTCTCTTCTCTTCTCTTCTCTTCTCTTCTCTTCTCTTCTCTCTCTCTCTCTCTCTCTCTCTCTCTCTCTCTCTCTCTCTCTCCCTCCCTCTTACTCCCTCTAGCTCTCTCAAATAAATAAATAAATAATTTTAAAAAATAAGGATGAAACTGTACAAGCAAAAATATGATTTAAACCACTTTCTGATTCAGAGATGTCTCTCTCTCTCTCTCTCTCTCTCTCTGTATGTGTGTGTGTGTGTGTGTGTGTGTGTGTGTGTGTTACATCTAGAAAAATATATGTGACGTTAATGATAATTTTCCCAAAAGCAACCGAGTAACAAATGCTCTCCAATGCAAGCAGGTCTTGATGTGAATCACTGAGCAGGTTTCCCCATAAAAGAACCTACTGGAAACTGTATTGGACCATATTTTTGGTTTGAAAAGCATAGTTGGAATAGGCGCTACTGAAAGCCTCATACTGCTAAGAAGAAACAAAATGATAATAGACCTCTATTGCAGACTTTAAATACCAGACCTATCTCAGTCTTTCATAGTTTCTGAGGTGCCTACAAACTGGCTGACAAGTAAAATAATAATATAACACCCTTTGAATGCCTCAAGTGCAAAGTTCATTAGTTCTAAGGTCATCAATTTAATGCCACAACCAAATTGTGTTCACGTCAGCAGATGTTATCTTAGAAGGACAGCAAGACAAGGAACATCAGTACAAGACATCAAAGGAGTTCTTAAACATTTTTGAATAACATAAAATATATTAACGAATGAAAACAGTTTTTGTCTGAACATGTTATTCATACAAATAGCTTTGTTCCTAAAGTTCTAGGGAGTTTTTGTAACAGTGTTAGAGGGGAAGTCTGTAAGCATATCAATAGATTCACCGTGAAACATTTGTCTTCAATCTTCATTTACATGTACCTGAAATCTCAAAGACACAGCTTCAGATTCTGTAGATATATGCCACTTAAAGGAGCGAAAGGAAGATGGATTTTTGTGTTTAACCAAATGTTAAATATTTTTTATTTTACTCACCTGCACACTTAGATGAATCCATTTCTTCACAAGAATTCTCCCCAGTGTCATTACTTTTATTGGAGGCTGCAAACCATTTACTGTGCGATAATAAAACATGGTCTCTTTCTCAGATATTGCAAGTTTGAACACAAGCTGCCCATCCACCGTCTTTTCTATCACACACCTAAGGAAGCAACCAGAAAAGACAGAAAAGGTCATCGTCCAAGCAAAATGACATACTAACATTGCTAAAGTGACCTACTCTGCTCAAAACAGAGCACTATGAATAGGTTCCAAAAATCATAGACAATGCAAGCTTTATTCCAAAGAAAATGTGATTTTATTTCAATGAAAATAGAATTCTTATTAATAAAATATTCCCCAGAGCAGCAGCACCCCTCATTAGAGACCCATGATGGGAGTCAAGCACGCAGACTATTCTGCAAAACTAACATTTATCCTATTGGCTCATTAGCTCTTCTGATACGTCTTTTATAGGAGGTGGGAGAAGACACTAAATCCCACTGAGGTATTGAGTCACCAGTGCAAATCTTTCTCTTCTGCTTTAATGCAAAGAGAATTTAGAGACCATAGAAGACTCCAAATTGTTAGCCCTGAAGTCAGAATGGCTCTGTTTAACTCTTATAAGGAAATGGAGGATGGATGGCTACAGCCTCTACTTACCCACCATCAAGTGGCCAAAGAAAAAACAGTGTGTGTAAGACAGCTGCTACCTGTCTGTAACCATCCAGCACAACCCAGGTGGGAGACGGCTGCTACCTGTCCATAACCACCCAGCCCAACCGAGGTGTGAGACAGGTGCTACCTGTCCATAACCATCCAGCCAAACTGAGGTATAAGACGGCTGCTACCTGTCCATAACCATCCAGCCCAACTGAGGTATAAGACGGCTGCTACCTGTCCATAACCATCCAGCCCAACTGAGGTATAAGACGGCTGCTACCTGTCCATAACCATCCAGCCCAACTGAGGTATAAGACGGCTGCTACCTGTCCATAACCATCCAGCCCAACTGAGGTATAAGACGGCTGCTACCTGTCCATAACCATCCAGTCCAACCGAGGTGTGAGATGGCTGCTACCTGTCCGTAACCATCAGCCCAATCGAGGTGCTGAGAACAGTAATGACCTTGAATGAAAGGTAATCATGTTCTATAAGAACATGATAAAATAGTATTTCTACAAAACACAAGCCTTTTTAGAAAATGCCTAAGTTATATATTGGGCTTATTTTATTTCACCTATTTTTTCACCTGTATTTTGTCTGAGACTTGCATTAAACTTGTCATCCCCTCACCTCAGCCTCCTGAGTGTTCAGGTGACATGTATGGCTGTCTATCCTGCTGGACTAGGCTCAAGTTACTTTCAAAACATTTTATTTATTTATTTATTTATTTATTTATTTATTTATTTATATGTAACTATGAGAGAGAGAATGGGCACGCCAGCCACTGCAAAAGAACTCCAGAGACATGTGCTATCTGTGCATCTGGCTTATGTGGATTCTGGGGAATCAAATCAGGGACCTTTGGCATTGCAGGCAAATGCCTTAACCTCTAAGCCATCTCTCTAGCCCTCAAAATACGTTTAAAAGAGTGACTTAAGTAGTACTCACAAAGGTACACTTTTCAGACCCTGGGATACGTTTTTACCTGATTACCATCCACTCAACCCTGGCCTCTCTACAAGAAGGCCTAATTCTACAACCTTCCTCCCTGCTCAAGCCTGCTGAAGGGCCTCTATCGTGCTCATTAAACATGTTGTGCTGGCTCAGTAAGAGCAAGAATTTACCTATCTGCTCCAGAGAACATGAGGATTCAGAGGGCAGGAGCACGCATCAGACGCAGTAGACACGCAACACAGTGCCCAAATTCAGTAACACCCAGACAAGGAGCAAATGTCAGAGTGAGCCCAACAAAAACTCCTGCTCTAAACCTTTCTCCACGGGGTACATTTTGGCCCATCATTTCTTTTCACTTGCATCTACTTTTAATCCCTGAATTGGGAGGTAAGAATAAAAAGGAAGGGGTTGGAGAGGTGGCTTAGCAGTTAAGGTGTTTGCCTGCAAAGCCAAAGGACCCAGATTTGATTCCCCAGGACTCATGTAAGCCAGATGCACAAGGTGATGTATACATCTGGAGTTCATTTGTAGTGGCTAGAGGCCCTGGAGCACCCATTCCCTCTTCTCTCTCTCTCTCTTTCCTTCCCTCTTTCTATCTCAAATAAATAAATGAAAACTAAAATAAAAAAGAAAGAAGCCGAGCATGGTGGCGCACTCGGGAGGCAGAGGTAGGAGGATCGCCGTGAGTTCGAAGCCACCCTGAGACTCCATAGTGAATACTAGGTCAGCCTGGGATAGAGTGAGACCCTACCTCGAAAAACCAAAAAATAAAAATAAAAAATAAAAAATAAAAAAATAAAAAATAAAAGAGAAAGGGGACTACTAACAGTGATTCCTCAAATGACACTGACTTATTAACCTTTGTGAATGTGAATGAATATCACTTTTAATTTAGGCAATAAATTCTAAATCACAAAGAATTATTTTTAAATTAATCCTACTAGTGCAAATTTATTTTTAACCCTTTGGTAGTTGGACATTTGTGATTTACTGGAAGGAACACTTTTCTCTTCACCCCCTACCTCAAGGCCTTAAATAATCAGAGTTTTCTACTGTTCATTTTTCTTGAGTTTAAATCTACGAGTGAGAATTCGATCATTACTCAAGAATGTATTTACCAATGCAGACTTATTTCCCCAAGCTTACTGAAAATGCATTTCTTAATATGTTATTGATTATCTTCCTTGCTATTCTGTTTGCTTGTAAACATACTAGCTTTGGTAGATAATAACTGTGCGAGGAAGGCAGGTAGCAAAATATTTAGGAACTGGATTTATTCTGCTCCTGAATAAACAATAATTGGATAATCCATGTTTTGTTTGTTTTACTTATCTAACACAAACACCCTGAAATTCCCCCAATTCCCATAGGTATTCTAGTTTTGAGAATGAAAATGACCTTGATGCAAACAAGGGACTCTCAAAACTATGAACCATGTGCTACCACATCTGTAAACACTCCTTGGTTGTATTTACACAAAACAATGCCAATAGAAGATGAATTCAGTATGGAGGTATCTCTGTATGCTAAAAAAATACTATATCTTGGCCAAAAGACTTTGTTTTAAGGTTCTATTTACAAAAACAGAGTAGCTTGAATTTCTGGGGATTTCCCCCAGTAAGAAAATAAAGTTTTATTCTGAGCTATGAAACTAAGGAAAATGGATTACAATTATTTTCACTTCAAGTTTACAACAAGATGAAAATATATAAATTTTCAACTGGCAAAAAGTCATAGATGCTCATGATATTCTGTACTTTTCACAAGTTCTTAGATATGCAGACAACACTTTTCAAATGAACACAGGAGGCACCAAAATTCTGCCCACTGGAAGACAGTATATAAGCCAACAGCACTTTAAAAGTTCCCTCCTTATTAAAATTTCTGGACAGGCTTGGTATGACTTAAGAGAAATACATTAGATCTAAACTTGAGCAAAGATTACTGAATGGGAAGCAGTTGATGAAAGCACAGGCTGTGGCAAGGACGCCTAGTCCTAACTCGTGTTGAGAGTATCCTTGCTGAGACGGGCACCAGGAAAGTTATGAAGAATCCTTCCGGCTTACCTAGACCCTGAACGCAAGAAGAATGCACCAGAAACCCAAAGCCAAAACCCACACCCACGCAGAAAAGGAGTGGTCTTCAGAGATCAGCTCTCTGTACGGATCATCTTCCATGAGTCAAAGCCACATGTCTTCTTGGGGGAATAAAGACGAGTCAGGCATTTCCTAATTCTCTAGGCCTTCAGCGATCTATCTACTTCACAGATCTTTTTTTTTTCCCCCCCTAGTGGGAACACTTTGTTTAAAAACCTAAGGAAAGAGTTTGAAAACATTAATTATTTGTATTTCTGGAGCTCTTGCCTTCAAACTCGCTCTGAACCTTGCTTTGCTTCCAACGGCTAGGATCAACTCTTTGGCTATCCTACTGGAAATAAATGATTCAGGTGTGAGCATGTCTGTCTTCAGTGCAATAATTTAACAGACACTATTTTGTAGTCCACTCCATCTGCAGTACAGAGGAAGCATTTTAGATAAACAATATTTGGGTTATAAATTTGGATGTGAAAAGCTCAACCCAGCAGTCCATCTTCAGTTGCCAGAGTTCTACAGTGGTTTGGGTGGCAAAAATCTCCATGTCTCCTGGTTTCACAGGGTCTTAGGCAAACTGAAAACCCACAATATCACACAGGTTACTTACATGACACCTTCTCGCTCAGGCTTCAACCACACAGCTAAAGTAAATTCGGCTGCCATTCTCAGAGATGGAAAAGAAGAAATGCAATTTGTGTAATTTCCAAAGATAAAACTGGTTGAGTTGCTATAGGAGCGAGGGTGCAGATCAGTCATGTCTGCTATCATGCAGCTCCTGGGGCCGGTGGAGAGGAGGGTCTTGAAGGAAGGAGATGAAGACCGGTGGGGACAATCCTGGGTGCAGAACCTCAGGGAGCATAGCTGAAGACTTTCAGCAGCTGCAGAGCTGTGACAGAAAGAGCTTGGGCCTGGGAGTCCACACACCGCTGCAGTTGGCACAATAGATACCTTCTTGAAAGCTCCCACATTCTCTAGTCTTGGGAAAAGACCCTGTGAGGCAGCCAGCGATATAGAAGTTAAATAGGCCAAGATCAATGTCTCAATGATCTGAAATGAGAAGCCCAAGCTCAGTGAAAGCGCCAAGCAATTCATGTTTACAAAAAGCATTCTCCTCCTGATAAGATTCCTGAATAAGTAATCAGGCCCGTGCCTCTCTCCAGCCACACTAGCAAGCAGGGCACCTCAAGTGATGCTGAGAGACTCCATCTTGGGGAAACTGCAGACACGTTTTCACATGCAGGTAACACCAAAGCTGATCTGAGCAAAGTCGAATACATGGGTAGGAGCTAGCGCCTGGGGAATCAAAAACATCATGTCAAGGAAAGTTGCAGTTCTTCCTAACTGTAAGGACTTTACATTCCTAACATGAGAAAATGAAACAAAACCAAAACAAACATAAAACACAGAAATTCTCAAACTACATTTTGAAGTCCATTGCCTAGAGTAAAATACTCATGTCTTTTTTTTTTTTGGCAAGTATCTTGAGTTTATTACAGAAATTATGTTCAAAATGCTGTAGGACAACCACTTTCTAGCCTAACACTTCATCAGGAATAACACATTTTCTCATACAGCAACTTCAAGCTGCTGTTCTACCCCGCAAATTAGCACTATCTACTCTACTTAATGAGGTAAAGCATTGTATAGATTTTCCTTACACAGGCTCCATCTGCTGTAACCCAGAGCTCACTTGCACATGCCCAAAATACAGCTAGCAAAGCACTCTGGCCTTTCCCCTCATCCCAGCCTGTCGGCAACTGTAAGCTGATTAGAAAACCAACACCATCTGCTCCCTCTGTGCTTTCGGCTCAGCAAACACTGGTGTCAGGGCTTCTCCAAACCACTACTATTTCTAGGTTAAATATGGATTCCTAATAGAGTGAAGTAATTGTATTGATAAGTAAGCCGAGTTACCATTTCTTTATTGCACTTTAACCAGTCCTCTCAGTGTGACAAATGGCTCTTCAGCACTGTCCCTTCTTGCTTGACAACATTGCTGTATCCTCTGGTGACTCAGCAAATAGGCCACTGGTAACAGGAGTGCCGGAGGGAAGACTTGGTGCCCAGGTAAAGTACTCTGTGTGCTCTTTTTGTTACCTGTGGGTCAGTGCTCCCTGTTTGGTGGCCAGCCTGGATCTAAGCTCCCCAAGCTTTCAGCTGTTGCTTCAAGTGGTAGGAGGGACCAAGGTGGGGTCATGCATGCATAATTTTAAAGTAGCAGTATACCTTATCCTATACCCTTCTTCTTGGCTGCTCCTTTTTCCTGTACATCAATCCACTTAATTCATCAATCAAAATAACCCAGCACTGTTAGACAACATTAAATGAGTAAATTTAAATGCTCTTTACTTTTTGCTGGAGATGCAAAATGAGGGTTTTTGTTTCTTGATGCCCTATAAAGCTGATCTATTGACAGAAGTTTCTCTAGAACATTCAGTTGTTTCTGTATCATTCACCATAAGGAACTCTTTTAGACCACATATGACTTTAGATAAAGAACATTATTATTATTTCTAAATGTGTAATTAAGTACAAAATCAATGGGAATGCTGCTTTTGAGCTCTCATATACATGTATGTGAGTGATTATGGGTACATATACACAGTCAGTTGTATATGGTTCCTATTACTTCTGGAGCTCTCTTTTCTGCCTTCTCAACTATTCATGCTACTTCCAAAATATTTTAATCCAACAAATATTTCTCACCCACTACTTACATTTTAAAAGTGGAAAAAAAATTATCTGGAAAACTAATTGTCAACTATTGCATTGTTCTTTCTAGGTATGTTTATAGAAATGTTTAGAAATATGACACATGCTTCTAAGTGTTTCTTATTAACGACAACTAGAGACAACCTGAAATCCTCCTTCCCCTCATTCCATGAGAACATTCTAGCATCAGACTTTTTCAGCTTCTGTTAAAATATCCCATTTCTTGCCAATTGATTCTTATATTCTCTAATGGGGCATTTGTTAAAATTGAGAGCATATTTTCATGTAAAACCAGATAAAGTATAAAGATTTATGAGAATTTAGGTAAGTGTGTTTAAGCATAAACATATTGAGCACTGTGTCTCAGACAGTGTATTATTCAGTCCTGCTATGTGAAGGTCATCAACCTGTTACCAAACAAGTCTTCATCTGTTGCATTTTCTCTGAAGCTTATAAATCCAGGAACTAACTTTATATTTTAATAGTGGTGCTATGGAAACATATTTCTGTGGCCACCATTCCAGGAAAAGAATTCTGCTACTAAAGGACAACTACTGCTCCTAACAGGAAGTCTCCATTCACAAGGGATCATGTAGAATTACAAGCTCTTCCTGCCCCACATGCCACTCTGCCTCTAATTTGTAAAGCTTGATAATAAATCAACATATCCCTTCCCTTTTACATTCCAGTGTTACAAATCCTGAGACATCAGAACAGTAAGAGTCCTATAACCCCTGTAAGTGCCCAACAAGTACAAAAACCAACAACAGACAGAAGCATGTACAAATGCACAGGGAATCTTAAGTTAGTCATGTGCTATCATTCCTTTTTTTTTCTGAAGATTCACTGGGTATTTCTGGTCTCAGGAGGCAGAAAGAGAGCTGCTTAATCTGAATTGGTCTCATCATCCAACAGACAGTTAGATGTCAGTTGGACTGACAATCACAAGAATCTACTCTCAGCCCTTTCTGGTGGTAGCAGAAAAAATTCCAACTGCATAAAGTATACATACTCTTCAAGCCTCTGCTTACATCCTATCTACTTATGATTCATCAGCCAGAGCAAGTCCCATGCCTCAGCACCAGATTCACCAGCTGAAGAGGAAACTGTGCCCCCAAAGGAGGCATGCAAAGCAGCCCTGGGAAAGAGTACATGTCACAGACATGAAGGACGATGTGGCCATTGTGCAGACTTGCTCATGATGGTTCTCTTTCTTGTAAAAAAATATTTCCACGTTGAATCACAAATTTTCTTGCTTGGAAACAGTTAAGAAAATGCTACTTCAGTTAAACAACTATAAGGGAAGCCCCTCCTTATTCTGGAAAAGCTTACTACCAGTAATATTAATGGCAGCTTTGTTTCAAGTGACATAAGCTTATCTCCCATGTTCATGGCCAGAGCCAAAAGATATCCCTATTCCTGGGTTTGGGGAAAGTTGAGAATCAACTATTAAAGCTAACTAAGCTCTGATATCAATGAATAAGAAAAATGAATGTGTAATAAATTATGTCAGGTACATACTAGAGGCCAATATCAATATAACTATAGGGATGGGGAAGGAATCATGATCATGAGCCCCCACCAGCCCTTGAGTCATGTTGTCAATGGTGTTCTTCCTATGCCAGTAAATAACCCTCCACCTATGTTCTTAGACAAGTTGGAAAAATTTCTAAAACCCTTCCAATCAAAGCTGATATAAAAAGAAAGACTTTGAGGGCTGGAGAGATGGCTTAGCATTTAAGGAGTTTGCCTACAATGCCAAAAGATCCAGGTTCAACCCTCCAGGACCTACATAAGCCAGATGCACAAGGGAACACATGCTTCTGGAGTTCGTTTGCAGTGGCTGGAGGCCCTGGCATGCCCATTCTCTCTCTCTCTTTCTCAAGTAAATAAATAAATAAATAAATAATATTTTAAAAAAAGAGAAAGACTTTGAAATAAGCTGGATATCCATAAGCTATAGAATACATAAATAAATTATGGTGTATTCATACAATGCCTCAACCCAAACAAATGATCAATGTGCTATCAACAACATAGAACAATCCCACAGACCTGGCAGTGAGGGGGTAAAAAAAAAAGGAAGAGAGAAAAAGAAAGATCTACAAAGAATATGTTACATAACTGCATTGACATGAAGTTCAGACATGGGAGAAGGTAACCCTTGGGAGAAAAATAAGAATGGTTCTCTCATGAAGGCAGAAGATCAAATGAGGATGGGCTTAAGAAAGCCTTGGAGAGGGCTATGAACATTACGTGCTCTGATTTGGGTGAGAGCTGCATATGTCAACACTTTGAAAACCCTCAACCGCTTAGACACGTTAGGCATGTAAGTGGAGTACAAATTATATCTAAATACAGTTTGAAAGTAAAATATAAAATGCTAAATTGGAATAGTTCTATTTATTAACCAGCTTGTAGTTAAATTTTCTCCCACAAGGAAAACAATGGATCCACAGAGTATAACTATAATTCCAATAAAAACACTGGTAAATGGAATATGACTGTTGTTTAACTTAATTTATGTTGCTATACACATGCACACATGTAACGGCATGGAAATGCAAAAATAAAAGAGAAATCATGCTTCAATTATAACCATGTATATATATATGTATACACACAAATCTTTTAAATGAAATATAAACAAGCTGAGTCCAGTCATACATAGGAATGTTACTCTTTTTTCAAATCTGAGTTCTTTCATATTAGCAAAATCACTTCGAAGTATGAAATATGTTAATGTAATTCTTTAAAAATATACTAAATGGAAAAACTCACATAATTTACTTAGGATCAAAATCTTGAAAAATGAATTAATTTTTAGGACCAAAAACACTACAGTTGGGCTGGAGAGATGGCTTAGTGGTTAAGCGCTTGCCTTTTAAGCCTATGGACCCCGGTTCGAGGCTCGATTCCCCAGGACCCATGTTAGCCAGACACACAAGGGGCACACGCGTCTGGAGGTCCTTTGCAGTGGCTAGGGGCCCTGGTGGGCCCATTCTCTATCTGTCTATCTGCCTCTTTCTCTCTCTGTCTGTTGCTCTCAAATAAATAAATAAAAAACAAAAAAATTAAAAAAAAATTTTAAAATTTTAAAAATTTTAAAAAAACACTACACTAAAACTAGAAAGAAGTGTCTACAACTTGACAAAAAATAATATCATCCACACAATAATAATCTTAATAAGAATTTTGGTTACTTTGTTAGTATTTATTTTTGTTAAGTATTGTTATATGGGTTTATAAATATTATATTATATTATAATATATATAATATATAATATATAATATAAATATTATAATATGGGTTTTTGTTAAAATTAGGATATAGAAAGGATATTCACCAACAGTCATTTTATTTAACACTTTTTACACCTAGTAAATAAAAAATAATACAACAGCACTCCTAGGCAAGTATGTGATTATTGATGTGGTCTATCTCTAGACAACCTAAACACCAATATTTTTCCTAGTTCTGTAGGCATGTGACTACCCAGTCAAATGTAAATGACAATTAGGCTTGGGGTCCTCTTTTAACTGTGAGTATATCATCTATATAAAAAAAATGTCCCCAGTAAGCAGGTAATGGGGTAGTCTCCACAGAATGGGAGCACTACTTATAGGGCCTAGGAACTCTTATGTCTTTGTTGTCATTGTGGTTGTTTTTAAAGTTAAGAAGGCAGTAACTAGAATATTTTTAGCAATGTAGTTCCAAATTTATTTGCAAATATATAGGAAAAATAACGATAACAACAACAACAACATAAAAAGCTAGCCATAGTCTTCTCAGATGGGTCTTAAATGTGAAGGTCCTCCTTCTGGTCAGCAAATCTCCCTGAGAAAGAGAGAGAATGCACAGACACAGGCCCACATGTAGACAGCAGTGCTTCTGCTCATGGTAGAAATGCCAGAATCACTGCATGTGTGAGTCTTTCACAGGAAACAACCAGAACCATTCACAGAAGGATTAATAACGGAACACTCTTATTATGAACCAAAGGCCCCATCCAATAGAACAAGGAATGGGGGTGTACCTTTATACTAAGCACATTTGAATATCCAGGTAAGACTCAGAAAAAGCTTCCAAAAAAACTTGTAGTTTATCACCTGAAGGAAGTCACCTTCTATACCCCCAGATTCACCTAGGGGCTTGATGGACATTGACTTGTTGGGCTCAAAGCCAGGATTAGAACCTTTATAATAGAATGTTTGTCTGTTAGAGAAGTTTTCAAACTTCAGTATTTCTAATACCCAAGAAGAAATAAGACATGAAGAAAAAAATGTGTTGGTAAGATGGCTTAGTCAGTATAGAATTTACCACACAAACATGAGGACCTCAGTTTGGATCCCCAGTTCCCACATAAATAGCAGATCAGCATGCTTTCCTGAAGTGCCAACTCTTGGAAGGCAGAAATGAAATTTCACTGGGACTCACTAGATTAAGTTCAAGCAAGAGATCCTATCCAGTTAGTAAGACGGAGAGTGACTGAAGAAGGCATCAAACTTCAACCTGTTGTCTACACACACATGTACACACATGTACCAACATACTTGCAAATATACTACCTGCACACTTAGAGGAAATGTCACTGCTTATTTCCCTGTTATCATAGCTTTATCATTCCCTTCCTTTACTTGATAATCTTGGTTGCAAAGTTATAAACTGGACAGAAAAATATTACATGAAGAAAAAGAGAATACTGGTGTGGGGTAGATTCATGTGAACCATAAAAGTAGCAAAACCTAAACAAGTGTAGATTAAGCCCAGTATTCATTAGCAGTGGCCACAACGAACTTCGGACATCTGAGGTTTCATGAAAGCGCTGCAGGCGGAGTCACACGCAAAATGAAGGTGCTTACAGACAAGAGCCAGGACAGCCTGTGCGTGAGGCTGAGAGGGGAAGAAGCTGGTCTGTGTCTGCAAGGCACCTGTCCCACAGAAGTACGACTCCAATGTCATTGTCTGATTCTCAGGTTCTAAAATGTTCCAAATTGTTAGCAATTCTGCAGAGTTCATTTTTATGTGATGTCCCTGTGCTAGCGTAGCTATTCTATTACCTTGCTCAAAATGTTTGAACATATGTTTCTATAGTCCCTGAATTATGCAAGCTCTCAGACCCCAGATTGTATTTGTTTGAGGCACAAAAGCTTCACCTTGATGTTTCAGGCTGCTAGGGACATAGAGAGAACCTGATACCCTCAATAGCATGTGGCAGGCCATCTAATTCCCGTCCATTCTTTCTCCTCCACCTGGGCAAGGACCCAGAGTGAGGCTGGCAGGCGAATTCAAGAGTGCCTTTCTTGGCCTGGGGCTGCCAGTGATGTAACAGCTGGGAAGCAGCTTGGGACAGGTAGCGGCAGGCCAGTTAATGGCTGGTGAATGGGCCAAATAGATGGGTGCGGTTCAGCAATGAAAATGGCACAGGGTGAAGGACAGCAGGCAGGCTGAACGATGACCGAGCACAAGCCAAACAGGTGATTGGCAATAGTTAGGGTCAAGTTTCTAGGAAAGCTATGGTCATAAGAATCGTGCAGTCTCTCTCACAAAATGAGAATTTGTTGGGCAGACTCAGGGTGCAGAAACACTAAGCTATGCTAAAGAAAGTGCCATATATAGTCATAGAAATTCAATCTGCTTGAATAAATAAATAAAAAAAATACATGTGTGCTACAGTTAGAAGTCAATGAAGGATATCAATCCCAGAGAATAATCTATTAGGCATGTTCTTCTGTTGTAAGTGAATTCCCTAAGAATGATATAGGTAATCATGCCTGACACAGCACAGATGTTTTTTGATAGATATATGCGTACTGCCCTAAGAACACTGCTAAAATCAAAAATTTCATTTTTTTTCTTTTAAAAATAAACAAGGAATTTTGCTTCTGGAAGGAGCAAAAAACCTGAGTTTGAGATTCACAGAAACAATCCTTTTCATGTTGGTGTATTCAGATGTCTCCGCCTGTCATTCTAGAATTACATTCAAAGAACTCATTCCAAAGGCTCACCCAAGAAACAGCCAGGAAGATAGGAAAATGAGGAGGAAATCGGGGTCTTAAGTGAGCACTTGCTGAAACTGAATTTATTGGTAATAAGGGAATCACTTTCTGTGTGGGGGCAAATGAATCAAATGAAATTTTAACTTAGAGTAGCACTTATGGAGATTGTAAAATTCTTTATCAAAGAATAAAGACTCTCTCTTTGAATGTAACAATACCTTCACACCACAAGAAAGGCTCTTTGGACATTTGTAGGACTAGTCTCTGAAACTGGAATGGAACTACCACAGAGTTTGCAAATGGCTCATCTAGAATATAGGTTGTGGGGTTCAACTCCAGTCTTATATCTTGTGCAAACGGGGCTCGTAGCCCCTCAGCCACCTCCTCCGCCCTCATCTTGTTCTTGACACTGAGCCTGTCATTGTTCGCTGCTTTGATCATCAAGCTCATTGGCTAAGAGCTTCCAGGTAATCCTCCTGTTCTTGCCACCCTTCGCATGTGACAGCATCCAGTTTTCCATGCGTGATAGTTAAGGTGTTGTCAACTTGATCTGTTTAGTAATCCACAGAAATCCCTTTCGGGTGCATCTCAGAGGTTGCTTCTAGGAAGGGTCAACTAAAGGTGAAGTCCTCCCCCCAGAGTGAGCCTTTCCCCCAGAGTGGGCAGCCCCGCTCAGAGGGGGACTTCATATAAGGAAGCTCTGGGTGAAAAGAGCCCCTTCCTTCCTCCCTGCACTTGGCTACCGGAGCTGCTTGCCACTGCCTTCCAGCGTGGATTGAAGACCAGCGCGGACTGAAGACCCAAGGGGATCGAAACCCAGAGGCTCCTCAGGAAGCCCCCCAGGCTTTTCAGCGCCATCTGCAGTGTCCAGTAGAGACTGCTGAGGCATCTGGCCAGGTGGACTGAACAGCTACCAGATTCCACGATTCTCAGGCCTGCAACTGTTATTGGACTACCATAAGCTAATCCAATAAATTCCGGTTTGAAAATAATTCAGTCTAGCAGTTCTGTTCCTCTAGAGAACACTGACTAATACACCATGGGTTCTGCAGATCAAACTCAGGCATTCATGCTTGCTTGACAATGCTTTATACACTGAGCCATATCCTTAGCCCTAACTTGCATTAAAAGTAAAACAAACTAAAACTTTCAAGAAAATTCAAAAGCCAACTACCAATATCACCACAACACTGCTCTATTTTTTTTTGCAGGTTTTGGTCTCTTGGTTTTTAACAAAATTAAGGTAGCTGTGACAAAATTAAGGTATTTCACTTGATATAGGTAAGTGAAACATATCACTAGGTCCATGTGCATTTTAGCACACATGTTAAATTTCTTCTTCTGTAAAGCTAAATAATATCCACACACAAACATGTTCACATACTGCAGTTTCCTTATCATTCATCTACCAATGAGCATTCGTGTTGCCTCTACCTTTTGGCCCTTATGACTAATGCAACCTTGAACACAGATGTACAAATATATTTAAAGTCCTTTTTTCCTAATTCTTTGTGTATATAGTCAAATGGCATTTTAATTCTGTGCGAGCATTTTCTGAGGAGCTGCCCTTCTCTTATTCATATAAACAGCAGCCGTTATCTTGTCACCAGCAACTCATTAGGGTGCGACTTCATCCACATCGTAATGGGTGTGAAGCGGCATGTCCCTGTGTTTTTGACTTGCATGCTCCTGGTGATTAGCTATGTTTATAATCTTTATGTACATAAAACATGACTACATGTTCTCATTGTAATTTTATACCTATACCTCCAAAGTACATTTAGGCAAATCTTTCTTTTTGTCCTGTGATTATTGCTTCAGTATTAGAAGAATATAAACTATGTCATGATCTACATGAAACTCACTTGTTCATTTCACTCATCTTTCGAATTCATTTTTAACACAAGTACTATCTTTTTTAAAAAAGAAATATTTAGTGGCTGGAGAGATGGCTTAGAGTTTAAGTGCTTGCCTGTGAAGCCTATGGACCCCGGTTTGAGGCTTGATTCCCCAGGACCCACGTTAGTCAGATGCACAAGGGGGCACACGTGTCTGGAGTTCGTTTGCAGTGGCTGAAGATCTTGGTGCATCCATTCTCTCTCTCTCTCTCTCTCTCTCTCTCTCCCTCTTTCTCTGTAGCTCTAAAATAAATAAGAATAAACAAAAAATTTTTAAAAATTTAGAGAGAGAGAAAGAGGGAATGGATGTGCCAGGGCTTCTAACCACTGCAAAAGAACTCCAGATGCATGTACCACCATGTGCATCTGGCTTACATGGGTTCTGGGGATTTGAATCTGGGTCCATAGGCTTCACAGGCAAGCACCTTAATCACTAAGCCATCTCTCCAGCCTCCAAATACTATTCTTTAAGTAAACTGGTGAATAGAGATCGTTTAATAAAGATACTTCCATTTCTATTACCAGTGTAACAGTGGCACAATTGTTTTATTAAAACTCTTCTGTCTGAGGTGATGTCTCCATTGTAAAGAGCTCTTGTTACCCAAGTAAGAGGGTCCTACAGGTCCTGAGACAGAATAGGTCACCTGAATTTCTCCTCTGGCCTCCATATGTATGCATACTGGGTGCATACAAACACACGTGTGCATACATCACACAAACACTGCAACACAACACACATACTGCAAATGAACATGCAAAATCAGAATTCCTTACAGATGGAATAATGTGTTTTTGATCTCATATATTTTAGAGTTGTATTGAATCTTAAGCTTTATTTATACAACCTATTGAAAAATCATGCCTTAAATTTTGTTTGACTTTATGTTTATCAACATAAGGTCTCACTGTAGCCTGCACTGGCATGGAATTCATTATATAGTCCCAGGCTGGCTAAAAACTCATGTTGATCCCCCTACCTCCACCTCCTGATTGCTGGGATTAAAGATGTGCACCACTACACCCAGATAAAAGTTATGTTTTAATATCAAGTGACAAAAGTCAGCCCATTACTTCCTTATTCTCTGAAATAGCTATCAGTTTCTTACATATTTATTCTCATTTATTCATGGTTATTTATTTATTCAAAGTTGTATAAATAAATATTTGTAAACATGTTTTAGATAATGTTCAACATTATAGTTGCTTTTGTATCGATAGCTAAAGCACCCAAGCCAAAGTAACTGATGGGAAGAAAGATTTAGTTTGTCTTACAGTCTTTGGAGGAAGCTTCATGTTACCAGGGGAAATCATGGCATGAACAAAGGCTGGACATCACCTCTGCCGCAGCAGGTAGAAAACAGCAGCAGGAGAGTGAACAAATTTTGACAAGGGAATCAAGCTTTAACACACTAAAGTCCCCTCCCAGGAACACACTCCTTTAGCAACACCCAAACTTCCAAATTGTCGCCAGCTAGACACCATGCATTCAGAACATATGAGTTTGTGGGTAACGTGTAATTCAAAGCACTACAGACATGTACACTGAATTCTCTAAGAACATAGTCTAAAACTTTGTGCTTCAACATGATATAATCTTTAAGTTTATTCGGGACTTTAAAAACATTCCCTGGACAGTTGTTAGACTATCAATCATTAATAAATGTCTCACATATTTCTTATATTTTTGAAATGTTTACATTTTTCAGAACTCAAGGCATGTATTTGTTATGTTGCTAAAACATTTATTATAATTATTTATATATAATCAGCCACCTTATTTGAAAAATGTCATCACATCACATATTTTCGGTTGATTAACTTAGGTCTGACTTGCAGAATATCAGTTTAAATATTAAGAATAATTCTTTTATTTTATAGTAGCTGTTGTTAGGTTTTTTATTTTATTCACAATCACATTATTGAAATATCCACACTACAATTTTGATAATAAGCACAACAACATGCATTGTTATCTTTTTCCTTAATGTAACATAAATGTTTTTCACATTGTGAGAAAACTATAAGGCCAAGACAGCAAGAGTTCAACTGCAATCATCCATTATTATTTTTTAAATGTCAAGACAGTGTTTTGTATTTCCATAATGCTTACTAAATATTTTGAAAAGATTCTATTTTTTAAAATTTTGCCTTAATAATGTAACCCACTTTAAACACTTATGGAAGGGAAATAATCCTACTACTTGGGTTCTCAAAGTACAGGTTATGTCACTACATTTTAAGGGAGGAGACTATGGGAGAAAGCTGAAAATCTGTAGGAGAGAGATTGGAATGTTGCAAAAGACAGAGGTTTGGGATTAAGTTTAGAAGTCAAAACAAAATTCCTCAGCATCTGGTGGCTCTATGGCCAGGAAGGGGAGTCTCCCATCTGCAGGGGTAAAGGGAGAAAAAGTCTAGCAGCCAGGGAGAAAGAAAGATATTCTGTCAGTGATACTGTGGGTGCCCCCCTTGATATCCCAGATCTGAGAACCTTCTGTTCAGTCCCACTCAAGCTCCTGCCCCCCCTGCTGTCCCTGTTGCTCTCTTGGTTCTAAGGAGAATGAAGGAGGGCTGTACGTCCAGCAGATGGTCCAGTGGGCAGTTATCACAACTTGTACCAGAACCTGCATTAAGTGCTTTCCAGGTACTATTTTATCTTCCTAAAGATAAACTAATTAAAAGTCTGTAGAAGAAACCTCCTAGCACTCTTTTTAGGTAAAAAAAAAAAAAAAAAAAAAAAAAGAGTTTAGCCTCACAGAAACACTGTGCCTAACAGTACCTAGGCAGAAGATGGTAATACTGGGATTTCAACCCAAAATAGTCTTTTAAGATATTCAAACCTAGGCCTTATCACTTTTTCACCACCCTTCTCTCCAATGGCTACGTAGCTGTGTTCTTGAAGAATCCAGAGAGCTCTACCCTCATGTTCCTGTTTGGCCATTATTCTGTAGCAAATCACTTTTAGCTACAGTAAGGCCATGGTGGCAATTACATGTGAATGTGCATTTGTATAAGAGCCCAAATGATTCTCATAAAACGTCTGCTCCACACCTATCATAAAAGAAAATGAAATGAAGTTAGGAATTGACACTCCTTCCCTTCCTTTTAGAATGCCTCTGAACTAGTGTTGTAAGGTACTCTAGTTGTCTATCAAGTCACTTTAAAGAACATAATGTATTTCCTTCTCCCTGACAGTCTACCATTGTCCAAATCTGACTGCTTATCCATGTAATATCAATGTCATTAGTGTTTTGTTTTTTTTCCAGGACTGAAGGCAGAAATTTTGGCTTCTTCCTTCATTTATTCAGCTATATTAATGAAGTCAGCCCTTTTCATTCACCCTAACACAAGCTTTTTTTCAGTTTATTTTTATTTATTTATTTGAGAGTGTCAGAGGGATACAGAGAGAGAGAGAGAGAGAATGGGCACACCAGGGCTAGAGAGACGGCTTAGCGGTTAAGTGCTTGCCTATGAAGCCTAAGGACCCTGGTTCGAGGCTCGATTCCCCAAGACCTACGTAAGCCAGATGCACAAGGTGGCACATGCATCTAGAGTTCATTTACAGTGGCTGGAGGCCCTGGCACACCCATTCTCTATCTATCTGCATCTTTCTCTGTGTGTGTGTCTGTCGCTCTCAAATAAATAAAAATTGAAAAAAAATGAATGGGCACACCAGGGACTCTAGCCACTGCAAATGAATGCCAGACACATGCATCCTCTTGTGCATCTGGCTTAAGTGGATCCTGGATAATCGAGCCTCGAACTGGGGTCCTTAGACTTCACAGGCAAGTGCTTAACTTTGAATCCATCTCTCCAGCCCCTAACACAGGCTTTTGCTTAAATTATTGTTACTCCCTCACAAATGTTTTCTCTGCTGTAGGAATCTCTATGACAGAATGAACTCTCTATTAATTAAGTGCACACTGCAATAATAAACACCCTTGAGTTCAGTGTGTCTGATCAGACACTACTAAGAATTAAGTCGTTTTACTTATTTATTCCTCATGTGAGGATTTTGTATTAAGAAATATTATTATCATATGTGTTTACAGATGAGAGACAAATGGTAAGCACCACGCTCCAGTTTCCATATTTAGTGGCCAGCATAGCTGGGAATCAGGTCTGAGTCCCTGTGCTGATGATAGTGTCCCATCACTAAGGTCTAGCATGTTCTGCATTGTCTCCAGAGTAAAACAGACTCTGTTATAGTCTGCAAGGTTGGTAGGACAATCTCCACCTGCCTCTTCTATGCTTTGGGCAGCCACACATTTCACCTCCTTCCCAGGGCTCTCTCAGTCCACTCTTCCTCATCTCTCTTTTGCCTACAGTTTTTTCTGGTATTTCTTCCCACACTACATCTAACTAAGCTATCTTTAATTATCATTTTAAACACAATATTTGGTAGTTTCTAATTAAGTTTAGCATACCAAGTAACAGCAAACTCACTACTCACTCATTCAAAATGCGTGAAAACATATGTCACACAAAGGCCTGTACAGCAATGTTAGTGATCCAATAGCTATTGAATTATGAATGTATATATAAATAATGGCAAATAAATAGCCTAATATGCTGGTCAGTAGTGGGAAGTTATTAATTACAGAGATATGAAACATGGACAAAGTTTTGAAATTTTATGTTCATTGAAATAATATAGAAAAATAGTAAAGCTACTTTATTTCACTATTATGATATCATATGAAGACAAAATAATGGGGTGGAGAGATACACAAGGTTGTGCATGTGTCTAGAGTTCTTTCACAGTGGATGGAGTCCCTGACACACCCATTTTCTCTCTTTATCTCCCTCTTCATGTCCCTTTACCTCCCCTTCTCTCTCAAATAAACAAATAAACAACATATTTAAAAAATGACAAAAGCAGAAATAATCTGAGTTACCTGAGGGTGAGTGTGAGGGGAAGATATTGACAGGAATGTCACACAAAGGGGAGTTTCGCTCTTGTTGAAGTATTCTGATTTACATCCCATGGAAGTGACAGCTACAGGATTGTGTATACTTTCCAAAGCTTACTGAACTACATTTACATGGGGGAGAGCATCTTACTACAAGTAAGTTATAATTTAATAAAGATGAATAAAAGTAGGTGCAGATATGTGTATGAAAGACAGGACAATGTAATGGCTAGAGGTTGAGTTTAGATATTAACATTATAGCAGCTACGGAGGCCTGAGTAAGGACACCATGCTTTGGCTGCTCTACCTCACAGAGTTGTTGGGGAGACTATGAAAACTATGCATGCTAACATGTTTCGAACAATGACTGGTGTTCGCTGAAATTAGCTATGGCTTAAATAAATGTCTAACACATGAACTACAGCCACAGAGGAAAGGCAATGGATTTTAAAAGAACAAAAGTCTTGGCTCTAGACTTCACTGAACATAAAGGTGCTGGCATCTCCAAAGTTGCTCTCTTCTTTCCTTTTTCTAATTCCACAGCAAAGCAAGTGCCTTCTCAGCAACTTACTGACTCGCACTTTGAAATCTATCTTCCCTCAGCTCTGTGATGTACATGTGGCTTCCGTGGAGGCTGTCTCTTGACCTTGTAGCCGTCTTGACTGGCCCCCTCAGCTCTTCTGGCTGAAGCCCCTGCTGTTATTCAATTAAGCCTGGATAGCAGACCAGAGGCTCCTGGACATAGTCCCCATCGCAGATCTCCTGTGGGCACAACACACAGCTCACACAGGCTGAGCAGAGCGACTGACAGTTGGATTCAGAGCTTTCTGGTTCACCCAGCACCGCAGGCAAAAAGCAATGTTCCTTTGGGTTTGCACACTGCCTGGATGGAGTGAGTCATTCCGTCCCATAAGGTAAATAGCATCACATTCTAAATGAAGCTCATTAAGTACATTCATAAAAGCAATTAAGATATTTCAGTAACACCACTAAGCATTTATGCAACTCATAAAAAATACCATTTTACTGATTAGCAGACTTCAAACTATGCTCTGAAATAGCATACTTATCTGTGGCCTATTGATGAAATATGAAAAGTTGGAGTTAAAGATCCACATACATGTGTAAATATTTTCTGAACATCATATTTTTAGTAACAGAACTAAAAGCTAGTCTCACTATTATTATGGCTTCTCAAATCATTAAAAAAGTAGGAAGAAAAATAGATGGTATATATGGTGGTGAAGTTGCTTATGTAGAAAGGAATGAGTTATGTAGCATCTGTTTTCTAAAAACATGCAAATTATTTCATTTATTTGCACAGGTATGCAAATGTGCCTATAAATTCACCCCTCTCTGTTTCCAGCGCATTTTGGATACACTTCAAAGATTTCACCTTAGAGTGGCTAGGTGGAGTGGTCTGTCCAATGGGTCCTGTGAGGCACTGAGCCTTGGAGGATAGGCCAGCATGCTGGGTTATTTGGGAGTCAGAGTTCTCAGTTCTGCACTTAACTAGATGTCAGTCCTTGAGGAACCTGAGTAATCAGCTGGCCTTACTTTCCCCCTACAGTTATCCAAAGAATTGACTGAGAAATATGAATGCTCAATAACTGGTCACCACAGATGATGCCACTGAATTAGTGGCTTTGAAGTACTAACAGTTGTATAATCCTGTTTTCCTATTGGTCATGGCCTTTGGGAACCATATAGACCAGTGTGCTTACCATCTCTAGTGTCTGGAACTGCGATACCCTAATTATATGCATTTCTTAATACAATTTTATTCCTAGTTTTATTAGTTGTTACATTGAATGACCAGATACATTTCTTTTTCTTTTCAACTTCTTTATTCATCTACTTTACTTTTGTAAAGCTGTGTGTGTGTGTGTGTGTGTGTGTGCGTGCGTGTGTTACTTCAAATCTGTATAGTACTATGGCTATAAGTGAATTAATTACTGAACTTGTTTTTTAATTTTATCTACTATAAATAATTTATATTTGCATATAACAGCTATTTTGTGTTGGCTCTACCTTGGACCATGTATGAGAAACACCAAAATACCCCAAGAAGCATGTCCTATTCACTATTGTATTTTTAGATTCTTATATTTCTAAAACATTTAAGAAACATGATAGGCTACTTAGAGGAAGAACATATTTCTCTTTGTAAATGTGTTCTTCTGTCTTGCCAATCAGAAATCTGTTTTGACTTTTAGAAAATGAGAAGAAATACTTCCCAAGTTTTGTCTAAAAATGATGAAGTAATATAGTCTTTGTATTGAAGTTAACTCAAGGTTAAGTGGGGTAGATTTTCTCAGTATCTCATGATAAACAAAGCCTGAACTATAACTCCATACAAGAACCACACAATAATTAGCAGCTTACAATTAGTTCTGACATTAGAGTTATCTGTATTCTACAGAAATACTTATTCTGATTTTCAAAATGAAATTAGAAATTGTCTTTCAATCGGTCTCAGAAACTAAGAAATGAATCAAAATAGAGTAGTTATATTGAAATAATGTGGATCTTTAGACCTCCTTTCATAACACACTTGAAATTGACTATTTCTCATAGAATCTAAATAGCTATAATCTGTCTCAGGATGGGGTAATAAATTAATGAAGTAAGCAGTAAACAGATTTATATATTCATTAATGTCCTAATTTATAAAAACAAATCTGTATAGAAAGGGAAAAGTGCAATGCATTTCTTAATTTGTTCCCATGATCTCATTTACCTTATTAGTATTTGTTATTGCTTATATAATTAATTAGCTTTTATTTTGAATCACACTGTCCCTGATTTTCTACAAGAGGGAACAATGGCTTCCTAGGTTCTGTAAGACACCGTGGGCTGGGGCAGGCTGAAGGGCTGACTAATGGCTCAGTGCTGGGAAGTGGAGCGATTTCCCCTCAGAGCTCAAT
This sequence comes from Dipus sagitta, assembly GCA_036346955.1. NCBI lineage: Eukaryota > Metazoa > Chordata > Mammalia > Rodentia > Dipodidae > Dipus > Dipus sagitta. The sequence goes on from CM070770.1 coordinate 316,519,256, forward strand.
CATACAGAGAGAGCTGAAGAAATGTTACTCTCACCACCGACTGACGATTTGTGCTCAATTGTGCCAAATGTGTCGATCTGACCACGTGTTCACTGAGGACTAAGTTTAACTCACGTCTTCACAGAGAAAAGAAACTTTCTCAAAACTTATGTAGATGCAATGTCCCTCTCCACCCCCAACTTTGTCTTCTTCATTTTAGAAAACACTTATGCTATTGTGTGTTCAGACTTGTGCCTGAGTTTTACAAAATACCTGTAACAATACTATCATCCTGATAGAAGATGTACATCTGTTGTGAATAAATACCAGCAAAGCCAGTGTGAAGCATAAATGAAGCAGCTTTGGGAAGGTCATCACATTACAGCACTACTGTATCCTAAGTTCTCGTGATGCCACATTAAATGGCACCATTATCTTCCACCAGCAGCCAGTGGAGAATGTCAGATTCTAAGCACTAGGATAAGTGAGTACTCCAGGCTGACTGAATACAGAATTTACATGCAATAACTCCAAATGCATGATGACTCTCAAAGTGTCTCAAAGAACAACTAAGAAGTAGTCAGTACCATTCAGTTCCCTTCCCCCCTCACTTATGTGTTACTGTTTGTTAATTTCTCTGTATTTGTAGAGTTCCTCAAATTTTCACCCTGACATTTTCCTTTCTCAGATATCATCTATTGTTGAAGGGTACCCAAAAGCTGCATGGTGCCCTCCCACCTTTCCTGTGGCTTAGAGACCGACATACCCAATAACCAGTACTTAAGTGCTATGCATGTTTCTTCAGGGACACTTGTGTGCATCACTTAGTCAGCTAAGGATTCTCAGTACTCCATCCCCAATATCCAGTGAGTCGCCAATATCTATTGATTGCATATTCTAACATCCAGCCATTTCACTCAGGGTCCCCAATGGAATGGGGGCAGAGACAAGGGAAAATAGGGTACCAACACATAATGTATCCACAAAAACCCTGACAAAAATAATAATAGATTTTAAAGATCTCTGAAACCCATCAGCACTTGATGCACAGATGCCCCCATGATCTTGTTGGCCCTTACCTCTGCATGGTGCAGTCTACAAACTCTTTAAGTGCAGTTGGCTGTCTGATGCCCTCAACTTGTTGAGAGTCTTCACTGACCTCTCGCTGTTCTATAAAAAGGTTAACAGCCTTATAATCCTCATCTTATTGATTTCTTTCTCTCCCCATTCATTTACTCAGCAAATATTTAACCCCTGGAAAGACCACTATTTGTCTCTAATGTATAATAGGGAGTAAAATGCAAGTCCATGTTTTCTCTGCCTGGCTCTTCCCCACTTCCCTATCTCATCTCCTTGCTTGCATCCTGTGCCCCATGCACACTATACCTCTCCCAAGGTACTACGATGCCGTGTGTTTTGCACTGTGTGTCTTTTACACCACCAACACTCTCTACTAAAAGTGACTTTCCCTATTTTTCTCTAAGTAAACTGCTAAAATCACATTTAAAGATTAAAGACAGATGTCAACTCCATGTCCATTCCTGGGCTTTCCCAAAGACTCAGGTGCTCTTTATTGTCACCAATGGAGTTTTCTTCTTCTGATGGACATCCTTCAACTATTAAAGCTTGATTCAGACTCATCACATGTTCACAAGATAAGTTAAAAATGAATAATTATGATTATCTGTTCATTTATTCTTATTTATATTATCTCAACACTTCACACAATATCTCAAAACATTAAATGTATGTGAGGTAAATTTTCTTTCCACTTCTTAAACATGACAAAAAATCATCAGATTGAATAAATAGGTAATCCTGATGCTAAACACAAGGGAAATAAATTTCAAATAAACCCTATTCTCATATCTTCTGGACAAGAGAGGAGGACATTATGCGTTTTCATGATTTCAATGACTGTCATTATGGTTATTACGGTTAGTGGGAGAAAATGAACAGATGACCTAATGGGAAAGGCTGGTGTAGGCCAGTTTTAGAACCAGAAGGCAGAATGCTTTTCTCATACATGCAACTTTGACATGCTCTAGGAAAATAGTGAATTTGGTGCACTTTGCTTCAAGCATTTAAAGATGTTGCAATCGCCTCTCTAATTACACTTTAACATGTAAGTGTACAAGATGACCTCTTTTGACTACATCAACAGTAGCCCCTTTCCTCAAGCTATCACCTCCTGAAAGAACATGGGTTCTTAAAAAGAACTGCTAAGAATCTCAGTGTGTCCATGTCCTGCCACATAACTCAGGAAACCTAGAGTGAAGAGCACATCTCCCACCCACTTTCCTCCTTGCTCCCTCCCCCAGCCCCTTTCCAAGGTGCTAAGGCAAAAGCTGACTGATAACATTCTCTGTTCTCCTCCAGTGGCTGGTCTATTATGATCTAAAACTGGCCTCTCTCGTGCCAGTGGAAATCCCATGAGCACCACTTGCTACATCCCTCAAATGCCAATGGCTAGGAATTCTAAGCAGAGGAATGGAGGGACGGGAGTAGGCTCTCAGGGGCATTTGTTTCATGCAGAACCATGAAGCTAAAGTCTTCCTGGCTGTTGTTCATACACATGGGTTCATTATTTCTTTAAAAGACACAGCGTGAGGCTTAGTGGGTGGACAAGGCATCAAGCTGTTGGATTGTATGGAAAGGGGGAAGACACTTTGTCAGCATTTGAGATTTCTTTTTAAAATGTGACCAGACATTCATATACACAAGCAGACTTTCACTCTAATCAGCCACCTGCAAATTGCATATTCATTTGGCTAGACATAGGACAGTCCCTGTTCATAGAGATAGAGCTGCACACTATAGACACAGTTCTGGAGAAAGGAAATCTTTGTTTAACACAAAGTCCTGAAGGCAAAAAGTGTTACTAAAACAAATACATGTTGGGACCAGGACTTCCAAGGAATGGATTTTATTTGAAGCTTCATGGTAAAAAAGCCAAACTAATTTCTGGTGACTGCTTTGAAATTAACAGCACAGATGCCACTATAAAATGTCATACAACTACTTGTTTCCTAAATATTTCTGCTTGCTGCTTTTCTGAAAAAAAAAAAAAAAACTTTTAACTGATTACAAGTGAGTCATGTTTTGTGTTGGCTTATGTTTTAGCATTCAATTAGAGCATACTCAGGACTATTTTTGTACATTTTGAATGTACTATATGCCATTCTAGAAACTTTTTTGTCAAAGATATCAGTATCATATCTATGATGCTGTAGTAGTTTGAATGGATGTGGCCCAATAGATTAAGATGTTATTAAAATTGAGTTTGCAGTTCCTGCCCCTAACAGGCAGATTCCTATTACAGGTGTCACTGGGGGTGGATCTGAATTCCAGCCTAAGTATGCAGATAAATGTGAGCTCTGGTGGTCCTGCTACTGCAGGTTCCTGCTTGCTTTCTTATGGTACTGGCTGAATGGTTGTGTCTATCAGCTTGGATCTGTGAAAGGGGGCCAACTTCTCTCACCATTAGAGAACTTCTGCTGGATCTGTAAGTCTGAAATCCCATTCCTCCCATAAACTGTGTCTGTTTGGAAGTTCATCCCAGTAATATTGAGCTGACTGCAGCAGATGCTGAATGTTAAAATACAAAATGTTAAAATAAATTTATATCCAGCTGATTTATATCTGCTTGTATAGGACAGAGAAACTATATTTTCATGCTATGCCTCTTTAGTCAGTTATTCTTCTTTCCATGTCCTTGGCAGTATCAGGACTGTGTCTAGTCGACGGCAGTGCTCCATGAGGAATTCTGACTGGACGGGAGAACTGTGATCCACTCCTGCTGTGATTCTCAGAGTCATGGGATGAGGCAACTTTGGTTTCACTCAAGGGTAAGATGACTCCCCATCTTTCATGTTCACATCACACAGCTAATTTGGACAGTTAATGTCATACCATACTGACCTCAGTAGTTCCACCTTCAAAATACGCACCATCATTTATAGTTAGGACCATTAGGACCTAAGAAGCATGTCCCAGATAGGCTACAAAATCATTTGAAGTGGTTACTGTTACCTTAGTTGTTCATTCTGGATCTCCACTGCTTAGAGCAATGAAGCTACCAAAAAAAAAAAAAAAAAAAAAAAAGGAACCTTGACAAATCAGGAAATATTTAAAAAGTGATAAGCTAAAAAATAAAAAAAATACAGAGATTAGCTATTTGAGCCCTGAATTATATACTATTGATTAAAATGCTAGTAATTTATAAAATATTAGTACTGTTAATAAAATTACTACCAAAATAAGTAAATATTGAGTAAAGATTTAATGGAAGTAAAGATTAAATGGAAGTAAAGTCCATAGCCCAAAACTGAAGGATAAGAGAGAGAGAGAGAAACAACTCACATTCTGTATCTTGTGCAATCAAACAATAAGTTTGAATCATGAATGATGGAACTGCTGGGTAGAGAAGCAAAACCAGCCATACCTCTTCAATAACATATCCATATCACAGCTCTCTAATATTTGTCTTTAAAAGGGAATAAAGATATAGGTGTAATCACATAAATGTGGAGAAATGATGCCAATTAGACAAGACAGATGCCCACTCTCCACACCTGTGTCTACCTCAACCATTCTACTTCAGGAACACCTGGCACTAGAAACCCACATACCCTGGAACCCTTGGGAAAAGTTACCATCATCTTGACTTCCACAAAAAAAAAATGCTTAATAAAAGAGGAAAAAAATAATCTACCAAGAAAAGACTTGTAAGAATATGCAATCAAACAAAACCAGTTTTGTACTATTCTCATCTTCAAACCCCGAGACAGGAAAAAAAAAAAAAAAAAAAAAAAAAAAAAAAAGATCTTTCACTTAGAAAGAGAGAGGGACCAGAATTAAAGTGGGTCAAAGAATATCTCAGCAAATGCAATTATATAGAGCAAAAGGCCTTGAGGTCACTCAGATGGAGCCAGTTATAACCATAAACTGCAGTGTGACAGAAGCAGATGAAGACAAGGGTATTGAACAGGTGGAGAAGACAGGAGACAGTGCTGTCCACATCACTTTCCCCACCATCCAGCCACAAATGTCCAGAAGAAACAACTACTTTCCCCAGTTTTCCCACATTACCAAAAGAATAAGGCAAAGTGTCAGAGCTGTTCAATGTAGAGAAAGGGACCTTGAGCTCAGAATGAGGAGGACACCAAGTACACAAGTGAAGACCGGATACCACGTGGATCTGTGTCTTCTCAGGAATGGTTTAAGGGTGTGATGCTTTAAGGGCGCCAGGAAAAAAAATGCCCCCTCATAATGGTATAATTATTAAGGGGAAATTTTGAACTAAAATATAAAATGATTGAGAAACCTCCTATCTGACTAAAATGCATCCTACCATCAGAAAGAATGAACAGAGACTCTATAAAAAAAAAAAACAAAAACTGTGACAGAATGGGCAAAGTTTAACAGGATGGCTGGACAATATTCTTATCTGTCACCGCACATTATAACTCCATTTGGCAAACTTTATGCTGGGATGAGAAACACAAGTGTTATGAAACAGTCTTTCTAGTGTCATGAATACCTGAGAAGAGATTAAAACAAGTTTAATGCATTTTATATAAATAAAGGTACCTAAGATAAAGAAGGCAGAAAAGAGATTGTAGATGCAGATGTGACCAATAATTCCCTTGAAAATGGAGCTTAAGATAACAATTAATATTTCATACCAAATGGAAATATTATATTACTATATAAATGTAATCATTCTTAACAATATAGTCACTAGGAGAGGAAATGAGATTGTTGACCTACTGTATGAAGACCAGTATTTGAAATTTGTGCATATTGAGTCATTCTCTTTCTTTACAAGAAAGATGTTTGTTTGTTCAGGAGTTGAGTCAATGATTGAGGACAATAGGAAGTTCAGATAAAAGTCAAACTTCCTAATGTATGAAGAATAGATACATGGTTTTTATAGTAATAACCTTTATCATTATTACTGATTCATAAGACTTCATAATATAGCACTCATTAGCATGGTCTCTGGACTTAAATTCCAGCTCATTCATTGATTAGCAATGTGTTAATTCAACAATTCCTTGATCTCTTAGTTCACACATCTATGGAGGGATTTTCTCAATACCCACTCCCTGGGACTGAGACAGAAAATGACGTGTAACACAATAAAGCACTCAGAACAGAGCCCAGGGAGCAGCAGATACACAAAATGGTACATGTGTCTGGAGTTTGTTTGCAGAAACAACAGACCCTGGGACAGGCTCATTCTCTCTCGCTCTCACATACACACATAAATAAATAAATAAATAAATAAATAAATAAATAAATAAACAAACAAACAAATAAAATGTTTTTTTTAAATAAATGCAGATAAATAAACAACATATCTATGATTTAGGATAGGTGGTACATGCTGTAATCCCAGCACTTAGGGCCTGAGACAGTAAGATTGTGAGTGCTAGGTTAGTTGGGCTACATAGTAAGACCATTTCTCAAACATCAATAATGATAATACAAAAATCTATGTTAGTTATATATTTTAATCTTCATAATTTTTTATTTTCATTTATTTATGTATATACCGAGACAGACAACAAGAAGGCAGGCAGAAAGAGTGTGACAGTGGGTGCTCCAGGGCCTCTAGCCACTACAAGCATGCTCCAGATGCGTGAGTCACCTTGTACATTTGGCTCTGTGTAAATGCTGGAGGATTTAACTTGGGTCCTTAGGCTTTGCAGGTAAGCGCCCTAACCACTGAGAAATCTCTCCATCCCTGTTTTATTCTTTATAAGTGATCCAATAAATAGGTGCTATTGATCACCATTGCTGAGAAACAATGCTGAGGTTAGGTGAACTCCTGGATGCAAATCTCTAATTGTTGTCATTTGGATTCTTGGGCAGTGTGAACCTGGACCATTCTCCTTGTAGGAGGACATAGTTTACATCACTTTATCCAGCAGCACTGCACATCAACAGGTCTGAGCCACTGGCAGGACTGAGCAAGGACAAGGTACATAGGAACAAGGGAGGAATGCCACCTAAGGAGTCTGCAGACATCACAAGGGGGTTTCAGTTCAACACCCTGCAGGGACCAACCCCACTTCTGTTGATTGAAAGACTCAAGAAAGCAATGCCTTCACAACCTTAGCATGGAAGTATCTTTTCTGCCATCATTTAAAGTGATGCATAAAATTTGTGATGGTTTTGCTTCAACTGACAATTGTAACTTATGGAAAACAGGTCTATTTAAAAGAAATATTTGAGGGCTGGAGAGATTGCTTAGTGGTTAAGGCACTTGCCTGTAAAACCTAAGAATGTATGTTCGAATCTCCAGTCCCACAAAGCCAAACACAGTGATGCAAGCATGCAATTTCCCACATGCACACAACGGGGCACACACATATAGAGTTCATTCACTGCAGATAAAAAGCCCTGGCACTCCCATTCTCTCTCTCTCTCTCTCTCTCTCTCTTTCTTCCCTTGTCTTTCAAAAATAAAATAATAATAACCTAAAAGAAAATATTTGAATATATGAGATATAAAATACTTTGCAGAAATATTAAGATCTGCAGTCATGGAAGGGTTTGGGGCTATTCTAATATTAAGTTGTGCAGTCATAGAAGGGTTATGGCCTGTTATAATGTGCATAACACAGAGCAATTAAAATGTGAGGGGCTGTTGTAGTGTGTATAACACAGAGCAACACAAATCACTTGATTTCATTTTGAATTTGTTTTCAAGTACTAGTATCAGAGTGATTAGTAATCACTATATTGTTTAAGAGGTGCAAGTCTAAATTATTTTGTGACTCAATGGTATTCACCTCTCCCTTCCCTGCAGACACTCACTCTGCATCTCAGGAAGACAGAATAAGAAGTTTTCCTTCCTGAGTCTTCTGTTAAGAATATTCTAGATAATGGCAAAATAAGAAGGCAAGCATTTGCAATTATGTACCTGTTTCATGTGAAAAATGAAGCATCATTAAAAACTGGATAAGTAACAGTAACTAACTGCATTTCAAATAATGTCATAAGAAGTGTTCAAGGTTAAAAATCTGTCAGCTCAAAGAAACGTTCAGATCCCCAGAACTCATGTTAAGCCAGTCACAGTGGCAAAAGCATTTGTAATCCCAACACCTACGTCAATGGGAATAGGAGCCAGCTGAATCCTGTAACACATGGGGCAGCTAATCTGTCATTTACAGCAGCAAACAAAAGAGACCCTGGCTCAAGCAGTGTGAAGGCGAGAACCTACACCTTGAGGTTGTCCTGTGACCTTCACACATGCACTGTGGCATGTGTGTTCCCATACATACACATAAAGTTCATAAATCTTACCTCATGAAACAATTGAGTACATTAATTTTTATAATGAAGATATAGCACATTTATACAATGGAGTTCTACTCAGCGGTAAAGAAAAATGAAGTTATGAAATTTGCAGGAAAAGATGGATCTGGAAAGGATTATGCTAAGTGAGGTAACTCAGGCCCAGAAAGCCAACCGCCACATGTTCTCTCTCATATGTGGACCCTAGCTACAGATGACTGGGCTTCTGTGTGAGAAGGAAAAAACTAAGTAGCAGAGGCCAGTAAACTAGAAAAGAGATAGAAAGGGAAGAAAAGGGAAGGGAAGGAGTACTTAATAGGATGGTATTGTATATAAGTAAGTAGAATAATAGATTAATGGGGGAGAAAAGGTCCAAAATGAGGTCTGGGGAAGAGATTGAGTATAGGAAAGGTGGAGGGAAAGCTAATAAAAATCTAAGAGGATATAAACAAAACATATGCAATCCTACTTTTTTTGGACAGTGGAACACTCAGGAACCATAGATTGTTGCTAGAAAATTTTCAGTGCCAGGGATGGGATATCTTCCAGTGAGTTGTTGACCAGGGAGATCCATGATGCCCCCAAAGCATTATAGGCCATTGCTGAGGCCCTTGGTTTCCCACCAGGAATAGATGGTAAGATCCTATTGCTGAAGACTCCACATACTTGGACTGCAAGGCCACTGAGAAATCTTCCTGGATCTGAGCTGATAATCTCCTCCATGTAGACCAGCTGACAGAAAGCTGGAAGAAGCCATTCTGCATGCAGTTCAATGGGAGAAAGAGAAATCACCAGTGAAGATACTCATCAGTGGACACTGCAAGCCTTATAATTAGCCAGCCAGGCCAAATGAGCCAACGGGTGCAATAGTGGCATGTCTGTTATGGGGGAAATCTACTGCCCTCTAATTGGACTGGAGGCCTGCTCCACGGGAAGGGAATACATCCCTGATACTGAAAACTTAAAACAGGAGAGTCATGAGCCCTAGGGGTGTAATGTCTGCTGTTGTCTGGCCAAATATGTATATTATACTTATCAAACTGCCCAGTAAGCACTTCTGTTAATGTTCACACCCTTATATTAATGCTACTCTCACTTTTGGTTGAGAATCTTCTCTTTTTAGATGGCATTGACCTTGGGACGACTCAGAAGGTAACATGGTGATGGAAAGAAATGACTGCAGTGCCCAGTACTGCAATATCTGTATCACACCTTCCAAGGCTCAGGGTCTAATGCGGAAGAGGTGGCAGAAAGAATGTAAGAGCCAAAGGAAGGGCAGAACTCCATACAACATGCTCCCTCCAGACACAAAATGGCTTGGATATCCATGGCCTCACAGTGCCTGACACTACCTGCATAAGACCATCATAAGAGAAGGATCAAGACCAATATCTGTCAAAGCAATGCATGGTCTAACCTACTTAGCAGCAAATAACTTGTTGTGATGCCCACACAAGTGCAGTGGTGGCACACAGCCATGGTGGGGAACCAACTGCTCTCAATTTGGCTAACTGATCCCCTCACTGGTATGGGAACCATAGCTGGACCTGGGAAACAAGTCAGAACCATATCCAAACATAAGCCCACTCTCCAAAATCAAGCTACCATCAATTGTGGACTACAAGAGGGCCTACACGTATTAAATTCTCTATTAAAAAAAAAGTAAGGGTTATCTCATTTGTCCTGGTGCTAACTTACTCTCCGTTGGAGAATCTGCTTCTCTTTTTCAGATAGATGTAGATCCTAAGGAGAGAGCCACCCCATCATACCTCAAAAGTGCCCCAGCTGAAACTAAGAAAAATTGGAGAGACAAGCAAGGGGGCTGTTTTCCTGATGAACCGGATACCAGCACAAGGGGGAAGGAAATCAGCACAGAGAAAAATCAACTCCTACCAAATCAGAGAGCCAGAGCCTCAGAGGCCCCCAACACCTCATCACTGAAGCAGACCAAAAATGAACCCAACATGGCTCAGGGAAATTTTGCGGAAGAGGGGGCGGAAAGAATGTCAGAGTCACATGTTGGGTCATGATATGCAGAGACATTTAGCTTACCCATAACTGTGGGCTAACTCCACAATGCATGACCCGTATACCTCAACAAGGAGGGGCCAAGGGGAGGGGGTAGGTCACAGATGAGCCTAATAATGGTACCAAACTGACTGTATTTGCTGAATACAGAACTGACTAATAAAGAAAAAAGAAAAAAGAAAAGAAAAAGTAAAAAAAAAAAAAAAGAATAAAGAGAGACTGATTGAGATGGGGAGGAGATATGACAGAGAGTGGAATTTCAAAAGGGTAAGTGGGGGGAGGCAGGATATTACCATGGGGTATTTTTTATAATCATGGAAGTTGTTAATAATTTTTTTTAAAAAAATGACAGTGACTAGAGTACTGAATAACATCTAGATCACATCTTCCAAGGCTCAGGGTCTAATGCGGAAGAGGTGGCGGAAAGAATGTAAGAGCCAAAGGAAGGGTAGGACTCCTTACAACATGCTCCCTCCAGACACAAAATGGCCTGGATATCCATGATCTCATAGTGCCTGACACTACCTACACAATACCATCATAGAGGAGGAAAAGATCATGACATCAAAATAAAAGAGAGACTGATTGAGATGGGGAGGGGATATGATGGAGAATGGAATTTCAAAGGGGAAAGTGTGTGTGGGGGGGGGTATTACCATGGGATATTTTTTTATAATCATGGAAAATGTTAATAAAAATTGTGAAAAAAAATGGATAAGTAACAGTAACTAACTGCATTTCAAATAATGTCCTAAGAAGTGTTCAAGGTTAAAAATCTGTCAGCTCAAAGAAACGTGGAGGCCAATATTTGCAGAGATTATTCTAGAAGGTAATGGAAATAATCCTCACAATTAGATAATAAAGCCTTTTCATATTAACATAAATGATATTTAAAAATGGAAACATTAAGCCATCGTAAGCATAAGCTCCAATATTAATGGGGCACATAAACAGAAAAAATGCTTTTGTGCTATTTAATCTCAAAAATGGTTTAATGACCCTTATCTGATTATGAAAACAGTGCAAGCAACTGTATTAGATAAATAGGACATTAAAACTGCTGCTAACTGGTAAGCAGCTTGAAAATATCTGAAATAATGTATTTTTAAATCAAATTTAATAGTCACTGAAGGAATATTAAGGAGAAGTCCTAGATGTGGCTATGACATTGGAAAACTTGACCATGTATCACACACATAGAGATCGAGCTTGGGAAACAACTCAGAGCCAAGCTGGGCACTCGGCTGGTTAAGCTGTGCTTTCTGCCATTCCAGATGCATCTGTCTTCAGACCAATAGAAATGTGAAGTAATAGAGTGAGCCCACTGCTCTTGTAGTTCCTGTCAACCTGGGCACATATGCACTAGAGTTTGAGTAATTTTACCTGTAGAGTGAAATCTTTCACAGGACTGAATGTAGGGGTGGTCAACCTTTCGACATTGTGACATGACTTTGCCATCTATAAGTGTGTGGGAGCAAATTCTCCCTAACCTTTTTTATTTTTTATCTTTAGTTTTGTTTTTTTTCCGGTAGTATCTCACTCTAGCCTAGGCTGACCTGGAATTCACTATGTAATCTCTGGTGGCCTCTAACCCTTGGAGATCCTCCTACCTCTGCCTCCCGAGTGCTGGGATTAAAGGTGCATGCCACCACACCTGGTTCATCTCTATCTTTAGACACTTGCAGCCATGGCTACAGGGTGGTCATATCTAAACTAGGGAAAGCCTGGGAAACCTCCTGAAGATCCCACTGTGAATATGACCACCCCTGCCCGGTTCCCAACATGCATATTGACTGAAAGAATTGCAATCAGAAATAAATGGTTATCTTTACTCTTTCCATATTTAAATACTGGTGAGAAGTGACTGGGGGTGAGCCCCCTAAAGGCTAGTTTTCAGTCTTCCTTCCTACAACACTCCTCCATGCAGAAGCACCTCAATCTCAAATCAACTTGGAGTGATCTCACTAAGCCTCCAAAACTACAAACTGACTCCTTTCTCACACGTCTGTGTGACATGGGAGGTAGCCTCATGGTACATGGTAGCTCAGTCAGTATCACCTGCTGGCCTGGTCCTCACCTCACGCCTTTAGCTCTTGGATTTTAATCTAACCGAGCCCCAAACTTTAACCTTAAAGTGAAACATTGCCATCCAGAAACCTTCCAACTTGGGCCAAGATTTGTCAAATGATTGTCTTGGTCCTATAGTACACGAATCTTAAATATGCATAGTAGATTTATTCTGGTGACCATATAAAAGATGAGTATTGCAAAGATCGTCCCTAGAAACCAGGAACCCAAAGGTATTGATCTTGGTCTCAGTGGAAAAATTATCATCAGAACCATGCACAAAGAGCTTAAGGTCAGAAAGAAATCTCATTACTGTGTCTTCCCTACAATCTATGCCAGCCATTCCAGCCACTGTGTTGTCAGGATTTTTGCATTTGGTGGAGCTCTGCGGATGGATTCCACTGGGAAATAGCTGTGGTTGCAAATGGATGTACAGTCAGATCAGGTTGGGCATGTCCCTCCTGTCATTTAAAAGCATGATGCTTGGATCTATTTTATCTTGCTGCTTACCCTTCAAAATCATCGGATTTTTTTCCTCCCCAACTTATCATGGTCTAAAGTTTCAAACTCTATTTTGGAGAAATATATTGGAAGTCATCTCTGTTAAGAAGACTTGGTTTTCTGTGGTTGGTTTCCTTTGTGTGGAACTGAATGTCTCTTATCCATCCTCAAATGAGAGAGCTTCCTTTCTGAATCCTCTGTCCAATCAAGGAATAGACATGAAGTATAGAAGAAAGAAAGGAAGGAGTGAGATAATAGAAATGTCACAAATACCCAGCTTTTCTATACTTTCTCGGAGTGCTGGGCATGTCTCCAGTTATTTCTCTTACTCTCACCCCCACCCAAGCAGAGCAGCATGTGACCTTCATGGAAGCCACTTCCTTTTCTTAGGAACACCTTAATATCTGATCACCTGCATGAACACTTGCCTTTTTACAAGTCCGGTCTTGAGAGAGTCACATGTTAAGGACCAGGAAGGGTGCAAGATCTAATGGAGAACACCATGGGAGGCCAGCCATCAGAGTCATCATGTGCTTCCCTACAGTTCTACAATGGAAACAATGTGCTCAGTGCAGCAAACCATGACTTCCACCTATGACTGCTATAAACTCAAGTTTTAATTTCATTCAGTTTCAGAAACTAAACCATAATGCACAAGTATGTGTCCATCATTCTTGTCCAAGCCCTGTGTTAAAGCACAGCTGGTTATAAAGACATAGCTTGGCTCATCCTTAACAACTCTCTTCCCTACAATGCCATCAGCAACAGCAGCAAAACCAAATTGTTAAGCAAATAATAATTTGGTGTGACACCCCAAAAGATAAAAAATGACTATTCTTTTGTACATGTTGAACAACTGGATACTTTCTTTCTTACTTGACAATTACAGATAGTGTGAGCTAGTGGGTGTGCAATGAATATGTGGGCTTACTTGGCCTAACAAATATATTTGTTTGGGAAAATATAAATGACAGACTGACCTTCAGATTAATTGCCACCGTATTGGCAGAGAACAAATCACTCTTAACAACCACATTACTTTAGTAAAGAGAAGCTCGCTAACTGCTCTTTAATTAAGTACATTTAATGACCTTAAGGGGATTAGTAGTCTTGTCTGATAATCAATAAGCATTGCAAGATTGCTGCCTCATAAACTGGGGTGGAAGAACCAAATTAATCTGCAAAGATTAGTCCCTGCTAGTTTCCTTTCCTGTTGTCTTCCTCTTATAGCTTGAGTCCATTCAATACTTAGGAAACTCATAATCCCAGGCAAGCAGTACAGACATATAATTTATTTGTTCTGAATCATGATTTTTAGAAAACATGATTTTAAGAATTGTGCCAAAAATCCAAGTGGCAAATAATAGCTCTTTTCCTGTCTGTCACTACTTGAACAATGCTGAAATAAAATTCTCTGTTCTCCCACATAATATGTGATTGGGTAATGAATACTAAGTTGCTGCATCAGTGTGAGAGTGACATTATTTCCTTTTCAAGATTAGAGAGTAGGCATTGAAGGTGCTTCGTAGCTCCTACATGTTATATTTTAAATAGATAATCATCATAAATTGACTCTGTGAATTATACACCTTTAGTAGCAGGTGTACCTTACACACAGGACTCCTGGGCTGTCTCTCATCATCATGTGCTCCTCACAATGAGTAACATCAAGCACAATGAACAAAGAAAGAATGTGTGAAATGCATCAAGCTCACACAGAACAAATGAATAAAAACTGGATGTGGTATTTGGTACAATAGAGGGGATTGAGGATGAGGTGGAATTGGGGAAGAATAGCTGTGAAGTTACACATACCTTGTTCAGTACTTAGGAAATGCCTATTCTTATGTAAATTGAACTTCCCTTCTGGATTTCAGTATCTTCATAGAATCATCAGATCATTGTCACAGGCATGCATCCTGATCTATATTGTAATATTCCTTAAAGCAGGTGCTTCCTTCAGAAATGGAAGTTTCCTATTGCCATTGTTCTCAGACGTTTCTTAGTGATGTGCAGACTACATGATCAGCAGTGCTGTATAAGCTAAACAAGGTGTTGTGACCTCTTGTAAAATACTGACTTAAAAATGTTTCGAGAGACAGAGTCTCACTCCACACCTCAAGCTTGCCTACAATTTTCCTTGTATGACACAGGCTGGCCATAAGCTCATGGCAATCTTCCTATCTTAGCTTAACAAATGCTTTGTCGGAGCTTCCACACCAGCCCACACAATTGACTTAAAAATGTTTTTGTGGGCTGAAGAAAATGGCTTAGCAAATAAGACACTTGCCTGCAAAGCCTGAGGACCAAGGTTTTATTGTCCAGTACCTACGTAAGATAGATGCACAAGATGGTACACATATCTGGAGTTCATTTGCAGTGGCTGAAGGCCCTGGCATACACATTCTCTCTCTCTCTCTCTCTCTCTCTCTCTCTCTCTCTATATATATATATATATATATATATATATATATATATATACACACACACACACACACACATATATCACTCTCTCAAAAAGAAGCCCAGGCCAGGCATTGTGGTTCATGCCTTTAATCCCAGCACTTGGGAGGCAGAGGTAGGAGGATTGCCATGAGTTCAAGGCCACCCTGAGCCTCCATAGTGAATTCCAGGTCAGCCTGGGCTAGAATGAGACCCTACCTTGCAAAAAAAATAACAAAAAAAAAGAGAGATAGAGAGAGGAAGATGAAGAAGAACCCCTGCCTCAAAACAAGGTGAGGACCAACAATGCAAGGTTGTCTCTGACCTCTGCAGGTGTGCTTAATCATGGGCACACCGGTACTCACACACACAAACACACATCATGCACCCATTAAATTGCAAATTAAAAAAGATAAAAATGGTTTTCCAGCAACACAAAACTTATTATTACAAGTATATGTCAATTGTCCAACAAAATACTGGTAGATTTGGTAATTTGGTGGTTGAAACTATCAGAAAAATACTGTTTAACTTGCTAGAGATGATATCCAATGAGCCAGAAGTACTAGATATTGTAAACTAGGTATATTTTTATAATATTTTTAGAAACTGTATATATTAGTTTCTATTTCATTGCTATGACAAAATACCCAACCCAAACCCCCCTCCAAAAATAAAAATAAAAATCAAACAGACGTAGAATGTTTATTTGGGATCATGTTTATTTTTATTTTATTTATTTGCTAAAGAAAGAAAGGGAGAGAGAGAGATAGAAGGGGTGCTCCGGAGTCTCTAGCCACTGCAAATGAGCTCCAAACACATGCAGCACCATGAACATCTGGTTGACATGGGTACTGGGAAACCAAAGCTGGGTCTGTAGGTTTCATAGGCAAGGGTCTTAAGCACTGTACCATCTCTGCAGCCCTTGGCACACATGTAGATGTGCAGTCCATAGTGACAGGCAAGGCATGGCGGCAGGAGCAGCACAGCTGCTCACACTGCATCCACAATCAGGAGGCTGAAACACTGGTACTCAACTCTCTCTTGCCTCTCGTCCAGGACCCCAGACCACGGGACAGCTGTCCACGTTCAGGGCAAGTCTTTTCTCCTTTGTAAAATCTCTCTGACAATAGCCTCACGGATGCACCCAGAGACTGTATCTCTTAGGCGACTCCAAATCTAATCATGTTGGCAATGAAGATTAAAGAGCACACTGCCAAACCTAAAGGTATTTTTAATTTCTTTTATTATTGACAACTTTAAACATTATGTATAATAAACCATGATAATTACCTCTACTACCCCCCTCACTTTCCCCTTCCTGAAATAGTGACAGTTAACTGCTAGTAAACTTACAGATAATTCATAGAACCCTTATTAAGGACTAGGTATTTAAATTCTTACTGTGACTTTTCATCACCAGAATGACCTACACAGGAAAATGCAAAAAAGTTCTTCAGTACAAAATACTTCAGTTAAAAAGACAGCCCTTTATCTTTTTAAATTTAATTTTTTATTTATTGATTTATTTAAGAGAGAGAGAGAGAGAGAGAGAATGGGCACACAAGGGCTTCTAGCCACTGCAAATGAACTCCAGGAACATGGGCCACCTTGTCCATGTGGCTTTTGTGGGTCCTGGAGAATCAAACCTGGGTCCTTTGCTTTGTAGGCAAATGCCTTCACCACTAAGCCATCTCTCCAGCCCAAGAGAGCCCTTCTTACAAAAATCATAAATAATATTGGCATACCTGTTATTATAAGATTAAGACATCTATCCCATACTAAATGTCTTATGTAAGATGCCAACTTGTCCCTTATCACTGAACATTGCTGCCCATGTTTTTAAGTCTGTCTGAAGTCCCACATTTTCAGTTCGCATAAAAATAGGAAAAAAATAAAGAGCAGCTTGCATGCAGGAGCCGGTCTTAACTCCTCTTGTACTTGTGTCCCAGCAAGCTTGGGTGGATGCAAGTGCCTGATACTAGCTCCACTATGGGATTCCTATGTGCTCCCAGTGGGCTCCTTCTGCTCACTGGTGAGGACCATCAGTGAACGGTGCATGCTTTGGGATGGACAGTGTCCTGGGTGCTGCTCTTGGTGATAAACTACAGCCACTGACCTTTAGTGTGCTGAAACCCACATGTGTGCTATCCCCTTTCCTCTGCAGATCCTGCCCTCAGAACCACAAGCCATCACCAATATCTCAGACATCAGCTTAATCAAGAAGGTGCTTGCACCCTGAAGTATCCTCTGTTCTCCCACCGACCCATGGATGCACATGAGAATTTCTTAATATACTTCTTCCTAAACAGTCATTTAAACAAGTAGGGATCTGGAGATGTGGAACAGTGGGTAAAATGCTGGCCACCCAAGCATGAGGACCTGAGTTTGGATTCCCATCACCCATGTAAAATGCCAGGCCTGCTGGTACATGCCTGTAATCCCAGCACAGTGAAATAGATACAGGGAATACCTGGGGATTTGTAGCTAGTTAGGCCAGTTGAATTGATAATCCGTAGGTTCAGTGAGACACTGTCTCAAAGAACAAGGTAGAGAGTGATCAAGTAAGACACTTGATGTCAAACGCTGTTCTTACACACAGAGACATGTGCTTGTGTACTCATGGGCATGTGAACAAGCATATGTACAACACACACACACGCACACACATTCATGCACATACCAATTAAACAATTAAAGAAACATTGACCACCCACACTCATGAAATGTTTCCTCAAAGTCCCTGGAAAAGGGTAAAAATGTCTTAATATTCACTGTGACCTCTTCCCAAAGATAGTGTTGCCACTTCTCCCAATATTCCCACAGCTGATAAGAGAAGTACATAGTACTGTGACTAAGCTGTCCTTGTGGATAAGGCTGAAAAAGTGTAACACAGGGCAGTATTGTGCAAGTGTAAGTCAGGATGTATTATTTCAAGCATGTTGCTTGATATTGGCAGGCTCTGAGAGGATAACTAGGAGAATTTGAGCAAATTTATTTGAAGTGAGTTATGCCTGCTAGTGATACATCCCCCTCTCATTCTTACACACTCATCTGCCTGAAGCCTGACAAGCCCATGGGTTTTATTAGTGTCTCCATGAATGTGTCTAAAGAGGCTTGGGGAAGAGCTGTCAGATACTGAGGAGAACACAGGTTTGTCCTCCATCTTCTCCCAAAGACTTCCTGTAAGACCCTGGGCAAATCCCACCACTTAGGCCCCATTCTAATGCCATAAGTATTCATCTAATTATTTTATTGGAAGACTGAGCCCATTTGCATTAAGTACCTAATATGATGCTTGGTATAGAGCACTCATGTTAAATAAGGACTTTACCAAAATCAAAATTTAAATGCTTTAGTGGTTGGTCCCCATGTATCTATGATTAATTCATCAATAGCAAGTAAGGCTCAGAGGTTCCAAAGAAAAGCCCAAAACATTCAGAGAATAAGAATTGTTCCCCTGGGGAAGTCATTTTGAATAGGACTTTATAGAGATCAAAGGAGTCAGAACAGGAGATGGGACTAGTCCTGAGCCTGGACAGTGACATTTAATCAGGGAGTAATTCAATAAAGTTTTTCAGTCTTACAATATTTTGCATTTCTGTTTGGACTGCCCAAGAAATATTATCCTGAGCATTTTCTCACTTTGCCATGGGCCTTTTTTCTCATCATGGTGTTGGAGGCTCCAACTGTTGGGGTCATCCAGAGGCAAGACAGGAGCCTGACCACGGTTCCTACATTTCCATGGGTATATTGACAAACCTCTCTGGAATCTGATTACAGAAGCCTCCTGCCATAGATTACAAACCTGGGCCAGGCTTGTGAAACACTTTGTGAAAAGCATTCTTTTTACGTTTTTATTGCCTACAAAATGCCAGGAGAGTTTCCAAGTAAGAGCAATCACTGTTAAAGAAAATGGGACATAAAATAAACTGTTATTACCTG
This sequence comes from Dipus sagitta, assembly GCA_036346955.1. NCBI lineage: Eukaryota > Metazoa > Chordata > Mammalia > Rodentia > Dipodidae > Dipus > Dipus sagitta. The sequence goes on from CM070770.1 coordinate 316,538,524, forward strand.
CAAAACAGCTGTATTTCCTTTACATCCCAGAGAATCATATAAACCCTCCATGTGCTCTGACATGAGGAAATGTATTTGGACTTTTTTTTATGCCATCCTCCTGTCCCATTTTATTTTTTTTCTTTTCATTTTTTTTTTATTAACAACTACCATGATTATAAAAGTATCCCATGGTAATACAGCCCTTCCCCCCACTTTCGCCTTTGAAACTCCACTCTCCATCATATCCCTTCCCCCTCTCAATCAGACTCTCTTTTATTTTGATGTCATGATCTTTTCCTATTATGATGGTCTTGTGTAGGTAGTGTCAGGCACTGTGAGGTCATGGATATCCAGGCCATTTTGTGTCTGGGGGGAGCATGTTGTAAGGAGTCCTACCCTTCCTTTGGCTCTTACATTCTTTCTGCCACCTCTTCCTCAATAGACCCTGAGCCTTGGAAGGTGTGATAGAGATATTGCAGTATTGAGCACTCCTGTCATTTATTTCCAGCACCATGATGCCTTTTGAGTCATTCCAAGGTCACTGCCATCTTAAAAGAAGATTCTCTACCAAAAGTGAGATTAGCATTAATATAAGGGTATGAACATTAAGATAAGTGCTTACTGGGCAGTTTGGTGAGCATAGTATAAACATTTAGCTAGACAGCAGCAGATGTTACACCCCTAGGGCTCATGACTACCCCTCTTTTAAGTTATCAGTATCAGGGATGTATTCCCTCCCATGGAGCGGGCCTCCCATTGAATTAGAGGGCAGTTGGTTTCCACCACGACAGACATGCCACTATTGCACCCATTGGCTCATTTGGCCTGGCTGGCCAAATATAAGGCTTGCAGTGCCCACTGTGGAGTATCTTCACTGGTGATTTGTCTTTTTCCCATTGAACAGCATGCAGAATGTATTTTTATCCAGCTTTCTATCAGCTGGTCTACATGGAGGAGGTTATCAGCTCAGTTCCAGCAGGATTTCTCAGTGGCCTTTAAGCCCAAGTATATGGAGTCTTTAGCAATAGGGTCTTTCCATCTATTCCTAGCAGGAAACAAAGGGCCTCAGCAATGGCCTATAATGTTTGGGGGGCATCAGGAACCTCCCTGGCCAACAACTCACTGGAAAGTATCCCTGGCACTGAAAATTTTCTAGCAACAATCTACATCTCCTGAGCATTCCATTGTCCAAAAAAGCAGGTTTCCATATGATTTATTTATATACTCTTAGATTTTGATTAGCCCTCCCTCCACCTTTCCTTTACTCAATCTCTTCCCCTGACCTCACTTGTGCCTTTTCAACATCATTAATCTATTCTTCTACTTATATAAATACTTTTATTACTGCAAACATTAGATATTAGCTTCTTCATTGAGAATATCTACAACCACAAAAGTTGGGCTCAACATTTTATCAGCCAGTCCAAGATCACATAATCAGGCACAGGCATTCACAGACTGAGTGGTCACAAGAAGAGACTGCCAAGGTCAAGGCAAGCAGGACAGTCATGTCAATCCAGGGGTCTCATAGGCCACCTGAGGGGAGTTCTTCCATCTCTACATGGTTAGCTTCTTCTTGTCAAAGGCAGACATACTTATAGCATGGTCTGGATGAGTACATGAAATCAAATATGCTGTTTGTCAAATATATATTAATCACCATGTACAAGATAGATATTATGTTGAAACTCCTTGGCAGTTGGTCATGACTCAAAAATCTTTGGAAACCTGCTAGAAGTGTAAGGAGAGAAGCAAGTGCTTAAGTAAATGCTTTCCTTTTGCTTAAACTTGTTGCTTTTTCCTGATTGTCTTTTGGGAATACTTTGAATGCGTTTTTATTTCCATTCTCACGCATGTGTCCTTCCTTTATCTTGACATTGATGCCCTCACATCCAGGAGGGATAGCACACACAACTTAATGTGGTGTCCTTGTTTTAAAGACAGTGGAACTACATGCTGAAGAAGTGGAATGGCTCTGGCCATCGCACTGCTCCCTGCCTTCCCTGCATGGCCCCATGATTCCTCTAGGTAAAGTCTCGGAACTGGAAGTGGTTCTCAGTGGACATGTGTTCTTTCCACCATGTTGTATTTATCCTTCATCTTCTTTATGATACCTGTTCAGCACTTTCAGGTAACGATCCCATTTGCTTACTGAAGACTCAAAATAAGATTCAACACCCTATTTTGTTGTCATATAAGAGCTGATTCACAGATTCCTGATTTTGTCATTTGGTGCCAAGTTGAAGGGCCTTCTCTGCGGTCATCAGTGACTTTTACTGCTCAAGCTTGCCGTTCTCTTTAGACCTCTTAAAGCTTCAAATATAAAATGTGTTTGACTCCTTTCCTAGACCTTAAGTCCCCCGGAGGGCTGCCTACTCACTTATTACCCCACAGATCTTCATGGAAGTCATAGAACATTCTTAATTTAATGTACAAAGTAGAATTTTACTAAAATCACTCTGGAAGAGGTCACTTACTTCTGGACAGTAAAGTGAGAGAGAATAGATTTGAAGTTTCTGCTTTTTCTCCCATTTTATCCCTAGCTAGCTATAAATTGATAAAAACAGATTTTTTCACTGTTTTTTTTGCCACTATAAGCTTTGGGAATGCATATTCAAGCATACTATTTGCCTGAAAAGAGACTTGAGTGGAAATCTAATCTTTGAAAAATTAATAAACATAATTCCAGTAATCTAGTCATGTTCAATTCAAAAACCACCAATTAGTTTCCATGGAAAACTAATGAGTAATGCCTTTTAAATTTGGCGAAATAAAGTTTTTATTTTACATAAGTGAACATTGTGATAAATAATCTGCATTGTCAACTTAATTGCATCTAGAATCTTCTAGAATAAAAAATTGTGGACATGTTTGTGAGGGAATTTCTAGATTAAGTTAATTGAGGTTGGAAGACACACTGTAAATGTGGGTAGAAAAATTTCGTAGGCTGGAGTCCAAGGCTGAATGTAAAGATGAGTGCACCTGAGTCCTGGCACTCATCACTCTGAGTCCTGATTGTGCAAACACTGTGACATGCTGCTTCCTGCTCCTGCCACCACTTCTTCCTCAGCATGATTGACCAAAGCCTCAAACAGTGAGCCAAAATAAATCCTTCCTTCCTTAAGTTGCTTTTTGTTTTCTTACAGCAATGGAACAGTAACTAAAACAAACACCATGTCTAGGAAGCTTCCAATTTACATGTGTTGGTTGACTAAAAGATTACCAGAAAGGAAACACCTTATTCCCTCCTTATGTTCACTGGCTCTAGTAGCATTGTTTTGCATTATTTGTTCAGTAATTCATTCTCAGAGCCTAGTTGAGGGATGCATAATACAGACTTAGCTGATGATACAAGTCTCTTTCTTTCTGGCTTCTTTTCTCATTTTCAAACCTGCAGAATAAGCCCAGAGTATACCACACACTGGAGGCAAGAATTATACAATGAATAATGTGCCATAATCTTGTTTTCTGAATATATTTTTATTTGTCTCCACATCCTAACCCCCCTCCCCAAATGAACACAGTACAAGTACCTCAGTAGTCCTCAGAGGATCAGTTGAAAAACTATTCCTTCCTTTTCCCCTTTATTTATTTTCTTATTTTCATAAACCCCCATCTTTCATTTCTGTCATTAAACTTTTGCCCTATGTTCATTTGAGGAAAGCCATAGAATTATCCATTTAGTATGAGTAACTGTAAGTATTGACCATGCCCTTTTGAAGTTCCTATGTAATTTTACTTAAAGCTAATCTGAAATAAGTAATTTAATTTCCCTCCCATTTCCATGAGATGGTTTTCAGGGGAGATACAGAAGGCTAGATGTTGGCAGAAATACTTACAAGCAAAATATCTCTACTTTTAAGTATGACATAAATTAAATTGATCCTTAAGCTACAGGGAGGGGTGCAGCAAAAAAAAAAGATGGGAACAAATTCCCCATCCATAAAAAGCATCTGGTGCTAGGAAAATAATAGCAAGTCCAGATGGTACTGAGCTCTGTCAGAGGCCAGGCAATGCTCTATGGACAGAAATGCCATATAGATTTTGTTTGAGGAAGCACAAACTAGCCTCTATTTTTCTTTTCAAATAAGGATTTTTGTGGCTGGGTGGACGGGGAGATCTGAGATTTAATGAATGCTCTAATAATGAGGACTCTTTTATGTTTCATTTTATTAGTCCATGTCTGTGGTTTCCATTAAAACATATTATAAGAAGTATAGCAGTGTTAGTCTGGGAAATTACATTGGGAATCTGTTGATGTTGCTGGGAGTTGAAAGAACCAATCAGAAAGGCAAACACCCATAGCACCCAAGTGGTTTATATGCTATCAAATGAGGTACATTTGGGACATCACAATTGACCTCTAATTGTTATCCTTCGGCATGCATTTGGTGGATAGCTTTGCTTAAGAGCTCCTGGACCAATTTACTCCCCTCCCTTCTACCCCCTTTCTCTCCAGGGATGAAAACAGCTAGTTATTCTCGGTTCAACTATTTCTTATTCTAAGATGTCTTCTTCACCATGCAGAGGGTAGATTGGGGCTCTCATTTGATTCTTCCCAGCTGTCAGCAATTCCTGCTTGTAAAGAAGCATTCCAGTTTATTTTCTTTTTCTCTCAATAGCTGTCCATCCTCTAACCCAGAACCCAGTAGCATGTCTGTTTCTACACACCTGCTTTATTGCCAGGGTCCAGCACACGACAGGTTCTGTATGAGAAGGTATCCCTGTTTGTGTGAGACACTCCCCTAAAGACATGCCAAATATGAGGATATGCAGAACAGATAAAATGCCTACTTTGCAGAGCTTGCTTCCTATGATGGGGGCACACAACAAGTAAATGACAAGTATGAGAGGCATATTGTGAAGAAATGCTATAGGTGAGGAGTGTACTAGAGACAAAATGAAGCAGACAAGGTGTATAATGAAATCGGAGCCAAATTTGTCTCAGAGGAAAATTTCATATTATTTATTATGAAAGAAATAAGAAAATTAGTAAATATGTCACAAATAAATTTAAAGATAAAATGAAATTAAACAACAGATCACAAGTGGTAGAGTGAGAATAAAAATAAAGGCATCTAAAATCATATCTTACATGAGAAACAAGTTAAATCATACATTTACTTATAAAAATCTATCTCATATAAATTCTTCCAAAGGGGCTGGAGAGATGGCTTAGTGGTTAAGCACTTGCCTATGAAGGCTCAATTCCCCAGTACCCATGTCACACAGGCACAAGGTGATGCATGTATCTGGAGTTCATTTTCAGTGACAGAAGGCCCTGGCATGCCTATTGTCTCTCTCACTCTGTTGTTCTCAGAGAACTCACCCAATCACAGAAAGATAATCACTGCATAGTCTCTACCCAATCTACCCAAGTTACCGACATACCTAGCAAGCATCTTGAGGACTGGAAAATAGGGAGGGTGGGGAGGGAGGGAGGGAAGGGTAACAGATGGGGTGGGAGACACAAAACTGGACCCAAATGGCAATGGTACCATAGAACTCTTCATCCTGAAAGACAGACCAAATGGTTGAACCTTCACAGGCCCTTAGAGGGAACACCGGATTCAAAAGGCCCTGGAGATGGTACAACAAAAACTGACCATTATCTCCTACTGTTTTTGTTTTACTCTCTCTCACCCTCTTCTCTCTCATCTCTCTATCTGTTTTATATCACTTATCTTTTTCTTCCTTCTCTTCTTAGGCACTGACCTATAACTCCCAGTACTAGCAGATGGATATCATCCACAATGATCTTTTGATCATAGAGACCTACAAGTCTCCCAAAAGAAGACAAATGTATGGGATGGAGAGATGGCTTAGTGGGTAAGTGCTTGCCTGTGAAGACTAAGGATCCCGGTTCAAGACTCAATTCCCCTGGACCCACATTAGCCAGATGCACAAGGGGGCGCATGCAAATGGAGTTCGTTTGCAGTGGCTGGAAGCCCTGGCATGCCCATTCTCTCTCTCTCTCTCTCTCTCTCTCTCTCTCTGCCTTTTTCTCTCTCTGTCTATTGCTCTCAAATAAATAAATAAAAATAAACAAAAAATACTTAAAAAAAAGAAGACAGATGTATGTCAGAGCACTTGATGACCCATCATAGGTTAGTGGTAAGACCCTACTGCTGAAGACACCATACACTGTTGGCACATATTATGGAGTGACATGGCTAGAAGCTATAAGAGAGTCAGTCGCCACTTAGTGCATCTAGTGCTGGAAGGTGCTACATGAGCGACTGGAGGAAAATGACTGATATCTGTCCAAGCAATGCATGGTCTAACCAACTTAGCAGCAAACAACCTTTCATGATGCTCATACAAGTGCAATAGTGATGCATAGCTATGGTGGGAAACCAACTGCTCTCGATTTGGCTAACTGATGTGCTCAGTGGAATGGAACCCATAGCTGGAGCTAGGCATCAAGTCAGAACCATATCCAAAAATCAGCCCACTCTCCATTAAACTCTCTCTAAAAAATAATGGTTATCACATTTACTTGGTTACTTCCATTGGAGAATCTGCTTCTCTTTTTCAGATAGGCACAAATCCTAAGGAGAAAACCACCCCACCATACCTCAAAAAGGCCACAGCTGAAACTAAGGATAATTGGGGAAACATGCAAGAATGCTCTTTTCCTCGTGGACCAGGAACTAGCACAGTAGTAAAGGAGATAGACACAGTGAACAATCAACCACTACCAAACCATATATCCAGAGACACAGAGGCTCCCAAGATCTCAACACTAAAGCAGAGCTAATATGAACCCAACATGGATCAGGGAAATTTGTTGAAAAGGGGTCAGAAAGAATGTCAGTGCCACTCATGACACAGAGAGATATTTCCTCCTACCCAAAACTAAAGGCTAACCACACAATGCAGGACCTATGCACCCAAGCTAGGAGGGTCCCTGGGGAGGGGGAGGGTGGGGAGAAGGTTAACACGGTACAAACTTGACTGTATTCACTGACTACTAAAAATTTTTTAAAGAGAAAAAAAATAAGTAAATAAATAAATTCTTCCAGAAAATTTACAGAAAAACTGTATTATTTTTTTTTAAAAATATGTGAAATTTGATTTACAAAGAGAGATGGAAGAATGCTTAAGCAAAACATAGAGGAGTTGAATCCGTCAATATGTAAAGAAACTGATAGGTCATGATGGGCTGGAGAGATGGCTTAGTGTTTAAGGCATTTGCCTGCAAAGTCACAGGATCCTGGTTTAATTCTCCAGGGACCCACGTAAGCCAGATGCACAAGGGGGCTCATGCATCTGGAGTTCGTTTGCAGTGGCTGGAGGCCCTGGTGTGACCATTTTCTCTCTCTCTTAAATAAGTAAATAAAATATATTAAAAAAGAAATTGATATACCATCATCATGTTAGATTTCCTTCAAGAAAACATTTAACATAGGGATCAAAGTAAATTGCCTTATTGCCAGAATAAAGGACAAAAATGTGAAACCTCTCAGCAAGCGTAAATGAAGCTATTTGATGACGTTCAGATTTCACAAAATCACTGGACAGGAAGCTTCCATAGTTTATTAAATACTAACCACAAGGAAACTATATTAAACACTCTGTTACACCTATCAGTTTTCTCCTGGAAGTGGAAAATCTAGCAATGGTGTCTTCGACCACCTTTATTCAACATGGACAGAAAATACTAGCTAGTGCAAACACTGAAAACAAGAGTAAGATGAGAGACAATAAATAGTATTTGTATGTGGAAAACACATTTACATATGTAATAAAACAAATCCCATAGACAAATTATTTGATTTATGTTTTGGCTTATCCAAGTTAGAGGGGGAAAATCAACATATTAAAACAATATAATTCTGTACATTATAAAACAAAAGGACAAAAGAATTTAAACATCTAAAGATATATATATATATATATATATATATATATATATATATATATATATATGACATTTTAAGAACAAAATATTTACAGAAAATATAAATGTACTCTGTTATTTATATTGAAATTATTTTAAGATAATTTATTCTAAAAGTTTCAAAATTTTTGTAAGAATAACTAAATAGAATGGAGAAACACAATAAGCCCAAGCCCATGAACAGAAATCTTCAAGCTAATGTAGCTGATGTTTATCAAACATTTGACCTGCAGAATCAGTGCCAATCCTAATTAAAATATTAAAAGAGAGTGTGTGCATGTGTGTCAATAGTTTTTACAATAATAGATAGATGGTAAATAGATAGATAGGTAGATATAGAAAGCAGGCAGATATGCTAAAGCCAAAATGTTTAGCAAAAAGATTACAGTGAACAGGAATTGCATTCTCAAAAATATAGCCCCAGCACCAATGGTTTTGGAAATAATAAGAATGTATAGGGTTCACACATGGATTAAAGGAGCAGAACAGGTGCTCAAGAAAAATACCCATGCATCCATGCATACAATACTGACTCTGAAAGCTGTGGAGATGGACCAGGCTTCTCAGTAGAGAATAAAGGACAATTGGATGTATATAGAGAAAAACTGAAATAGAGCAAACTTTTAACCTCCACTTTATACAGTCCATAACAAATCAGTTTCAGGTCATCTGACAACCTGAAGGAGAAAAGCAATGAGATGTTTATAAAATGGTATATGGTGGTATTTTCATAACCTCAAAGAAGTTCCCAGCTTTTCTAACAGGTCAAAAGTAAGAAATATAAAGAAAGTGAGTGTAACATGGGTCATGCTCATATTAAAATGTCTTTACCAAAAGATATCAAAAGGTATCATTTAGTGAATAAAAGTTAAGCCTACTCTTTTAGATAACTTACTTGTTTATAACTCAATCATATAAAGAATATGATAAAATATCAAAATCAATAAATTCAGATAATGAGTAATTTGAGAGAGTAATTGAAAAGAAAGTCATAAAAAGTTATCTAAATGATCACCATGGTAGAAAAGACTGTTGAATATTAACAGGTTTCAGGAAAGCAATCTACATTATGAGGACTGGGGAAATTAAAGGCACTTGCTTGCAAAGCCCATTAGCCCAGATTTGACTCCCTAGTACCCACATGAAGCCAGACTCACAAAGTCACATGTGCATCTGGAGTTTGTCTGCATTGGCAAGAAGCTCTAGAGTGGCCATTCTCCAACCCCCTCTCTCTTTTCTTTCCTCCCTCCCTACCTCCCTCCCTTCCTCCATCCCTCTCTGTATCCCCTCTCCTCTCCTATGTTTTTTTTTAATTAAATTAAATTAATTTTTCAAAACATTATAAAATTTTACTATGTGGACTGCATGTGCATTTAGGTCAGGTGTAATTCTAAATAAGTATGTACTGACAATGACCACCCAGCCCAAATGTTCATCAGAAGATATGCAAGCTTCTATTCATTGAAATATTGATCAGTTTCACACAAGTACTGTTGATTGAAAAGAGAGTTACAAACTGCCATACACTGTAATTTTATTTATTATGTAACATGAGAAGATAGACATGTTATTTAGGGATGTAACCCACAGGAAAAGCTAATCGTACTTACCAATGGCTTGTGGTAGATCTATCGGCATGATGACATGATCAGGTTTCTGATTTTCAAAATGATTCCACGGGTGTTAATTTATGAAAATTCACTAAGGAATTTTTGTTTTAAACAACCTTCCATGCTTAAAATAGTCTACAGGGAACATCAATTCTATAAAAAGAATAATCAAGTGTAGTAATGATAATAAACATATGTAATTGAAAACACATACTCCAAATACATAAAGCACCAGCTGGCAGACATAAATTATATTCAATAATTATACCTAGACACTCACAAATTTATCCCAGATTAATATCAAACAGACAATTAGCAATCAATTGCAAAACCTTTCAATAACTTTAGACATGTGTTAACAGTGGAGATTTCACCCATGACTCTAGAATGCATGCTATTTTTGAGTATACATTGAGCTTTCTCCAAAAGTACATGATAAGGCTGGAGGGATGTCTCAGTGCCTAAATGCACTTGCTTCAAAGCCTAATGGCCTAGGTTCAATTCTCCAGTACCCATGTAAAGCCAAATGGACAAAATGGAACATGTCTGGAATTTGTTCGCAGTGGTGAGAGGCCCTGGCATGCCCATACTCATTCTGTCTCTCTCTCTACCTATTTCTCTCTCTCTGTCTCTTTCTCTCAGGTAAATAAAAAAATTATATTTTTTAAACTTGAGCATTACATTTATTAATTTTCACAACTCAAATACATAGAGTATTTTTCTCAGAAAATAAAATATAGTATAATTATGTTATAAATATATACATATAAATGTACATTATAAAATTATAAGTCAACAACATTTTAAAACACATAACTTCATATGTCATTTACATTTGTATGTATGTAGTTATGTGTTATAAAATGTTATTACTATATATGTACATTGCAAAGAGAAAAGAGAAACATCATGAGGAAAATTATAGCATGCTTTTAGAAGCAAATGCTACTTTGTCAGAGTACAAGAAACAGGTCCAATATAAAGGGGAAAATTCAGTACCTAGAAATAGAGCTGGAGTCACAAACTAAACTATGTGCAAAAAATAGTGTAAAAATTATGAGATGGATAAAAAAAATCACTTAACTTGATTAATAAAATGTTGACATACCTAATATGCATCTTGAGGCCTGGACAATAGGGATTAAGGGGGGGTAATGGTGGGGGGGTACAAAAAACTGAACCCAAATGGAACTGGTACCAAAGAATCCTATATCCTGGAAGACAGACTAAAACACTAAACCCTCAACAGGACCTCAGGGGGAGCACCTGAGTAGAAGGACCTTGGAGAGGGTAAGATTAAGCCTAACCTTAAATTTCTCCTGCTTCCTTTTTATTCTTTCTTTCTTTTCTTTTTTCCACATTTTTGCTTTTTCTTCTTTCTTTTCCATTGGCTCTGGCCTGTAATTCCCAGGACCATGATGTGGTTAACATACACAATGAGCTGTTGTTCAGAGAGACCTACAAGGTTTCCCTAAAGAAGACAGAGTTCTGTTGGAGCACTTAATTACGCACCAGAGCTTAATGGCAAGACTCTACTGCTGAAGACACCATATGCTGTCAGTACAAAGCATGGAGAAACCTGGCTGGAATCTGGAAGAGAGCCAGTCTCCAGACAGTTAGCCTGTCTAGTGCTACATGAGCTACTGGGGGAAAGTGGCCAATATCTGCCCAAGCAACTCAAAGTCTAAGCTACTCAGGAGCAAACAAACTGATGTGATGCTCACACAAGTGCAACAGTGGCACACAGCCATGGTGGATAACCAACTGCTCTTGGAGTGGCTAACTGATCTTCTCGTTGGAAAGGAACCCATAACTGGAACTAGGAAATAAGTCAAAATAATATCCAGATAATGAGTTTGCTTTCCAGTATCAAGCTCCCACTAATCTTGGCCTACAAGAGGGTCTTTATCCATTAAATTATCTCTAAACTAATAGGGGTTACCCCATTTAGCCTGTGCTGACTTCACTCTCCACTGGAGAATCTGTTTCTCTTTTGTAGACAGAAGCTGGACCTAAGGAGAGAAACGACCCATTATATCTCATGAGCTCCCCAGCTGAAACCACAGAGAAGCTGGGGAAATGAGCAAGAGTGCTGATTTCTCAGTGAGCCTGACACCAGCACAAGGGTTATGGAGATAGACACTAAGGACACTCAACACCTACTAAGCCATAGATCCAGAAGATCCCAAGAACCTGTCACTGAAGTAGACTTAAAAGGCACCCAACTTGGAGCAGGGTATTTTGCAGAAAAGGGGGCAGAAAGATTGTTAGGGCTACAAGTTAGGACATTATACACAGAGACATTGCCTCTTCCCCACAAATGATGGCTACCCCCACAGTGCACAACCCACAATCCCCATGGGGATGACCTACATTCCCAATGAGGAGGGTCCCTTTGGAGGGGGGTAGTGATAAGGGAAAGGATGGTACCAACATGTGCTGTTTACACACTGAGTGTGCCCATAAATAATAAAAAATGCTAATTTTCTCCAACTTAATTTGTGCATTAGAAATTCCAATATAATTTACAGAAGACTTATTTGAGAATGTGAAACAACAATTTTTGTTCTGAAATTTGTAGGAAAGGACTAAAATTCCTCAATTAAGAATGCGAAAGGTAAGACTGTTTATGGGCATGAATAGAGGACACCCTACACTACATCAGGTATTAAGACAAATTACAAAATCATAATAACAGAAAGGAATTTTATGGAAACATGAATTTTTCAAAGAGCAAACTAAAGAGCCAAGAAATCACCTTCCTTATATGTGGCATCTATGTTTGATAGAGGAGGTCACCTCAGGTATTGAAGGGAAAGAAGAGGTTGGGAAATTAAGTTCAATATTACACATATGAATATTACTTCCACTTTACTGCAGAAGACCTGAATGTGAAATTCAATTTATAAAATATAGCCTTAAAAACTGATTGGAATATCTTGAATTTTGAAACCATAAAAGAGTGAAACTGATTAACTGAATTTTGTCAAAGTTAACAACTTATAACGAACAAAGACACAGGTCATAGTTGTTACGTGCCTGACAGACAGGATAACATGAACGCTGAGAGGGATCAGCATCTAGAATATGCAAAGCACTGCAAAGTAGCAAGAAAAGGATAGGATCCCCACAGGGAAAGAAAGCAGTGAAGGTCATGAGAAGATAATCCACAGAAGGAAAAAAAGACAAAAAGGAAGACAGCAGGACATGACAAGAGCTAGGAAAGGGGCTCAGGGAAGCATGAATCCAAACACTGCACAATCTTAAAAGTTCTCAAAGTAGGAAAAATTTACAAGCAACATAAAATTACATGGTGCTGAGAAACAAGTAAAGACCAAAGGCATTGCCTGTGGTAGTTCAAACTGATTTTTATATATCAGGGTGACTTCTATAGTAAAAGTAAGCATTTACATTCGAAAGCATCACACCCTCGTTCCTGTACATAATTCCAGGTAGCAATTACACTGGCCCATCCAGAGATGTTCATGGTAACATTGTTTACTGTGTTAGGGACTTGGCACACTTAGTATCCATTCCAAGAATAGAAAAAGTACAGCCTATGTGGTGATAGGTGTCCTCTTAAAACCTGGGTGTGCCTTAACAAATATAGTGAAGAGAAAAAAAGCAGAAAAATAAGACAGTCAATACCAATAAGCATTTGCTAGTCTTTGGCCAAAAGAGGGCTACCTCCATCAAACTATCGCTAAATTAATAATGCTTATCTAATTTAACCTATGCTGACTTCACACTCCATTGGAGAACCTGTTTTTCTTTTGCAGAAGGTAGCGAGGCCTGCAGAGATAAACCACTCATCACATCTCAATCAAGGCCCAGTTGAAACCAAAGGAACTGGGGAGATGAGCAAGAGTGCTGCTTCCATGATGAGCCTGACAAGCAGCACCAGGGTGAAGTAGACCGACACTGAGAATACTAAGAAAATACCAAAGCAGAAATCCAGAGGCTCCTAAGAGCTCACCACTGAAATTGACTTAAAGCACACCCACCAAGGCTCAGGGAATTTTGCAGAAGAGGGGAAGGAAATAATTTTAAGAGCCACAGGTTGTGACATCATGCCCAAAGTCACTGTGTCCCCCCCAATAACTGACTGCTTCTCCCAAAACGCAGGACCCACAATCCCATGGGGATTACCAGCAACACACTGAGGGCCCTTTGTGAAATGGGGACATGGAGGAGGGAAAAGACAGTAACTACCCATGATGTATCAAAGTATGTTCTCAATAAGAAAAAAAAACTTACACATATAAGCCCACAGTACATACATTTCAAGTAGTCACAAGGAAACATTAGGCAGAGAATAGAATGAAGGAAGTCAGAAGATGAGAAAGTAACTCTTGAGTAAATCAGTAGAATTAATTCAAAGATATGTTCCATATATCCAAAACTAAAACAAAAAAAAAAAGAAAATATGACACCTGTTCAAAACAGGATTAGTGGTTTAAGGTATTAGGCTCAGCAGTTTTAAAACAAGATTTCAAATTTGAAAGAGTTATATATACCTGTGTGCACTTTGGGCAAGTTAATTAATATTACAGTTCAAATATGTAATATGTCCCATAGGACTATTACTGCCGTCTGAGTCTTTTCTTCCCAGGTGATAGCACTTATTTGGAGATGTTCTGGGAGCATAGGAGGTGCTGCAGAGCTGGAGGAAGAGGGTCACTGAGAACAGTCCCTTGGAGGTATGATGTCCCTGGTCTCTCCATCTTTCTCTGCTTCCTGGTTGGTTACAAGATGAGCAGCTCTCCCCTAATTCCACATGTTCCCGATGTCATGGTGTCCTGCTGCAGCACAATGGGCCTACTAACTAAGGACCAAAGTCTGAAAGTGCAATCCAAAATAAATCTTTCCTCCCTAAATTTATCTGTCAGATGTTTTGCTACAGTGGCCAGGCAGGTGACATTACTTTTATCTTGGATGGAGATTAACAGTACTTAGACCATCAGGCTGCAGGGTTGGAGATGGCTCAGTGGCTAAGAGCATCTGCTGTGAAGCCTGATGAGTAGAGTTCAGATCCCCAGAACTCATGTTAAGCCAGTCACAGTGGCAAAAGCATTTGTAATCCCAACACCTATGGCAATGGGAATGGGACCCAGCCTGAATCCTGTAACTCATGGGGCAGCTGATCTGTCATTTACAGCAGCAAACAAAAGAGACCCAGGCTCAAGCAGTGTGAAGGCGAGAACCTACACCTTGAGGTTGTCCTGTGACCTTCACACATGCACTGTGGCATGTGTGTTCCCCTACATACACATAAAGTACATAAATCATAATACTTACCTCATGAAACAATTATGTACATTAAGTTTTATAATACATTTAAGAACTTAGTATCATGCTAACCACACAGGACCATGGCTGGTTTCTGTTCATATCTACATTTATATGAAGACATTTTGTACTAATAGCAATTATTTGATAATACATTTACCCCCATTTATCTAAAAAATATATCTTTCTGGTAGAAAACCACATAGCTGGTTAGTGACAGAGTTGGAATTTAAAACTTTTGAAAGGACTGAATTTCCTCACATGCATATGGTGTGGACACCTTTGATCATTTAACCCCTGTCTATGTTGCCATCATCAATCCTTATTAGATGGAAGTAACTCATGTGCTAAGATTATCCTGTCTGAAAAAAATACCCTTATAATTAAAAATCTAGTTACCTATTCTTTACCCCTGAATTTTTTTTTCAATTACATACTTGTGGAAGAGATTTTTCCTCATTACTGAATATATTTTATTTTTTACTTATTAACAACATATTTTGTATGGATACATCATGTGTTGGTACCCATTTTTCCCTAATCTTTGCCCCCAATCTGCTGGGGACCCTCCTCAGTAGGGTTGCAGGTATTCCCCATGGGATAGTGGGTTATGCATTATGGGAGCAGCAGTTTTTGTGGTGAGGCAAAGCCTCTGGGGTGGGCATGATATCTCAACAATTTTTTGGCCCCCTCTTCCACAAAATTCCCCAAGCTATGAGGGGTGGGTATGTCGGGTATGTCTACTTTAGGAGCCTCTGGATCTCTGCTTTGGTGTGTGTTGAGTATACTCAGGGTCTGTCTCCTTCACCCTGGTGCTGATTATCAAGTTCACCATGGCAGCAGTGCTTTTGCTCTTCTCCCCAGTTCCTTTGTGGTTTCAGCTGTGGCTTGGCTGAAGTGCAAGGGGTGGTTTATCTCCTTGGGTCTCACTACCTTCTGAAACAGAAAAAGCAGATTATACAATGGAGAGTGAAGTCAGCATAGCTTAAATGGGATAAACATTTTTAATTTAGGGAGAATTTGATATATGTGGCCCCTTTTTTTAGTCAAAGACTACTGAGAGCTTGACGCTGCAGAGCATAATCTTCGTCTCCGTAAGATTCTGATCTGGTTCCCAATTCCAGATACTGGATGCTTTACACTGAGTGGATCTCTTAGCCATACAGAAAGCTCTTGGTTACTCACCAGTGTTGTGTGCCACTATTGCACTGGCGAGTACATCCTGTGAGGGTGTTAAACTCTGGGTAGCTTAGACCTCTGGTTGCTCACACCGTTGTTGGCCACTTTCCCTAGTAGCTCATGTAGCGTTCTCCAGCACTAGATGGGCTGTCTGGGGGCTGGCTTTCCTCCAGATTCCAGTCAGGTTTCTCCAGGCTCTGTGTTGGCAGAATATGGTGTTTTCAGCAATAGGTTCTTACCCATTTCCTCTGGCAGGTAATCAAGTGCTCTGACAGATAGCTGTCTTGATTTGGGGATGTCATAAGTCTCTCTGGTCAAAAGCTCAGTGTGGATAGTAGCTAATTTCTGGTACTAGGAGTTATAGGCCAGAAATAACTAAATAAATAAAATGAGGTTAGGCTGCATCTCACCCTCGGCAGGGTCCTTCTTTTCAGGTGCACCCCTTTGCTCCTGTTGAGTGTTATATCTTTTAGTCCATTTGCAAGGATAAAGGTTTCTGTGACACCAGCAGTTCATTTTGGATTTAGTTTTGTGATTGTTTTCTCCCACCCTCTCTTTCTCTACCCCCTCCTCCCTTCCCCCAAACCCTTCCAATCCTATTGTCTTGGCCTTGAGTTGTCTATTAGGTATGTCAGCAACTTGAACTGGTCCAGCTTAGGAACCCCAGAGGAGTAAGACCATGCAGCATCTGTCTTTCTGTGATTGTGCAAGTTCGTTGAGTATGACCTGTTCCAAGTCTGGTGATTTTCCTAAAAATTTCTTTGTATGATTTTTATTTATTGATGAGTAGAATTCAATTGTGTAAATGTCCCACAACTTTGCTATCCATTCATCCAATGATGGGCACCTGGGTTGATTCCAGTTCTTAGCTATTACGAATTGAGCAGTTATAAACATAGTTGACCAAATATCTCTGTAGTGAAACATAGAGCATTTAGGATAAATGCCCAGTAAGGGAACAGCTGGGTCTTCTGGAAGCTCTAAATTCATCCTTTTCAGGAATCTCCATGTTGATGTCCACAGTGGCTGTACAAGTTTACATTCCCACCAACAGTGAATGAGGGTTCCTCTTTCCCCACATCCTCACCATCACTTGTTGCCATTTAATTTTTTAGTGATTGCCATCCTTATCGGAATAAGGTTGAGTCTCATAGTTGTTTTAATTTGTATTTCCCTAATAGCTAGGGATGTTGATCATTTTCTTCAGGCTGTGTTAGTATTTGTATTTCTTCCTCTGAGAAATCCCTGTTCAGTTCTCTACCCCATTTTTGGAGTGGGTTGTTTGATTTTTTTTTTTTTTTTTTGGTGTTTACTTTTTGAGTTCTTTGTAGATTCTAGATATTAGGCCTCTGTCAGTGGTATAGCTGGTGAAGATTTTCTCCCATTCAGTGGGTAATCTATTGGCTCTGATTATGCTATGTTTGTCTGTGCAAAAGCTTATTAGCCTCATGAGTTCCCATTGGTTGAGGAATTGTTCAATTTCCTGGGCTACTGGGGTTTTGTTCAGGAAGTCTTTTCTCACTCCTATATCATAGAGAGTGCCTCCTATTTTTCTTCCAGTAGGAGAAAAGTTTCAGGTCTTCGATTGAGGTTTTTAATCCATTTGATTTTATTTTTGTGTATGGTGAGGTGAGTGGGGTCTTGTTTTATTTTTCTACATGTGGTTATACAGTTTATCCACCACCATTTGTTGAAGAGGCCGTCTTTTCTCCAGTCGAAATTATTAGCAAGCTTATCAAAGATCAAGTAACTGTAGTTACTTGACCTAAAGTCTGGGTCTTCAGTTTTAGTATGTTGGTCAATATTTCTGTTTTTATGCCAGTACCATGCTGTCTTAATTACTATGTCTTGGTAATATAGCTTTGGACTGGGAATGGTGATACCTCCAGATGTGTTTCTTTTGCTGAGGATATGTTTGGATATCCAAGGCTTTCTGCCATTCCATATAAATTTTGAGATCATTTTTTCTATCTCTGTGAAAAATGATGCTGACATTTTTATTGGTGTTGCAGTAAATTTGCACACTGCTTTTGGCCAAATTGCCATTTTCACACTATTAATTGTACCTATCCAGGAGCATGGGAGGTCTTTCCATCTTATCAAGCCCTTCTGATAAGAGATTTTTTTTTCTATACTCAAAAGTACAATGGCTATGTTTCTTTTGATTTCTAGACATGAATATATTTGGTCTAATAGGGTTTTTTTTTTTCCATTTAGCTCATTAAGAAACAACCATGGGGGCCAGGCATGGTGGCACACACCTTTAATCTCAGCTCTTGGGAGGCAGAAAAGGTAGGAGGATCGCCATGAGTTTGAGGCTACCCTGAGACTACATAGTGAATTCCAGGTCAGCCTGAGCTAGAGTGAAACCCTACCTCAAAGAAAAAAAAAAAAAAACTGGCAAAACAGTCTTATAAAGAATCTCAGAGAGATTACTACCATCTATCCATGGGACAATTGGTACACATTAATCTTTGACATTTTTTCAATTATAATGCTATGATAGAACATATCTTATGAGAGGAAGCCAACATGCTCTTCCATAGCTAAGGACTTCATTTTGGAAATTGCTCTTATGACTTTAGTTTTCTGCTCTGGATTTTAAATACATTTTTTTAATAGCAGGAACTTTTTCACTTCGCAAGAAAACTGTGAAATTCAACTGAGCATGACAGTTTGAATTAGAGTGTGAATAATGTTGATTCTTTTGCTGGTCCAAAATGTCTTCCAGCATGACCTTTCAGTGACCCCACCCAAAAGTTAGAAGATGTTTTCTAAAACCAGCCTGTCCACTATGGATCATGTAGGCACTATTGTTTTTACAAAAATGTTTCCTACACCCCAATTTTTAATTTTTTTTATTTGCTTTTTAAGTTTTCTTTCCCTTCTTTCTTTTTTTTTTTTTTTGATATAGTAAGCTTCAGTTCTAATTTGATGGCTTGCAACAAAATGTGCACTAATGAAGGCTATGGTATTTAGAATCCTTTATCAAATATGAAATATGGGGCCTCTGGAAACACTATCAAAGTAATTCCATGTACTCTAAGACATCCTTCTTAATTCTTTATAAAAAAACTATGCTAGAAAAATATGTGATGGTTAAAGAGCATATTCATTCAAGCTTTGGACTTCTTTCTTATGTCTGCTTTGCTATTAAATTTTAAAACAAAAACACAACTCTTTTTTCTTGGAACAAAGTTTCTTATGCTCAAAATTTGGTGGCATTTTATAACAACTCATTCAAGGTATCATTTTTTTCTTCTGAATTGGTATAATTGATAAAATAGCTAATTACTCTGGCTGACATTAATAATCAAAAAGGGAGTTCTTCTTGCTTGCAGGCCATAGACTCAGTAGGCAAATCTCCAGTGTGGCTGTAATCATCATATTCCTGTAATTATGGTGTCACCTATTGTAATTTTTCTGCTAATAAACAAATTTGAACCAGCCAGGATTCTTAAATTTTGAGACTAGTTGTTTATCTGAAATATACTCCTGAGGAATAGTCATGCAGTTCTGCTTTGACTGTAATTTACACAGGAACAGGCTGAACAAATCTCTATGGAGGGTATTTGACAATAATAAAATATTTCTCCCAGCGGGTGAGCTGGTAGCAATTGTATTGTTGCAATCCAAGCTCACGTTTCAGGAGGTCATTACCAATATAACAAGCCCTTCCACCAACTGGTGTGGACATGCAACATTGAGCCCCTGATGGGCATATTATTTCAGACCTTTAACTTCATGGAGACCAAAACCAGTGCTCCTGGGAAAGCAGAATTATGTTTTGAAATTCCTTTCCTTTCCATTTTGCTTCTTAATAAGATGCAATGCCCAATTTATTACTCCTTGCTTCAGCCTGGTTTTTCATACAACCAAGATATCTGAGAAGGTAGGCTTAGACTGGAGAAGAACAGGTATCCATTGGACTACAGAAGCATATGCATTCTGTACCTATACCACTGTGGATGAAACAAACCCTTAAGGATATCTTTTTCTTTCACAGGGTAATCAAGTTACATTTGAAAATAATCAAAGTGAATCTGAAATTTTTGCTGATTTCCAAGAACAAATTATTCATTCTAAATTCTATCTTACTTCTACCCTTCATGTAAAGGAACATCTTGGGAAATATGGATCTAAGGAGTCAGCAGTTGTGACAACAAATTTTCTAAATTTGTTCCTTTTTGTTTTTCAGTAGGGAAAGCCATATTTTGGAGCACATGAAAATTCATGTTATAGTAGGCTAAAAGAACAAACAAGCAGGTTATAAGAAACTAGGAAAAAACCTGTACATACATTTTTCTGCAGGCAACTCCACTGATGATGGGAAAGAACTAGTAGATGCTGTTTGAGTCATCAAATAAAACATAGTCTCCAGGGTATGTTGTGGAGGGATGGGACAGTAGATGCTCAGTTGGGTGGAGGAGTATGTCAACATAGTTCAAGTCTATTTCACTGTTTTTTGCAGAAAATAAAAAGTCAGACTGAGTAATTTGCCCCCATTTTTAAAGAACAATCATTTGGAGAGAATGTGTGAAATTTCTTTTATTTTTAAGGATGTTTGAGGCATGAGAAAAATGACAAACCATCTGGAGACCTTCTAAATATGCCAAAGCTCGGGCAACATCTCAGAGCAGTGAGACACAATGCTGTCGGTGGACATGGGCATGGAGGGCTTGTGGACTCTGGCAAGGTATGTGTAGTAGGCACACAGGTTTGAGAGCTTAAGTAAGCACTGCTAGTTGTTCCTAAGCTATCAATAAGCAGACTCATGAAAATAACTCGGATGGATATCTCAAAGCACATATCTAATTAGACAACATTTTATTTACTATGTCTTAATAATGTTAAAATTTATCTTAGTTTATACAATTCTCTCATGCTGCATACTTTTCATTGTGTCTGGGTATATTGTTGATGTGTGTCTGCACTGTTAGAGCCTTCATGTATTCTCAATGGAATGTTTTCCTGATGGTTGAAAACTCTTCTCTGAAGGTTGATGTATTGTGTGTTACAAGAATCTGTGAGATAATGGACACTTCTAATACAATCAGGTGAAAAATAGTAGTGGCTTCTTGTCAGGTGGTAAAATAATCCCTTAAGGTCTTTAAGGCACATACATAACCCATTTGCAGATGTACAACATCCTAAACTGTCAAAATCCTACTCTTATTTTCTTTTGTACCTGAAGTATCCAGAATAAATGGCAGTACCTGTTATCGTATCGTATCATTCTAAATTATAAAAAAGCGACAGAAATTATAGTAATTGGATTCTTAAATGCACGTGTATGTACACATATGGTGACATGAGGAGCACTTGAGGGACAGGATGCTCCTTCTTCAGTTTTCATATCCTATTACTTCACTTTTACCTAAGTGTTTTGATGGTAACAGAACTTAAACATATCAGCTACTACCCGGGGCTGTTACCACTCAACTTGCTGGCTAGAATGCCTGGGAGGGTTAGATAATCTCAGACCCTAAGGCAGATTTTGTGTGGTGGCCTTTGTGTCACCAGCATGCTCCTCTAGAGAACCAGCGCCTGTGAAAGGTGAGAAGCACTGTGGGCAGACACAATGACAGTACATGTTCAAGATGGGCCAGTGAAAGGACAGGCTCAGCAGAGAAGTCAGGAATGCATTAGCACCTGGTGAAGGCTCCAGGAGGGACCAGGGGAAGTTACAACTTGACCCTGAGCAGCTGAGGGCTGCGAAAGGCCACCTGCTGTCAGTGGTGCTGTTTAACCCTCTTGAATCCTGAGACAGCCCCCCTTCCCAATTCACACAGATCCGAAAGCTCCATGGCTGACTTCCCGTTGGGAAAGCTGGTCATCACATCCATCGTGAGCGCCTCCACCAAAGTCTAGAGCTTGCAGAGCACAAGAGTGCCCCATTTAATTGTTGATCGAGGGAAATGATAGTCTCTCTAGCAGGTTTTAATATGATCTTAAAATAGGGGAGAGTTTTCTGTTATGACATTGACATAGAGGCGATGATTTGCAGTAATGCAGGGTGATGTGGAGATGCTTTAAGATTAAACACGAGCTATATAAAGGCCTGTCAGAGTGAATTCTAATGTGCCATGAGACACTTTGCATACTCTTAAATATGCAAAATGTCTCTTGGCACCCTAGAATTCATTCTGACAGGCCTTTATATAGCTCTTGTTTAAAGTCCTACTTTATTTTTAGGGACAGTTAGTCAGAGATACTCTTTGAATGGAAGCACAAAGGGCAGTGTTTATCCATTTGGGTCTTTAGTGAGGAAAGAAAGAAACGCAATAACAAAGAGCCGTCAAAAGTGGAAGCTTGTTTAATATTGCTCTACCATCATCCTGAAAGGCATAATAATTTGAGTTACACATCTGAACTGATTGGAGTTACAGAATCATATCTCCTTTTTGCATTTAACAATATATACAATATAAAATAAATACATTTACACAAATGGACATTGGCTGGAGCACACAGTATGGTACACGTCACAAAAATATACAATTGATTGCTTTACAGATGTGAGGCCCATCTACAGCTATAGACATGGTTTTATTATTATTATTATCATTATTATTATTTTTACTACTGGCTATAATGCAACTCCTGGATCATTGTAAGCAGTTTAATTTTTTTTGTCCTCCTACGATCTTTGCACATAAGACTGCCATAAAATGTTTTCCTAGGCAGGTAAACAGAGACGCTTAAATAATTAAAATACAATCACCGACACCCATTTTCTCCTCTATAAGAAAAATAGCAGTTTTAAATTTTTTATATCTTTCATGGTATCATTTAAATGCAAAATAGTGGAATAAATACAACAATCTGACCTGACTGAAGCCCAAGTGTCACCACCAAGAGCAACACAACCATATTGCTTTAAATAAGAACAACCCTAACAGAAGCAACAGAGACGTGGAGACCACAGGGTGAAAACCTGTGCCTGGAGAACAACCAGACACGTCACATTAAGTAAATGGTCTTGCTGGAAACTTGAAAACTTTCCTCCAAAGAGGTTCAGATGAGGATTTACCCTAAAGCCTGTGCAGGTCTTTGAGATCTAAATTTTAAATATTTCTTTTTGTTTTCTATTTGTGAGAAACTTGTTCTTTTGTCAGGCTCAGAGTCACTTAAACCAAAGATGATGCACTGCATTTCACTGTAGAACATGTCTCCATCTCAAGCAAACAGTAGTTCCTATGACTTCTGAAGCCCAAGTACTTTAATGTGATACAGTGAAAACAATGTATATATATATATATTTATATATAGTGTACTTAATTAAACAGTATCAACTTAAACCCTGCATTAACTTTCTGGGAAATAATCTGTTTAAACACTTACATATAGAAATAATCTTATAGAATCAGCACCTTTTATTTTCCCAGGAGTTGTCTTTTCTGTTGTTATTTTTTAAGGGATGTGCCAATTTCTGAACTCCTATCACAGCTATAAATTTCAAGTTATTGACCATCTGGATGAATTGCTAATGATGATTTATCTAGAATCACACTACAGTCACTTCTCTACTGAGAACCACAATCTACAATATAGTCCCATATAGCTAATGATAGATACACAGTATTTCTAGCACTGGGCTGAGGTTATGTCAACCCAAGGTATTTTGTTTAGAGCACACAAAGTAGCAATAGTTTTGGAAACAAGTCCGCACCAAAAGTTTCTCAACAACACAGAGCGAGTTAATAACGACGTCTGAGAGATGATTGAGTGAAAGCCATATATACAGCGTTTAAAAATTAGACTTATCTATATTCTTGACATATTCAAAGTTTTGTGTCTAAGCTATACATTGGTATTCTATAATAAACCATTAGAGAAATTATCCCTTGTTTTGAAAATATTATGATTTTGATGTGTATCTGTTCACAATGAGTACTGATTTGGAGTTTTGATCTCTTAGTTATTATTAGGAAGAGCCTTATTATTGATAAGGAATAGAATATGCTACTGTAGTCTCCTGAGGAATTGTACATCCAATATTGTCTCTAATTCTACCCTGTGTCTAAGAGCACACACCACGAGAATCCAAACACCACGAGAACAAGACGACAGTCTTTGAATGCAACATAAAATTCAGAAAAGCACAGCAAACATGAAACATTGAGAAGCTGAACTACACTTCTTTTGTTTGTTAGGATTACAATTTTAATTACATCTGTGTACATAGAGTAAGACTGTTCACATAGTACAGGGAGCAGCTACGAACACTGGTCCGTTGGTAAAGCGTCTGATGGAGGTTACTGTTTATTGGTTATTCAGCGACTGTAGATTTCAGGGGCATCTAATTGATTTTTTCATTAGATTACACCTCTTAACAGTCTGGAACTGGCTGACTTCCATGCTGTGACCATACTGGTTGAAAAGCACATCTATTGGCTGAGCTCTTGATAAAAACTGCAGATTAATTGAAACAAACACTCCTAAATGAATCAACTCCTATGGGTTAGGTTTTGGAATTTGGTCAGGCATCTGCTGTCTTTGATGATTTGTTTTTAAATTCTGGCCTTAGCCTTATTGCCTCTTATGTGACTACAGGCTCACAGCTCCTTCAGAAGCAAGGTCTGTGACTTCACAAACGGGTGGAATCTTATTCCTAACCACCGAGGCAGCTAGAAATCATATGGCAACTGTCCCTCCCAGGTAGAGAGGTGCACTCATGCTAATTCTATTGATGGGGATGCCACGTGCAGTGCTCATGAATGCGACCGCTCGGGTCACCGTGGGTGTAGTGTAATCCAAGGTGTCAGTGAGCATTTCAGCAGACCGGAGATCATGGTAAGAAACCGAAGTTTGGGACCAGACTGGCACACGACATTGATTGCATCCGTGATAATATGCACCTTCCCTTCAACTATTGCTTGAGGAAGTTAAATTCCCATATTAATAAATGGCTGAGAAGTGGTAAAGCTGGTACAAAAAATCTCCATTTGTAAGAAGAAACAAAACCTTTATTAAAAAATCTTCCTTCAAGATTCATTTGTCTGTCATTATTGTTCGTTACTGCTCAAGGCCAGCACAAAACTGCAGTATTCTTTCTTCTCTTGAGTATTGCATGAATGAATAAAGCTTAAACTATTCCCTGAAAAAGTTACATAGTATCTAAACTAACCAATACCTGGAAGACTTGAAAAAAGAATTCAGGAACCAAATGGCTGTAACTGATCTAGATGGAAAAGCAATGACAAGAAGCAGCCCATGTGATGTTCCGTCATCTAATTAAAGGCTGCCCCACGGAATCTGAAACTGCCCTCGGGTCAATTCATTTGTGTCATACTGTACTTTTAGGCCGTCCGTTCTCTTTGATTCCTTAGTCACTGGGGACGTTAGGGGTCACAGTAGGTTCACTGGCATCCATGTTCTGGATCTCCATCCTCTGGCAGGCCTGGCTTCCATCTCTCTTCAGTTTGAGACCTCTTTGAAAAGTTCAGCAGAAGGAAGGACAGGAAAAGAAAGGGAAGAGGAGCGAATGGAGGAAGAAAAGTTTTCTTACAATTAGAAATACTTAAAATTTGGAATAGAGGACAGAATAAGTAGAAAAGGAGAAGGAATAGGAAGAAGGAAGGTACAGAGAAGAAAGGAAGGAAGGGAGGAAGGAACAAAAGCAGGAAACAGGGAACAAGTAAAAAAAAAAAAAAGACAAGAAATGAGAGTGGGAAGGGGATAGGAAGGAATGTAGGGAAAGAAAGTAAAAGGAGAAAAGAAGGTGAAATCAAACAGAGGGCAACTCATCAGGACAGGAAGCTGTGGAGGAGTCTGTAAGCCATTTCATAGTCTTTCTGCTAAGATCAGTGCAGTCTTGGTGATTTTTTTTTTTTTTTTTTGATGTTAACTAAATTCTAAGATTCATCGACATCACTCTGGGGTTGATTTTCCCTTTTTCAACGTGCAGGGTGGGAAGACCCAGGAAGCTGTTAGTCAGACCTTGGCCTCTAGCATTTCCAAAAACAGTTTGTGCATGGGGACCTTGCCTTCGAGCTTGATGTTGTAGAAGTGCTGCACGGCCTTGGTGGAGGTCTGCCTCAGCAGTGGCAGTGTCATCAGCATCTTCCCTGCTCGGCGGGGGTCTTCCATGTGTTGGCCAGCCTCGTAATCCTGCAGGGCCTCGTGTAAGACATCCTGAAGTTTCTGAACGGCCTCCACATCCTCTATGTGCATGGAATCTGGAGGGGGAAGCAGAACACAGGCACCATCATGCTGACAGGAAGAACTCATGCTCAGGAAAAGGAAAGCTATAAACTAAATACCCCTGAAGAGCACAGGTGGAACATTCCCAGCCAAGCACTAACCGATTGGACTGGGATTTCTCTATGAGCAGAGATGTTCTAGAACTTGCATTTCTAACACTTCTATCCCCTTGTAAATTTCACTGATCTTTTGTGTTTTCTTTCTGGTGTGTATATACAAGAGTGCATGTGTGTGCGTGCACATATATGTACTGATTTGCATGCCCATGCATATTCATGAAGAAGCCAGAGGAGAACGTCAGGTGTCTTCCTCTATCTCTCTTCTGCCTTAGTTTCCTGAAACAGAGTCGCTCCCCTCAGTAGACTTAGGGAACACAGACCACCGAAGACTACGGTCTCCACTTCCCTCAGTATTGAGCTTACAGTTATGTGTGGCCACGGGTGGTATTTTAGGTGGGCACCAGGAACTGAACTCAGGTCTTCAGGAATGAGAGCCATGTGCTCTTACTGCTGAATCATCTCCCCTCACCCTCATGCTGGAATTTCAAATGTTGTTTTAGAATAGGGTAATTATGCTATAATATTTATCATATAAAAGGTGTATTTTTTTACTAAGTAACAGAAAAAACTTTAACAAATTATCATCTTGGCTATTTATTCAGTGCTTTAGTTCTCTGTTCATTGAGTAAGAAATTATGGATAGTCGTTTATTAAAAATATGCAAAGCTCTATCTGAGAGAAGTTTAAAAGTCCCAGTTTTGCCCTCAAAAATATTTTCCAAAGACTAAAAAAATGATGACTAAGATCTTAATTAGCAGGCCCATTTGAATACATGAAATTCAGCACTGAGTTGAAATAATGACAAACTTTGTACCCACTTAAGATTTTTAATTTACTCCTAACAATTCATGGATGCATCCATGCATATTCAATTTTCCACTGAAAAACAAATGGTGCCTACATTGTTGAGTTGTGAAATATTTTCACATTTGTGATTCTGAACTTTGCTCTGAGACGACTAATTTAAAACTAATTCAGTCAAGAAAAAGAAGGGTTAAGAAGGGTGCCGTAATTATCCTTGTGAAAAATGTGGAATGTGGGGGAAAAAAATAAAAGTTACAACTCTAGCGCTAAAACAGACACTTAATTATATACAAGTTTGAATCATTTAGCACGTTTTATTGATTCTGATGACAGTTTATCTGTTAATTACACATAATGGAGTCTTTGGGGATTCTCTGTGTTTAATAATTCCATTTCTCTGAGAATGCCAAGCACTAAGATATGTGTGGTTCAAACTTTTACACCGTTCAAAGAGAGATTGCATGAATGAAAACAGAGGACATGGAACTTAAAATCAAGCGCTTAAAAACAGTAAAAGAAAGAAAGAAACAAGCAAACAAAAAGATTAAGCAATTAAGATGGATGGATACAACCAGTAAAAATGTTGTAGAACTATCTATTTTGTTACTTGTTTCTCTTTCACCTTGTGCTATTGGATCATTTTCCCATGACATTGGTGAAATGGTTGCTATTTATATGAGATACATAATGACATTTTTTTTTCAAAGGGAGTTTCAGAATATAGTTCTAATATTCATGGGCCAAGATTTAATCTTCTGCTGGAAAGACCCACAAAAAGCAATTGCTGAAGTCTTAAAGGAGATCCCTGGCACCCCAAATCACCTCGCTTCTGAGGCTCTCTTGGGCTTAGAGATGCCCCTGGTAGAAACAGCCCAGTAGATGATGATAACATGTGCTGGCTCTTCTTTTCTTTTACTCTACTTTTTCCTACAGAAAACTGGTGGCGGGGTATGGACATACACTAATAGTGTGTCCCCAGGCACACAGAAGATTGTCCTGAGGACTTCACCTCTGTGGGAACGGGGAAAGTGGACTCACCTGTCATGATAACAGAGATCAGATGTGGGTGGCAGAGAAGGTAGGAATGATATTCTTTAGAGACAAAAAAATTAAAATACAATAACTGTTTTCGAGTTTGACCCTCCATAACCAAAGAACAAGTGTAAGTAATCTGACATCGACTAACCATCCATTTGGGCAAACATTGCCTCATTTGATCGATCGATCTATCTATCTATCTATCTATCTATCTATCTATCTATCCATCCATCCATCCATCCATCCATCCATCCATCCATCCATCCAGTAGTTCTGATAATATCAGAGCCAGGCCCATATTTGATTGCCTTTCATTTGGATACTGCTGCTAAAATGTGTAACAGTGAACATAGATTTATTTTTTTTCAATAAATGAGATAAAACTGACCACTGAACTCACATCATTAAAGTTTCTATCTTCTCCAGGCATAGTGGCGCATACCTCTAATCCAAGCACTTGAGAGGCAGAGGTAGGAGAATCACCATGAGTTTGAGGCCAGCCTAATACTACATAGTGTATTCCAGGTCATGCTGGGCTAGAGTGAGACGCTACCTCAAAAAGCCAAAATAATAATAATAATAATAATAATAATAATAATAAATAAATAAATAAAGTTCTATTTTCCCACCAATGTTCTCAACCATATTTCTAATGATCTTTCCAGTATTATGAAGAGTATTGGCTTTACAAAGGACAGAGCTGGGCGTGGTGGCACACGCCTTTAATCCCAGCACTCGGGAGGCAGAGGTAGGAGGATTGCCGTGAGTTCGAGGCCACCCTGAGACTCTGTAGGGAATTCTAGGTCAGCCTGGACTAGAGTGAGACCCTACCTTGAAAAACCAAAAAGAAAAAGAAAAAAAGAAGGACAGAGCTGATCATTAAAATTATCAATCTCCAATTGTCCCAGCTGAGCTCCAATTTCTTCCCTTTGCCCAGGTTTTAATATTAGAATAATCAAAGATATATTTGTCTTTTCTACTGGGTGCACCTTTAAATATTGGAAGTCAGCCCCAGCCCTCACTCTATGCCTTTTCTTCCCTTGCTCCTCTTGCCCAGCAGGAGATATATGAGAGGATGTCACAGGAAATGAGGCGAGAACAAATAGCAGAGAGAGATGCTCACAAACAGCAATTAAGACTTCAAACTATTCTTTAAAGGCTGTGATTTAGCTGGAGAGATTTAAAAATGATTTAATCAAATTACTATGATAATTTAACTTCCCATTTACAGAAAATATTCTAACTCATTTTAGCTTTACCCATTCTCTGATCTGCTAATACTTTAAATGCAAACTCACGAAGTCTGAACTATTTAATTAGACCATGATTCAGCTGGCAGACTGCTGAAGAAAATATTAATCTCCATTAGGGATACGAGTTCAAGTTCTGGTTCTGCGGCTTTAATCTCTTCTGTTCTCTTGGCTAAATTTATAAATTGTTGCCAGGCTTGACAGAGATGGCATTCATTTCTGTAATTACTTAGCATTGCTTGTTAGTACTGGTTTTTTTTTTTTTTTTTAAGTATCTTTCCGAGTACTAGTATTTGTGCTGATGGAAACCAGTTAAAAGTAATAACACTTTATGAACTAACTAGATAAATTGAACTGCCTCTTCAAAGTGCTAGGTACAATATTAAAGAACTTGAATACCTAGACCCAAGCTGTGATATATGAAATCAAAATACTGAGGCGGGATCCAGGAGTCTCCTTTAAATCTAAGCCTTTCTACCAAGCTAGGGTTGAGAACTACTGAGAAGCATTATAAGACACACAAATGCTAGTAAAACGAATTAAGATTTCATAAGATAACAAGAGTACAAATGAGATACAAAGTGCCGTGTGCATGCTATCTTTTCAACCCTTTATAATAAAATAGAATGCATTCATAACTTTTAGTATTTTGCCCTGTGATTGTTTCTCATTCTGGTCACTGAATTTAGGAACACAGCTAAGAACATATCTCTACAGCTGCAGGATTCAAGAGGCTTCTAGTCATTAAAAAAGAAGATTTCAATTTTATATATTAATGGGACTAAAGCATTTCCCTTCTCTAGGATAAAATTATTAATAACTGGGTATGGGCACAGTTTCTCAGGAGTGCCTGTGGGCATGGGCACGGTTTCTCAGGAGTGCCCATCCTGTGGGACATGGTCCTCCATGCTTCACTCTCAGCAATCATTTCTCAATGCTGCCACATCTCATTTGGAGACTAGAATTGAATATCAGAAACATCCAAAGTGTTTTCAGTGTCAAGTCTAGTATATGATATAAACTGACATTTAGAGTAAACTATTCTGTGGATCAGAGATTCTGTCTTTCTTGGGTTCTTATGAAACGGCAACATGACATAGCTCAGTGGTTTGCTGCTTTATTGCCATGCACAAGGCCATGAGTTCAATACTCACCAACACAAAAACGTCTCATAAAGTACATACATGTAGAAGGGCAGTTACTGCCAGTGTGACTTCCTGTTATCCTTAAAGGAATGAAATTGGATAGGCTGGGAAGATCAGAGAAGTGAGCAAAGGTATATTTCCTAAAAGAATTTATGCTTCACAGTTTCATGTGTGTGTGTATGTGTGTGTGTATGTGTGTGTGTGTGTGTTGGGTGATGTTATATGTTTGTGTTTTTTGTGTGACTGTAGATAGTAAAGTTCAACATCAAGTATCTTTGTCAATGGCTCTCCAGCTTATTTGCTGAGATAGGGTCTCTACCTGAACTTAGAGTTTACTGATTAATCTAAATCATCAAGAGATCCTTCCATCTCCACTTCCCATCACTTGTGATGACAGGTAGACATCACCATATCTGGCTTAGGTCCTAATGGTTGAATGGGACAGGGAGTTCCTCAGCGTGGCTGTGTGGGTTGTATTCTGGAGTCCAAAGGAACGCTGGCTTCCTGCATGGTAAATGGGCTTGCGACTGCCACAACAACTCAAAACAAAAGGCTGACTGGATGCTACAAACATGGCAGTGGTTTCTATCTCTCCATCTGCATACACAAAACTATGACAAAAAAGCAAAGCAAAAATAAAGTAATTATTAGGCACAACTAATACTTACAGACATGAACAACAAAAGTAGGTGACAAGAAGTCCCCAGGAAAGACAAACACACGCTACTAGGTCTGTGTCAGTGTTCCTAATGCAACCGACTGAAGCCACTGGGAGCACTGCCCAATGCCACTGTACCCCTGGCGCACAGCTTCTAATTGTTTTTAGGCCCTGGCAAGAAAATACTTAAAATTAATACAAAATATCTTGAGCCGGGAGTGGTGGTGCACGACTTTAATCCCAGCACTTGGGAGGCAGAAGTTAGGAGGATCACTGTGAGTTCGAGGCCACCCTAAGACTACACAGTGAATTTCAGGTCAGCCTGGACTAGAGTGAAACCCTACCTTGAAAAACCAAAAAAAAAAAAAGAATATCTTGTCATACCAAAAAGTAATTCCTGCCACCTACAACTACTAAACTGTTCAAAAAGATTCCAAAAACTAACCTAAAGGGGTTCCTGTCACCAAAACAGAACCATCTAAGATTCAGAAAAGATATAAGGGCATTGGATTGATATACACTAAATGGGTTTAAATTCTTATAATGATATTAAAGTGACATGAAACATATTTTCATATATTTATATTATAGAATTGCAATAAAAACAGGGCACTGATTTTTTTTTTTATATTGCTAAGTCAACAGAGAGAAAGAACTGTGTATTTAGACAGGCTTTCCTACAAACCACAGCCCTGCTAACCAAGTAAGACATGAGAGAAAACATAAGTTCATATATATTCCAAA
The DNA here is from genome assembly GCA_036346955.1 of Dipus sagitta. NCBI lineage: Eukaryota > Metazoa > Chordata > Mammalia > Rodentia > Dipodidae > Dipus > Dipus sagitta. The sequence continues at coordinate 316,570,391 of CM070770.1, forward strand.
CATGGAAACATGAAGAAAACATTGCAGCCACCATTCTGCAATCCTTGATGATTAATGAATTTTGGTAATGAGTGTCCACAGCTGCTCACATCACTCAGAGGAGAGAGAAGCAGACATATGCATCCTGGGGGACAACACAATACACCCAACCAAGAGAAGCTTGTTGGGAGGGGGAGTATATTTTGGCTTACAGACTCAAGAGGAGCTCCACGATGGAAGGAAAAATGATGGCATGAACAGAGGGCGGACCTCACCTCCTGGGCAACATCAGATGGAAAATAACATCAGGAGAGGGAGCCAAACACTGGCAGGGGTAAACTGGCTAAAACACCAGTAAGCCCAACCCCAAAACACACTGCCTCCATGAGGCTTTAATTTCCAAATTGACATCAGCTGGGAACCTAGCATTCAGAACCTACCTTGAAGAAACAAAAAACAAAAAAACAAAACAAAACAAAAAATGAATTGCAATCAGTCCAACTTTAAAAGTCTGCATAGTTTTTATCAATCCTATTGATGGTCAAACATTCCCATAGTCCAAGATCTTTTAACTGAGCCATAATACGAAAAAATCTCCCCCCAAATCATAATGGCACAGAATACACTTTCTTATTCAAAAAGATGGCATTGGGCATAGCAAAGAAATATCCGACAAATACGGGATTTAAAACAACCAGGTAAACATCAAACTCTGTAGCTCCAAGTCCAACAACTCTAGTCAGCGACAAATCTCCAAGTCCAATAATTCTAACCAGCAACAAGTCTCTGGAGCTCCAAGTCCATCCCTTCAGCTAGCCTACTCATAGTCCTGGAAAACACCCCTGATGGCAGCTCTCCTTAGCAGCCATCTCGTGGTCCCGACATCTCCACTGGGTGTCCACTGCAACCCATGGTTCATCCTCATGGCCCTATGAGGACACCATGCAGGCATCCAGCAATCCTGCTTCACACTGCCCATGGCCATTTCCAAAACACAAGACCGTGTTACAAACTCAATGACCCTCTCTTTCCTGCATTTCTTATACTCCATAATACCAGGTTGGGTGCGAATTGGTTACTCCAGGGAGGAATAAAGCACACTTTGAAGAATAGGACACTCCTTCAGCATTCAGACCCCTTCAAAAGAACTCTATTCTTTCTGTTGTCCCAATGCAGGTCAGCTGGCCCAAGCACAATGATGTAATCTTTTAATTGCAGATGAACGGGCAGCAGTTTCACCCAAAGATTTCATTTTTTTTTTCTGTGCCATATCCCTCTGCTCACACCAGTCCATTTCTACGCAATACAACCCTGCACAACTTCTCAGGACTCGGACATAACAGTAAAACTCTCACACACTGCTTCTAGTCCAGTCCAAGCAAAGCTCTTTCTCACCCTCATAAGCCAAACCTCACAGTCCATAGTTCTTACTGCATTCAAATCTTTCAACTCTGACATGAATAGTCCGTCAAGCTGTACTTAACAGCACTGCAAGGCATTAGGCCAAGTTCTCAAATTTGCCCACATTCCTTCATCCTACACAGTCAGGTTTCAAGCAGCAATGTCACTACTCTCATTACCAACTTTACTGCTGCAGTCAGGTTCACATTGCTGTCAGAAATCACCAGACCAAGAGAAGTTTGTGGGAAAAAAAGAAGTTTATTTTGGTTTACAGACTCAAGGGAAGTTCCATGATGGAAGGGAAAATGAAGGCATGAGCAGAGGGTGGACATCACCTCCTAACCAATATTAGATGAAAAATAACATCAGGAGAGTGTGCCAAACACTAACAAGGGGAAACTGGCTATAAGACCCATAAGCCCACACTCCCCTCCCAAAATACACTGGCTCCAGGAGGCTTTAATTTTCATATTGCCATTAGCTGGGGACCTAGCATTCAGAGCACCTAAGTTTATGGGGGGGGGGGGGCACCTGAATCAAAACACCACAACTTCCTACACAAGTGGCCACTTTCTATGACAATTAAAATCAGTTGCTGTCCCCACTGCTCTCTGCTGCAAATTCAGTACAGTGATTTTAATCAAAACTTTATATTTAGAACTTCATATTCTAAGAGTGGTTGCTTTGGGGAAAAGGAGAAAGTTTAGATGGGAATAAGACTGTATAAGTTTTCTGGTATACCTTTCAAAGTTGTATTTTTTTGACCATGCTATGTATTACTTATGGTAGACTGAAAAGCAGCTCAGAGATACTCATGTTCGGTTCTCTAGAACCCATGAATGTGACCTGATAAGGCAAAATAAATTTTGCTCATGTAATGAAGGTATGGATTTTGATATGGGAGATTATCTTGAGTTATCCAGGCCAATAAAATCAAAAGAGGGATGGGAAAGGCAATATTTCCACTGAATAAAATCACTCTAACATTGATTTTTCAAGACTGGAGGAAAAGACTGGCATGGTAGCATACATCAGTGACCCAAGCCTGAGGTGGAGGATGCAGGATAGGAATCCAAAGCCAGACTTGGCTATCAAGCATGCTTCAGGACAGTCTGGGATACATAAGACCCTGTTTCAGAAAACCAAAACGCTGCTGCTGCTGATGGTGGTGGAAGGCATGAAGGAATGAAAGGATATGACTGATGGATGCAGGAAAAGGCAAGGAAATAAGTTGACCCCTGGGGCCACAAGAGGGAGCCCAGCCCTGACTGTACCTTGTAGACCTGGTAAACTGATAATAGATATTACAGGTTCTGACCTCCAGCGCTAAGAGAATAAATGAACATGGCTTAAATTCACCAAGGTGCAGTGGTTTTCTTGACAAGCAAAGAAACCTAATACAAGTCAGATATTTCTGTGTGTTTTCTTTTGCATGAACATGGGAAGAATGGTGCAGATGTACGTAGAAATTTTGATAGGTTAGGATACACCAAGTAGGGAGTTGTGATTGCTAACACTGAAAGTAGTAAAGATTCTGAACCTATATTCATCAAGGGTGAGGTCAGCACTTTCAGTTCCACAGTTTTCCATTAAGATGTATACATTTTTTTTTTTTCTGGAGGTCTGTTTTCTGTTTTCCTAATTTTTTGCTCAGCCTACTAGCCAGTTTTCTCCTACATCTATCCCAGCTGCCCAGATCTCTTGCATACTCTTTGTTTGAAATGCTGAGCCACAGAAACCTCTACAGCTTCTTCTACCATGCTTCCCACAAGTCATGGCTGCTGCCAATGTCTTCCTAGCATGATGGGATTTTTCTATTTGGACTCTTCTATTTGCCTACACTTCCTCAAGGCCTCCTACTTCCCTCCACATCTCCTACTTTTCCATGGGATTTCTAACTCTATTCACTAGGAGGGGTCAATATAATCAGTCGATAAATGAATGCTGGCACCAACTTGCTATTGAATATTTTGAATGTCTATAGCATCATAGATAATCTGCATCATACTAACAACATTTTGTAACAGATTGTTTATTATCTTAAGACCTGTGGGTATAAACAACACTATAGTCACTCCTTGGAGGCAAAGAAACTCTAAAGTATTTTGTGTCCCTACTACTGAGGATAGATGTGCCGACAAGCTGAGCTGACTGGCATTGGCCTATAATCCAAGTTTCTTTGGAGACTGAGGTAGAAATATCCCAAGCATACGACCATCTTATGCTACAAAATGAACTCAATGCCATCTTGTGCAATGCAATTCAATCCTGTCTTAAAATGAAAAGTAGTAAGAGTGCTGGGGATATTGGTCAGTGGTAGAATATTTGCTGACATGTACAAGGGCCTAGGTTCAATCCCTAGTACCAGACCAAAAAAGAAAAAAAAATATATATATATATATGTATATATATTCATAATATAAATTTATATTTATATATAATAATATGTTCTATCATATACATACTTTTATTTTTGCTAAAGTTGGTTGAATTTATGGATATATATATATATATATATATATATATATATATAATTCATATATATGCATATACGTGTGTGTGTGTGTGTGTGTTAAATTATCCCAATAAGTAAAGGCAGATTTTAAAATGCCAAGTTAAGATTAAAATATCTATCTAGGGGCTGGAGAGATGGCTTAGTGGTTAAGTGCTTGCCTGTGAAGCCTAAGGACCCCTGTTCAAGGCTCTGTCCCCCAGGACCCACATAAGTCAGATGCACAAGGTGGCACATGCATCTGTAGTTTATTTGCAGTGGCTGGAGGCCCTGGTGTGCCCATTCTCCCCCCCCTCTCGCTGTTGCTGTCGCTGTGAAATACATAAATAAAAATAAACAACAAAACATTTTAAATATACATCTAGCTCAAAAGACCCATATGTCCACTTATTTATCAAATAAATAAATAAATAATAAACAACAAAAATTTATAAATATCCAGCTCAAAAGACTCGTATGCACACTTATTTCTCATAAATTACTGCAGCTACATTATAAATGCTTCTTCATTTCTCTTCGCTACCATCCTGAGTGGTTACACAATTGTTAGCCTTCCCTACAAGAGGATTACTGATCCATAAATCCAGTCAACCGCAGATAAATGTTATTTGAATTCTGGATATGTGGTAACACATTCATGCTGTAATACTAGCCCTCAAGAAGTGGAGGCAGGAAAATCATTATTGTCCTCACCCACCAAAATGGTTTGCGACTGAATGAGTCCTGAGGTCAGAAATGTATTGGGCATTTCCTAATGGCATCCAATGGCTCTGTGGCACTAACCTTTGGCTCTGGCACTCCTAGGATGGATTAGGTGATGTACTCTATCTAGAATTTCCTTGGATGCAGGGACAAGTAAAAACCCTAGATTGCCTTGCCCATTTACCTATGTGACAATACTAAGGGACCCAAAGTATTTTTTAGTGGTATAGTTTCAAATAACAAACATTCTGGGACACTCTAGTATCCAGAAGATGACCATCAGACTTGAATAGGCCACCATGTGGTCTTAGATAGCTCTCCCTCTAGAGGAACATTGACTGCTGTGGCCTAACATTATTCCCTCATCAGCATGAAGAAGTCGGGGCAGTCATCGCCCATTGCCCTGGAGATTGAAACACTATAAGAACTAGACAGTTTCCTTGGCTAGGCAGGCAGGCAGATAAGGAAAATGGGACCTTGGTAGGTGGTTATATTCTAACCCAAGATAGCAAAGAGGCTGCCCCAACTTCCTCTAAATTCTTCCTAGCCTAAGTGAATTTTCCAGGTGGCTTGGCGATTTTCTGGGACCTGTGCAACACTGGATGCATCCTGGACCAATCAGTACCTTCGTCTTCATCTAAGCAAACCAATCACAGATCAAGCACAGTCAGCCTTCCTTCATCCAGTAACTCTAGTTCCCTTTAGGGTGGCAGATTTTCCAGCTCTGGAACCTTCTCTTCCCAGAGAAGTCTGTTCTCCCTGCTTGCTCTTCTTTTAACTCTGAGATAAACTTTATTCTTTTAAAAGCTTGTGGACAACTAAAAATAAAAGTGGTGGAGGAAGGAAAACTCAGTTCAAGACCGGGCTAGGTTACATTGCAAAACTTTGTCTCAGAAAAGTGGAAGGAGAAGACTTTTTACATGGGACATAAACTCCTGCAGAGTTTTAGTGTCTGTGGTAAGATAAGAAAGTCCTGAAAGCAATTCCTTACAGATTACAAAGGAAAATTGCAATATAAGAAGACAGTAGAAGAAAGGAAGAAGGTTTGGGGTTGTGAAATTAGACAGCCTCCAGCTCTCTGTGTTGAAGCACATAATTACTCTTGGATTCGAAGGAGCTCCCTGACAGCAGTGGATGTAAGAACCACCATGACCATGCACTTTCTTCCACTTCAGATATCTCTAAATTTCATTAACCATAATCTAAGAGCCAAATGAGGCTCCTCAACAGAGCTTTAAAGGGGGGGGGGGGGAAGGCCAGGAAAAGATTCTGCAAAAGTCTGTTTGTCAGCAGGTAAAACAATCTCTAAACTATCAAAGAAAATGCAGTCAAAATATTGGTAAAATTGGCCAAGAACTTATATATACTATGTACAGAAAAGATTTTTTTCACTTTTATACTAATTGTTGAGGTCCATGGAGAAGCTAAGATTTCTACCTTAAAAATTAGCCGTGCATACACATTATCTCCCCACTCCACATACAATCAATCTAATTCATCACTTTACTTAAAAGTACATGATCTAAAAATATTATGCTACATCAGTATATGAGATATTATTTAATTTCTTTATCTTACTTTATAGTGAGGGCAATGATTACATGTCTTAACCATGCTCTCTGAAATGAAGGAAATTTGGAATTGGAGAGTAAAAGAAACATCTTTTTTTTAAACAAAATCCTGAATTTTATTGTTTCCCTCCAAATATTGGTCAAACAATGGAATAAAATAGCCTGTATTGACAATATCAAAGAAAATGACTTCCTGAGTCTTTTACAACAAACTGAAATGATAGTTTTGGGCAGTTAGATTAGGTAAGAAAGAGGCCATAAAACAAGATAGGAATGTTTGAGATTAAAGGCCTTAAAAGTACTTAATCTTGTATTTTTTAGTTTGGAAATGGATTCAACTATTTTTTCCTTGTACTGGGGGGCTGAAGAAATGCCAGTGTCACCTATAAGAAATGATTCTGTCCTGGGGAAGTGTCCTCTGAGAGCCATGATCCTCAATGGAATTCATTGTTTAAGGAAGAACTTACTCACATATATGACTTTAAACTTGTGGGCTGGAGAGATGTCTTAGCTATTAAGATGATTGCTTGAAAAGCCTAAGGACCCAGGTTCGATTCCCTAGTACCCACGTAAGCCAGACATATAAGGTGGCATGCATTTGGAGTTTTGTGCAGTGGCTGGAGACCCTGGCATGCCCATTCTCTCTCTCTCTCTCTCTCTCTCTCTCTCTCTCTCTCTCTGCCTCTTTCTCTGTCTTGCTCAAATAAACCAATAAATAAAATATATATTTAAAAAAACTTGCTACTTCTTTAAACAAAGGTTCTCTAATCACCAGTCATCATAGCAAAGTAGGTCACTTCCTCCCCAAACCATAGAAAATACAGGCTTAGAATATTTTCATATCAACAATATTAATGATTTTACTTCTAAGTATTAGAGACAAAAATTTTGCTAGTAATTAAGTTCCTCTACACTATGCTATTTAGCCATGAATTATGCATCTAGCATCTAAAATTATAAACTTTCAGCAATTTGAATCATAAAGTTGCAGTATTGCTGAGAATTCACAATTAGCTAATAATTCAAAAATTAATTTGAAATACAAAAGATGTCAAATATACTCTATAAAAACAACAACAACAATTAACCGAGTAAATGTTTTTGGTTAGAAATGTTTTATGACTACCCAGTAAAATTTCTTCCCAAACCATTGCAGTAAAAACTTTTGTCTAATTATGAGAGACACTAATATAAAGCCTTATAAACTAATAAATCCTCAGAAAATTTCTATCCCACGTACTACTTTGATCTTCCTACATAACAGAGCAAGGGGTCCTTGTTAGCTGATAAAACAATGCCATTTTTCATGAGGAATCATATTTTAAGTTTCACAGCAGAAAGGAGGAGAGAGGTAAATGTATGGTAAGGAAGGGGGTTATAGTCACAATTAAAACCAGTAGCTGCTAAACTCCATTATGAAGACAAATAGGAAAGTACAACTTCATTGTTGAAAACAATTTCCCTCCTATCAGTCCAAGGATTCATGCATCAATATTGTAGATGAACTGTTAATTACAAAATCAATTAAAAATTATTTCTAAAAACAGTCACGCATCTCTGACTCTCATGGGGGCAATTTGGGCAGAAGGTCTCATCTCACCAGGACCGCGCCAAATCACACAGTCGTCATCCACAAGTAAGCAAAAGCAATCTGGGTTTTCATTTTTCAGCGCGGCTGAGCCCAGCCTGAGATTGATCGTCACATATGGCCCCAGAAAACAAACTGTCAATACCTTGAATGCTGCAGAATTTGAACAAATAGCCGTCCGCCCATTCAAGCCACTCATTGCATCCCATTTAACAGATTTTATTGACAGTTTCCTTCTTGTAATTAAAGGGAAAACTACTGGCCGGCAACCAAGATAAAGTTCAAAGATAGGGTCAAAACAAAAGCAGATGGAGGGGCGCGGTGTGACTGTCAATGGCATGTAGCATCAGAGCCTGTTATTGACACACAGGTATCTAATGATCTGCACGTCATTAGCAGGGATCTATCCTGAACTTTATGCAAATGCTAAAGGGACTTCAGACTACAATGAAGTATTAGGAGAGGCACAAAGAGAAAAAAAAACAAAAAAAAACAATAAAGACCCAATGATTTTAACTTCTCAGAGGTGGCTCCCTATTTTAGTACAATAGTTTACATGTATAGAACATTTATTCCTGTAATTGTTAACACTTATTGTTTAGGTGGTACCTTTGAGAGGAGTATGCCTTTAATAGAATTTGACTTCTACAGAATCGAGAATGTAGAAGAGACTAGTTGTTGATAACAAAAACGAAAAGCAACACACTATGTATTTTCCCAATTGCAAAATTTGCACTTTTGAAGAGCAAGGTGGTTAGTGTGGAGAGTAACTCACTGTTGTTGGCCTGTGCATGCACAACAATGGAGCTAATTTTGTCCCAAGAGTACCCATTTACTTGAGTCCCTGCAGAGCTTTTGCCTTGCTATGGTTCAAATTAGTAAATGCAGGAGGTGGTAAAAGTGTCACAGCCTTCAAAGAGCAAGTTAAAGGAAAATCATTCCCTGTTAGTGTGTTTTTCTTCTCTGTAACTTTTCACTAGAAAGCTACACTGATTATAATTTTGCTGACTCACGCACAATGTACAAACTAGGTCTAGCAAAGCCAGAAGAAGACGAGTAAGGAAGGGGGTAAAACTGACATCGTTAAAAATGTAACAATGACCATGTCAAGGTGCCAACCTGAATTAGCAAGAGCTATCGCTTTGAGGGTAACGAATTCTTCCTTCTCCAGCTTCATGCTCTTGTATTTCTTTACCAGCTGCAGAATAGCATTATTGAGGTCAAGAAGGCCTGCTAACTTGGACTGATCTTCGTCCATTATATAATCGTCTGCATACACAAGTTCATCCTCAAATGAGAGAGATCGGTATACGACACCAAGGATCAGAATTTCCATCCAAGCACTCTGCAGAAGGCTCATCTGATCCGCCAGGGACAGTGTGGAGAAGCCTGCATGGGAAGATGAGCAGATCCAGTTACTTCAAAGCCATAATTTCATAATGCAATATTAGTTTCATATGGAAGGAGGCTTTGACAGCACAGGGCAAAATAATGCTGAGCTTTCATTAGAAGCTCTTACCCCCACCCTTGAAATCACTACACACACATGCTGCAGGCATTACTTTGTGAACACAAAGTCAAATCCATATACCAGCCTCCACTGGTTGGTGGTTTTACAAGTTTATAAATGTAGCTGACCAGAATATGTCAGAGTGTAGTTGTTTTTATCCCCTTTTATTTGCATACAAAATATTACAACATCTTAATGCTTTATTTCAACTAAGGATTTTAATAATGTGTTAGAGGAAGTGAGATACTGTTAAGGGAAGTGAGATATTCAACTACGTAATTAAAAAAAAACAAAACCCTAAAATTGATGAACCACATTAAAGCACCACCAATAAAAAGAAAACAAAACATTTCAAGCATAGTAGACCGGCCACCTGGAAATATTTCTGCAGAACAGTGTGAGCATGAATCACAGCCAGATAAATGAACCTTCTCAAGTAGATCTGCGTCCCACTGATATATGGTATGGACTTCTTTTTAAAATGGTGATTAGTGATATGAAGAGAGGAGAATGCCTAGCTGCCTGGCCTCCTCATAAATACAAAAGCTACAGTTTATTCTTATTATTGAGGTGTATCATTTGAGTAGCTAAATATAGAAATAGTAGGGCTGGTATAAAGAACAGAAGAGCGCCAGACCCTGTATGAAAACTCGGATTCCAGTTCGGATGTCCGCGTCACCTGGAGCAGGATGGGGAACTTTGGGTTTAGTTTTTTAATTTGGTAAACAAAAATATCAACAATTTAAATAATTTATAACATGCATTTGGTAAGCATTGCTATAATTTTTTTATCTGATCTACTTTAATTTGCTACCTAATTATTTACTGAAAATCCAGGCTGCATTCACACACATGAACATTTAAAGTGCCTTCTAAGTTTGAAAGATGAACAATAGATGAAAATAAAATGTTAAATAGGAAAACATGAAATAATACAATTACATTCACTCAGGAATACATAAGGAATATATATTATACATATATCAAACACATATCATATGTATTCCCATCTTAGAAAATCTAGAGCTTTACTCTAAAAGAAGTCTTAGTGAAGATATCCAATGGTCAGATACATTTTCTTGAAAGTCCCTAAAATAGGTTTCACTACTGAGGGTATGTATGCCCAGCAAGATGCCACCTCCACTTGTGAGGACAATGAGCCAAGCTTGGGGTTCCTCTGCCATTAGTACCACAGGGAAGAGAACACTTTAAATAATACAATCTATTTCCACTCCCTTCTTTGATATTATGAGCCAACTCATAAATGCCTACTTATATACAACCATTATGGGCTCTGCTTATGATCATTGGTGTCATTTTCATTCATGTCCAATTAACCCTATCCTGGAGGACATCAGAGCCTATACAGCACAGTAAACAATAGGAGAGGATTTCCTCATGATTGGTGAACACAGGAGACAAGATGACCATTTGGTGCCATTAGCTGTAAGTGCTTAATAAAACCATCAAAAGGGATTAGTGGGGCTTCTCTGGAGGAGATCTTTATGGCATTTCTTTCATTGACAAGGTACTTAACATGTTATCTGACAGAGCTCCTTTTGGTTGAGCTATAAAACTTTTGTTTTTTCCTGTCTATTTTGTTTTTGTCATTGAAATTTAGTGTTTTGCTAATGATTATCCTGACAATATTTAAAACAAGGACTCAAAGGGATAAATGTTGATGCAAGTAGATTTGGCTCTGGGCACTTCTGATTTAGGGAATATTATACTCACAGATAAATAAATATTGTTCATCCCCCCCCCAAAAAAAAGAAGGTGCTACACAAATTCAAGCAACTACTTCAAAAAGAGCAACTAGGGACTTCTTTTATAAAGTCAAACAACAAAAAGTCAATGTTTATCAGAACATTCAGAGCCAGAAAGAATGGGCCTTTTCAATTTGCTCTGGTTTTCTTTCCTTTGGAGCGAGCGCCAAGCAGCAGTCTTTCTCGGCGGCAGCAGATGGACAGGGAGCATAGCCCGCAGCCCCTTCGTGACAGCCCAATTCTCCCTCCCACACACCGCTGTTAGTAAATAGATTTACACATTCTCCAATCTCCACACATCTTTCTGCCGAATAATTAAAAGCAGGATGATTAGTTTATTGAGTGGAAGGAGGAACTTTTTTATTGAGGTCCATCCACGATTTTATCAGGGCCAGCACTTTTACGGTTGTCATGGGGGTGCAGACATCCAATTTTTCTTATCTGCCTGATTAATACAAACGCTGTTTCAGGACGCATTAATTAACAGATACAAATCTACGTTCTCATGGAAGGATCAATACGGAGAAGAAAAGAGGCATCAATGTGAATTTAGTGCTGATGATGGGGAAGGAGCGCTATCGACAGTTACGTGCACGGAAACTTGAAAGTTGCACTGGGGCCCCTTTGTCCCTGTGATTTACAAATTAACAATTTTTCAGCTACAACAATGTTTTGCACATTTCTTCCAAGTTCAATTAAGTAAAAAGTAATAAAACTTTATTTTTAAAGGTTGATCCTGCATTTTGTGCGTGTGTGTGTGTGTGTGTGTGTGTGTGTGTATATGTTAACCTTCAGTAAATCTAAACCTAGGTTAGGTTTAAAGGAAAACCTAATTTTTTTTCTTTCAATTCTCTATAAATAAAGAAAAGGAGAAAAGGGTAAAGAAAAGGTAGTTCTCTCTTCTTCTGGTTACAGCACAAAAGATTTGTCACACCTGCCAGCGTGATACCCTTGAGTCCTTTTCAGTTGATTAAATGAGTATAAGTTTTTGAAAAGCATAGGAAAAAAAAAGAATGATCCACATTTTAAAAAAATTATAATAGTCTGGGATTTTCTCCCCTCTTGGTCGAGAGAGAACTAGCTGCCTCTAACTTTAACCCTTCATGAACAGCCCTACATTCTCTGGAAGGACACACAAAGAGCTTCCTGCCCACATGCCTGAGTAGCATTTAATCTTGCTACGTAGTGATGTTCTTCCACCCAATCAGGATGCCAAACACACAAGAAATTTTTCTTTTTAATTCCATAGAATTATTTTTAATTATTTAATTTTGTTAGCTTCTTCTAAAATTTGATACAATTTCTTGCTATGTAGCCTAGGCTAACTTTGGACTTATTAGCTAGACCAGACACGCCTCCAATTTGTAATCTTCTTGCCTTAGTTTCCTCGGTGCTGAATTACTGACATGCACCACTGTGTCTAGTTTTACATATATTTTTTTTTCAAATTGGCCTTTTAGGATAGCTGCCACTATTGTACTTCTATAGAAATACATGGGTACAATAATATCCAAGAGCATAGCACAAACATTAAAAATACCATGTGCTAAATGCAAATGCTTGTCTTAATATGCTGAGTCTGAGGAGTGTTTAAAACACGATTGCTCTCTTGCCTAATACATACTGGTATCCAACTGGTAATTACTGGGTTGTGCTCTCAGCAGATAGCGTTTTGCAGCTACCTGGCTGTAAGGAGTCCTCGTCATCTGTGACATGTAGGCAGCACTGGTGTGAAGCCTCCTTCCCAAGGAAAGTGAAGCACGCATTTCAGTCATGTCCCTGGAACGTGAAGTCCTGAGCACCCTGAGATGCTCATCTTCTACATGTGGCAAGTTATACCTTCCAATGTTCAGCCGTAGTACAGCTTTTGAAGATGCATCATGACATGTTTTCCTCTTCCTCAGCTGCAACCCCATCCATGTTTATCGCTGACAACTCTGACCTCTCTTCATCTCTGTCCGGGAGCCAGGGCCATTTAATGCATCTCAGGCATTTTGCTCAGCAGAATGGCTGTTTACGTTGACGCACAGTTAAATAGCATGTTTATCTGCCATACAGTGTGCTCCAAATAAGCCAGATGACAGTTGGGAAGAGCATCATTTGGAAGGACCGGGTAGCTTCTCGAGAGGCAGGTGCCCCTGAGGTAACAAGCTTGAAGAAAGCATGCTTCGTGCCAACCTCCCTTCCCGCTTCAGCTGGGAACTTCGGGGCTTGAGAGTGGTGCCATGGGCACACGTCAAGCAGGATATTATTTTTTCAGCCTGGCAAACTAATGCACTTTACAGTCAACTTACAAAAAAGGCTAAGCATTTGAAAGTGTGAAGGGCAAAAAATATCTGACGGCTAGTCTTCAAAAATACATTTTCATTTCAGAAAGCATAAATGTTTATTTCCTGAATGGAGTGTTGACAGAAATAGGCTGCAGTGCAGGCATTTGGTTTTAACCCCTGCTAGGCGGCATTTTCTTCTTGGCTGCTTTGTTACAGCACAAAGAAGGCATTTTAAATCTTCGGGGTATCCGTTAATGTCAGTTAATCATGCCATTGATTTGCCTCCTCCTCATAGTTTTTGAACTTGCTTCTCTGCTCCACCAAAAAAAAAAAAAAAAAAAATGACCCTTCTCAGGAAATTGCACATCATGGGGGCTTATTTGTTACAGGCTGTGGTAACTCACTCGAAAGTTCAAGTGGATAACATAGCTCAAGCAGCTTCTCTCACTCCTGCTCATACCAACCCAATGTCAACAAGAATTATGGGGGAATAACAATGCCACTGAGGTTCACCTCAGTGACCAGGAAATGCTCATGGGCATGAGTATTTGAGAAAGCTCATTGCATGTGTGCAGGTGTGCATGTAGGCATGCATATGTGTGCGTGCACATGTGAAGGTCACAGGACAAAGGACAGAAAACATCAGTTGTCATCACTCTTACTAGGTTGTGTCCATCTTTTTTTTTTTTTTTTAATTTTGAGGCAGGGTGTCAGTGATCTGGGATTCACCACTCAGGAGAGACCGGCTGGCAAACACATCTCTGGTATCCCCAGCACTGGGATTACAAGCACATGCCACCATGCCTGCTATATTTACATCGGCTCTGAAGAACAGTTAGGGTCTTCATGCTTGCAAGGTGTCTCCTCAGCCGAAGTTATTTTTTTTTATTTTATTGTATTTATGAGAGAGAGAGAGAGATTGGGCATGTCAGGGCCACCAGCCACTGCAAAGGAACTCTACTCATGTGCCACCTCGTGCATCTGGTTCATGTGGGTACTAGGGAATTGAACCTGGGTCTTTAGGCTTTACAAGCAAGTGCCTTAACCACTAAGCCATCTCTCCAGCCCCCAGTACAGTCTTTAATCCAGCTGCTCTTTCCACTTATTGGTGAACATTATTACTTTTCTTTCTTTTTTTTTTTCTTTTTTTTTTTCGAGGTAGGGTTTCACTCTAGCCCAGGCTGACCTGGAATTGAATATGGAGTCTCAGGGTGGCCTCAAACTCACGGCGATCCTCCTACCTCTGCCTCCCGAGTGCTGGGATTAAAGGCGTGCGCCACCACGCCCGGCTACTTTTCTTATAGGTCACAGAAAGTATAGCTTGGGGCTTGCTGGATCTTGGAGAGTTTATGTGTGTACGTGCATGCGTGCGTGTGCTGTCAGGCACTAACTAACAGGTAGGTAACTTCTTGTGGGAAGGCAGGAACACCTATGTAGTTCTAAGAGCAGCATTTTATTTAAAAATTCTCTTTAAAAATGTGATGATGAGCTCTGTATTATATTAGTACTTAAGCATGAGATCAAACCCAACTATATGACTCTTTGAATCATTACTATTTCAGGCTGACCATAATCCACATTTCAGTAATTTAAGTTCATTCATAGTTGGTAACTAACTGGCAAAAAAAAAAAAAAAAAAAAAAAAAAACTCCTCTGTTTTCTAATTTGATCATGTGTTGGGTCCTTTGTTGATCTCAGGAGGAATATATTTCCATGACTCCATTTTTGTATTTTGCACAGGTTTTGAACAGATTTTATAGAAACATCATTTTTTATGTGGCTGGTTGTGTGTGTGTGCGGGGGGGGGGGTGATAGAAGCCAGGGTCTTGTGCATGCTAGGCAAACACTGTAACACTGAACCACCATCTACCTTGAATCATTGTGTAATTCCAAATCTGAAATATAGAACTCTTATGTTAATATTCTCTTTCTCTCTCTCGTGTGTGTATGTGCATGTGTGTGTGTCTGTCTGTCCATCAGAAATGACCATGTTCGATTAATTAAAGCAAATGGTAAGGGTAGCTGAGGTCCACTAGAGGAGTGGGGAATAGAATTTTGAAGACAGAATCGACTAGTCCCAAACAGATCTGATACTGCTAACTTAGTTCATGGGTACCACTGAGCAACTCACGATTACGTAGTTGAAGGAGGTAACTGCCAACTCTTTCATTGGCATAGAAATTGAAAATGTGCCCCCTTCTAGAAATGGGAACATGTTTTGTGACATAGAATATCTTTGTTCAACAATGTAGCATGCTAAAAAAAAATAAATGCAAAACAGCAGCTAAAGAAATAGCACTTAGTAGTCCAAGAAGCAGGGAGATCAGGAGTTCAAGGCCAGCCTTAACTGTATACTGAATTGGAGGCTGGTTTTGCCTAGATGAGGCTCTGTTTCAAAAATAAAAACATATTCCATATAGCAACATAGGAAATCCTCAACATGAAGAGGGTTTTTTGTTTATTTGCTTGCTTGTTTGTTTTTTGGGAGTGAGTGAGTCTTTCACAATCACCGATGTACTTTGAGACAGAGAGCAGGTGAAAGGCAGGTAAGAACGCTGAGAACTTTCATTCTTTTTTATTTTATATTATTTTATTTTATTGGTTTTTCAATGTAGGGTCACATTCTAGTTCAGGCTAAAATGGAATTCACTATATAGTCTCAGGCTGGCCTTGAGCTCACAGCAATCCTCCTACCTCTACCTCCCAAGTGCTTGGATTAAAGGCGTGCGCCACCAGGCCCAGCTGCTGAAGACTTGTGTTAGGAAGAAACATTCTTCTTCAGAAGTTATTAGTTACTTACTCAGCTGCTTGTTCTTGGTAACCACAAAGGAATTGAGACTTGTTCTCTTACTTTGTCCAAAAATCCTTAGACCGCCTTAAACCTTACTCCTTTGGTCCTTGCCTCAGACCCCAGAACAAAGAGCAGTTGTTGGAGGCCATGGGAAAAGTATGGGATACACTACTTTTAGGATAGGAAGAGGACTGTGACTTTATTTTTCTTTTTTAACCCTTATTTTTTAATAGTGAAAATTATTTGGGAAGTGCTTCTTTCAGATGCAACAGATTTGTTTGATTATCAGGAGAAAATTAAAGTGTTGTGTAACATATCATATTATAAAATGATATTAGTGTCATTTGGGGATGAGATGGCATAAGTAAGGAAAACTCTTAGGGAAGATGTTAGTATGGGAAACAGTGACCCTGGGATCCAGAGGTCTGGTTACAACCAGTAGTAATAAGTTGCCCCTTCTTATGACTAGATTTTCACCCTACCCTGCATACATAGTCAGATGTGAAAGTCTGAATTAAGCACCTATGAATGTGATCTGATTGGAAATTGTCTTTCAGATGATGACTTAAGATGCTGTGTCATGATAGCCCATTAAGATATACCCTACTCCTACATGACTATGTCGCCAAAGAAAGGACACAGGTGGACTTGCACAGATGGAAGATGGTATGAGGACATAAGGGAGAATGCCACCAACTAGCCAGTGGAAACATAAAGCTACCAGAAGCTAGGAGAAAGCAAGCCAGGTAGTGGTTCTCCATCAGGACTCTGGATGGAACCAAACCTACTTTTCTGAAGAATTTTCCATTTTCAACATATTCAGATCCAGAGAAACACAATGACAACATCTCTTACAGAGAGTCATCTCTGGGGTTGACAGTGAGCACCCAAGACAAAGGTATTGGACCCAGAATCGATATCACACCTGCCACTGTAACACTGCTGAAATCCTGAGGAAAGCCATGAATGGTATGGTTCATGCTTCCTCATCTGCAAAATGAGATGGCAGAAGAGATGGGTGTGAAGGTTGTTCTGGACCTACGTCATTACCTTTCGAGTGGCTGAGCTGCACTTATGCTCAGTCCATTTGAGCATGTGTATAAGTTCAGTACAACGAATATCTACAGCATGGCTGTTGGTGTAACACTGCCTTCTACAAGTGTAAAGTCAAGTGAAAGGAGACTGGACCCTACTGAAGTTATGATCATGCATGCCTTAAGGATGGCTTATAGTAGGACCATATTCAGAGGGGCTTGGTTGCACACATTCTTCTAAATGTATGCATTACTATCTTGGTTTTATGAGCTGTTCCTTTCTTCATAAACCTAGTTTAATAAGAATAATTTCAAAGAGGACTGCTTTACTTAGAAACATGTGACAATCTTGCCATCTCAGTTTTGAATATGTGTTGATACCTGAACTCTGTATGTCAACTAATAAGATAAAATTTAAAATCTAAAAGCATGTACCGCATATGATATAAATTAGGAATAAACTGCAGAAAATTAGAAAGATATACTGATCCATTTCCTCGGGTATTGCAGAGAGAGAAAGGAATTTCTAATGTGCTTCCATTTGACTTTAGAGTAAATGTTTCCTACATTTGGGAGCCTAGAGGACATCATTTTGGCTAACACACTTCCTGGGTTAATAAAGACAGAGCTGTTGGCTTAAAGCTCAGGGTGTCTTGTCAAACAGCTCTGTTTATTATAGTTTTCTCATCTTTGAGGAAACAACTCCACATGCTCCACAATGATGTAGGAATTGGGAGAGTCTGGGTAATTTCATATGAGTTCACCAAAATATTTGAATCTTGGATTCTAGCTACTAGTCTCAATAGAAAATAGTGACTGTCCTGTGTGTTTCCACTAAAACAAGTAAGAAAGTAAGAACTCACTTTGTCTGCTGTCTCTGGAAGAAACTAATTTCTCATTGCTATACTCATATTGAATAAAATACCTTCAAGTATTTTCAAGTACCCTTAATACAGAGACACAAATTCCAACAAGTGCGTGACTTAATCCATCCATGGACTTAACATTGATCTCTTCTCTTTTCTCACTCTTGCTAGTTATTACTAAAGAAGGAAGAAATTAAAGAAACAAAAAAAAAATGAAAGTAAAGAAACCACCAGGAATCTCCTTCAGGTCAGCTTCTCTTGATTTTACTAAAATAGACACCTCAACTCAGTATTTCTAAAATATACCCTACGAGGAGGCAGGGGAAAAAAAAATCAGGAGGTCTTGTGAGTGAATGCAAGTCAAGGATTTATGGCATAGGCTATTAAAAACAAACTGTCATAGGAATTCATGAAAATCCAAGGAGAAATATATGTTATCCATGAGATTCATGTCACAGACATAAAATTATAGCATGCTGACCCTGAAAGTTCACATTCCAATTTTTCGGACTATGTGTCAAGACCTGGCCACAAGTGTGCTCACAGACGCCGAGGGGTAACAGCTTACCTGACTTTCTACCTTTGAGAGTTCAGTCTAGTGTTGGGCTCTCACAATTTTTCCCCCATGGGAAATGAAGGTCTGTTTACGAATATTTACTCCCAAGTTCACGGCTGGCACTGGCTGACTCAAGCACAGCAAAGTTATTACAGCTTGGCAGAGGTTCCACGGGGAGGCGACCAGCTATCTCCTTGTTGACAACAGAGGCCACCCCTTCGATTCCTCTCTGCCCTGCCTTCCTCCTCTCTAACTATCCTGCAGTTTGCACAGTTGGCCAAGTTAATATAAAACAGAAACAAAAACAGAAGATAACACAGCTCTAGGAATTCCTCCACCCTAGAATAGCTCTTGGCCATGAAAGGCTGCTTGTGGCCCACAAGCCAAAACTATACCTCTTGTACTAATTCTCAGAGAGGCCCATCATTCCAAAGAGGATTCCTCAAGAGGACAGACATCACTGCTGGTGCAATAAAACCCTCTTATGCAGTAATAACCCTCCTCCGTAAGTGATCGGCAGCACCCAAGTGCGTCCCCACAGCCTCCTGCTCTGATCTGTTGGATTGTGTTTATCTCTGTGCCCTGCCTCTCTCCTTTGTTGGCCTTGCAGTGCCACCATGAACAACCTGCAAATAAACCCAGGAGATTCCAGAGATTCCTATGGAAGGCTGATTCGAGGAAAGAAAGGGAAGTTCACGCAGGGTTACCATGCACAGATGACTCCGCTCGGAAGTGGCTTGCTTTCCTAACTTCATTTGAGTAGCATTAAGGACGCCTCTGGAGGCTGACACTCCTAAGTCTGCAGTGGTCCAAAAGGAAAGTGGAGAGGGGGAGGGGGAGGGGAAAAAAAGCTGCCTGCCTCTAACACACCTAATTAGCCATCGGCAGACTCTTAATTGCATACATTAGGATGATTCCATAGTGGAGATTAATTCTAAATATACCCAAGCAGCTGGTTAAGATGCCATGGATTACAGTGTGGACTGTACTTTTCCACTTAATTAGATATCAAAATTAAGCAGCAACAAGCATTTTGACATAACGGGGATCAAGCCGCCGCTTGGTCTCCCAGAGCAGCACTAAAGTGACCGCTAAACAGAGCCGCACAGATGGAGAGATATTAAATGCCGCACTGGAAAGTAATTTCAAATAATAAAATATCAATATTTACATTTTAATTACCCCTACTGAGAGCAGCTCTGTCATTTTCACTATTGCCGACACAGCAAGGGGTAGTGGGATGACATTGCGGCTCCGGCTGCAATGACTACTTTGTTTCCATTAAAGAATGACAAGTGTTTTAGAGGCGGTGACACTCAGTGTGTGAACAAGAATGACAGCAGATCAGAAAATTCCTATTAAGGGACTAAATGCCCCAACAAGGGACTTTACCCTGAGCTCCTGCTTGAAACACAGAACCCTTTCCAAATACTCCGTCGAAAGTTTATTATTGGGGAGGCCCAAGGGAAGTTTTAGTCTCCCGTGAAATATTTTAGACCCACAGAATGTTATATGATAATTGTCAATTTAAAAACAATAATACTTGATGGAGACAAATATGCGGGAGTTCTGTGAAAATCACAATGAGGGAGAGAGATTGTGTTTCTTACACTCTCATTTAAATTTAAATTTCACTGACGATGTCTCCTTGAAGCATGTCTGGTTTCCTACGAAAGCCCAGGGTGGAACTTAGAATCATCATTGTCAAAAGATGGGCTTGTTTTCAAAATCTTTATTTATTAGTATTTTAGGGTACTCAATCATCTTCACAATTCCCTTGACATTAGAAAAAAATCAAGTCAAGGATGGGTCATACTATACACATGTATAATTGCACACACATATAAGTGCACATATGAATAAGTGTACACACATGTAAAAATGTACACATGTGCATGTCTGCTATGTATTTTTCTTTAGCTTCTGTTATTTTTTAAATAGTGAATTCTTAGTGACTCTTACTGTCTGTCCCCAAATTTAATTACTCTTTATGGGGTGTGAATATGAGATTATGAAAAAAATAAAAGGTATATATTAGATGTGACATGCTGCATTCACAAGATAATAAATGAAAACAGTAAAGCCTTCCTTTGGGGATGACTGTCAAAACTGCAGAGAACTTGAAGGAATTTTAATGCCTCAAGATATGAGAGAGTGTAAGAAAAACTCCTTGGTCAGTACACTATTGCAGGCAGTTAACTGACCCCCTATCTCCGAGCCTGCATTTATTTAATGTGTAGAGATGAACAACCATAAATGTGATAAATGGCTATAGCAGGAGGCAGAATAGAATTTTTCAAAGAAGAGAAAAGGGAAGTTGGGGAGTTTTATAAATCCTTGGCACTCTTGTTAATTCTATTCCTTTAAAAATACGGATTCCAAAGTTGAAATAAAGACTCTCTAATAGGCAAGGTGTACTAATGTGTTTCCTAACCAATAGATGCTTCGTTTAACGGAAAATAAATGTGTAAGGAAGTATTTTTTAAGCATCCCTAATGCTTTTAGGACAAGACAGATCCCCATTTCTCAGCTACTAGCACCTTTTAATTTCTGAAAGAGCCACGGTTGAAAATCTTAATTAATTGTTCCATACTGCTTCAGGATCATTATGCAATGTAATAAAGGCCGTGTAATTATGAAATTTTACAGCCATTACCAAGGCTGATGGCTCGTATTTCATCCTCAGCTGGACCCGATGGCTTTTAGGCACTCGGCTCCCCTTTGATGAACTACAGACAGATCTATCAGGCCCAAACAATATCCAGGCGAGGCAGCTATAATAGCTACCTACAGATGAAGCCGTAGATAAAGATAAACTGTAAATCTACACACACAAATGCAGGCGCAGTGCCTGGGGATGACAGAGGAGAGGATGGGATGCTTGGGAGGAGGTTGCTCCCATGTAGGCAGCCTCCAGCACATCTCACAGGCCGACTCCAGAATGGCTGCATTTCATAAAAGACAGCCAAACCCACCCGAACATCTCGTTTATTCTCTGTATCTTGAAATCAAATGAGAGAAGGAAGGGATGTCTATGATCCTTGTACTTAGTACATTCTTTAAGGGACAAAAATGATCTGGCCATCCTAACATCTAATTCAGTGGTAAGCACAAAATGAAAAAGAGAGGTAACTGGGGATTGAGGCTTCACGCAGGGCACAGCACAACAATCCAAAGTTCGTATCAGGCAACACATTTCGTTACAGTTCATGAGTACATCTCTCATAGATACTAACCTGTTCAAAACAGTCATTCAGCAACAACCCACTCTTAAACACAGGAAAAAACAAAATTCTATTCATATATGACTAAAATGTTTATAGCTCATAATTCTGGAATGATTTTGTTATGTAAGGACTCAGGGAGTCTAAGATCTGATGTAGCAGTACATCCCCTTTGGTAAATTAAGCATTTCTGCAGGTCCCTTTAAACTAGGGCCATCAAGGAGGGTCATTGGCAACGCTAAGTGCTACACTCCAGGGAGTATCTAGTTCAATGCTGCCTCTGGGAGAAGGCAGCAACTTCGCAGAGCTCATGCCCTAGGTCCTTAGTGAGTATCAGGCTGCCTCATTTCACGAATGTGACCAGACAGGCAGTATGCAGCAGGGCTTATCCTGGAGATAAAGCCCATCTGAGGGTCAATCCAACTCACTCTGCACATGGAAATGGTGACCGGGCAGGGCAGGCAAAACAAGAGGAGGGTGCTTGAATGCGTGGGTTTCAGGTTGATGACCCACACAGGGGTAGGGTGGATGTGTGCTTCAGAGGGAGGAAGTGCATATAAAAGGATGCAAAATTGACTTGAGTGACAATGAGACACTGAAAAGCACAGCTTAAGACAGTTCACAGGGTGGATTAAGAGTTAGAAAAACTAGCTGCAGCGACTAACAAACTAGCTGCATAACCTCAAGCTACACATTCAGGGCTAAATTCCCTCAGGTGCCAATACAGATGGCCGACCTCTATCTTCTTGCCTTGTGTATGGGTGTGTGCACAATTGTCTGTTCATATTCAGAAACCTCCATTATTCCTTGCAGTTCTGTAATATGGGCAGCCGAAAGTGTGTATCTAAAACTTGTTTCCCATTGTCTGGGAGGGAGCCAGTTCAGTTGATAGATTCCCTGTCTAGCAGGCATGAGGCCCTGGGTTCAATTCCCAGTACTGCATATACCAGGTGTAATGGTCCATGCCTGTTCCTAGCACAGAACTTGTAGAGGCAGGAGAGTAAATCCAAGGCTATCATCAGCTACATAGTGAGTTTAAGATTATGCTGTCATATATTAGACCTTGTCTCAAAAATATACATATAACTGGGCTAGATAAATGGTGCTTAAATGAAAAGTCTAGGGATCTGAGTTCAGTTCCAATATCCATGTAAAACCAGATGCATGGAGTAACTCATGCATCTGGAGTTTGCAGTGAAGGAAAAATAGGAGAAAACTAGCTTCTTTTAGGCACTTTCAGTTAGGAATAGAGGCCCAGAGAGAACCGATGCCACCTAGCCTTGACATGAACAAAAATTGTGTCTTAATGAGATTCGTCTACAACAGCTGCAGTGTCCCCTTGCTGCCCATGGTCTACCTACCTAGATAATCAGCCTTCACGACCTAGGTTTGCTGGCCCTGAAGACTGTCCCTTTGAATCTACAAACAATCGAGTCTTCCCATTTGTGTATCTGAATCTGAGTCTGACTGGGTGGGGGAGCAGGGGTAGAGCAGAATATTGCTACTTGGTCTGGGTAGTTTTACATCTGCTTGCCTCTGCTTTATACATTGGAATAACTTCTGAGTGTAATGACATGTATGGTTTTCCTCTGGTCTCTGAATCTACCGTGTGTGCATTTTCCTTACACTCTAGATCTATCATGTAGGTGTTTTCCCTAACTCTGGGCCTGCTACCTGTGCAATTTCTCTAAACTTGGCGTAACCATGGGTACAACTCTCTTAACACCAATTTCTCACTGCCTGGCTCCCTCTCCTATTCTTGTGCCATCACCAATTTGGACTTTCTTCCATGGGAAAGCTCAGGATGGATGCTGTGCCTTCCACATGTGATTGGTTGTGCTAGATCTCTCTACATAGGTCTTCCACATGTGATTGGCTGTGCTAGATCTCCCTACACAGGTCTTCCACATGTTTATGGCTCTGCTCCAGCCTCCTTGCCTAAAGACCTCAATATCTGTAAAATGAATCTCACAGAATATGTTATGCTTTCCATACAAATGCATGCATCTTACCTCCCATGTGCCTCTGACTCTGCTCTAGGTCTTCCTCCTAGATCCCATTTTTCCTTAAAAAATCCCCAAAATGCACGATTCCTTCATAAATAAATTTAATAATTTACAATTTATCCTTCTTGAATCTGTTTATATCAATTCTTTGTTAAAAAGGACAAGACCCAAATTGAGGTTCATCAACATAGAGGACCCCTCCTGAACCCCAAAATCCTGCATCAGCAGTGGCAGGTGGCCCTGGCATGCCCTCTCTCTCTCTCTCTCTCTCTCTGACTTTCTTCTTCCTGTCTCCCTCTCCACTTGCAAATAAATAAATAACATATTAAAAATACAGAGAGGGGTGGGAGACCACTCAGTGGTTAAGGAACTTGCCTGCAGAGCCTAACAATCAGGATTCAATTCCCTAGTGCCCACATAAAGCCAGAGGCATAAATTGGTGCGTGCATGTGGAGTTTGTTTGCAGTGGCTAGAGGCCTTGGTGCTCCCATTATTTCCATCTGCCTCTTTTCTCTGTCTCTCTTTACTTGCAAATAAATAAATAAAAAGTATTTAGATAGATATAGATATAAATATACATACATATATATCACACTTTCCTACTTGAATGAACCTTTGCTACCTGAACTAACTGAATCAATTCCTAGGATAATTGCATTTTTTTTTCTCACCAATAAATGCCATCTCACCTCCCAGGTTTTAGGTCTATGGAAGACATAAGTGATAAATGTCCATGACCTACTTCCTCTCTCATCTGTACCAGGACTGATTCCCATGGTCTTCCCAAGAAGGGCTGTTCCCATGCTCAGCCTGCTCTAGCTACCACACAGGTTTACATCACCCAGTTTCTACTCAGACCCACTTGTTTTCTACACCTCAGGGTCCTTTCCTTCCTCCCTCTAGTCTGGTCAGATCTTACCTCCACACTGACTGCTCTCCAAAGCCTAGTTTGCTCTTTTTCTTCTTTCCTTCCTTATACCCTCTCTATCTCCTTCCTTCCCATCCTTCCTCCTTTTCCCACTGTCTCCTTCCCTATGTCTCTCCTTTCCCTCTTCCTTCCTTCCTTCCTTCCTTCCTTCCTTTCTTCTTTCTGCCATTTCATTTCACTTCTGTGCATTTCATTTTTCTGAGAAAATGGGTATATTCCTCTTCTGTCTGCTGAAGTCTGGATTTTGGACCACTATCACACTATGACCACCAAAGATCACCCAAGTGTCATCAGCATTCCAAATCCTATTTGAACTCTTAACGTCATTTGGTGTATTCTAACCCATCTCTTTCTTTTATGAATACTCTCCTCCTTTGACACTTGGATTGAAGTTTTCTCCTGGTGTTCCTTCTTTTCTACCAGATACCTTCAATAATTCCATCTTAGCTGATGCTTTTAACCAACCTCCCATATGCTTCTCATTTCCATAGAGGTAATAAAACAGTATCAATAGCACAGAAATTCACACTTTTCTTAAAAGCATTAGATGTTTTCTTCTTCTTCTTCTTCTTCTTCTTCTTCTTCTTTTAGGTAGGGTCTCATTCTAGCCCAGGTTAACCTGAAAGTGTCAGGCTGGCCTTGAATTCACAGTGATCCTCCTGCCTTAGCCTCCTGAGCGCCGAGATTAAAGGTGTGTGCCACCACACCTGGCAGATGTTTCCATTTCTAATCCACTTTAGGCATTCCAATAGAACTGTACCATGTAAATCTTTAAAACTGAATTCCTTTCTCCAAAAACTTGCTTCAAACATATTCTCCTAGAGCATTATCTAATTCTGAACTTTATTAATTACTCAGAAAATATCAATTCAAAATAAATAAGTAATGGTGAAGTGCTATGAACATGCTCAGTGGGTGAAGTGCTTGCCACACAAGCATGAAAACTTGAGTTCAGATCTTCAGAAACCACATTTAAAAAGCCAGACATGGGGCTAGAGAGATGGTTCAGCAGTTAATATTCTTGTCTGCAAAGCCTAAACTAAGCACCCAGGTTTGATTATCCAGTACCCTTAAAGCCAGATGCACAAAGTGACACATGCACCTGAAGGTTGTGTGCAGTGACTGGAAGCCCTGATGTTCCCATTCTCTCTGTCTGTCTGCTAATAAATAAATAAATAAGAGCCAGACATGCAGTCAAGTGTAGTGGCACATATGTCTGGAGTTTGCAGTAGCAAGAGGCACTGGTGGACCTATTTCTTTCTCTCTCTCTCTCTCTCCTTACAAATAAATTTTGAAAACGAACGAGGAGTAAGACAGTTACAAGCAACTAATTCTCACAGCACCTTATGAAATATATTTGTTTTCTTTCCTATCCTACATGTAAGGAAAGTGAAGTACAAAGTCACTCAAGGTTGCATGATCCAAAGTATTGTGATCATGGTCTGCCCCCAGCCACATGTGTCCAGAACTTAGAATCAAAGCCCCAGATAGCATTGATGTGCCTAAATATCCTTACTCCTTACCCAAACAAGTATGCCGTTGTGCAGACCCACATTGTGTGTGATGCACTCTGGCTTCTTTCTGCTGTGTCCATGACTCTTAAACCTTCTGTGCATCCCTGAACGATAGTTCTGTAACATGTCCTTAGTGAAGTCTGACAAATGCTTCCATCTCTTGCTTTCTCCTTTTCTACTCAACTCTGTTTACGAGGTCACATTTCATGGTGACTTAGCAAAGGCAGTATATCTCCTGTGATACCAAACTTCTCAATCATCTCTGCATTCACAGTCATGGGAAAATACTTGGTATTATTAACAATAGAAAGTTTCCTATGTTTTACTTTTTGGTAAGTGTATTCCCAGAGCCTTCAAAGCCACAAGGATGTACTTAGTATTCACCCATGTCTGAGGAATAAAAGGACAGATGTCAGGTGGGAAGGTAGAGTAGGCACAGCTTGGGTAAGGGCCAAAGCAGTGAGGATGAGAGGAGAGACTCCTAGGACCTCTCTTCACAATCCATGGATATTTGACTCTGCACCACAAGAGTGGGGAGCCAGCACCAGCCCAGCACCACCTTTGTGAGGTGACACAAGAGGCGAAGCAATTCCTCAAGGGTCAGGAACATGGGGATATTGGGTTGGAGAGAGAAAATAGCAAATGCAACCTTCTTCCCACAAAGTACAGCCTAGCATCTCTTGCATTGATCTAGCATTGTCGTCTTCCCCAGCGTAACACCCAGTTTCTGCTTTACACTCATAGAGTTCAATCTCCAGCCAGCCAGGCTCCTGGTTCATTGCAATTGAGCCAAGGTAGATCGGTAAAGCTAACAGCCCTAGTCCGATGCACATGAGCTTTGAAAATAAATAAGCTCAGGAAATGATGTGGGAAATGATCTCATTCAAAATGTTCATTGAACAGGCGAGGAAGCTGACTACACTTAGGAAAACAAATCCCATTCATACATTAGGCATGCTGTGTTCAGTTAGTAATTTCTGTAAGAACTGAAGACTTAAACACTTGTTATCATGATGCATGTTGTTGCATATATATTTCACCATACACAAAGCTAATATAAAAATACAACCTAGGAAACAAGGGTAATTATTCCAGCTGTTAAAATAAGGCCCAAATTTAAATCCTTGCAAGGACACTTTTTCAGTTATGAGAAAGAATAGTCTACAGAGACATTTTCTTGCCAAGTTACATGTTGGATAATGGTTAAAATGTGTTTGTTGAAAGTTTACTCAATGAATTTGAAGAAGTTTCACATATATAGGATTTTTACCAAGGATGGCATGCTCCTAACAACACCTGAAAGTATAAAATTTTAATTGGGGTAGTTAGTAAGAATCTTAACAAATTGTTGAATAAATGAGATGATTGCTAGAAACACCATGGTATAGCTCCCCTTCCTTCCTCTCTTTGCCTTCCCCTCCTCCACCAGTGGCTTACTCAACATCCAAGTGTTAGGGCTCCTTCCTGCTCCTATACAATCCAAGTACACATCTGCCTTGGGGTTTTTGCCCATTATGTCACTACTACTGAGTCTTTAATCTCACAGGGGCACTGATTTTTGCTTTTGAAATTTTTCTTTGTTACTCTGCCATTCCTGTTTAGCACAGCCTCACACAGAGTAAGTGTCCTAAAGTGTATTGTAGAAAGAAAGAATGACAGCATGCATAGTGTTAGCACTCTTCTGTCATTAGCAGGTTTTTAATGGAAGATACTAGACTTCTATTTGTTTCTTATTCCACCTGTGGTGCAAAGACAGATCAATTATCTTAATTTGAGATACAAGAAACACATGTAATAATTTTCACTTCTAAAATATTTTGTTCCTGTTTTACAGTGTATTCTATAATCACCATCTTAAATTCAAACTTGATAATGTGAGTACTTGATGTAAAGTTAGAAACAGAAAATAAAGAAATTTAAAAGACTCTATTTTCCCTTCCCTAATCATTCTGCCTGTCCACATTGCATACAAAATTTGTATACTTTAGTATTTCTACCTCATAACAAACCTAGGACAGAGGTAACCCCGTGAGTCTTCTGCCTTATTAATATTTCCCAAAGAATTCAGATATTACTATTTTCATATTCTGAAGGCTCTCAGTAAAGCCAATGGACTCAGAAGTTCATAGATAATGAAATGGGTATAAACTTCCATATGCTATGTAGAGGCAGATATTATAGATTATTTGTAGAGCATACTGTTCACTTATTACATATTTTAAATAGAACAGAAAATATCTCATCACTTTTGACATGTCAGGCTCTCACTGAAAACCAGATGCAGTTATGGACAAAGACATTGATTTAATTCATTGACAGTTCTAGGACTTATACTGATGTAAATGCTCACATATTCATCAAAGACATGAACTCAAAAGAGTAACTTGTCAATACTGTTTTTATACTTGAAATAATGTTTTCAAATGTCATCACTACATTTATTTTTAATATAAATAAAAATATTTCTGGATAAGTTAGTATTGGTTAATTAATAATGAGGGGTAAATGCTAAATTCCAATTTCTGTCTTAGTTTCTCTAGGACCTTGTCCTGGAAAGAACTTGAATATGCAAATATATGACACACCCGCTTAGAAATAAAGACTAACTCAAAGCCAGTGATAGCTGCTAACCTCCTAAATGAACCTTCATTGTGATGATCTTTAAGGTATATTCCATAAATTGTAGTTGCTGGTTAGCATGGAAGAGGTTTTTTATTTTTTATTTTCCTGAAGTTGCATCTCAGTCTAGCCCAGGCTGACCTGTAATTCACTACGTATGTAGGCTCAGGCTGACCTTGAACTCACAGTGATCCTCCTACCTCTGTCTTGCAAGTGTTGGGATTAAAAATGTGTGCCACCACTCATGGCTTTTTAAGTTTTTGCTATTTAAAACTCAACAGAATTGTTTCTTTAATAAATTAGAAGGCTGGAGAGATTGCTTAGTGGTTAAGGCATTTGCTTGCAAAGCCAAGGAAACCAGGTTCAATTTCCCAGGACCCACATAAGCCAGATGCACACAGTGGTGCAAGTGTTTGGAATTTATTTGCAGTGGCTAGAGACCCTGGCATGCCCATTCATTCCCTCTCTCTCTCTCTCTCCCTTTCTCTCTGTGTTAAATAAGTAAATTAAGAAGAGTAGAGGCTAGCTTTTTAAATTCCTATTCATCAGTTTCTCAAAGTGTTATTTTATAAACAAGGAAGATGGTGATGTCTGTGACACTGGAAAGACAGGAGTTCTGTTTTGAATCAAGCACCACTCATAAGACAGATATATGTCAGTGTGCTAGGACTTCTTCCAAGGGTTATTAATTCAGTGGGAAGTCGTTCCCACTGGAATGGTATGGGTATTTATTAACACTTCTGTCCACAAATAGAACAAATGTACAACAAGCAAGGTAATTATTAAATACACTGATCCCTTTATTGACTCGGCAGGGACAACCCCAATGATGGAGTCTGATTATGATCTTTTTCATGATATTTTAATTGTGCTTCTTAACCTGCTAAATTAAAAACTACTGGGCAATCTCACTTAGATCTCAGACAAAGGAGATCATATCAATTTGCAACAAAAGTATGAATGCCTCTATCAGCTTTAATTACAGGAAGAACTTAACAGGCAAATTCAATGGGTTCATAGGATGGGGAGCTCAATATTATCTCTTAGCCACCGGCATTTTCGTCTCCCGTACATTGCAGCACAGTGTGAATTGAATCCCAGTTTGGAAATAAGTTTGGGGAATAGTAGTATTTCAGGAAAGGAAGCCAGATATTTCTGTGTTCATTGGCTGTGTTAGTGTGTGAGTGTGTGTGTTCACACGTGAGTGGTGTGCATGCCAGTGTGCACATATAGAGATATGGGGACAGCATCAACTGTCATCTTCACCTACTACCTTGCTTGACATAGGCTCACTTATATCTTGCCACTGCCTATAACAGGTCATCCAGCCTGTGTTCTTACGGAACTTTACTTGTCTCTTCCTCCCACATGCTCTTAGGAGCCCTGGGATTATAGACACATACCACTGTGTCTGGCTTTTGTGTGAGTTTGGAGGACATAAACTCATACTTGTGTATCAAGCATTTCTGCTCAGTGAACAATCTTCCCAGACCCCCTTGATTACTTCTGTGGACAGCTCTCCTATGTGCCTATGTTGGCCATGGGTATAAAGGCAAAAACTAAAAAGAGAAATTTTAATGACCCAGGTCAAAGGCAGGTAATGGGTTGAAAATATGTTTTATTTGAACTTTTAATTTGTTTTATATCTATAATCAGATTTTGACCAAAACTCTGCCAGAATTTCTCTGTACCCAAACTTTTAGTTTTTCTCAAAAGATGTATTTTTTTCTTTATCCTAAACTCCTCTTCACTGAAACTTCTTATACATACCTATTGTGATCTCCCAGCAGGTTCCTGGAAGCTCCTACTTCTATAACTTTGGGATTATTATCTTGGCCACACTGTAGAATTCTAACCCTGGCCACTTCCCTTGGAATGAGCTGGCTGAAAGTGTGCTCTTTGGTGAGTCCTTAAGAAGTAGATGAATTCCCCAGTGTGGGCACGTGGCATGCAGGAAGGTGTGAGACATGACAAGGAGAGAGGAGATGCGACTCCACTACTAATCCTGGCTAATCAAATTTGACCCCTACTGCTTTGGAAAAGGGCTCACATCTTGTTTCCATTTTTTTTTTAATTTTTTTCTCTCTTGACCCATTCTCTATCATCTTCTCGGATATGAGACTTCTTATTTCATCAGTTCAGTAGGATTTAGACTTTTCTGTCTTGGAGAAGGAAAGAACCCGGCTTTTTTTGGATTCTTATAAAATAACTCATAAATTAGTGATGCTATTAAAACACACAGCCTGTGTTCATGAAACCAGAAGCCACTGAACCTGGAGCTGAAATTTTCAGTCAGACTGGCTGACCAACAAGCTCCCTTGTTCTCATATCTCTGACCTCCACAGGACTGGGGCAACAGGTAGCCCGGTAATGCTCAGCTTTTCCACAGGTGCTGGGGATCCAACTCAGCTCCTGATGCTTGAGCAGCAAGTGTTTTAAGTCACTGAGCCATCTCCCTAGTATTACTATTACTCTGAATATATTTAAACTCTTTAATATGTAAGACTGTGTTTAATTTTTTTTTTTTTATAAACATTGCATTCTGTACCAAAACAACTCCATAAAAGTATCTGGTGCCCTTCTTTCAAGCGGCTCATTTACTGCTATCTTCCTAGGTACACATTTTACATGGAAGACAGTGGCATGCACACAAAAATTCTTACTTTGATTTGTACTGGTTTTCATTTAACATCTATTTGCACTCAAGTAATTCTCAATTAAGAGTACCACCTGCTGTCTCCTTCTCCCTCCAGGAGGTGGCATTTGGAAATGAACAGCCGAGTTTTTGAACTGGGACTTTTAGTAGAAGAACCAAAGAAGGTTAAATGTCCCAGAAAACAAATAATTTCCCAATCAAAATGGCAATCACACCCCACTGTGAAACACTCCTGCTTAAGGGAAGGAGAGAAATAAAACTGGAAGCTGATGACACAATATGCAAAGATGCTCAGGGTACCATGTACAAGTCACTGATAAAAGAAAAAAAAAAAACTGTGTCCTGAGACTCCCTGCAGTTGTATGAGATCCGACCCCACATTGGTGCAGATACATGAGTTGTCAGGTTGTAGTTCGGTGTCCTAATATGTCTTCAATATATATAATCTGATATCCCATGAGGATTCCCTCAAGCTTCAAACTGTGTAACTATTGTTTCTTAGAGCTTTGTTTAGTGGTAAATAATAGAGTGAGGCATGAGACATTTTAGTCTGTGTTTATTAGCATGACTTCATGTATTTTTGCATATTTATCATCAAAACTAGGATTATGTGTGCAGGGCAGTCTACCAAATAGAAATATAGTACCGTGAATGTTGTTACAAAATTGTGTCTACATTCAACATCCTGGTGTAAGTTACACATGTTTTTTAAAAGAAAAAAAAAACAGTTAACTGTTTTCAAAAAATTATAAAATCTTACTTGTTGGTTTAAAATCAATACATGGGAAAAATCTTACATAATTGCTTCAAATAGCAAATTAATAGGAATTCCTAATCATTAGGATTTATGTATGTTGTAAACATGAACTGATATTAGCCAGGTAAAAAAAAAAAAATTGTGCATGTCCAAGGTCTGTATGTGAGAAAACAATAATCATAATTGGGGTGGTCTTGAGCTTACAACAATCCTTCTGCCTCACCCACCATGCCTGGCTTTAAAATTCTTCTTGTGTTGACAATGGTCTAGGGAGCTGGTTTGTTCCAAAGTTTCTTAGTGTACATCTGTGGACATAAAATGAGTTCAAAGAGAGCAGCATAGAATTAGCTTAAATGAGAATATCTGTTTAAATATGTGGTTATTAAGGTTTATTGTTTTCCTATGAAAAGATTAGAGAAGTTATTTAAGAATTAAAAAATGAGCAAGCATGGTGCTGCACACCATTAATCCCAGCACTCTGGAGGCAGAGGTAGGAGGATCACCACAAGTTTGAGGTCATGCTGAGACTACATAGTGAATTCCAGGTTAGCCTGGGTTAGAGTGAGACATTACCTTGGAAAAACAAGAAAAAAATGACAGTAAAATATGTTATATCATATATATATATATATATATATATATATATATATATATATATATAATCTAATATATATAATGTGTCATTATATAATATATAAAATATATATATTAAATATTATAGCTTTCATAAACTCAATCCTTACCCCCACAAAAGTAACACCTTTAAAGATCACAGAAGGCTGGTTGGTTGACTTATTAGAATTTCGTGAATGTGGAGAGATGAAATGTAACAGATCCAGAGTAAAATTATCTTAGGTTATCTTTAGTTCGCTTAATAGCCATCCATTCCCACCTCTGTGTCTGGGCTAACATCCTTGTGAAGATCAAGTAAAACTTGGGAATGTGTTAATATAGCAGACTACTTTGTTCTCCAAACCCCAAAGCAAGGCCTGCTTGAAACGGTACCTGAGGCTGGCAATGGGAGACCCTCTGCTTTGATGAAGCCAACATCTTTGGAAAACGCTTTCAGCCATACTTTTGTTCGGTGATTCTACAACTCCATGGAACCGATTCCCCATGGGAACATGCTGCTTTAGAACACTTGAATCTGTGTCCCTTGGCCATTGCCACCCTTGTCTGGCTCAGAAAAAAACTCTTCATTTCCCTCGAGGTAAGATCCGTGTTTGCATTTACAGTGCCTGCATGTTTACCAGGATCTGCCAAAGTTCTTAGGCAATATAACAGCACATGATGCACTATGACTTTATGTAAATCCAAACAATGCCTCAGCAGGCTGATATCTTCAAGCCCATTCATGAATTCTTAAGAATTCCCAGGTCTGAGCTAGAGAGATGGCTTAACTGATAACCACTTACCTGTGAAGTCTCAGGACCCCGGTTCCAGGCTCCATTCCCCAGGACCCACCTAAGCCAGATGTACAAGGTGGCTCATGCTTCTTGGGGTTCATTTGCAGTGGATGAAGGCCCTGGCATGCCTTCTCTCTCTCTCTCTCTCTCTCTGACTCTTTCTCTCTCTGTCATTCTCAAATAAATAAATAAAAATAAACAATTTTTTTTAAAAAAAAGCATGGTGGCAGCACATGACTTTAATCACGGCTCTTGGGAAGCAGAGGTCTGAGAACTGCTGAGAGTTTGAGGCCAGCCTGAGACTACATAGTGAGTTCCAGGTCAGCCTGGGCTACAGCAAGACCCTACTTCAAAAAACTAAAAAAAAAAAATTAAAAAAAATCTCAGGTCCATATAAACATTAGGAGTTAATCTACTGTTATTTTATAAGCTCATATGAAATATTTTTTCTGTAATAATTAAGATATTCAAGATTATACATAGAATTTATCTGATCATGTATAGTTATCACATTTATAATATTTATAAATTATTTTCATCCAAATAACAATGAAATGTTTGATGACTAAATACTTATTTATATATTTGTTAAAATACATTATGCTTACTCCATGTTGGCTCCTTTCCCACTATTATGTGTGAATGCATAATTAGCCCCATAATAAATGCTTCCTCAGACATTTCTAAGAATG
Organism: Dipus sagitta; assembly: GCA_036346955.1. Taxonomy (NCBI): domain Eukaryota; kingdom Metazoa; phylum Chordata; class Mammalia; order Rodentia; family Dipodidae; genus Dipus; species Dipus sagitta. Next base: position 316,604,739 of record CM070770.1, read on the forward strand.
CATTAATAAAATGTGTCATGGCTACTTTTTGGAGTTCAGTATGCTTCCCATTTTGTTTCTAAATAATAAAAAACTCACTGTCCACATAGTAATGGCACATATACCCTTGCTGCCCAATAAATACAAAAATACCAACTTTGTTGAAGACAGCATCTTGTCGGGTGAAGTCATGGAGTTCATAATAAAGCAACCATACTTATTTATACTTTAATTGACAAATAACCTGTAAATTTTCAGTATGCTGGTTCCAGCAGGCTTCTCAAGCTCAGTATTACTGACATAATTGTTAGGAGCAACTGCAGGAGGGGCTCCTATCCTGTGCACCACAGAGTACTGAGCTATACCTCTGGTCTTCAACCATTAAGTGCCCCTCTGTCACAACCCCTTATTGGGATGATCAGTGTTTGTAGACTCGTCAGTTTTCTCTGTCATTTAAAATTTCTTCTAGGAAGAAGCCACTGCTCAGGAGGGCTGCCACATCCACCCAGCATTTGCATGGATGCTGGTGTGAATGGAGGTCCTCATACCTGCTCAGTTTAACCACGAGTCCATCTCCACGGCCCTGTGAGTCATATTTCTAATTTGGCAATAATAGGGAGGCTGAGGCGGGAGGATTGTTACTTGCAGGCCAGCAAAACAAAACAAAACACAAGCCATAGCTATCTTGTTATATGCAGCATTTTCCCAGACCAAACCATCCATTATCTGACTGAAGAGTGTCTCTGCTAAACTTGCTCCACCCACAGCAATGCCATCCTGGCTTTGAGGGCAAGTAAACAGTGCAGGGAGCCACACAGCAAAATGTAACATAATGGAATAACAATCAGAGAGAAATTTAAAAACTAGAACACAATACATTTGGAATAGCATAGTGGATGATCAGGATTTGGAACCCAACAGAGCTAATTTAAAAATCTCAAGTCCACTATCCTACTACCTTTTGGAACTCTAACACATTGACTTCTGTAACCACAGAGTACCTAATTATAATATACTGTCACAGGCAATCCATAATTACAGACTATGTTTGAAGACCACATAACACATAACATATACATGATGATAAGAACTGGGTTTGACACCTACTAGGAACTCAGTGAATCTTGCTTGATGATGAGGATGTCACTAAAATCCATTCTAATTTGGGGGTGATAAAAGAAAATTCACCCTAAAAGCTTCATCCAACAGTTCTATTTGTAGAGTTCCAAGTGCCAGTCCCCTGGGTGGAATAACTGTCTAATTTTCTCTCAATCTCTCAACAACAACAAAAAATTTCCAACCTAAATTTTTGAAATGTCATCCAGTTCTGAATTTGAACCTGGCCTGCAATTTACACAAGCTGACCCAAACTTCCAGAGGAACACTCCGAATGGGTCTGCTCACGCCCATCTGCTGACATCACTGAGGTGGATGGGGTAAGCATGCATGTGTTAATACGTTTCATACATTAAAGATGTAAATTTTATTCTTGGAGCTGAAAGCCAGGTGATTAATTTCCCTAGCACAGTGATCAATCGGTGCAGATGCTCCACCTGTATTAATGTTTGTTTTTGTAGCATTACTAGCAGAAGTGCACCAATAACACAGGTGTCTGACACGGAGCTGCTGCACTGCTCTCTCTAGCCTGCAAACATTGAGATCAGTAGTTAGGTTGCACGTAACACTGCCAATTTTTTCAATTAGACCCATTATTGATTTGATGAAAAAGCAAATTAAACATACCATGGTGGTATGTAAATTGGTTAGAGAGAGCAGAAGGTTCTGGTACAAAGCTTCAAAGGCACACAGCTCTACGGGCTCTGACTCACAGGGGATCCTCGCCACTGCTGACCTGGAAGGGTTCCTTGAGAGACATGGGATGGCTGGCAAGACAACCACTTGGAGAGACCACTGTTGTGCCTTAGAAAGCCACTGCCTTTCTGCAGCAAGAGAAAGAATGCTAGAATTCTAACTTTCAGGGGGCACAAAGAAAAGGGGAAATACAAGGGGTACATTCACTAACCTCATGAAGGGCTGGTGCACTTCGGCCTGCCAGCTGCAGGATGGGAGGAGCACATCCAGTCGGTACAGCCATGTGCCAGTGGAGAACCTGATTAGGCTGATTCAAAAGGTTGCCTTGATCCCCATCTGGTGTTCTCGTGGGCAAAATGTGAACCCACCTTGCCTTGTCTATAATTTGGGTCTAAGACAACTTGCATTATACTGACTCAAGATTTGTAAAAAATGGCCCATGTTCTTCAACAGGTGATAACTTTTGGGTCTGCTAACAAATTAGGGCAGATGTACTGAAAACAGACCTGTTTCTATTATAGGTTACGTTAAAAAATAATAAACAAGGTGGGAACTATTTGATCATACAGCTGAGAAGCACTTTGTTTTCAGAATCTTACCTTCAGCCCAAGGTTATTCTACCCACCACGGGTACCCACTGTATGCTAGGCTACTCTCCTCACCAGGGGGTACCCACTGTATGCTGGGCTACTCTCCCAATACACTCAGAACCCTGTTATTAACACCCCTTTGCTCACTTGCAATCACCATGCTGTTTGTTTTCATTGACTTTTTATTCTTTTTTGAGACAAGGTCTCTTGCACCCCAGGCTGGCCTCAAACTCACTATATAGCTGAGAATGACCTTGAACTATTGATCCTCATGCCTCCATCTTTCAAGTGCTGAGGTAATAGGTGTACACCACCACACCCATCCAGACTTTGAGCTCTGTAACAATGTGACCACCAATCCCTTGTTTATGCTTGAGTTTCTCAGCCTTGCAGCAAT